>CM065374.1:24895895-25495895 GCA_033032245.1 Poecilia picta
GCCAATGAATGCAGTAGCTGTCACTTACTACACGCGCCTATAGCGGCATTAAAAGCGGCATTTATTTGACCTATAAATGCAGATTGGTTGAAGCTAGTTCTAACCAAAATAGGCAAGCTTCGGAGAAGGTAGGGGCTGAGTTTGTAACGGTTATTTTGCTTGTCAAACGGTACCACCGGCCAAGGAAACCGATGTCGCTTGAATTAGCACATATTCCATAATCTCCAAACACGTTCAACGGTCACCTTTTAACGGTTTTGTGAAAATAGCTGATGCTAGGAAACGCTTTGCACCTCTTTAAGCTCCTGAAATAATCTCTGAAATGCAATTAAATAACATTAAATTGCAAGAAACTGTGGCTTAGAACCTAACGTTAACTTAAGGTAGCAAACGGCTATCAGACGCTTACTGTTTCTGCTTAGCTAGCGGCTAACCGACAACTTTGTCTTTTACAAATTGCCATCTTTTACCGCTCAGCTGTATCCCCAGATATTTTAAGGTTTTCAATAATTTAACTTTAATTACTAATTTGCTATAGCTAGTAGGTCAACTATTACGAAGCTGATCCATTGAATAAACCGTTAGATTTAATTTAACTGGTAGTAATATCTGAAATGCTACAAGTTGACTAGATTTTGAAATTTAAATGTAAGTTTTAACTTGACATTCTGTAGCGAATTGTTAGAAAACCTTACTCACATTCTCTCTATGTTGTCTGACATCTTGACGTCTTTTCTTTTTCCTTTTCGACAGAAAAAAAGATTTTTCTCTCTCTTTCAAAAACTGCCTCGAGTAATGTCCTAACAGTCAGAGCGCGTGGTATAAAAAGAATGGTTACCATGGAAACTGTGGAAAATTGAAGTTATATTTTTGTTTGAAAATGTGCAGTTAATCGAATGTCCTCAACATGTTGTGGAAAAAATAAGTAAACAGTAATTTTATATAATGTGGAAGCACCAACTTATTACCAAATGTCAATATGACACTATTATGCTAAACGTTTTTAGTATTCACCCAATAAAAGCCTTCAAAAATCATTCATTCACTATAAAATGCATTTAATTAACTTTTAATTAAAGTATCACTAAACTGGGATGAAAAATATACATAGTTTAGTTAGTATTTTAACAGTCACTAGTGTAATTGGAGAGAGGTGGAGACCCTGAAACTGATCAACAATTATAAAGTACATTTGTGGACAGAAGTTGTATGCTCAATATTCATTTTAGGCCAGTACTTATTTATTACCCATTCTGTTTTCCAGCATGGAATGTTTCTAAGAATTTGCTACACAAGTTTAAGTTTGTATATAATTATTTTTTGATTCAAGATCAAAATTAGACATATTCTCAATTGGTTAAACCTCTCTCTGCAAAATGCACCTGTCACACACTTTTAAAATTCTTGATGGATATTTTACTTCCCTTCTTAAAACAGATATTTTTTCTGACATGAGGTCGAGTCTTTGCAGAATTGTTATTGTTTGCGTAGAAAGTGGGAAATGTGACTACGCAGTTTAACTCTGATGCAGACTTAAAGAAGCAAACTCTGGTCCGTCTACAAACCTCGGTTTCAGTTTGGTTGAAACAAATTCTGGTGTGTTTTGAATGTGTATGAGAATGTCAAGCGGACTGGAGACCGCTCATAAAGTAGGACGTGGACTGCAATGCAGGGCATTCTGGGTAAATACACCCAATACAAACGAGAGAGTCTGGCGCTATGGGAGAAAAGACTTGTAGTCTTTTAGTAAAGACAAGAGATATTCTACCATCTCTACTCCATTTTTGTTTCCATTTAGTGAAGAAGGAAACAAAAATGGTCCTCGTCTTCTTCAGAGGTTTTTGTGTCATTTCCTTTGGTAGTTTTTGGTGCAGCACCAACACAGATGATTGGGGAGGGGGACATCTTTTTCCCAAAGTTTTGGTTAGTTTGACTCAGTTAAAAATGTAACAAATGTTGCAATTTTGGTCCCCAGTCAAGACCTTAAAAGCTTTAGATCAAGATTTGTTTATATTTTTTGTTGATAAAAGTTTTATATTGTACCCAACTTGCTTTAATTTAAGCTATATGTTAAGTTTCATTCCCAGCCTACACAAGCACAGCATTATTGATTTTTCTCTTTTTAATATACTTCACCTCTGTTTTCCAGACTGACTGCCAACCATGAGTTTCATTGAATATTCCGATTTAATCCAAGATGGGGATGTTGCCATCGTTCACCTGGGCCACAACTCAGTGATGGCTGTCAAAGTACAGCATGGCGCTCAGACACAGACTCGTTCGGAGTCATTCGCCATTCCACAGACCTTATTGGTCAGCGCTACGGCTCTAAGGTAACCTGTAGTAAAGGTGGATGGGTACATGTGCTCCACCCCACACCCGAGCTGTGGACCATCGCGCTGCCTCACCGCACCCAGATTCTCTACACCACAGACATCGCCATGGTGACAATGATGCTGGAGCTGAAGCCAGGATCGGTGGTCTGTGAGTCAGGTGGGAACTGTCTCTGTGTCACGCATGTTTGACAAACTGTTGTTGAATGTGGTTGAAGTTGCAAGCATGTTGGGTTGTGTTAGTAGGTTTTGATAGTTCTCATGATTTGTAGCTGCATGTGGCTAGTATCTTTTACACTCTGCTGCCCTCAGGTAAAGGTGTGTGTATAGGTGACTGGTTGTCCTATGTGTTTCTGTGTTGGACTGGTGGCCCACACAGGTTGTACTCCTCCTCTCGCTCAGTTTCAGTCAGATTTTTGACAATCCCAGTCATCCATTTGGGATTTGGACAAGGCCTTGGGGATGTGTGATGTGATCAGTGTGTGGAGTATTAAGAATCCAGATTCAAGCCAACCAAAGGAGATCTTAGGGTGCGTTCACACTGCAGCCTGAAGTGACTCAATTCTGGACTAACATAAATCAGATCAGTAGCTGGTTTTGGAAATACTTAATAGCGTCCTGTGACAAAGAATTAGTTACCACTGGGTGTCCAATAGTCTTAATTTTTTTTCCAATACTGCGCTGTACTCAAGATCCCTTACAGAGGAAGAATTGACTATTAGCAGCTGCAAGAAAGTCTGGCTTTAGAGGCTGACTGGTGACAATTTCCACCTCTGCAGATATCATTGTACTGCTTTTTTCAAAACTGTAAAACAGTATTATTTGTCTCCTACAGCTAAACATTTAAATGACCCTTAAAGTTACTACAACCCCCTTGTTTCTTCTTCTTCTACTCATGACTTAATCACACTTTCTGTTTCCCAGCTTCCCATCCATGACGTCTCCAAAGCTTTGAAGGGTTTAGACCCAACAACCCATTACTACTGGCAGTTTGTGTTTCTGGAATGAACAAACAAACATCAAGACCTGCATTAGTTTTTAGATTGATATTTAAAACCAATATTATTTTTAGCCAAAGTTGTTAAGAGACTTTTTGAATCTCCAAAGAGCTACGTTCAGCTCCGGAGCTGCAGGTTGCATATTCCCTAGGCTAGACTGTTTTTAAGTACCGTATATTCACAGCAACAACTGTATTTACCGAGGTTTAATTATTGGGTGTACTCTGGTGGTGTGATGGTACACAACAAAAGTGATGGTTTCATGCAATTTTGTTACACTTCAATCAAGAAAATAAATAGCAATGTAGAATTATGGTCATTTTACTTTAGTCAGAGAATAAATATTTATTACAGTATGTCCACTCTGCTATTGAGAACAAAGAGTGAAAATAATTCTAACAGAGTAAATTATTTTTATTTCATTACATAAGCTACATTAATACACTAATACTTCAGATTGAGATATTTAAAAATACACAAAACGTGAAAGAATGAAACATTTATTTATTATACTGGGAACACTGGTCACAGGCAGGGCTTCAGTCTGCTGGTCACACTGGGAGAACCCAATGACTTTTGAGACGTCCTGGTTCACAGGCTAATACCAAGGATAAGAGAGAAATGATCCAAAAGTGAAATAAAAAATACATAAATATACATACATCATTATGTTGGGCTCTGACTTGTAGCATCTTTATAGCTAAATACCGACATGGTGAAGCTGAGCTGGGAAACAGAGACTGAAGAACAGCAGCTCCAGCTCTGATCCTGACTGATCTTTCCTCACAAAATCATCTGGTTTTTAATTAACTTCTCCTCTATCAGCGGTTTTTCATCAGCTCTCTCTCATTATAAAACAGTATGAAAACGTTAGCTGCCAAGCTAACAATCAGCGGTTATTTCGGGCCAATTTAGCTACATAGAAAATATTTTACGGTTGTTTTAGAAGTAAATTTCTGTCTGCAAAGTCAAGTAACTCTGATCTTTCATCCTTACCTGGGGAAGGTAATCCTAATGAATCCAGTTTGTTTCATAAAATGGTTGAAACAAGTCCACATAGCACAGAACTTAAGGAGCTCCGATAGCTCTGCTGCCACATAGAAGATGGCGGACGCTTTTACGTACGACTCAGCGCTCCATGAGGCGTCTACGTATTGATGTCTATGGTTCAACCCCACCATACTCTCCACCACCATCTCTAACTACCCCCCACTCCAGGCAACATTTCCCATATTTAAAAACCCCCATGGAAAGTATATTTGCCAAAATTAAATGGCCACCTGCTTTTATGTTAACAGGGAGATCAGATCATGTTTAGCAAATAAGACAACTGCAGCTTGATATTTTTAAAAAGCAGGAGTGAGACCTAAGTAGCATGACGCTATGAGCGGTTAGCTTTCACGCCCCCAGTTCAGTTTGACTTGAAAAAATGGCCAGAACTTTGAGTTTGGTAAAATACATGAATTGTAATACAGCAATCACTGTGTTTTACTTTTATAATACACAAGCAAACACAGCATTGTAAAAAAATAATATATACCTCTTTAGTAAAAAAAAAAAAAAGACTGCAAAATAGTTTGCAATTATAGACTGTGCCAGGAGTCTCCTGAAGTCAAACGAAGTCAACTACAAATATTTCAAAACATTATTCACAGAAAATAATGTGTTCTTATATCTTTTACTTTACCCGGGAGGTGGCAGAATGGTAACGCCATCTCTTAATCCAACCGAAGTCCAAAATATATTTGTTCCAGGGTCCGGTTAGCAAGCTTGAAATGTCGTCTGACCAGTTTTCATGCTTCGCGAAGGTTCTTGTTCCCATGATGCAATGCGTAAAATGGAAAATACAGAAAACTAAATACGGAAAAAATCCTTCAAATTTTTACTGTATATTTACCTGTTTTTTTACAGTGCAGAGTTGTAGCTGCTGCTTAGTGCTGTGTAATGAGTGTTTTATTTGACGGTCAGTGGCTAATTTTGACGTTGGCACCTCTGATTCTGTGCCAGATGTTTTCACCCAGAGAAGCTCAGGTGTTTCAATAACACACACACACACACACATGCATTCTGGGAAGTGTTTTGTTTGTACTCGTCTTTTCCCCCAGAGTGGCTGCAGTGCATATTGTTGTCCAGTTTGCAGACCGTTTCTTTATTCGGTTTTCCGCTCTAGTTCCATCACTAAGATTGAATGACCCCAATGTTTTTGAGTGTTGGACTCTCTTTCAGCCAGTAGGAAGTGAAAAGTGTGTGTGCGTGCGTGTGCGTGTGTGTGTGTGTGTGTGTGTGTGTGTGTGTGTGTGTGTGTGTGTGTGTGTGTGTGCTGACAGTGCACAATGCGACGTTATTGATTGTGTTTGGGTAATAACTGGTGTGTACGTGATCTGAGATGGGAAGTTTCTCAATAATATAAATGACTCCCACATACTTTCTGTTTATTCAGCACTTAGTGCAACTGCTGTAGCTGAAATGGGATTACCTCACCCTGTTCTATTCAGCAAACATGAGTTCAAATCAATGAAGCTCTCGGAGTTTAACATTGACAGCTGGGAGTGAAATGAGTTATTAAAGCATTTTATGATTGCATAAGTGACACACATGTTACAGAGGAGGTTACCATCCAGTGTTAGCTTGTGTTCTGTATAAACAAGGTGAGATTAGAGATGTTTGTGCTGTTTAACGTTCTCACACTCCGGTGCCCACCACAGTGGCTCTGCCGTCTGTTATCAGCTGTTGCTAATAGAGTAGGGTCTAATACTCTGAATCATTTACTACTGCTTTGCATTTAGTCATGCCTGCGTTAGCTTGGTTAATGTTCATTTAAGCATTAATGTCCAATGATTAACTTGGCAACAGGCGAGATCTGGAAAATATCGGAAAATATCAGTTTTCAATAAAAAAAAAGTGTCTTAAAAATGGGTGATAAATTGTTTTTTATCAATGAATAAAAATTTCGGGACATTTTCATTTTCATTTTGTAAAATGAAAATGTCCCCCCATCAATGCAGTCCTTTTGTTTCCATAGTTCAGATGTCAGCACACCCAGAGCAGCAATCCTGTTTGACAAGCATGTTTTACAGAATATTTTATTTGGACTTTGAGGTCTACAATAAAATATTAGTCAGGGGTAAAGATTTTATTTATTTATTCAAGTATGAGAATTAGTCATATTAAATGAATGAGGATGTATTTTATGAGAAACGAAAACTAGCAAGATATTGAAGTGAGGAATGTTGAGCATCTTGTGAAGTTTTACTTTGGTTTTACAGATAAGTCTTAATAGAAATATTTAATCTTTTGACACCTCAGCAATAATTTCAGTTGCAGGACTTTGAGAAAACTTTGTAAGCAACTGCCTATTTCAAAGAATCATCCATTAATTTTTTTAAAATTAAAACAACTTTTTTCTCATAATTTTAAGATAATTTTGTTTTTCTGGTAAAAGTGTGTTTATTCTGCTATTATTATAACTACATTTTCACAATTAGCCTGGTGTTAATACGCTTGCGTAAAAATCACAGATTATTGAAATAAAAGCCACTGTTTGGAAAATAGTTTTTTGTCATTTTTTTTTGTTTCTTGTTTTTTAAAGTGAGAAAAAAAATAGATTAAGATCAGATTTGGTGTGAAAAAAATAAGAGCCCAGCCCACAACACCCAGTCTCCAGTTCAAACTTTGATGTCTTTATCTGCGAGTTGCTACAAATGGTTAATCAATTACAGTTTGCAACTTGGTACTGACTCAAAGCGGTGCTAAGCACGGCTTTGGTTCTAGTCCAGTATTGTGTCATGATGCCACGTAAGCTCAGCCTCAACCAGAATAGCTGCCGCCACGTGGAGTTAGCATCAAATTGCTGCTCTACAACATGTGGGATTAGACTCTTAGCTCAGGTGATCAGCTTCTGCAGTGGGTTAAGCATGAGAAGACATTATTGTGTTGCTTTCGCTTTCTAATTGACTGCTGGGATGTCAATAGACCTCTGTCCTGGTTTTCTGTCATGTTTTACTCTGCAAAGCAGTGACATGTGTAGACCTCTCAGATGCTGCTCAGAATTTGCTGCTTTGCTGGTTTTGGACCAGTGTGGCAGGACGTTCACTGCTCTAAATGTTTGCACATAGCAAATAAAATGTCTTGTATTTTCTACATCTCAGAATAACGATATCTCCTATAGGTGAAGCCTGGCAGCAGAGCTCTTGGTCTCCAGCCAGTAGACAGTTATGTCACTAAAGGTGCTGGGCTGGTGTATCAGAGTATCAGGTGTACGTATCAGTGTACAGCGTGGCTGCGTCAAATTCTATGTCTTCTTTAAGTTTTTTTCATTAGGGTGTACCTCAGGGTTCTGTTTTGAGACTTTTTCTGTTTCTGGTGTAGATGGTACCCTCTTCAGCACATAAAATTACATATTTTTATTTATTGGTCCTTATTTTATTAAATATATTTTATATGCAAGAAAAAAGTCAAAAAAAACATATTTTGTTGATTTGTAAAAGCAATAAATAGGTGAAACCTCCAAGGAAGTGAATACCTTTTCTAGGCGCTGTATGTTCTGTGTTGTCTAGACTTTATCCTTTTACTTAGTCAATAAAGTTATCAAAAACACCTGAGATTTTCACAGAACCGGCTATTGATATTACAAATTCATATAGAGCCACTTGTACACCACATATAATTTTTTATGCGCTACCTTGTCTTGATTTGTCCAAACAAAACCTGTGGAAGTTTCTTTCTGAGCAGGATCCACCAACCGGCCTGATTACGCCGTTCAGGCTGAGCCTCCTCTCCTTGAATCAATCCTTTTTTTAACTACATCCTCTGTTTAGCTCTGTCACACTGGAACTTTTAGTCACTGTTTCCAGTGGATTTTTTTCTGCCTGTAAAATCTTTCCAGTCAGCTGATGATTTCCATCCGGCTGCATCTGCTCCTCACATGTTCCTCCTCCTGAAGTTGGAACATATGTTTCAGACGCATCTGGATTATGGGTGCAATTGGTCATTAAACACGCTGTGTGCTGATATTCTCATGCCTTTGTTGAAGGAAATACTTTTTATTGCAACTTTGTTTTACTCCATTTCACTTTTTTTGTTTTTATTTAAGGAAAATTTTGTAAAATTGTGGTAGAATTTGATAGGAATTGGCTCTCTAATGGGCGCCAGAATTCCTCTATGCAGTTTTCTCTTCTCTCTCTGCCTCTCTTCCTGCCCACCTACTGTTGAATAAAGACCACTAGTGATAGGAAAGCTTTTTTTAGGGAAGAAAAAAGAAAATCCCTTTTTAATTTCAAAGCAAAGCGGCTAATGTTTTATGTTTCTCTGAGGTCTGGCTGTTGTCTATCCTTTCTATTTCCGGAACTTTTCAAAAAACCAAAAACCATCAGCATCCTGACTGCTGATTTATTGAGCTAATGCAGATTGGACCCAGACACTCTTTGACGACAAAATGTTCTGCAGTCACTAAGCTATTTCCTATTAACAGTAAACGTTTCATTTATGAGCAATGTCTCAGTACACCTCTGCTTATATAACTGCACAAGTCTAAATTTGCAGAATGATTTTTGTTGAATCCTACAGGGCCCAAGTAACTGTGCTGCTGCAACACAGTACATGGCTGAGATCCCTAAGCTTCATTTGTTACTTGTTGTAAAATTGGCTTAGAAACAATGTATTAATTAGGCGTGGTGGATGGCACCATTTTGGACGTGGGAAAATTTTTTTGATAAAACGATACAGAGGCAAAATGACCTGCTGCATAAGTGATATTGTAAAATATAAAAACTAGCTTCAGTTTATTTTGTGTGGCAACATATTTAATTCAAGTTCACCAATTGTGAAACAGTAAACATATTTTGTCAAGTGCATCAAAATCGTCATTGCACATTAAATATCTTGATTATTGTTCCTTTTATTATGGTTCAAAAGCAGTTTTAAACAAGTGGGTATATAGACTTGATTTAAAGGAACTCAATTTTTTCAGCAATTTTGCTTTTTTCTGGATGTTTGTTCCAGATTTATGGTGCGTGCAAGTTGAATATTTTGACTAAAATTTCAAGAATACTTTCCATTACCAAGCAGACGAAGAGATCAGAGTGACTTTAGATCCTGTATTGAGCAAAGACTAAACCCTGGAAACTAACATCACTTTATTGAGAAGTTAGTTGCTATGAAGGAAAAAAAATATCTCAAATTGTCCTAGGAGTGTAATTTTTGTGTTTACCAGCCTATTGTTTTCACCATATTCATATGGAACTTAAAGCAAACAGCTAATAAACTTTGATGAAAATTCACTTGAATGTTAGTTTCCATCCAGTGTGGGCCGTAGGATGATGGGAGTGCTGATGTAATCAGATATGGTTTCAATGCATTACAGACTGAATGTCTGAACAGGGAGTTCTTCATCATGTTTATTAGACACTTATTTTATGCAGTAATGAACAGGGTTATAGAACAGAACCGTCTCTTTTGCTGTTCACCATTTATCCAATAATCTTCCAAGTTTTTATCTCCTTTTTCAAGCACCACCGTGAACCTTAATTGTTGTTTAACGATGACTCTCCATCCGGTCCAGCAGTCTGAAGGTTCTAGTCGTGTTTCAGAACACTGCCTTCTTTGTGGCCTCCACAACAAAGGTGGTGGTGACATAATTTCATGGGATAAAGTGAAAAGTCTGGATGGAGGATGGGATCTGCTGGCCTCTCCCTCTGGCTCACACTCTTGCTTGCCCTCCCCTTACTGTAAGTCACATGAACAGGGCTACTCTCCCTCGCTCTCCCATCACGTACATTAGCAATCATTGTTTACTGCACCAAAAGCACTGCTATGTGGAAATGAATTATTATTGGTAAAGCACTCAAAGTATGCAGAGTGAGCAGCTATGAGCTGCTTGGAGCCACCTGGGACATTCTTACAGCTCTTTGTGAGAAATGACAACATCTCAGTCTGGGTATTGCATAAAGATTTGATCTGAAAATTTGGGCAAAATATTTTATCTTCAGATAAAATAAGCTGATAATGTTTTGTTTATACAGAGATAAAAACAGCTTCACTAATAAAATTTTTTGTGTAAGTTTGTTCTAGAAAAGCTGAACTCGGATCCAGAACCGCACAGCATTCTGGGGGATGTAGGCAGAGACATCTTTGAAACCTTCTGAGTACCTTTAAACTCATAAACATCTTGCTATCCTTGATGGTTCTGTAGGTACGGGTAGTGGATCCCTCTCCCACGCCATCCTGCGCACCATCGCCCCCACTGGCCACCTGCACACGGTGGAGTTCCACCAGCAGCGGGCAGAAAAGGTGGTGGAGGAGTTTAAGGAGCACCGTGTGGATCACTTGGTGACCGTCAGGAACCAGGACGTGTGCAAGGACGGGTTTGGAGTGACGGGGGTCGCAGACGCGGTCTTCCTGGACATCCCCAGCCCCTGGGAGGCAGTGGGACATGCCAAAGCTGCTATGAAGAAGCACGGTAAGATGGACTCCTTGAGGGAATTATAACTTCAAGTTGTTTGTTGAGCAGCAACAAAATAATTGAATCACTGAAAGGGGAGAGTGTTCTGTGTTTTCAGGGCACATGGTTCCATTTCATAGCACGACTATGTTGCCTTCAATTGTTATAAATGCGACTTTACTTTTTTTGACTTTGTTAATGTAACTTCTTTAAATTGGGCCTCTGTCTCAGTAAGTCATCACAACATGGCTCCTCTATTAAGCCTTTAACAATGTTTTTATCTGTTCTGCACTGAAAAGTAGCTCCTATAATGAGCTCAACAGAGTAGTAGTTTGCTAATTGCTGCTGGCTAGTCTGAAGGAGCTGAGTGGGTGAGTTGTGGAGGGGGATGCTCTGTGAGGCGGAAACTTAGAAACCACAGCTTAGAGGAGGTGTTTCACCTCAAAGGTGGAGGTAGGTCCACCCAGGCATTTTGCACAGCTGAGTAGTTGCCATGGGGATTAAAGGATTTTTCAACATGCATGAAAGAATCAAGGCAAAACTCCAGGTATGTTTTTGATGAGTGAATAACATAAGATGATGTAAAGCTCAAAAAATCATTTTAAATAATACTGCTCCATTAATGTAGCAGAATGGGAAACAAATGATGTTGGATTATTGAACTAACTACTATTGATATGAAGTGCAGAACTCTGCTCTTCGGTCCAGAGCTCACCCAGGCTTTGGCTCCACCTGCGACTCTAACAGCACATGATGCACCACAACTGTTATATAAACAATGTATCTGCTCATTCACCATGCACTCTGTAGTATAATAATTTATCATTTCCACTCACTCTCTCAATCAATCCTTCTCCACTGCGTTACCGCAAACACGCAAAGGTTTCCAGTCAGCACTAAAGCTGCAGAATGAACATTGCATTATCTGAGGCAGACATGTTGTTTGGTCATGGTTTAGAACAAGTCCCACCAGATACCGCTTCACTAAACATTTAGAGTAGCACATTTCTGTCAATACATATAGTTTTTAGTGCTGTCCAATCCCAGTTTTTTGGGGGTTTTTTCCCCAGTCAGTACAGTTGTTAAGTTTAAGTACATGTCACGTCCAAGTACTGTTACAGCATAGTTTCTAACATTTTTTTTACTACTACATCACATAATAACTTTTGAAAACACATTTCATTTATTCAGAACAGGGTGGCTCTTCTTTATGAGAAGAGCCTACACTCCCTCTAACTGCAACAAATAAAAGCTACAGCATGACATACGTTGTTGCATACTTTTGAAATAAAACTAATAAATATGATAAAATAAGCAATAAAGTTTATACATTTCAATACTCTCTGCATTTATTCTTCAAATGACTCAAAACCTGCAGATTTATTTTGTAGTTTCCACCATCTCTCATGTCTAACTTTTCTTTTCTTCTTCTGTTTTTTTTCCTGTAACTTCCTGGTGTATTAGCACCACCACCTGGTAAGGAGAGTAGACTTTAAGTTGCAGCGCAGCTCATGAGGAAAATTAAGATAAAACTGATCTTAGCTTGGACTATCAGGTTGCTTTTACCGAAGAAGCTGACATCCATGGTCCTTGTTATTGCTGTCCAATCAATGCCAACGGAAATAAATTGATTAGCTGCTTTGCAAGAACCAGTAAACAACAAGTCAAGTAGAAGTGAGCATATGTTTTTTTCATCTTCCCAAGCTGTGCTTTTTTTGCAATTGTTTAGTTATGATTGGAGAAAAGAAATCAGGAAATAGGTGGATTTTTTTCTTTTACACTTAAAAGAAAATTTAAGGTCAATTTTCCTCTTTGCCAAATCATATGCACATTTCATAGATACTTACTATTTCACCTCTCCTTTTTTCTCATTTCTACCAGGAAACAAACCGTTCCGTCCAAGCACTTAAAACCACCGCGCATTAGTGATCAAATATCAAATAGGACAAATATATTTCATTAAGTTTTAACAAATTTTACTGCAATTTTTAAATTAATTATATCCCCACTTGAGAAGATTTTCCTTTAAGTTTTTTGGGCTCTGTAGTTTCTTAACGCGAGCCAATCAGAAAGCGCGGATCAACCGCCTGCTTTCTGAGGGGAAATTACAGAGGGGAATCCCAAACAGCTGAAACGCTAAGCCTGGCGGCAGGCATGGCGGGCCGCCATGCCTATAATACACTGGGGGAAACCCTGGAAGTATTAAATTTCGCTGTTACAAACATCAGAGGAGACCTAAACTATTTAAAAATTTCAGCTATTCACAGGGGAACTAGTTGTGGTCACTAACCCCCACAAATCCTGGGAATCCACTATATTTAAGTTAAACCTCCATTGGGATATTCTACACAGATTACACATTCTTTAAAACACACTTTGGGATTTGTGAAGCATGTTGTATTTAGGGAAGAAAAAAAGATTCTTATGGTGGTTCTAATGTGGAAGCCATCTCAACAATTAAGCACAACTACAAATTTAAAAACACAGCAACATATTCAAAAACATAATGGCATTAACAAAGCACAATTACAAATTTAGAAAACAAAACTTTAACAAAGTGGAAGAGGCAGGTCTCGGTGGGAAATTTGAGACATTGCTGATTGGATGAATCCACTTTTGGCTTTAGAACCAGAAATTATTCTGGCATTTGCTCCCTCTTTGTTTTAAATAGGTGAGAAGACAGTCACAAAGCTATGTATTGCTAACAAGCTGCAAGTCTTGACTCAAAATATTCCTACATAGCAGTTGCCACATTTGCATTCCAGGTAATGTTCATATTTTTAACAAATATGCTAAAGAAAGTAATAATTTCCAGTTCAAATGCCAAAAGCGGTGTCGACCAATCAGTGATGTTGTAGGTTTCCCACTGGGACCCGTCTCTTTCAATTTGCTAATGTCGTTGTGCTTTTGCTTTTGTAATTGTGCTTAGTTAATTTCACTGTTTTTAAATTTGTAGTTGTGTTTAGAGAATTATTGAAGTTCTTCAACCCTCCCAACAATATTTCTTATTTTTCCAAAAAATATTGTTAGATTTGCCCTGTTATGAGCCCAGTATTACATTTCCTTGCATCATAATGCTGAATTTATTATTAACATTTGTTAAACAGTTTATTGGATCAATGAGGTATTGCATTGTTTGTTTGTTTTTTTTATTTTATTTTGCATTTTACCTTTTTCACTATAGTGAATCCTGCTTGCAGTCACACTGAGGTCATCATACCCAGTCAGGATATTTTTGTGTTTTTTCTGTTTTTCCAAACCCTCATTCTTGTTGCTCAGTGTTAAAGGGAGACTCCCTGCATCACAGGGGAGATCAACAGCATCATTACAAGCATTAAGCCTCAATATGAAGATAAATCTGAAGGAGGAGCCATTATGCTGCAGAGCAACTCTCCTACCTCCTCTCCCTTTTATGGTGCCGCTGCTGAATATTTCTTTCATAAGCTAGCCTCCCTCATGCACACACACGCACGGGTGTGCACACACACACAGATCCAGATAAATAACAGTGATGTGCACTGTTGGAGCGATCCCATGACCATACTGGGTATTGCTATGAGCAGAGGGCTGCTGAATGGAGCTCCATATGGAAATGTTCTGTTTTCTTTCCACTGCAGAACAAGATGAGTTTTTTTCCTGTTTGTTGCTGTCCTGAAATGATCCAGCCAAAGTCTGACATGTTTATGCCTGGTTTAAAAATATAAAGCTAAGAAAATCTGTAGAAAAAGTGTTCCTCTTTATACTGACCCAAGTAAGTGAAATGAAAAAATAACTCTTACTTCCTTTATTATTGCATTTTGTGGTTTCTGTGAGTTGAAGCTGAAAAGCTCCAGGAAGTTCTTCTCCTCCAGTGCATCGTGTAGGAAAGCATGCTTTTTCCCCCTACTGCGAGTTGTAATTTTCCTGATGTTCTGGCCTGCAGCCCAGACCTTTGAGATGGACTGTAAATCCTAACAAGCATCTCCAGCCTCCCTCTCTCTCTCTCTCTCTCTCTCTGTGTTTCTCTTGAAGATAAACACTTGTAAACCGTGAACTTCACCATGAGGAATCACAGGATTATGTCAAAATTGCTTTTCGTTTTAGATTTCAGTCCAAACTCTACAGCATTAACTTGGAGCCGCCCTTGTTGAATGATCAACCCGACCCCTCCCAGTGTGTTCGTCTCGTTGCCAGGAGACACTAAACTGTGTGACTGTTTCGAGGGGAACACTGGTCCTGTTTGCCAAAGGAACGACTGCTATCTGAAGTATGCTGCGGTCTAATTTAATGGTTACCAGATACAATGCACTCCTCCTGTAGACTTGATCTTTTTTTTTGTGCTTTTTATTGGGACTTCATATAGTATGCACCTTTTCCTTACATGCCTCATAAAAGCTAAACTGCATTAAAACCTTTGGATGTACAGTGAATCACCGAAAGGATCATGTGCCAAGCAGAAGTTATTAAAAGGCCTGAAAGGGAACATGAAAACTGTTAAAGCAAAGAATGTTTGGTCTAGTGAATGTTGCTCTGAATAAGACAGAATAAGTAAGACTCTGTGTGATGAGGCAGAGTTAGAAATCTTGAAAATACAGAGGTAAATATACACAGTCCAGTCACATTAATGTGACCATCTGTCAAAAGCCAGAATAACCACCTTTCGCAGAGCGAACTGCTACGAGACGTGCAGGAAGAGAGTCACTTAGGTCCCTGAAGGTCTTCTCTGGGATGTTGAGCCATGCCGACTCTAATGCCGTGGCCAGCTGCGCTAGATTACGCGGTTGAGGATCCATGGCGCGAACAACTCGATCGAGATGGTCCCACAGATGCTCGATTGGGTTTAAGTCAGGTGAGTTTGCTGGCCAGGGGAGGACGGTAAACTCATCCTGGTGCTCTTCGAACCACGCACGTACACTGGCAGCTGTATGGCACCTCGCATTGTCCTGCTGGAAGATGCCATCATCCTGAGGAAAAACAATGCGCATGTAGGGGTGGACATGGTCCGCAAGGACAGATGCGTACTTGTATTGATCCATCGTGCCTTCCACAATAATCAGTGAACCCAGAGAATGCCAGGAAAACATTCCCCAGACCATAATGCTCCCGCCTCCAGCTTGGACCGTTCCTGCAGTGGTTGCAGGGTGGTTCCTTTCAGAGGTTTCACGCCTTATACGCCAACGTCCATCTGTCCGATGGAGCATAAAACGCGATTCATCTGAAAACGCTACCTGTCGCCACTCAGTGGACGTCCAGCTGCTGTACTGGCGTGCAAATTCTAGCCTTCGTCGTCGATGAACACCAGTCAGCATAGGTGCACAAACCAGGCGTCCGCTTCGGAGGCCCAGACGCAGCAATGTTCGCTGAATAGTGGTTTGGGAGACACTTGTGGTAGCCCCTTGGTTCATTTTAGTGGTCAGTTGCTCAACGGTAGCCCGTCTATCTGCCCGAACGCATCTCCGCAACCGTCGTTCGCCTCTGTCATCTATGGCCCGTGGTGCACCACATTTGCCACGTCGTTGATTTTGGACAGTCCCATTTTGCCATGCACGGTACACTTTTACCACGGCGGCACGCGAACAGTTCACAAACTCAGCCGTTTCGGAAATGCTTCCACCCTTGGCCCGAAAGCCAATGATCATGCCCTTTTGGACGTCGGATAAATCGCTTCGTTTCTGCATTACGCCAACGATTGAAATGTTTTCCGAAGCCCACACACACCCTTTATATACGCTCAACTGCACTGTGCTGCCACCTGCCTTCTGTGATTGGTTATTTAACTCTGAAGTGGAAAGTACGTGGTGGTCACATTAATGTGACTGGACTGTGTAGATCAAATAACACTTTCAAAGGTAAGTGTTGAGCTCCTGCGGTCATAATGCAGAAGCACGACGTGACTATCTGCACAGCTACAACCCATGAGGAAGTAATGCATCAGATGCTTATGAAATATACAGTATTTTCCTTGTGTTGGTGAAGTCACTTTAGAAATCTATGTGTTTGATTCCATCTAGGTGTCTGGATTTCAAAGCCAAGTACAACCATGCTTTCTTAAAATAATTACTTTGTCAAAACCAAAGGTGTCACAAAATATTGACACTAAATTTATCCTGATATATTTGCTGTGGGAATTTTTTTTAGTAGTCCATCCATCAATCCATTTTCTTCCGCTTATCCGGGATCGGGTCGCGGGGGCAGCAGCTTCAGAAGGGAGGCCCAGACTTCCCTCTCCCCAGCCACTTCTTCCAGCTCCTCCAGGGGAACCCCAAGGCGTTCCCAGGCCAGCCGAGAGACATAGTCCCTCCAGCGTGTCCTGGGTCTTCCTCGAGGCCTCCTCCTGGTGGGACATGCCCGGAACACCTCACCAGGGAGGCGTCCAGGAGGCATCCTGACCAGATGCCCGAGCCTCAACTGGCTCCTCTCGATGTGGAGGAGCAGCGGCTCTACTTTGAGTCCCTCCCGGATGACCGAGCTTCTCACCCTATCTCTAAGGGAGAGCCCGGCCACCCTGCGAAGGAAACCCATTTCGGACGCTTGTATCCGTGATCTCGTTTTTTCGGTCATGACCCAAAGCTCATGACCATAGATGAGGGTGGGAACGTAGATCGACCGGTAAATCGAGAGCTTCGACTTTTGACTCAGCTCTCTCTTCACCACGACGGACCGGTACAGCGCCCGCTTCACGGCAGACGCCGCCCCAATCCGCCTGTCGATCTCCCGCTCCCTTGTTCCCTCATTCGTGAACAAGATCCCCAGATACTTAAACTCCTCCACTTGAGGCAGGACGACCCCCCTGACCCGGAGAAGGCACTCTACCCTTTTCCGGCTCAAGACCATGGCCTCGGATTTGGAGGCACTGAGCCTCATCCCGGCCGCGAACCGTTTCAGCGAGAGCCACAGATCACGATCTGATGAAGCCATCAGGACCACATCATCCGCAAAAAGCAGAGATGCGATCCTAAGGCCACAAAAACGGATCCCCTCAACACCTCGACTGCGCCTAGAAATTCTGTCCATGAAAGTAATGAACAGAATCGGTGACAGAGGGCAGCCTTGGCGGAGTCCAACTCTCACTGGAAACGAGCCCGACTTACTGCCGGCAATGCGGACCAGACTCTGACACCGGTCATACAGGGACCTGACAGCCCGTATCAAAGGGCCCGGTACCCCATACTCCCGGAGAACCCCCCACAAGGCCCCCCTAGGTTCACGGTCGAACGCCTTCTCCAAGTCCACAAAAAACATGTAGACTGGTTGGGTGAACTCCCATGCACCCTCCAGGACCCTGCTGAGGGTGTAGAGCTGGTCCAGTGTTCCACGACCAGGACAAAAACCACACTGCTCTTCCTGAATCCGAGGTTCGACTATCCGACGGACCCTCCTCTCCAGGACCCCTGAATAGACCTTTCCAGGGAGGCTTAAGAGTGTGACCCCTCTGTAATTGGAGCACACCCTCCGGTCCCCCTTTTTAAATAGGGGGACCACCACCCCGGTCTGCCAATCCAGAGGAACTGCCCCCAATGTCCATGCAATATTGCAGAGTCGCGTGAGCCAACACAACCCTACAACATCCAGAGCCTTGAGGAACTCCGGGCGGATCTCATCCACCCCCGTGGCCCTGCCGAGTAGTTTTTTGACCACCTCGGCGACCTCGTCCCCAGAGATTGGAGAGCCCAACCCAGAGTCCACAGGCTCAGCTTCCTCAACAGAAGCCATGTTGGTGGGATTGAGGAGGTCTTCGAAGTATTCCGCCCACCGACCCACAACGTCCAGAGTCGAGGTCAGCAGCACACAATCCCCACTATAAACAGCTGGTGCTGCACTGCTTCCCCCTCCTGAGACGCCGGATGGTGGACCAGAATCGCCTCGAAGCCGTACGGAAATCTTTCTCCATGGCCTCTCCAAACTCCTCCCACGCCCGAGTTTTGGCCTCGGCGACCACCCGAGCCGCATGCCGCTTCGCCCGCCGGTACCCATCAGCTGCTTCTGGAGTCCCACAGGCCAAAATGACCCCATAGGACTCCTTCTTCAGCTTGACGGCATCCCTCACCGAAGGTGTCCACCAACGGGTTCGGGGGTTGCCGCTGCGACAGGCACCAACGACCTTGCGGCCACAGCTCCGATAAGCCGCCGCGGCGATGGAGGCACGGAACATGGTCCACTCAGACTCAATGTCCCCCACCTCTCTCGGAACGTGTTCGAAGTTCTGCCGGAGGTGGGAGTTGAAGCTCCGTCTCACAGGGGACTCCGCCAGACGTTCCCAGCAGACCCTCACTACACGTTTGGGACTGCCAGGTCTGACCGGCTTCCTCCCCCACCACCGGAGCCAACTCACCACCAGGTAGTGGTCAGTGGACAGTTCCGCCCCTCTCTTCACCCGAGTGTCCAAGACATACGGCCGCAGAGCCGATGAAACGACGACAAAATCGATCATCGAACTGCGGCCTAGGGTGTCCTGCTGCCAAGTGCACGTATGGACACCCTTATGCTTGAACATGGTGTTCGTGATGGACAGACCGTAACGAGCACAGAAGTCCAACAACAGAACACCACTCAAGTTCAGATCAGGGGGGCCGTTCCTCCCAACCACGCCCCTCCAGGTCTCACTGTCATTGCCCACGTGAGCGTTGAAGTCCCCCAGCAGAACAAGGGAGTCCCCAGGAGGGGCACTCTCCAGTACCCCCTCTAAGGACTCCAAGAAGGGTGGGTAATCTGAACTGCTGTTCAGCCCGTAAGCACAGACAACAGTCAGAACCCGTCCCCCCACCCCTAGGCGGAGCGAGGCTACCCTCTCGTTCACCAGGGTAAACCCCAACGTGCAGGCGCCAAGATGGGGGGCAACAAGTATGCCCACTCCTGCCCGGCGCCTCTCGCCGTGGGCAACTCCAGAGTGGAAGTACGTCCAGCCCCTCTCAAGGAGACTGGTTCTGGAACCAGAGCCATGCGTCGAGGTGAGGCCGACTATTTCTAGCCGAAACCTCTCAGCCTCGCACACTAGCTCCGGCTCCTTCCCCACCAGAGAGGTGACGTTCCACGTCCCAAGAGCCAGCTTCTGCAGCCGAGGATCAGACCGCCAGGGTCCCCTCCCTTGGCCGCCGCCCGTAACACACAGCACCCGACCCCTTTGGCCCCTCCGACAGGTGGTGAGCCCATTGGAAGGGGAATCCACGTCTCCTCTTCGGGCTGAGCCCGGCCGGGCTCCGTGGTTAAAAGCCCGGCCACCAGGCGCTCGCCATCGTGCCCCACCTCCAGGCCTGGCTCCAGAGTGGGACCCCGGTGACCCGCGTCCGGGCGAGGGAACGCCAAATTCAAAGTTTGTGTCCATCATAAAGGGTCTTCAGGCTGCGCTTTGTCTGGTTCCTCACCTAGGACCTGTCTGCCTTGGGTGACCCTACCAGGGGCATAAAGCCCCAGACAGCATAGCTCCTAGGATCATTGGGACACACAAACCCCTCCACCATGATAAGGTGGCAGCCCAAGGAGGAGTTTTTTTTTTAGTAGTAAAATCTTTTTTTTTCTTAAGTTTTCAAGGTTTTTGTGTAGCAAAAAACTAGTTGTTCTTGTCTTATACTTAGTTAGATTGTTGTGAATCAACATTCCAGTAAAGTGAAATGGTAACTTCATTTTAGCCATAATATCTGTTAATAAGTGAATAGTTAGTATGTGTACTTTGTCCTAACTTCTACCTGTAACCTTCAAGCACAAGAGCAGGAAATGATAAATATCAAATAAAACATGAACTTTGATAGAATCTTTAACCTTGCACTGCTTTAGCCGTGGTCAGGATTTCCACATTGCCACCTACTGGTACAGCAATGCAATTACATTTGTTGGAATGTTTAGAAGCTATTTCAACAAAAATGTTTTTTTATGAATGGATGGAAACAAATCTGGTAAAAACCTAAGTATTTAAATATACCTTCACTCTGCAGCAGGTTTTTCTCAACACTAAGGCACTCTGATATACTCTGCTTAAATGTAGAAACCCAACCAACAATGAGGTTCATGCAGGCCAGGGTTGACAAATTGGTAACTTTGTATTCAGACCTCGTATTCCGTGAACCATAAATCCAGTAACCTCTGGTGTGATTTGGAACTTTAGGACTGAAAGCCCATCTTTTTTTTTTTTTCATTTAACAGACTGCAGGTGCTCCCATGAATCACTCCCCCATCCTAAAACACATGCAGACAGTTGAATCCTTAAGTCACATTAACAGACTGCATATGAATTGTAGATCCTTGAAACCAATAATGGAGCGGAACGTAACTGGACTGGCACATAAAAGTTTGTGTAGAGAGCAAGCATGAGTTGAGCAAGCGTGTTGAGTGATTGGCATGCACACCCTGGACCCCAGGTCAACTCTTCAACTGTAAACCCAGCTTGAGAAAGGGCTGATGGTAGATGAGCAATCACTAAGGGACAAAAATAGCTCATAATATGATCTGGCATTATTTAAATAAACTGTGAACACATACAATTACTACACACCATGATTAGCCTCATGGGTGAGGCAGGGTGCCCCTCTTGGATAATTGTAGAAGAAACACTGAGCTTGTCTTGATTGGGCCACTTGATTGGGTCAATGTTGAGGCAACATTGACCTTTTTTTTCAACCTGACTTTTGTCTTTTACCAAAAATGTATAATGTATTTACTTTCTAATAGTGTAAATTAGAATATCATATAGGTGACTAGTTAAACAAATTATGCACATGACATTTTAGGACAGCCATTAACTAGTTTTCTTTTTGAGTAGTTTGCAAAACTACCAAGATCACCATCAGAGACAATATCACATCACTGGGCATCATGAGATTATTGGTGGGATTATTGGTCAACCTTGCCAGTCTCCAGATTGGTTAGAAATCCTGGGAACCCCGACTGTTGACCTTCCTAAGGATTCTCTCTGGCCAAGTTTACACACATTGTTCTAAAGATTTCAGTTAACCAGCTGTTTTGGGACTACAACATACTTCTGTAAGTTCCTTCAGCTCCTGTCTAGTATTTTGTTGGGAAAGTTCAAGCTAGGGTCAATGTTGGCCATGCACTCTGTACCACTAAACTAACCTAATCGTTGATGGGGGGACACTGTTGAAAATCCCACCACCTTGTCTTATTTTTTAAGGTGAGCTAAAGAGCTAGCAGTGGCCTCAGACATGGATGTTATTGTTTGTTTCTTTTGGCAGATTTCTTCTTAAGTCATTCTTTCCATTTGATTTGGATAAAAACAGTTGAGCAGTACAACACCACTTTTCAATACCATGGTCTGTCAGAGTCCTGGTATAAATATTCTATCTATACGTGTGAACTTTTTTTAGTGCTAAGCTGAAGCTTTCACAATAAAACTATCAAAGACACGAAGGATTTAGCCCAATTTTCAGTCATAAACATTTCTTGTAGTTTGTTAGTGGTTGCTGTTGAGAGAACCAGGGTTTACAGATTAACTTGCCAGCTGATTCAACAGGTCTCCTTGTCTTTACAAAGTATTTTATTGAGTCTTAACTCATTTTATAGTCTCCGTTGTGAATTATTACTTTTTTTAAGCTGTCTTCAGCTGTACCTAGAGATGAGGCTTTTAAAACCTTGTGTTCACAACCTGTTCAACTCCAGCCAACCTGTTTGTTTTTATAACCTTGGAAACACTCTTTGAGTTAATAAGTAGGGTTTCCATTAAAACTCGTTGGAGTTAGGAAAGAGTGTAAAACTGTAAATAAATCTCATCAAAGACCTATAATTAGAAGATCACACCTCCATGTGACCTTCATGAATTATTCTTCAACCTTTATTGTAGGGCTGAAGTTTGCATGTTTCTTGCTAAGTTTCACTTTTTAAAACTCCTCCCTAGTTCAGATTTGAACTCAAAAACTCAGCTTATTTTTCTAACCCAGAGCTGGTCTCTGTGCAGCTGCACCGCTCCATGTCAGTGTGTGTCCTTTAGGTCAGCCATGAATGGCTTGTTTCTCCGACCTCCCGCCGAGATGACCTCAGGGTTTAGCGTAGAGATGAGAGGCCGCGGCCAGTAGGTGATCCTCTGATGATCCGCACGCTGCAGCCTGGAGCCAACAATTCGCATGGATGTTTTTGTTTTTAATATCCCGTTTTGTGGGAAACAAATGCATGTGTAGAAGTTGTATTATTAAAGGAGGGAATGTTTTCTCAGAGTAAATTGGCCCAGGAATCCTGTCCAAAACGCTTACCTGAGGGATGTTTAGTTCTTTCAAAGAAAACATCTAATTTTACACGGACTGATTTCTATAAACATGTGTGACTCAGCCAAAAGAACTAGCCAGTGAAGAATCTTTATTTTTTATGTTCTTTCTTCATATCTAATCTCTTTGGCAAAACACACTGCCTTTAAATGTATTCATGCACATTTTATGTTATATCTACACGTCACATTGTTCAGTGAAAGGATTTTTTTAATGTTTTTTGCAAAATCTTTTTTTTTTTTACATAAAATCCTGTTCAACCAGTTAGACAACCTACGTTTTACTGATTTTTATCTCAGTAAAACTTCAGTTTTTGGGGGGTTTGTTTAGTTTTTTTATGTGTATTATTATATTATATATAGATATAAACAGGGGTGAAAGTAGTTTTAAATTCTTCGGGGTACTAGGACAAAAAAATGTGCATGTGTTGCATATATTGCTTCTTTGTGTGCTTTGGAGTTTCTGTACTAATTAATTTTTTTGCAAGGCAATATAAGCTGGTAGCTCTTGAATTGCTACGAAATAAAGCTGTATTTCTTCCTTCAGCCCACTGGCTGCAATGCTGCAACACCTTGTGATGCCATGAGACCTAAATCCTGAACATCATGTCATGGAGTCCATCCCAGTTTTCCATTTCTGGCATATAGCCATTCAGTTTAGCTTTTAAACTGGTTCTATTGATCTTGTGTCCAGGCAGAGGGATAATCAGTAGCCCAGCATCATGACCTGTTTGTTCTGAAGATCCTGCAGCTTCCACTTCTCTTCCTAACATGGCGCCTCCTCATCCTGACTCTCATACTGATAGGAGGAACCACAGAGCTCAGTTGGGATATTTTTCCTCCAACAGGTTCCAGAGGAATCACCTCAAACCAGATGTTGGATGATTTTATTTCAATGTCATTTGTGAATGTTAGCTTCTCATTTTCAACAGTGGAGCTATAAGGGTTGAAAAGGTTATTATTTTGGAGAAAATCTCATCAACATTAATATTGCCACTAAATAAGAGCCTAAAAAAATTGTTTGATAATTGAAAAGCCTTTCAGACTCTGAGCCCGACAGCACCACGCTATTTTTTATATATTAGACAATTTAATTTCACATAATTATCGCGGTAGAAGCCATTTGTTTGTTAGATACTTAATGACACATATTTACAGTGTTTGATGTTTGTTGACGTATATTCACAAAGAACGAGATAATTAGTCCAAGTTTGTCGTTTCTTGAAGGTTCAGAAACTACAGCGGCTGTGATGCACCACAGCAAAGATAAACAACCTGAACAGGTGATCAACTCAAAGCCACTCCTACCTTTTTATTCTAGTCTCTGTCATTTAAGCACAGCCGTTGCCATGGCAACCTCCTGCGTTCCACAAGCCGACCAGATATTACGTTAAAAAACATAACATTCAGTCTGTTAAGATATTAGGTTTTCAGGCTTGATATTTATTGTGGGATTTTTAATAAGTCTCTCATGAACACTGCGGTGGTTGATTAGTTCATTTTAATCTCCTACTCTGCTAGTTATTTTAGTAATGGAACCAAAACGCACAGAATTGTGCAACACCTTGTTGAAACAATAATGACTAAGATTATTATTGTTGTTGGGTCATTAATTTGAACATATTTTTTTTTTTTGTTCTTTAATAAAGTTATGAATGTTTTGATGAGTCAGATAAGGTCGTGCTGGTCTCAGCCTCCTGGTGGCGTTCAGTTTGTCACCTAAAGCCGAGATCGACATATTGCATCCCTGCTCTAGCAAACCACGAACAGTTCAGAAACAATATGAAATGGGAAAAAGATTATTTATTAACCGACTAAGTCATGTTTTTAATTGTTCTTGAAAAACTAATCAGTCTCGGCTGATTAGTGGGTGCTCTCACGGCTGCACAGTGAACCCGTTGATTCTTTACAGCACACAGCCGCTCCCCTCTCTTGCAGGTACTGCGTACCCCCACTAAATCGTTTAAGGGTACGCAGTACCTGCCATTCCCCCTTACTTTTACCCCTGGATATAAGACCATTCATAAACGGGTTAATTCCAAGTGTTTTACAAGAAAACACTTGCAAACGTCCAATAAAAACATAAGGCATCACACAAGAAGAGGTTAATTACACTTTTAGGGTGAATATTAAACCAGAGCTACAGTGGAATGGTGTAGATTAAAAAATATTCATGCGTTGGTCCAGTTAAAGGAGCAGTTCTAGGCAAAATTGACTTTTGAGCTTTACATCATGCTATAATTTTATTCTGTCATCAAAAATATACCTGGAGTGCTGCTTTGACTTTTTTCTTGCATGATTTTCTTGCAAGAATTTCTTGAGAGATTCTTTTGTTTCCGTGACAACTGTTTAGTTGTGTAAAACGCCTGTGTGGACTTAGCCCCGCCTTTGAGGCAAAGCTCTTCCTGTGAGCTGCAGTTTCCATGCTTCAGACCCCTCACCCTGTGATTTCCCTACTAGTCATTTAACACCTGGAGGATCTGCGCATTTTAGGAGCTACTTCTCAGCGCAACACTGGTAGAAACGTTAAAGTTTAATAGAGGAGCCATGTTGTGCTGACTTCCTGAAGGAGGAGCTGAGCAGGAGTTTTTAAAGAGAGAGGCCCAATTTCAAGGCGTTAAATTACAAAATCAAATTTCTTGTAAGTCATATTAGATATATAGCATTTTTATAACAACTGAAGGTAACATAGTTACTTGATTGTGCTATAAAATTGCACTATGTGCCTGGAAAATCTATAATACTGTCCCTTTATATTGAGAATGGGTGGAACGTTTCTTGGTTTAGAATTGTAATGCTCGTAAAGACTTACCTGAAAACATCTGTATGTATTAGATGGAAATCTTCAAAGTGTTTACTCATATGAATGCCACACTACTGGGATTTCTATTTTTTTTTTCTTATTCTAATACATAAAATCAAAACAATAAATTTAACATTATAAAAAATTCATTCAAAATGTATGAAAATGTGTGTATATCGTGCAAGTGCTGACTTGATGGCATTAACCAGTTTCTCATCTGGGTGTGGTTACCCGTGTCGTCCTGCAGGGGGCCGGCTGTGCTCCTTCTCTCCATGCATAGAGCAGGTTCAGAGGACGTGCCAGGCGCTGACGGAGCGGGGCTTTGAAGAGGTCAGGACCCTGGAGGTTCTGCTCAGAGTCCACAACGTCCGACCCGTCACCCTGCAGCTGCCCGACTTTGGCCCCGACTCCTCCTCTTCCTCCTCTCAGGCCACGGAGGAGGCTCCTCCCTCTGCCGCTCCAAACCCCGCCTCCTTAAAAATCAAGACCACTACTCCGCCCAGAGAAATGCCGGGCCACACGGGGTACCTCACCTTCGCCACCAAACCCAGAACCTGAAGGCTGGAAGCCGCCGTTTGCTGCTTGCATCAAGCAGAAGTTCAAACCAGGAGCATCTTCTGTAATATTCAGGATGTTTATCTTTATGAGTTATGATTTTATAAGGTGAACCTTTTATACCTGCTTTTAGGTTTGCTGAGCGTTTTTTTTTTTATTATTTTTTCACTGTTTATACAGGCAATAAATGAGTGAGGATTGTTTTTCACACTACAGCCTGTCGAACTGAACCATGTAAGGAAGAATACTAAAACATGGAAAACAATAAATTAGCTGAAAGGATTTTGTGTCATGGTGCTTTACCAACTACTTTACATTTTCTCTCATCGTCTCCTCCCTCTATTTGTCCATATATACAACTGATTTCAACCACACAACGTGAATGTGCCGCCACTGTAATGCTTCATAACTACCGTTTGCGTGAACCGCAGTGTTTTTAAGGTTTGAGCTGTTTTAGTTTCTGCCTGTATCCAACCAGCCATCAGTCATCCTTGAAAGCTGCTAACTGGATTTATATGAAGAACATGAGTTATCTGCTGATAACCTTCACTTCAAAAACTCTCAGCTATCCCTTTTATTAAGTCAGCAAGCAGAGTTCAGGTGGAAACTTTTTAGTTTTTCTTTCTCCTCTCAACTAGAACTCTTCCTCAGTGCATGAATTAGCATGCTAACCATGTTTGAAAAGTAAATAGGAGCACTTGCCAAAAATAAAGTTCCTGCTTACTGTAAGACTAACACTGAGCCGTATTTATAGAGTTTTTCAGCAGAGAAATCTTCCCAGCTAATGGCTAGCTAGTTGAAGGGAGCAACTTGTTTAGCTGCTGAAAAGCTTATTTATATCAGGAGTTGCAGCTATACAAAGCCATGAAGTATTAATACCAAACATGTAATAACATTAGATTTTCTGTGATGAACACTAAGTAATGCATAATTAAGTAGAAAGAAAAAGATGTAATATAGATTTTTAAAACTTTAACAAAATAAATATGAAAAGTGTGCAATGTATTTGTATTTAGCTCGCCAGCACTTTGCTTCATACAGAGGGTCTGTTAGGAAATTATTATAAGGCGTGGCCTCTGTTGAAGTTAGTCTTAAATGCCTTAGATATTCCTCTTGCTGCAACTTTAACAGCTCTGTATTTGGGAGCTGCACCAACACAGACTGTTTGCTTCTTCTGCTGCCATTGCTAAAACTACAGGAGAGGCAGACCAATTTTAAAACAGAAAATTGACATTAGGTTTCACAACTTTTACTTCTGCTTGCTGATGGACCAGAATGAAATTCAACCAGAGAAATTCAGCTGAATGGAAGAAATCCCAGATAGGGCAGTGAAGAGAGATCAGAACTGAGCAGAACTGCAACAACCAGTCTAGTTGTTATTGTGTTATCATTTATCGTAATAAATTTCTTATAAGATTTTGACTTATTGTTGTCATACATTCCAATTAATGATCTACACCCCCGTCCCCGAAACTGTCCCTATTGTCGGGATTGATAATTTTACTATTTTTTTCAATTGTTTGTTGAATAAAAGCGTCAATAAATACCAATACATTTTGAAATAAAGTTACCTTGAGCAGCTGAGTGATGAAATCACACTTCTTTATGTGACTGGTGTCCTAAAGAAGCTTTAATACAAATGGGAATGTTTTGTAAGAGCAATGTTTGTATTTGTTGGGCTTTGGTTGCTGTGACACAGACAGCCATACAATTATCACTTTTATTATCACAACATTACTGCAAAATATAATGGTAACACTTTCCATATTGCTCACCCCTAATGTAAATCTTTTACTATTTTTGTGTTTCCTCAAATGCTAAATTTGTGGAATGCATGACTAATAGTTGTGTTGATAAGTTATTCAGCTGGAGTTGTTGCTCTTTACAGCTCCTCCAGAGTTAACATTCATTTAGCTTAAATACCAGAATATTGTTTTAGAACTCAACTCTCTACTTCTTTATTGAGTTTCATATAGTGTATATAAATGCTGATAAGTTAAATAAACGTACCTGCGGCCTTCATAAAACACCTGGATTTAATATGGGGATGCACTATGAAAAGATAGAAGGGTGTAAATACTCTTGAATGTCGCAGTAATGGTTTGGTGGACGACAACATGAAGCTAATTTGCTCCCTGAACGGAGGAGGTAATCCTGGCGGACCAGGCTGGGAATAGCAGCTCTGATCTGCTGGAAATCCCGCCACTTAATCAGCTTGTCCTCTGAACAGCTGAGCCGCGCGCGCTCAGACCTCACTGGGGACCAGTCCGGAACTCTGGGCCCTGACCGCCTCGCAGGAGGAGTATGGAGCTAAATTAGGGCCAAATGTTATGTTGCTTTGAAAAACAAAATTGTAATAGAAAACTAAAAGTCAAATTTAGATGCAAATTTTTTTATTTATTTATTTTTATGAAAACTTGGAAAAAATACAATCATGTATTCAAATTAAAAAGAAGTGTGCTGTTTTTCTCCGCAGTTAAATAAACGTACCTGCGGCCTTCATAAAACACCTGGATTTAATATGGGGATGCACTATGAAAAGATAGAAGGGTGTAAATACTCTTGAATGTCGCAGTAATGGTTTGGTGGACGACAACATGAAGCTAATTTGCTCCCTGAACGGAGGAGGTAATCCTGGCGGACCAGGCTGGGAATAGCAGCTCTGATCTGCTGGAAATCCCGCCACTTAATCAGCTTGTCCTCTGAACAGCTGAGCCGCGCGCGCTCAGACCTCACTGGGGACCAGTCCGGAACTCTGGGCCCTGACCGCCTCGCAGGAGGAGTATGGAGCTAAATTAGGGCCAAATGTTATGTTGCTTTGAAAAACAAAATTGTAATAGAAAACTAAAAGTCAAATTTAGATGCAAATTTTTTTATTTATTTATTTTTATGAAAACTTGGAAAAAATACAATCATGTATTCAAATTAAAAAGAAGTGTGCTGTTTTTCTCCGCAGTTCAAATAAGATATTGATTTAATTCTGGAAGGTTTTTGAAGAAATTATTAATTTTAATTTTTTACTTTGCCTAAGATAATGTCCTAAGTCTTTTGCCAAAATCACTTTTGGCAAAAATTGACATAGGCCATTATTCAAGAAAGGTGACAATATAAAGATTTTTTTTTCATCTCCACATTTTATGTTTTAAGGAACATTTGTTTTTTTACATGTACAATTTATTTATTTTTTTCACTTTCAGATCAGTTTTTTCTCTCTCTCTTTTTGACTTTTGGCCCCAATTTTGCTAAGGTGGCAAACTTAAGTTTTCAATTTCAAGTTTTACTTTTTCTATTACAACTTCATTTTTGTTTTTTGGGGTTTTTTTTATTACCAAAACATTTGGCCCTAATTTAGCTCCATAAAGAAAGAGCTGTTCAAACCATCCCAGCATGCAGCTGGGCCATATGAGGAAGAGGAGGAGCATCAGCCTTCTGCACGTCCACCCACCTGTGACAGATAGAGTCAGTGATGCAACGATTTAGTTTTTAGCATTTTTTCATACCCTTTTTGACATTTAAAGCTGTTTGAGCTGGAATAGATGAGAGGGTTTAAATGAGATTTTAAAACATTCATTTGAACTCTTGTATTCATATTGAAGCTTTTAGTTGCTGTTTCTCTCCACCCATTATAATTATTCATTCTAACCACTGCTCCATATTAGACTTCAGTGAACTGTCTGTGTAGAGTGTGTGTCACTCTGCTTTCCTTTGACCCTGTGTGCTCCACTCAGGCCTCTTTAAGTTCATGCAACTCTGTAATCCCAGGGAAGAGAGAAAGGAAAATTGACAGTGATCAGATTAGAGGCTGAGAGCGCTAAAGCTGTGAGCATGTTAAGTTGCTTGTGTAAAGCTCTTACCGAAGCATCACATTCTGCCACAGCTCACAAACACGTCAGACCTGAAGTTGTTTCCGAGTGAAATCGAGAGGTTTTTGCTTTGCGGAATGCTGCAGGCTGCACAGCTGCTTCTCTCCTGCAGCTGTGTGGAAGCATCAACACTCGCATAACACAATTCAACAGACATATACACAGTCCAGTCACATTAATGTGACCACCACGTACTTTCCACTTCAGAGTTAAATAACCAATCACAGAAGGCAGGTGGCAGCACAGTGCAGTTGAGCGTATATAAAGGGTGTGTGTGGGCTTCGGAAAACATTTCAATCGTTGGCGTAATGCAGAAACGAAGCGATTTATCCGACGTCCAAAAGGGCATGATCATTGGCTTTCGGGCCAAGGGTGGAAGCATTTCCGAAACGGCTGAGTTTGTGAACTGTTCGCGTGCCGCCGTGGTAAAAGTGTACCGTGCATGGCAAAATGGGACTGTCCAAAATCAACGACGTGGCAAATGTGGTGCACCACGGGCCATAGATGACAGAGGCGAACGACGGTTGCGGAGATGCGTTCGGGCAGATAGACGGGCTACCGTTGAGCAACTGACCACTAAAATGAACCAAGGGGCTACCACAAGTGTCTCCCAAACCACTATTCAGCGAACATTGCTGCGTCTGGGCCTCCGAAGCGGACGCCTGGTTCGTGCACCTATGCTGACTGGTGTTCATCGACGACGAAGGCTAGAATTTGCACGCCAGTACAGCAGCTGGACGTCCACTGAGTGGCGACAGGTAGCGTTTTCAGATGAATCGCGTTTTATGCTCCATCGGACAGATGGACGTTGGCGTATAAGGCGTGAAACCTCTGAAAGGAACCACCCTGCAACCATTGCAGGAACGGTCCAAGCTGGAGGCGGGAGCATTATGGTCTGGGGAATGTTTTCCTGGCATTCTCTGGGTTCACTGATTATTGTGGAAGGCACGATGGATCAATACAAGTACGCATCTGTCCTTGCGGACCATGTCCACCCTTACATGCGCATTGTTTTTCCTCAGGATGATGGCATCTTCCAGCAGGACAATGCGAGGTGCCATACAGCTGCCAGTGTACGTGCGTGGTTCGAAGAGCACCAGGATGAGTTTACCGTCCTCCCCTGGCCAGCAAACTCACCTGACTTAAACCCAATCGAGCATCTGTGGGACCATCTCGATCGAGTTGTTCGCGCCATGGATCCTCAACCGCGTAATCTAGCGCAGCTGGCCACGGCATTAGAGTCGGCATGGCTCAACATCCCAGAGAAGACCTTCAGGGACCTAAGTGACTCTCTTCCTGCACGTCTCGTAGCAGTTCGCTCTGCGAAAGGTGGTTATTCTGGCTTTTGACAGATGGTCACATTAATGTGACTGGACTGTGTATGTTGGATTTCATTTTTCATGACTTACAGATCGCATGTGTTAGCTCTAAGAGACAACAAAATGTTTGAAACTCCTGCTGCTCCTCTAGTGTTACTCTCTTCATTGCTACTTTCTTTAAAAAAATCTTGGAAAAATGCCAAGTCTTTAAAAAAAAGAAAAAAATGTAGAGTAACATTCCATTTGAAAACCTTAAAAGGTGACTGCTGTCAAAATGTGAGTGACATGAGGAAAATAACTAATTTTCATTTAAAAAACTACTATCAGTTGTTGATCCAGAGAAAAAGAATTATTGTCATTCAGCTGACTGGTGGTGAGCATTTAGCTCTGAAAGTCTCCAGTAATTCCAGCTCTGACACTTTGAGTCTAAATTAGACTTATCTGTTAATTTCAAATAATTAAAAGAAATCCCATTTTAAAAAAGTTAGACATTGAAAACAGTTCGATGAATAGTTGTGTGGTTTTCTGTTAACCTTTATAAATGTCAGAAACTAAAAAGTGCGATGTTCAATACTTGGTTTTAATCAGCGATGCATCGATATGATGATTTCGGCCGACGGCCATATTGATGATCCAGAATACAGCAGCAGATGCGTCTAAAATTAAATATTAAATACAAATCCTGCAGTGGAGTTTTCAAAGTTCTAACAGTTAGGATGGATACAGATACCCATTAATTGATACGTTTCAATTATTATTTTTTACAATTCTGTATCGATTATCAAAACTGTGAATTGCGCTACATCAGCCCCATGTATGATACAAAACACCTGGATGTGACAGCGCAGTCTTCTTCTTGAGTTTATTGGCGGTTGGCAAACAGCTATTCGGTGCGCTTTACCACCACCTACTGGTGAGGAGTGTGTGTCAGAATCACAACGTTTCTGTGTTCTGTGCCTCCATTAAATCCAATTTCTTTACACTCTTGACCCTTGGTGGGGTTGGGGGGTGCTGGTGTCTGCCTCCTGCTGGTGTTCCGGGTGGGGGGTGGGGTCACCCTGGACAGGTCACCATGCTGTCAGAGACAAAGAACCATGCACACACACTCACACCTAGGGGCAATTTGGAGAGGCCAATTAACCTGACAGTCATGTTTTTGGACTGTGGGAGGAAACTGGAGTACCTGGAGAAAACCCACACATGCACAGGGAGAACATGCAGAAAGACCAGGACTGGGAATCGAACCCAGAACCTTCTTGCTGCAAGGCAACAGGTCTGCTCTACCAACTGCGCCACTGTGCAGCCCCTGGTCTGTGTGCCTTGTTTCTTCTTTATATTCGCAAACAAAAAATATTACTTCAATACAAATTTTTGTTTTAAATAAAGTGATATATGCAGTTGTTGTTAATACAGGCAGGACTAAAAAAAATATTACATAAAATTATTTATTTTATGTGGTACTTAAAATTACACGGAATTTTCACTTATTACATACTTATTATTAAAGTAATTTAGAAGTATTTAAACCAATATTGAATCTAATTGTGACCCAATTAATGAAATTTAAATTGAGTGTTTGACGTTCTGTATTATTATTAATGGCTATCGATTTGACTAGATGAAATACTGCTTTAAATATTTATGGTCCTTATAGGATAAAATCTCCTAAATGTTACAATCCTTATGAATATTTTCTAAATGAAGGCATGCTTTCGGCCAGATGGGTATTGCAAAGTGTAGACATTTATTTTACAATTACTTTTATAACAGTTACAGGAGGTAAAAAGCAGCTGATGAAGCAGTAAAGTAAATAATAAATTGAGTGGTGCTGATCAAATGTAACCTGATTAAAGTTTGTACCAGTTTCTCCCTCAGTGACACAGCAAACCAAGTTTCCATCCTGCCTGGCATCTCATATCTCATTACAGTATGAAATATTGATTAGAAACAAGGAGCAGTCAATTCTAGTGGCATGGCTAATTAGTACTTGAAAAAATAAAAACAACATTGGTTCAGAAATGCACTGAAATTTCCTGAAGAGTATGGCCTTAACTATTTTAATATAAAATATTTTCAGAGTGTAACTTCCCAGTTTTGTACATGTTTTAGATGTTTGTCCTGTACATTTGGGTCAGTACCAGACATGTGGACAACTTGACCACATGCTGATCATTCAGACCGTCTGGCTGGATCAATCTGACAATCTCTGCAGGAAGTGGAAGTAATAAATGGGAATCCATCATTTCTGGACTGGGAACGTCTATAACAGTATTAAAATCAATGTTTCTAACTAGCTGTCAGAAACAACAGAGTTAGATTTGTTCTGTTTTAACAAAGTTTATATATAAATAACAAGATACCTCTTTACCTGACCTGAGTCTGTTTAATTGCTAACACTCAATTAAGCTATAATAGTTATTTTTAACATAAACACAACGAGAGGTAAAAACGTTTTCAAAATGAACTTGGTTCATTTTAATTAATCTGGAAGGGTATGTGACAGCAAAGTATCCCACAATGCATTGTTCCACCAGTAGCAGCAATTCATAAAAAAAAATGTAATATTTATCCCCAAGAATCATTTTAAGATGGTTGAGGTGAACAAGCTTAATCTATGCAGTCAGTTCATCAAGAATATTTATGACATTTACGTTAAATACGTAAAAACGCACCATGACTCAGGTGTATGTTCATTTTCATGAGTTTTAATATGATGGTGAATAAGACATTCACATTCTGAATAAGACATAAGACATTCTGAAAAGAAGTGATTACACTAAGTATTTTGTGAGTTCTGGGAAAGAAGAACACATAAAAAGCAGGAGCCAGTCGTTTTTATGCAAGTACTTAAGTTTAAGAAAATTCCTTCAGAAAAATAAATGTTTCAGGTGTTTAAGTAATTACTGCATACTCACATTTATTAAATTAACATAAATTATGCTCATTAAAACTGCACAAGTTAATGTTACTCAGCTTAATTTAATGAAGACAAAACACTTTGAGGCAACAAGTTTGCATCTATTTTTGAAGTAAGGAGAACTAATTAGGTTTTACAGTGAATAGGATAAAATATTTGAGGTGTGAATGGAGAGACTCATGACTTCAGCTAAGCTGATGATTGTAAGATGTTTGTTTCTGAAATCCTTCAATTGATTCATTCGTTCAGTTCATTGGAAACTTCAAACTACCCCAAATTCAGAACCAGATATATGAAACGGATATTCATTTTTAACTAAATAATAAAAACACAGCTTCAGGGTTTCTCCACCTGTCTGCTGAACTTGATGGGACAGTTGTTGTTGTTTTCCTGGGAACTAAGCTCATTAACACCCGGCTCCCCTCGTCTCTCTGTGGAACTTCACTGGCATTCCTGCGGCTCGTTCTGGATCCCTGCCAGGCCTTTAAATGTGTGCGGTCACTCTGGAGGGAACAACGGAGGAGGTTTAATCAGAGGTTCGGGTCAGCTGAGAGCCCGCTGCTCAGATTGCCTGCAACTGTTGGCAGACGTAGCTGGACGTGTTCCATCAGTGGAAATGGGAACACAGTAGGGGTCATTAAGGACCTGGACATCATTTGCATAATTAGGGCCTCATTTTGGTAGAGCTGGATTATGTATTTGTGTAAATTCCTTATCCTTTTTGTCATCTGCGAACACACACGGATGGAGGCATTGTCTGGTGGTAGGGTGTGTGTTGTACCATGAGTGTGTGTGTTATCAGTGGTGAACTCTCAGAGGTCGGAGGCGAGGCTTTGTACTGCCTTGCTCTGACGTCACGGAGCTGTCAGCTGAGTCTTTGTCACATTCTACAGCCCTGAAAACTCCTCCTGTGTCCTGCAGACGCTCTGCACAGCTCAGAGGAGAAACACAGAGGAGAAATATCATTTTAGGATAAACAGTCATGAAATCAACTGTTTTGACGTTACTTCACAGTAATCAGCCCTTCACCCCAACTTAATACTGTGTTACAGCTGATTAAAACCGTTATATGCAATTCACTGTTGGCAAAATTGATCATTCAAAAATATTCAATTAATTATTTGCCATTTATCCATCCTGTCTATTTACTATTGATCTGAGTTATAGCTTACATGACAGAATTGTTAGAGGTTTTCATGTCAGTTGATGATGATAACATGTCTAAATGAGGAAGTGTGGTATCATATGCATTCTATAGGAGACACAGGCTTGGTGACCTTCCTGTTGGCTTTGAGTCAATCTAATCTCAGCTGGACACCAAACACACCGAGACAAGTTAGCCTGCCAGCATTTAACCTTGTGATAACTGCAAGATAACAACACAGAGCAGCAACCTGGACTAGTGATCAGAATGACTGAACTTCAGAGGGAAAACACAAGGGGCCAATCAAAGGAGACTGAAGAAAACAGATTCGGTTCTTGTAGTTTACATTGATTCAGCATCCGAAGGGGCTCAGAGTGATGTTTTCAGACTTTAGTTTGTTTTGCTCATCCTCCTTAAAGGAGTTCATTTGAACTCTAGTTTCTGATCATGTCAAGTTCATTTCCTTTTCCTTGGTTTTGGTCTACCATACGGTTGCTCAGTTCAACAGGCAGAAAGCTTTTTAAGACGATACTTTTCTGAGAGCAGCTGTAGGCCTTTAGCATCAGGGAAATGTAACATCGTGTTACATGGTCTGATTTATGCAGCTTTGTTTGAATGTCTTACACCGCCTGGTCAAAAAAGAAAGTTGTTACTGAAAAAAACAAGAAGGTCATTAATATTTTGTCGGACCACCTTCGACTTTACACCGTTCTGTGTTAGATTAAGATGTTCATGGTGTTAACTTTTGACAATATACACTAGTGTTGAGTAAGTCAACACTGATGTGTGTTTAATTTCAACTACTGTGAGTGTTGATTCAACTATATCACAAATAACACTTTCAAAAGTGTAATTTCTACACCATCCAGAGTGGACCTGTCATGAGGTGTAGTTGATGGTGGTGAGGAAAGACGCTGAGACCCAGGTTGTAAAGGAAATGATGAATTTAATGATGAAGCTCACAGTCCAGGACAAGTCCACGGCAAGAGAGTTAGCAACAGCTAATACAGGTAGCAACTGATCACAACAAAGACTGACAAGACGAGCTGGGCTAACCAGGACTTCACAGTTCTACTGGCGCCGACAAAATCAAACAGACATACGTACGACAAGGACCTGATGAAGAACACAGACAACAGGTGAGACTAAATACACACGGGGTGATCAGGGGAACAGGACACACCTGGGAGACAATCAACGGGGAAGACGCAGAGACAGGACTCACAGGGGACAGGACACATAGAAACACGGATCGTGACAGGACCGGTATAAACGCTTTCAAAATGTTGAATTCAACTCTGTAGGAGTTGACTGAACACTTCCAGATTTGCTGTGTAAACCTTTAAGCACATCCCAGAGATGATGTCTCAAATATGATGTCATCAAACGTTTAACAGATCACAGGTCAAGATTATTCAGGGTTTTTCCAACCACATTTATTCTACAGAGATGATGGTCCCCCACTGTCCTTCCCAGTTTGTAATTACACTGGGTTACAAAAAATATCTTTTGGACTTTTCTATGTTTTTTCAACTAAATTAGGACTATTTTTCACAGCTGCATCTAAAAATAACATCCATTTTTCTCAGTCAGGTCAGGTTTTTATTCTAATTTGATTTAGATAAATCTGATTCTCTGACTTTACAAAAACCTTTACAAAAACTTTACAAAAATTACATTTTTGTGGCATTTTCATTTCCATTCATATTTCTTATCACTCTAAAGGTTTTAGGAGAAAAGATTGTCTTCTAACAGTGTATTTATTAAATGTTACAAACTGTGATTCCTATTAATTGAATAATAAACACTAATAAGATTAAGTACATATAAATTAAACATTACATCTTCATTGTGTAAAATTCTCCTTCTCTTTCCTGTACTGATGGAATCTCTCCTCCTGCTGGTCACCCATTGATCAGATTCTCAGGAAACTGATCCAGATGCGAGAACAAGTCATGCATGTTGATACTCATGTTGCTCCATAGTTCAGAAAGTTGACCTGATTGAGCAAAACCAAAATAATTTTTGGATTAATTTCATCAAAATGACCCTTTTATAATGAAATGACATTTTTATAGTATTTTTATTTTTATTGGTAACTTCATCTCTGTGTTTGTGTATGCTGCTACTGCACAGTAATTTCCTGGTTGGGATGAATAAAGTACTTCTATTCTATTCTATTCTATTCTATTCTATTCTATTCTATTCTATTCTATTCTATTCTAAAACAGTTAAAAAACCCCAGACTTTGTGGCTGTTGACCAGTGTTATGCATTGAACAGTTCTCAGCCCCGTTTCAGTCATTTCTGAATCTCCTGAGATCTTTTCTCTGCTTGACGCTAACGATCTGACCCTTCTTAAGCAGGCTAAAATGTTTTCTATGACCACAGGATGCATCCTCCCATATGATTGTTTTAGAAATAAGAAACCACTGGGGTTAAATAACAGTTGTCTTACAACTGTCTTAAGTTGTAAGACAACTGTCTTCCAATAGGAAGCCTGTACCTGTTTGCTCAGTTAAATTCAGGTGCTGACTGTTTCTTTGGCCAGGCAGTGTATAGCATGAACCAACTGCAGATGGGATGTGACTGTTCATGTCTGAGTCATGCCCCAGTGTCTGCGTTGCTCAGCATCTCTTTGACTGCAGCAGGTCACTAGTCACAGGATCAAGCGTCAAGCAGAAAACTCATAAATATTTCAGAGTCATGCTTCATTTGACTCTTGCAGTGACATTTCATTGGCTGCTACCAGCACAGGAGTGTTGTTTTCCTAACTCGAAAACAGGACAAAACACTTCATTGTCACTTTGTCGGGACTGAAACTCCACATTTCTAGTTTCTAAGTATCTTGTAGCAATGTAATTGTCTTACTTACTCCTTTTACTTACTTTGAAAACTCCTGCTCTTTCTGAAAGCTTCAGGAAGACATCAATACATGGCTTCTCTATTAACCCTTAAAAACGTTTTTATCAGCGTTACACTGACAAGTGGCTCCAATAATGAGCTCAGCAGATGTGCAGTTTGCTAATATCTGCTAGCTAGTCTGAAGGAGCTGAGTGGGGGAGTCTTTGAGGCCGGCTGCTCTGTGAGGCAGAAGCTAAGAAACTTGGAAACTGCAGCTCAGAGGAGGAGCTGCGCCTTGTAGGCGGGGCTAGGTCCATTTGCACAGCTGAATGGTTGCCATGGGAGATTTTTCAAACATGCAAGAAAGAATCAAGATAACATTCCAGATATGGTTTTAAGTGAACAACACTATATCATGATGGAAAGCTAAAAAAGTTGATTTTACATGATACCGCCCCTTTAAGTTGTTTTTATAGTGTCACATAAGGAAGACCACACCAAAATCCAACAGTGTTCCTCAAATACTGGGGAAAAAGTTCACTCTTCATATGAGAGTGTAATATTCAGCTTTAATGCCACCTCCACACACTGTGGGCTCTGGAACAACTCCTGGTGAATGATGTTGCAATAAACTAGTAGAAAGAGATTCACATTAAAGTTAGTCAGTTGAGCTCTGCTTCCACTCAGTGACTCTCCCTGATCTAATTCACACCCTATGACTTCACCATCATAGGTTAAACATTCAGATGGGACCTTAACATGTTGTGTAAGAATGTCCTGCAGTTTTTCAAAGAACATAGCTTCCAACAACTCAGGCCTAAATGTGGGATTCTGTAGGTTTTCTACTCACTGGGTTAGTTTATTTAAATCAGCTATAAACAGAGCTGGTAGAGGAGCTTTGGCCCAGAGATCATGGATTGTTTCATATTTTCCATGTGTTCCTGTGAGTCACTGTGTCATGGGATTCTCAGAGAAAATAGCAAACAGAGAATAGAAACACAGAGAAACACAAAAGCTCTGACTGAGGAACCTCAAGAAGAGACGGATTGAAGCAGCCAACAATAGAAACTTCTGTTTTTGCCTCTGCACAGGGGAGCCTGTGTCTCCCCCTAGTGGCAGTGATGTGATCTACAGCAACATGTTTGGGTCCATTTTTTAAATGATCTGTCTGTGACTCACTTGAACTAAAAAAATGTGAATTTGTTTTTGTGTAACATATTAAAAGATATTCAGCATTTCCTCTAATATGAAATGCTTAAAAATGAATAGCTGACATCAGAAATATTGTTTGTAAGTTTAAGCTGCACAGATGCATGTTTACAGTCACTGAAAAATCTGAATTACCGATGAGCGGACTCAGGTTCATTCTGTAGGTATTCTCATTTGAAACATAAAAGAAAAACATCTGTACTTGTACACGGATAAAATGATACGTTTTGTAGATAGTTATTATTTTTTAAATTAGCCAACTCAGATGCATATTCCTTTGGATTAAACTCCATTGTGTTTTTTAAATAACTACACTGTCGATATGTTTCCCTTACAGCTCAATATTTTAATCTGTTTAATGTATTTTATATTCTATATCTACTGGGAAAACTTTGTGAGTTTAACGTTTGGTGCACAAGACTCCTCTGCTGAGAGAATGCTGCCCTCTGGTGGAAACATGTAATTTTTTCCAACTTTAATGGTTCATTTTTATTGAGCAAAACCTTTGCGACAAATTTAACAAAATCCCTACTTCATCTCCTGGTGAAAAACTAAAACTTTAATACGAGTTCACTGTGATCCATCTTACTGAACGCTGTGTGTAGAAGAAATCTTAAATAGTCTGAAGTTTTCTGAGGTTGTTGTTGCATCATGATTAAACAGCAGGTTTGGGAAAAGAGAGATGAAGCATCCAGAATAAGACCATCTTTATTTTGTAATTTGGGAATACAAATCTGAAACACAGCCATCCATGGAGCATTCACACGACACGCTCAGTCCGGTAGAGGTTGCTTTTTGTACAAGCGCAGCTTTTGGGGGGAAAAAAAACAAAAAACATCAAACACCTGTGACAGTCAGTGCAGATAAAGGCAACTTAACATCAGGTATTTGGAGGAATCAACTACACGCAGGCCTCCAGCCACCTCTTAAGGGGGTAATGGTGTTTGCAGACAGAAAGGCAAGGCTGTTAGAAACTGGCTTCATTAGGAAAATAAATTCCTATTGTTTTTTTTGTTTGTTTTTTTTACTGTTCCCCACCCAGAAAGAAATAGACTATAAAATCATCAGACTGAAACAAAAAGCAATGGTGATGCACCAAAGTCCCATTTAAATTTGACCTCATCATAAAAATACAAATTTTGCCTCCTTCAGATGAAATGTTTAGCTTGGAGACTTTAAGCATCCACTATTGACATTTAAAATTGTCTTTTCAAACATTGTTCTTCTGAGGCTCATAAAAGAGAAAGTAATGAATGTTGGATTTAACTTTTACAGTCAGATAAATCCAGTCTGGCCTTTTGTAGCTTCACAATCATTCATTCTTGAGGCATTTCCTGTCATTTTCTAATAACACATGGTGCTACTGCAATGCCTTGTTAAAGTATTCATGCCCCTCCATGGTTTATGACATTACAACCACAGACTTTGTCATATTCGATGTGTTAAACCACCAATAGTCATTGTAAAGTGGAGATAAAATTGAGACGACTTTCTCCCTGTTTTTTTTCCTAATCTGTAAAGTGTGGCATGCTTTTGGAATAATACACACACAAATGGACTCTGTTAAGGACTTACTCTTTGGGAAATCACTTGTAATGGAATTCACTTATGAATATCAGAATACAATGCATGGAACACTTCTCAGTGTTGTATTTATTAGGATGTAAAACCTGCGACAGACTGGTGACCTGTCCAGGGTGACCCAGCCTCTCGCCCGGAATGTTAGCTGGAGAGAAACCGGCACCTCCTGACCCCATTAAGGGACAAGGGTGTAAAGAAAATGGATGGATGGATGAAGGATGTAAAACATATCTGTCTATTTTTACTCATATTTGTGTGCTACCTTGTGTTGCCCTATTGAATGAAATACTAAAACAGTACATTGAAATTTGTAGTTGCAAAATATGACAAAATAAAAAAGTTCATAAGACATGAATACTTTTTGCAAGGCGGTGAGTGTAAGAAAAAAAAAGACCCAACATTAAAGACTATACTGAGCTGAGTGGAGTCAAATTTGACCTTTAAACTGTTTGCTCCGTGTAAATAACTGAAGTGAAGGCCTTGGCTTTGAATCCCATCTGGATCTGAGTTTTTAACTACACTTTAATGGACTTCGCCTGCCAAGTTCAGACTCTTAACAAGCAGGAAGCTGTTAGTGGGTGGAAAAGAAAGAGAGAGAGAGAAAAAAACACCCCAAATAAATAACACACCAGTGATCTGATGTGGTAAAACACTGGGCTTTTATATTCATATAAAATCTTTGGGATAAATATTTGAATACTGGCTCAGATTGATTCAGTTATAACGCAAAGTTTACAGGTCTGTCTCAGTACATCAGTATGTGTTCTGATGAGATACATTATGAAAACATACTCATTAAGCCCACATTTAAAAATGTCCTTTTAATGTTTCTTACATAATATTTCAATAGTCTAAGCAGATAAATGTTATGTTTTCATCAGCATTAAGCAGAAAATTATAATATTTTACATGAAAATATAAAAACTAAATGTGTGGAATTAATCTAAATAAGTGTTTCACTTTGTAAATTGACTTTTTAATAATATTCTAAATTATTGAGATAAACCTGCTTGTCTAATTCACACTTCAAAGTCTGTTATTGATAATGATCAACATTCTTACAGGTAGGTAATCCTGACAGTAAATAAAAGACTGTAAACAGGAAAACGATCTCAACTAAATCCTTCACTTTATGCTGATTGTTTCTTCTCTTCCACCTTCCATCCTCTCCTTTAAACTCTTTAGGAAGCACAAAGTATAAATCTGTTTTGCTGCAATGCTTGAAAATGCTAAATTATAAAATAAGTAACGCACACAAGCAGGCAGCAGGACAAAGTAAACAGGACATTTATGTGAATCCATGAGTAAAAGGAAACGCTTCAGGAGGATTAACGCTCAGATGATGTTTCCTGTTTGTTGTAGAGGAAGAATTTTGTCTCATTCTTTAAGACTTTCAGATTTCAAGTTGTACTAAATTTGTGAAGCTGTTGATTTTTTTTAAATTTCTCTGAACACAGTAGGAATTCTGACAGACACTAAGTGTTTCCCTCTTGTAAATAATATTTCTCACTTCTAAATGAGACGTTTTGGAAATGACCTCATGAACTCTTTCAGGCAACAACAGTTGCTTCTTTACACTTATTGCTGTTCCCTGCAATACACACTGGTGTCTCCCAGACCAACAACTAGACATAAATTCCTATTTTCTAAGAGTCTGACATACTTCTGAGAAAAAGATCAGAATTCTGATCATCCAATCGAATTCTTTGATCAGTAGCAGCTACTTAGCATCTAAAATCTTGTTCAATCAAAGCAGGAACTTTGATTTTCATTCATAATGGTGACATTATTTGCTAAACCAGGGAGAGGATACAATTCAGCCTGAGACCTGAACTCATTGTACAGTCAGAGTTTCCTCAAAGGTAAAAACTTTGAATATAAGAGGGTGTACTTTCTTTTCCCCATGACTGTTTTATGAATTAGGTAGAAAAAAGTGAGTGCAGGCTGTGTGTGTTTGTCTTGTGTGACTAGCAATAAGCATAGCTTACAAATGACGCAACATTCGTCTGGACACACAGGAAAAGCTGGAGGCCAAAACGTTGCTGCAGCAGATAAACAATGATCTTAAGAGATATGATTTTACTATGTATTAAGATGTGGTCGGTTCTCGGCAGTTATGGGAAAACCATCAGGAGATAAGACCCTCTAATATACATTCACCCTGTCAGCAACCACACCAAGGAAAACAACCACTGGTTTGTGAAGTCTGCTCACCCAAAACACTGTGGGACCATCTGACAGGTTGAATTTCTTTCATTTGTTGAAATCTTTTAAAGTTGCTTTGAACCAATCCACCGTACTTAGGTTTTATTTGTCTTGTAAATATTTCTTAAAAAGATGACTTAGTAAAGACTAGAGTAGAAATAAATCAAACTGAAGAATGAGGAAGGCTACACAGGTGGACGATTCAGGTGACAACCACAGAATGTTTCAGGTGAAGACATTATTTAATTTATTTTAATATGTTTGGACTCACAGTGATACTAAAACATTCAGATTCATCAGGTTTAGTGTAACTAACAGAAGTGAACTCAGAAAGACTTGATTGCTTCAATTGCATCTGAAGTGATAGTTTATTGGTGTGCACACACTTCCGGAACCAGATTGTGACTTTTTCTTTTTATTAAATGCTTTTCTCTTGACCAAAGTTGTTTTTCAGTGCAATAACATAACCTTTGGGGGGAGTGACAACTCTAAACATTTATTTTTAAGATGAGATTAGATGCTTTTAAAAAGGATTTTTTTATGCTGTACTGTTGTCCCGTTTATGTCATTTCAAGCAAAAACGCCAACAGTGTATCTGCTGAATGGCCTGTTGTACATTTCAAAGCCCAGACTGGAGTTTAGTTTAGTTTACTTTATGAAGCTACAGCCCATCACATGATGTGCCTCATGTATACAAATGCAGTTTTTCTGCATATTTGCACAAACCTCTAATTTACATTTCACATAAATAAACTGAACCTGCACTGGATCTTGGTTTGGTGTATAAACAGCAGACTCCACTGCGTTTCCAAACAGTGACCTAAATATGAAACTCAGCTGTAAACAGTCATGCCAAAAAAAAGAAAAGAAAAAACACTTCGATGTAGGCAGAGCAGACATCACTTTTATATAAAGAGGCTGAATTTATCATATATGTTTATACGGAGGTTTGGGAAGGTTTTCAAACCACTGGAACTTTTTCACATTCCCTGAAAGTGAAGCTGTTATTTGCAAAATAGCTGAAGTTTAGTAATACTGGATGGGGAACCGTTTTCAAGTGCTGCCAGTGGCGCAGTTGGTAGAGTTGTTGCCTTGCAGCAAGAAGGTTCTGGGTTCAATTCCCGGCCCCGGCCTTTCTGCATGGAGTTTTCATGTTCTCCCTGTGCATGCGTGGGTTTTCTCCAGGTACTCCAGTTTCCTCCCACAGTCAAAAAACATGACTGTCAGGTTAATTGGCCTCTCCAAATTGTCCCTAGGTGTGAGTGTGTGTATGTTGTGTAACTGCAGACTTCTGCCCAGGTCCCCCTTGAAAATGAGATCTAGATCTCAATGGGGCTTACCTGGTTAAATAAAGGAAATGAAATGAAACTCATCTAGTTAATAATTAAATATATTAATAAGAAATGTGGTTAATAATCTACATCAACTTCTTTATTTTTGAATTTAAATTCAACTGATATCTCTGAACAGATTCTAAATGCCTGCTGAAGAACATTCCCACACAATGATGCTGCCACTAACATGCTTCAACGTGGGAATGGTGTTTCCATGGTGACGAGCAGTGCCACTCTGAAGTGCACAGGTTTTAACTTAGGGGTATCAGAGTAATTACAAAATGCATTAAAATGCTTCTGAAACTTTCATTTGTTACGATTTTTCTTAATCACTTAATGCACAGATGAGCAAATTTTGGCGGATATTGATATCCGACATTAATATTGCTGTTTTGGCCGATAAGTGCAGATATAATATATTGTTTCTCCACATTTCCAACACTGCCTGCATGTCTTCTCTGCTTTGGTTAAACGCCCCACAGTTCTTCGCTGCATCGCTATCACTTAAATACCAAATGACCAAACCCATCCTCTCCTCCCGACAACTAACAGCAACAAAATGGAACTTAACATCAGTCCACAACATCGGCCCAATTTTACTTGTCGGACCAATACCGATGTTAACGAAATATTGTGTTGTTCGCTATCTTAAAATTTCAATAAAATACATTGACGTTTGTGGCTTGTGAGGTTTGTGAAAAAGGTCCAGGAGGTATGAATATTTTTACAGAACACTGTATATCTTATTTGCGGCACTCCAACTAATGATAAATGGTTTTGTCAGTAGATTATTGAGCTACAGTTGACACCGTAGGAGAAAGCAACTCATATAGTTGCCTGATTAAGATGTCAGTGTAATTGGAACTTTGTTGGGAAATAAATAGAAGGGAAAAAAGGGGGAAAAAAAGAAAAGACGACAAAAAAACCCAACAAAAAACAAACAAAAAAACAGACTCTGACCAGAGCACACATGTCGTGATACTGGCCAAGGTGCTCGCTCAATAAAACACATTCAGTACTTGGTGTCCTATTCTAGTGCATTGATGCATACCATAAAAGACGCCTTCTATTTTTGCTGCACTAAAACACTGTCTTACACAAACTGATGGGTAAAAAAAGGCTGAAAAGTAAAAAGGCACAGCTTCAGACTTTTCTACACGTCCTTTCTCTCTCTCCCTCCTTCTCCAGCAGCTCGGAGACGTTTCTAGAAGGTTCTGTCGACTGTGATCTGAGTCAGTGCCTCCCTGCCGAGGGCCCTCCAGCGAGGCCCCCAAGCTTCCGCCTCGACACGCCAGTCCTGCGGATATCGTCGCCTCGGCCTCTTTCTGTCTAATTTCCTCAAAAGGCTTCAGTCGCACTCTTACATACAGACGAGAAGCCACAGAAGCAGCAACGCCGAAATATCGCCTCGCTTCTCCTGAAAGGATTCATATCTGATCTATTTCCAGCCTTGTGTGATCATAACACGGTCAGGACAAACATCTGAGTACAGACGACAAGAGATGCAGCTAAAACTGAAGTCTTCCATCTCTGTAACATCCTACTTTCTGCTAAAAAAAAAAAAGAAAGAAAAAAAAGAACATTCTTCAATGACTTCCAAGTGATTTTAAATAGATTTTTAGTGCTTCTTTGTCAATTGTTAGGTTGTGTTTTTTGAGTAGAGCTTCAGCGGGCCTGGGCCCAAAACCGAGACCCGGGATTCAGGGACAGGTCAGTGACTTGAAACAGATCATTTCTTTTAGCTTTCTAAGAAAATGAAATCTGTGAGAGAGCGAAACTTGGGCTGATAACATGAAGGCTCAGCAAAGTCGCTCCGTTTTCTCCATTTGAGCTAGTTGTAACCTCCCTCTGCCTGTCATCGAATATGGGAATCTTTTTGAAGCTACTGGTTTGGTAGCTTGTCATGCTAATTGCTAACATAAGATGCTAAAGGTGGTTTTCAATGAGTGTCTTTACTTTAAATGTTCTCAAAGGGCCAGTTGTCCAGAATATATTGATAAAAGGCATCAACAGCTGTTAAAATATTAATAACTAGCTGTCTCTGCAATTTATATACTTTACTTCTTGAGCTCTTTCCACATTGAGCGGTCCCTCCACGATATGGTGATTGATTTTGTGACTTTTTTTGCTATCAGAATCACAGACTTTTTGGTGCTAACTTAGAAATATTTACAAAGAATTTTGAGGTGTTTACACTAATATATGGTGGCAAATGTGGCTTTGTTGTTGGTGGATTATAACTTGATGAATTCTGAGGCAGTGTTGTATTAAAAGTAAGAGATACTGCCACCTGCAGGTGAGGATTAGCATCTCTTAAACCAAATGTTTTTGACAATTTGCAGTAAACAAAAAATTTTGCATTAGCGCCCAAACATTTTTTTTGATATCTGCTGATTTTGTGTGAATTTCTGTGTATGATAAATCTAAATAAACTGTGGAGGGACTGACTGATGTTATATGGCTGTTTACTGATTAAAAACTGCTTAAATTTGATAAAATTATATTCAAGCACAAAGCTATTCTATTTATCCGCCCCTCTGGAGCAGAAGTATCCAAACATTTTGTCTCAAGGGGCAAAATGTCAAGTCTGCTGAGTAGAGGTAGTTCTCACAAGAGAATACAAAAAGCTTGGTCATTGAATACTTTGTACCATAGCCAATATTTTTAAGATTTTTATTTGCCTGTAACAGTTTTTCCCTGGTTACAAATAAAAATCTCCATTTGCGTCAACCACCTGCCGCAAAAGGCACCGGGAGACAATTTAGATGCCTCTACTCTGGAGTCAAGAGGGCCACATAAAAACTATGGGAGCCACATTTGGCCCCCGCACCTTAAGTTTGACGTATGCTTAAGTGATCAAAACTGTATTTTACTGCTGTGGTGTGTTGTCGCCTCTCCTCCTGATAGATAACCTAATTTTTCTGGCCTTCTTGCTGTGAAGGAGAAATTATTCTGAATGCTGTAATTAGATGTGGCTATATTAAAACTCAAGGGGAGAAATCAGAGCTGATCTAAATCTACATCAGCAGGTCAAGCTTTACAATCACTCCAACTGAACGTTTTATCAATATGAAGTGCAGTCTTTAGGAGAAGACAACGAGCGTTACTCACTGCTTTGGCTGCAGGCTTCTACCATCATACACCAAATACAATGACAGCAACAAGCAAATCACACACACACACACAAAATCGTTGAAGAGCACACAGAAAAATACGTGTCAAAATGTGTTTCACAAAAGGAGTTTCAGATGGGTTGGCCTTGACTACCACAAAGAGACAAAAAAAAAGCTCTGCTGCAGTGGATTCTGGGTATTTCAGGCAATATTTACAGCTGACGGAATGATGACGCTCCATTTTCAAGCTCCTTTAATTCCTGCAGCCGTGTTCGACCCAACGTGGTCCGGGATTAATCAATACTCCCACTCGTCCGTCTTCATATCTAGGTAGTTGAGAATGTTCTGGGCGAACTTCACCGCTTGCTTCCGTGCCACCTTGGTGGACGCGTCGCCCTGCGGATCCACGGCGTCCAGCCTTAGCAGCTGTTTGGTCAGCAGTTCCTCCAGCATCATGTAGCTCTTGTCGGCCCGCTTGCCGTCAAAGCCCAGAACTTGGGCCTGCAGGTCGGAGAGGCTGCCCAGGACTAGCCACACGGCCCGGTGTGACGGGTGCTCCTCGGGGCCCGGCTGGCGGCACACCAGGGCCTCGCGGAGGTCCAGGAAGGTGATGACGGCCTGGACCTCTACCACAGCGCGGCGGCGGGCCTCTCTGATGCACGGGTTTTTGGCCGTGTCCACCTGGTCCAGGTGGGTGAGGAGGCTCTGGAGTTCGGCTTTGGGTCGGAAACTGAGGTCACCAACCACGCAGTGTCGCAGGACACCCTCTCGTAAGTGGGAGACGTGAGCTCGGACGGCCTCGATCTCACGGATGGAGTTGTTCTGCGCCAAATCGTACCTACAGAAACAGACACAGGTTCACCATACTGAGTGCCACTTCCGATCATCACTGGATAATGGAAACCAGAAGGAAAACAGAACAGGGTTCCAAACTTTCTTAGTATATGTGTTCAGCTCCCATAAGACAAAACTATGTGGAACAATCTTTTGCTGCAATGTCCAGGTACAAGTGTTTTCTAAAATGTTTACCAGCTTTGAACTGCTTCTGGAACTCGTATTGCTTTCTTCTCACCACCGCGAGAAGAAAGCTGTGGATCTCTGAATTGACTTTTACTATTAGAGGCACATCAATAAATCTTCCTGTTAATATCGGGGATCGGCGATTGACCAATATTTATCCCCATGTTCAATCCCAATGTTTTCTTTAGAATTTTGTGGAAATGGGGTCAAAATTTATTTCAACACGATTTTTAGAGGCCCGTTATATTTTTCCTTTCACGCTATTATGCTATTCTTGTTGACTTTTTTTGGTACAACTTAAAAATTAGAAATTCTGTCTCTGTGTGACAACTGCTACCATTAATACGGTCCTGGCAAGCAACATACAAGGGCGGCTTCAGATGTTAGAACAGGACCATAAAGACAAGCTGACATATTTATTTCATGTCTTTCTTTTTTTTTAGTATTTTATTTGCATGGGACATTTGCTTCTCTCTACAAACTTTGGATTTGTGGATCTTTGCCACAAATTTTCCTCCAACCACAACACCAAGTGGTGTGTGTAAACCAGCAGTGCCTGCTGATACACATTTTATGCCAATTCAAGCAATTTTACATTTTAAATACCAAAACATTAATTTACAATCTGATGGGCATCAAAAACAGAATTCTTTTGTTTAAATTTAGACAGTTAAAGGCTAAAATTACTATTATTATGTCATTATAATTAGGGCTGTAACATAGCAAATGTTACTGGAGGCGAATAATTATTGCAATAAATGATAATGTTGTTGTTGAGACCATTTTCAAGTAATTTACTGATAATGGCATATTAATGCAGATTCACTCTCTCAAACTGTAATTTCCTAGAAATCATACTAGAGCTGAAATATATTTGAAATATCCAAAAGAAAATATGACAACAAAAAACAGGAATAAAAGTAAAAAACAATTGAAACTATAAATACAATGTATGAAGAGGACTCTGTAAATAAAACTGCCCTTCAATCATCAGAATGAAAATTATAGAGCTAATTTACAACTTGTCTACTATGACGTCACAACGTCATAGTAGACAAGTTAGTTTTACCAGTAGGGTAAAACTAACTTGTCTCATGACGCTCTTCCTATCATTGTGAAGCAGAATTTACCAAGCGTTGGATTGTTCACCCTCTATAGGGAATGTGAGCTGATTAGAGCGTCATGAGACAAGTTAGTTTTACCCTACTGATAATGTGTTGTTGAAATAGCAATTCTGCATTTGTTGCAATAGTTAATTGCTTTTTGCGACAGTCTTAGTTGTCGTAAACTGAGACGTACCTGCGAGTGTCGTCCCCCTCTCCCTCCAGGTCCAGGTGTTTCAGCAGGCCGTTTATTTCCTCCACCACCTGTTTCCTGTAATTCCGGATTGCCGCGTTCCCAGAGACGTCCAGGGCGTCCAGCTCCACCTGCAACTCCGTTAGGATGCGGGACAGGTGCGCGCAGCTGTCCCTCCCACTCAGGCCCATCAGCAAAGCCACTAACTGGCTGCGAGCCATGCTCACCTTCACCATGACCTGGTTGATGCGGTTCACGGCCTCGTGGGTGTCGCCCGACAGGGGCAGAGAGAGGGTCTGCTGCGGCGTGCGGCTCTCCAGCACGTCCTGCACGGCGCAGAGCCGTGTGAGCGCTCGGTAGCGCGCCTTGCGGAGCGGCACCCGGCCTTCAGTCTTGATCTGGGTGAGCCTGAGGACGAGCTCCTGAAGGGCGTCCACCAGCTCGTCGTTTATCTCCGCCACCCCGCCGGCCCGCTGCGGCGCCACCACCCGCTCATCCACCAGCTCCCGTGCTGCGTTGCTCAGCTCTTCGATGGCCAGGCGGGACGGGTGGGAGGCGTTCTCCTCCAGGTACCGCAGGAGGCCCTCCACCTCTTGCGCAGCCCTCTTGCGGGCTCCTTGAAGCTCCAGCTTGCCCTCCGTGTCCACCTGGTCCACCTGCAGCAGCAGCTGGGTCAGCTCGCGCTCCATGCGCTTGTATTCTCGGTCGTTCTGCAGGCCGCTGAAGGTGCAGACCTGCGGCCCCAGGGTCGAGACCTCTTTCTGGACCTCATACAGTCTCATCATCGCAGGATGCTGCGGATGGTAAGGCTGCTGCTGCTCCGCCGGATGCTGCTGCTGGTCATGTGGACCGCCGTGGTCCATCCTTTTTCCACCATCAAAAGGTTTCCCAAAGAGACTGGAGAAGGAGCACAATGAAAGCAGATCAATTAGCAACCAGCACTGAGGCCTAGTGCACATGTAGCCAGCAGTCTGGGAAAACAAATACATTTTTATGGGTTTTGGCCTTTCATGAGAACTTTATCACTACAAATTATTATTTAAGAAAAGTCAGACTAAGCATGAAATTTGAGAAAACTGTATATTTGTGTTTGTGTGTGTACAAGGGAAAACTTAGGTTCTGCAACAAATAAAGCAGCAATATATTCTTATAGTTGATATGACATTCTCAATCAGCATCATCTTGTGTTTTAATAACTTTATTTTCTAATACGCTATTTAAAAGTATTCCAAGCTATATTTCTGTCCACACAAATGCACCTCTTATAACCAGGTTTAATTCCCAACTTTAAGTTGGGATTGTTTTCAAGCAGTTCGATTGATGCTTATCTTTGCTACACTGCCCCCTATGTGTTTGGCATGTTTAAAACAACACAGTGGCAGATTTGTGTGGGTTCATATGGATGAAAGCTTTTCTGAAAACAATCCCATGTGTATGATATTCTTTTAAAACAATGTGGGAAAGATATTCATTTTTGTAAATTCCGGGCTAAGTCTCAAGTCTGACTGCAGACACAACTGTGTTGAAGGTCACTTGATATTGTTATTGAATTTACCTGCTGAATTAGACCAACTAATAGAAAAACTAAATAGCATTGAAATTAGAGTGGCAAACTTTATTTGAACCGTTTTATTTATTTATTTTCAGATCAGTGAAAGCACTATACATAAGTGCTAACAGCAAGAGGAAGTTCAAAATGTGTAAGCTTCTAGACAGGCTGCAACTTTTAAACAAGACATGGAAATTTGTCAAATGTCAAAGTTTGTCAAAAGTGACATATGTTACAAGAACAAAAACTTAATGTAATATATTCTGTCCTCCAAAACAGTAAATGAGATGCGCTCATTTACTGCGATACCTTTTGATTGGGTTTGGCTCTAGAAACACCTCTGTGCCATAACCCTAGAGGATTTGAATCTATCTGAACACTTCAAGTAAGGCAGAGCGGCAAACTTTGGGCTGTTTTTGAGAAAATAGTTTTCTTTTAAAATGTTATTACTAAGATGGTTACATTTTCAACTTAGAAAAAGTATTTTGTCTTTATTCCTAATTCTTAGAGAAATGTGGAATCAGGAGGTCAGCTTTACAAACTCTCTGATTGGTGTCTGCAGATGCATTTAGACTCCTGATTAAATGTTAAATCACCCCTAAGTTCCTCGGATCCGGCTAAATAAAATAGCATTGCACAAATCACCATAAACTGACTCTTATTAACTACAACCTTTGTAGTTCTGTTTGAGCTCAGTTGTGATTGATGTGTCTTTTAGTTTCATTGTTGTTCAAAGTTCTGTCTTTAGCTTGATTTCTTTGAAGCTCTTATAGTTTTGTGCATGATTCCCCATATACTCATGTCACTCTCTTGGCCATTTGTTTTGAATTCATATATTTTGTCATTTTGGATATTCATCTTTTGACATAATTTCTGATGCCAATTGTGTCACTTTTCAGCTAAATATTTAGTGAACCAACTAAATATGTAGCTCTAAGTTACATATATACTGAGTTAGCTAAACATTTAGTTGGTAAACTAAATGTTTTGTGAGTTCAGAGCTAAATATTTAGTTGCTAAATTAAGTATTTTGCTTGCTAACTAAATATATAGCTTCAAACTAACCAGTTAGCTTGCTAACTAAATATATAGCTTCAAACTAACCAGTTAGCTTGCTAACTAAATATTTGGTTTGAAGGTGTGACATTTATAAATGAATGAATAAAATGGTGAAAATGACTTTGAAAATTAACTCAAATTTTTCTACAGGCTAAATAACCCAAATTATTGCTGTTATTTATTTATTTTTTTACTGAAATTTTTACAAACGACAGCACTTGGTGTACTCTGTGACCCCGTCTTTATGTTAGGGTTGCCAAAATGAAGATTTTGATAAAAGAAAGTCATTAGAAATTCTGTTTTAAATCCCTCAGGTCTTGAAGGGCAGAGGTGTCCAACCCTGGTCCTGTGGGTCCTGTGGGTCCTCTGTCCTGCATGCTAAAGAGCAGTTCATAGTTTTAGAAAACAGGTGCTGTTCCACAATATACCGGTAATGTATTTATTTATCAACAACATAATGACTGTTGAAATAAATGTTGTCTGGAGTCAACATTCCATTATGTAAGAGGGCGAGGGGATGTGCATCCAGAATAGTGGATGATCACATGCCAGACGAAGGGCTTCCAAATCCGAATGTCTAGTAGGATAAGCTCAGGAAAACAAATCCAGCATGGAAAGCCGCTCCTCTCCTGCTTCCCTCACGGCATTCAAGAAAGATTAGGAAAAATAACTAATGGGAAGATGCGAACGACAACGTCCGCAGCTAGTAGCAAGCGGCCACCCAGCATGAAGGCGTACAGCGCTACAGGTAACATGCGATCCACCACCAAGCGCCATCCCGGCTCCAGGCTGCCCGCACCGGCGTTGCGCATTATGTCACCATGGTAAACCCCGATCGGCCGCCTGGTTGCTAAGGGATCAAGACCCCGCGCGCACACACACCTCGAAGCATCTCCAGATGCTGTCCGCTGCATCCCCGCTCTCTACACACACACACACACACACACACACACATGCACACACACACACGTCGTCGTTAGGTCTCACCTTTTCAAAACGCCGAACACATTCGCGCACATTTCGGCCGAGCTCTGTTTCCATCAGCCAGATCGGCCCGTGAGAGAAAAAGGCTTCCGAACGTGGTGAGAGGCGAAGGCAGGAATTTCGGTTATGCTCCCGGTCAGCCTCACTACCTACATCACCACCGAATCTTCTGTCACTGACTGAATGACTGCGGTTGGAACGGAGTCGCCCCTCCCACGATAGAAACCACGGTCTTCATTTACTACCATTTAAAGCTACTTAGTTTAGAAATAAGTGCGTAACTAAAGCATACACACAGATTAAATGAAGCATTTCAAACCTAAAAAGCATTAAAGACTCCAGCTTCCATCCACTGTTAAAACCATTGCGTTTCAGTGGCGATGATCACCTGACTGCCCCACCTGCTGAAACAAAAACGGGTTTTTAGATCTAAAATAGTCCCTCAATTTAAAAATATACCAGCTCCCCCCTTACCTGCATAACCAGCGTACAGCCATGTGAACTGCTGTGGGATAAAACGCTCCTTCGTAGATTAAATCTTAACATTAGCCTACCTAGCTACCTTCTAGCAGTTACTTTCCTGCTCAACTGTGTAAACTTACACGGAGTTGGATTTTTCCCAGTTAGTATACGGTAATTTACTTATGTTGTCTATGTAATTTAAAAGCACACTATGTATAAATGTTTGCATAACGCATACAAATTATTTTTACATAGTGAGAAAAATACAATAAAGTGCCGCCTTTCTGATAAGCGACTTTGTAATTTTCTAACTCGGAGTAAGTTTTTGTTGTCCAACATTTGGTGCGCTCCTTTTACTATCGCAGTCTCCAGTGGTCAGAGTACGTCTGAAAGCACCTGGGATACGGGCGGGGTTTCTAAGAACTGGGTGCGCGCTGGTGAAGTTTTCGAGCGCACCTACACCACCCCTTAAGAAGGAACCGAGGTATCCAACGAAATACTCTCCCCTCGTTTATGCGCTCTGACTTTAATACACGGTATTTGTTTTGACTTGGTCGACTATTATAATCGATCTGCATCTTTTCACGGTGAAAATTATTACAATTGGAGCCTTTATTTAAAAAAAAAAATCAGATTAATTACATGTCATTGTTTTTTATTCACAAGGACATATTTTAACAAATTCACACCCCATATAATTTATTTGGGAATTACCTGAACTCAGGGGCGGATCTAGAAAAATATTTATGGGGTGGCAAGAGGGTGGCAGGGACATTTTCAGGGGTGGCAGTATATATATATATATATATATATATATATATATATATATATATATATATATATATATATATATATTGTTTTTAATATTTCGTATTAAAACAATACGAAATGTTGTTTTTAACTTGCTTTGTTTCAAAATCAGCTTCATGTAGCACCAAGGCTTAAATACAATTTCTTAATGTAGTATAGTTAATTATTTTCACATCTTTCATACTCCTGCTAATTGATATGCATTACTGATATGCATATCAATTGACATGCATTGTGTCCAGAAAACCATTTTATCCCGATACAGGACAAGGAGAAAGATCTGTCACAAAAATATTAGTAGCGCCATCATTTATTATTAGATATATCTATTAAATACGACTTAAAATAAAGATTAGAAAACTGATGTTTGATAAATTCTCCACGATATAAATCTATAAACAGTTTAGTTTCTGTTAGTTCTGTCAAGATACAAGAAAGGGTGAATATCTACTTATATTGGTCAATCATTTTATTTTAAATATGCTGTAGGAGCCGTAGTTTGACGACTGTAAATATCACCATGTTTTAAAACATGGGGATTAGCTCAGTTTTGTTGCTTGTTTTTAGGAATTGCAGCGGCTGCAGTGAGACACAATAAAGGTACAATAAAGCTGATAAACCAGTGAAGAACCAATCAGAACCACTTCTGACTGTTTGCAAAGCCAAACATCCAATTAAAGTTCCACCAAGCCACAACTGAGGCACTGGGGTCAAGTTTCTAGACACTGGCAAAACATGGTTCAATATCCAAACTTATTGATTGTTCTTGGTGATTTATTTTCCTCTTTCACCAAACAATTACAGAGATAAAAACTTTCATTTGTTCTCATGCTACCTCTCTTAAAAACCATCAGCCCCAAACCCAAATCCCTGCTAGTCCTTCAGGCCCCTGAACTTATAGAAAGAGGACTGACCCATATTACTTCCTGTCCAAATTTAGAAAATAAAGAAAATAAAACAAAAAATAAATAAATAAAATCAACAATTATCAACCTGCAAATAAACTCTGTAAATACAAAAAATAGAAATTGAAGAATAAAGTTACACGATTCAAATGGCTAAAGAAATAATAGCTCCAACAACTTTTATTCCGCCTTTTCTCGCTCTGTGTGTATGTCGGTATTACACACAACCCGTTGCCATGGCAACCGACAAACAACAGTTCAACCAGCAGATAGAGCAAAGATTACCGATCAGGGAATCAACACCAAAAAACAAACATTTCCCACACTAAAAAGTAGCAAAAACACTAAAACAGAACATTCAGTCTGTTACGCTTAATGTCTATATTGTGATTATTAATAAGTTTTCGGCTGAGCACAGCGGCGGTTTGACCTGTTTTAGTGCTAACGGAACCAAAACACACCGAACTGCGGTTATCAAAGTCAATAGCAGGTTAACAGTTAGGCTAGTATAACTGACCCACTGCTCACTCGTTCAGTCTTTTCTTTAAGTTAAAACCTTTTCCTCACCTGTGAAATCTGAAGCCCTCATTACCATTAGCTATCTATGGTTGAATTAACTGCTAAACATCGCGACTGTTGTTCTGATTATTTATTTTCCTGACCACCGATATTCTTGACTCAATGGACATAAATGTCGCATGTGTGACTTACGATAAATCACATAATGTCCAGTCCAGTAACATCCATCAATGCTGCTGCCTCGCGCTCTGTCCTTCTCTCACACTTCCCGCTACTTATCAGTGGGTGTCAGGTTACATTGTGTTGCATTCAATGTTGTCGGGGAAAAAAGAGTTTCATGCGCTTAATGTCCGATTTGCCATAACTTTTTATTGAATTCATTGTCGCCAGCTGGGGCGGCAACAGGGGTGGCGAGGCTCTCATTTGGGGGGGCAACTGCCACCCCGCTAGATCCGCCCCTGCCTGAACTTGGTGAAGAATCAGAAAAGGTTTTATTAATCATGATACAAAATTATATTTGTTAAATTTCTCTGTAGAATTGTATATTTTTTGTTCAGATATAATGGTAAAGACTAAGTCTGTTTGTGTACATATTTCAAAGGACAGCTGGAGCTGGAGCTGTTTGTGGCAAGTCGTTTTCAGTAGGGTGACACCGACCGGTAGGTGGAGCTGTTGGCAGGAACATTTGTCGAAGTAGTAGAGTTTGAACAGAGTAGAAACAGGAGGGCGCTAACACATTGTGCTAGCAAAGGGCACAATGTTTTTCTCCTTTATCACCATCACAAATACGGATTAATGTCGAGGTAATTAAAATGGCAAACAAAGCAGCGGCGACCTGGAGGAGCGTCAGTGGTTTCTTGCTGCCGCCTCTGCGGCTGCACCGGATGTCAGGAGCCAGCAGTCAGTTCTGTAGTTCCGGGCAGGAAAAACCTACAAAGGTCCGTATCAGAGCTTTTACTTTATGTGTAGACTACTCGTTTAAAGCGTTTACTGTCCACTGGTACTGCCTAGTTTATTTTAAAAGCATGGCTTGACTCAATGTCAAAAACAGCGGGAACATTTTCGAGATTATTCAAACTAGTGTCGTGTTGTTTTCTCCTTGAAACCATTATTTATAAGCAGTCGCCTCTAACCGTCATAATCTGAATTTTAGTAACCAACTTTAATGGCCCTCCGGGGGGCAGGAGGGGGTTATGCTGATTTGGGCTTGTGTTGCAGTCAGTCAGAAATTTGACCCTGAACTTCTCTGTTTACTAAAAGATTCTGGAGTATAATATGTGAGGCTATCTGCATATATGCAACAGAACATTAATCTAAATAAACGACTGAAGGATGAGAAAGAAAATAATCTAGCATTTGGCTGCTGAGAAGCTGTGTGTTTCAGGTGTGTGTACCTTTTTCCTGGCTCCTGCCTCCTGGATCGTGTTTTTCTTGCTTATCCCATGACGGCGGCTGCTGAGAAATGATAAGCACAGAGTTTTATCATCTCAGTTAAAGACTTGTGACGCCCATCTGTGCACATGGACAACTGCAGTGCCTTGCAAAATGTATTCATTTCCTCTTTTTAAACGAAGAGTAAAAAAAAAAAATCCTGGTTGAATCATTTTATCTAGTTACACTTTAGGCTCAGTGCATCATTTGCTCAAATCATGGTTATCATTGAAGGAGAGAGGATCAAAGCGGTGTGTTCACCCTCACTGGTGGAGAACACAAAGATGTTTTCATTAAAGGCTAATTATTTCCAGAGTCTTTGTTCAAACTAAAAGAGAAGTGGTTGTAAACAACTCCATCATATATATATTTTTTTAAATTCAGTGCTTTTTTGGCTTATAACCATTAACTTTTCCACTTTTTGATATATGCAGATATCTGCATCAAGGCCGGAGCCCAGCTCCTCACATGACTGGATAGGTCCCCCAAACCCTCTGTCAAACCTGCGACCCATTGTCTACCGCGTCAGTGACAACGAGTCCGATCTGGAAAAGCAGCTGAGAAAACTGAGGCAGGAGACGGAGGACTGGAATCACGTATTCTGGACCAGGCAGAACGTCAACTTCAGCAAGGTTTGAATTCACGTTTTCCAACTCATTTTGTTTGATTCGTTTATCGGGTTACGTAAGCATATGTACTGTTTACAGGTAAAATTCCCAGAAGATTTCAATTTATTTAATTCATAGCTCATGGCTGTGTAGAGCCTTATTTCTACCACCAGAGGGCAGCAATGTACAACAGTCTGTAGAAAATATACTAATATAATTATGCTTTCAGTGTTCCTACAGGTACATCTAAAAATAATGATAATAATAAAATATTTTTTTTTGTAAAAGTTGCACATATTATTTTCACTCATTTCAGAAAGTGAAATTCATACATAGATTCATGCCTGGAAACCAGATGGTCACAGGTTCGAATCCCAGCCTGGGGTCTTTTCTGCATGGAGTTTACAAGTTCTCTCTGTGCATGCGTTGTTTCTCTGCAGTTAATCCGGCTTATTAACTTTATTAACTCAAACCACCAAGCCATGAAAGGTCATCACTGAAGAAGCTGGTTGTTTACAGGGTTCTGTTGAAGAAGAGTGGAAGGAAGGAATGGACAGCTGCAGACTTAAGTAGATTTCCAAACAAAATTCATCCAAAACTTTGGAGAAGCTTCACAAAGGTTTGGCCTGAGTTCTAGATACAGATGAATCCTACACACCAAGAACATGACTGTGCCTCAGTGGTCCAAGATTCTCTTTTCAGATGAAAGTTTAGTTTCCATTTCATCTAGAAATCAAGATCCCATTCTGGTCACCTGCTGCTGTTGGTCCACTGGGTTTTCTTTTGTCGGTCTACCAGGACATTCTAGAGAGCATCATGCTACTTTCTGCTGACACGCTGGATGGAGATGCTGATTTCATTTCCCAGCAAAACTTGGTACCAGCCCACACTGCCAAAGATACCAAATAAATACCAAAAGCTGCTTCAGTGACTGTGGTGGTACTGTGCTTGATTAGCCACAAAACTGACCTTTAACCCCCTAGAAAGTATCTAGAAGGTTTTCAAGAGGAAGATGAGAGACACCAAAACCAACTAGGCAGACGACCTAAAGACAGCTACCAAAGCAACCTGGGCTTCTGTTGCACCTCAGCTGGACCAATGGCTGATCTCCATGTCGTTACTGATGCAGTAATTCATTAAACAGAAACCACAACAAGAACTCAGAGAATAGAAGTGAATATACATTTCATAAGCCAGTATAAAAGCAGAAAACAACAACTTTGTTTTCCTCTCCTCTACAGGAAAAAGAAGCTTTCATCATCTCACAACTGAAGGCAAAAGGCTTGACTTTGCGTGGAGAAGATGGTGAGGATATATATATATATATATATTACATTACACTTAACAGGATTCAAGGCGCACAGTAGACTAGTTGATGAGAATAAAAATTCCTTTAACAGCTGCTCTGGGTACACTCTGATGTTTTAAGATGACATTATAGTGAATTAATGTGGAGCATCTTGGTCTCTCCCTCAGGAAGACGGCATTCCCTAAGCAGCGAAGAGATGGCTGTGTTTTACAAAAGCTTCTTGGACAGAAACAGAATGCGGCATGCAGATTACAACAGGTGAGTTGTTTTTGTACGCTTGATGTTTCCCATGATGCTGCTGGTGCAGGTCCCAGTGCCCCAGCAGCGCCATACCACTCTGTGTGCAGAGAGCAATCGTGACCGGCTCTAGAGAGAGTTTTGTGAATAAACATGCTAACGTAGCGGACTTGTTTTCTGCCTAAATGCGTCAACACTCAAGATGATTTTGTTGTTGCTTTTTGCTCGTTTTTAATTATTCTCATTATTTTTATAAGCTGTAATCAACCAGCTAGTAGCTTTTTTTTTATGCAAATGTGTATCAAAAGCAGCAATTTAGTATTTTAACAGCACACTGCAAACTAAATATTTTTGCGTGACTGAATGTTTTTGCCTGTCCTCCCACACATCCAGAGAGTGGTACAGACGTAACTTCACCATCACTTTACTCATGGCTCGAATTGCCCTCAACGACCTTTGGAGGACTGTAACCACAAAACATCACAAGAAGAAAAACAGCACTCCAACAATTTAATAAATACATATTTACATACCATCCATGTGTCTGACTGTGTTTTGATTTCATTAGCATGTTGTATTCAGAATGTTTGTAAAATTCAGAGAGAAAATAAGGATATATCTTTTAAAAATCAATTTAGATCAAATCAATGGGGGCATGCAGAGTAATCACCAATCAAGTGACTGGAGCATAAATGGCAGCTGATGACTCACTGACTGTAACATAACATACCTGGTGACACTCAGAAACTAACAGCCAGATCCTGATTTGAACAGTTTTATTATTATTCTATCATTTGGGAGCGAGAATAAGATCACTCAAAATTGGCAGGTTGTAGAAGAATAAATGTACAATCGCACATAAATTTATATCTTAAATTTATTAAAACTTTCCTCATGAATTAATTTTGCAAGAAATATTATGCGTCTATGACTATCTGGCAAGGATGTGCACCATATTCGTAGGGGTGACCATTGCCTCCCACGGTCCCCCCCTGGATGGCGCCACAGTCTTCGTGATCTAAACTGTTTTTTGTTTTTGTTTTGTTTCTTAATATAATTTGGGTCGATCACTATACGATATTTTTCATTCCGATTAGATAATATACTCTGAAGCATACATTGAGAGCCCCCAATTTTTTTTTTTCATCGCCTAAGATTTTATCACAAATCTGGCTCGTTACTGTCCCCGCAACTTCCTCCTGTCAAGATGACATCAGTGTTACGGGGGGGAGGCCCACGGGGCGCCGGGTAACGCCATTTTCACGCTCCGATCAGTCACTCATCGTCTCGCGGACTGTCATCCGCAGCACGGATTCATTTGTTCAGTCCGTCACGTGACGCCTCGGTCTGCGCAGTGACGCGGACAGGATATTCACCTGAGCGGCTCCGGTTGGACTCAGTGCTTTGACGTAAGGCTGCTAGGTGCTAGCATGTAGCTTACCGGACTGTAGCATTTGATGCAGTAAGGTCCAGCTAACCAAAACACACCCAACCACTGGACAAGCCACTGGCTGGAATTTCTGTTTTCTTTCCCCCTCTTCATATTACTCACAACCACAAGCTGTTGGTGACAGAAAAAGGGGGCAGACAGCTCGGGGGAAACGAGAAGGGTAAATTGGAACGACTCAGTGGAGCTCCACTGGCAACGAATGTCCCACAGAACGGTAAGAATGGCTCCGAGTATTTATTGGACGGCACTCATCGGCTAATTAACACATCTCCCTACTTTTTAAACCATTTTCTCAGCGAACACATATTTGAAATTAAAGCGTGTAAATAAACTGAACAGCGGTGTTTCGGAGAACCGGCTGGTTGTTATGTGTTCAGTGTTTACGTTGATGCCAGGAATTAGACGCCACAAGCAACTGTCAATGAACGCTAGCTCGGAGTTTGCTCTGTGGTTCGACAGGAAAGGACTGGCTAACTAACTAGTTCTTCTGGTTAATCCACTTGGAAGTGAACAAATAAGAGCACGGGCCGGACAGAAGTATGCCTGTCAGCTTCTGAAAACGCCTGAAAAAAAAAGTCTCTGTCTTTTGCATCTCATTGATATTCAGAAGAGATTGAGAAGTGTCGGTCAGTCCCGTTTCTAAGAGACAGTGGATGTCAGTGTGCAGCTCACAGCTGGGAGACCAGGAGGACCTGAAGGTCTCTGCTGTGGATGTTTCACGTTTCAGGGCTCGTGCTGATCCACAGGGACGTTTAACTGTTTCCATAGTGATACTCCTACAGGTCCACTGCCACACCTGGACAATTATACCGTCTGAGTCAACGTCTTTTGACGAACAGAGTAATGATGACGCTCAGGATGAACTGCAGGATTTTCAATGCAGTTATTAAGTGTCATTTTGTTAATGGAGTCCGCTAACAAAATGACACTTAATAATTGCAAAGTCATATTTTCCAAAGTCATATTTATATTTAATTAGGTAACTATGCTATTAGGCTACCGATTTGATGACTTGGCACATGTACTCATGTTAATAGTTTATTTTTAATGCAAATGTACAGAGAGAACCTTTGTAAATAAGACACAGGCTGGCCAAACAGTTAAATGTGTAACATAGCTTAAGTGTAAATATTTCAATCAGTAAAAAAAAAATCAAATTTCTTGCTGAAATAATGTCACATTGACTAGGACTGTTATGGTTACTGGACTGGACTAGTCACTCAAAATACTTTCACACTAGAGCCACAGTTACCCACAAGCAGAGACACGTCCACACAGGCAGCCTGAGGGTAGGAATCGATCCCACTGCTTTTCCGATTACAAGATATGATGCCTGTTTACCAGTTAAAGATGTAAAAAAAAAAAAAAGATTTTATTTTAGCAGGTTAATTTGATTGCAGGTTGCAGGTGACCTGCCTTAATAAGAGAGATGAGACTATTTTAGTTGCCAGACTCTGAATGTTTTTCATGACCAGAGATATCTTTAAACTGTAGAATCTTTCTTTCTTGTAGAAATAAAAAAGTAGATTATAGAAACCTTCTTTCTGGCTGCTGACCAGCAGTGCATAGCAACAGATGGGGGAGGGACACTGCTTGTCCACCTCCAAGCTCCAGGCAGCCAGAGAACACTCTGATCATGGTAGTGTTTCACCATAGTTTTTCTTTATGAAACACAACCTTTATGTACCTTGATACAAGTCAACAGTTAATGTCTGTTGTGGATCAAAGTCTAACTTCCCATCAGTGCTAGGAGTATAGAGTGTAAAAACAATTTAAGGTTCAGTTTTTATCGCCGTGAACTCGTACTGAGTCAGATCTGAACTAATATTGTCTCTATTTTCAAAGTTTTGTTTTTAAACATTAAACTGTTTAAAACGTCATTTAAAAAGATGGTCATCGCTGCATATTCATATGATAAATAGTTACTGTTATTACTTCTGTTATCAATGCTGTTACTATTAATCAAGTTGTCGATTATTACTGATAAGTTGATTTAGAAATAATTTTAACATGTTAAAAATGATGGATGTTTGCTCAAAATGGCATAAAATATGAATGAATGTGTTGTACTATAGATATGGATATAGAAAATCCTAACTGTTGCAGTAATTTATTGGGTGAGGCTGTAGATGTGAGAGGGTTGGGTGAAATAAGTTTATACTTCTACCAGCTCCTTTGAATGTGTAAACATAATTTACTACTGTTTTTAAATTTATTTTACTTATTATTTTATTATGCTCATGCAGTAAGGTCAACCTCAGTGTTTACAACAGATAATAGTCCTGCTGTGATTTGTAATATGGAAAAGCCCATCTTCTGAGCTGATGAACAACTTTCTAATTAAGTAAAAGATTAAAAGAATAGTTCTAAGTTGCATTTTTCATTTAACTGTACAAACATTTCTGAAACCCTTTTTAGTTAAAAAAAATAAAACCAGCTTGATCTTAACTTAAATATTTTGGGGGCTCTATAGTTTCTCCTCGCTTCACAAACCCCGTTTGTCACCGGCTGCTTCTGCGCCCATCCGTCTCCGTAACAACAATACGCATGCAGCGTCAGCTTCCAACTTCCTGTGGATCTGATAGGCTGTGGGCCGGTTGCCGTGTCACATGGAGCGATCGGAGCTGCAGGCTTTCCTCGCTCCGTCCGCCTGGTTTGGTTTGCGGCTCGCTGTCTTGTCTCTGGTGCGTTTACTGACATCTGAAATGTGTGTGGCAGCTGAGGCACAACTCGACGTCTCCACCTGGACCTGTAGCGTTTACACAAAGGTGGGCTGGCTGCTTCATAACGCTATCGGGGAAACAAACAATGATACACACACACACACACACACACACACACACACACACACGAGTTTCATTTCTGCATTTAACCACATGGTGCTTTTCTAATCATTCAGCTGAAATCAGTGGAGTTTGTCTGCTGTCCTTAAAGAGGTTTATTTAGTAGCTCGCTATAAGTTCTACAAAGCACTCCACTATAATCCTCTTACGCTGTGTGTGTGTGTGTGTGTGTGTGTGTGTGTGTGTGTGTGTGTGTGTGTGTGTGCATAAAGAATAGAAAGCAAAGAAGCAACAGAGTGTGGAGAAGTCTAAAGTATGTGAGGTTATTAAAAGCTGTCACTAATTAAATCTGCACAATAAGAGCATATATGAACTGATTGGTGTAGAACTTTATCATATCATTATGAGGCATTGTTTATTCCAGGAGATTTTTAAGGAGGCAGCACATTTGCCTCATTATTTGTGTCAGATGTTTGGAGGTTTTTATGTGTAACAGTCCATCCTTTGTATCACTTATCTGTAAATCAAACCCAGATCACGGCCCTCAGAACCATCAGCAGACAGCCGTCTGGTTTGAACCGGGTCCTCAACGGAACCAGAGACACCAGGATGCTGCTGCTCTCAAACGGGGCGCTGTTCAACACGTTTCATTGGATAATGTCTCACAGACCAACACTATGTGAAGCGTACTGAGAAGGATTCATGACGTTCAAATTACCGTATAAATCAAATCTGAAAATTGTGCGATTCTCAACAGTGAGTCTGATTGGTTGCCTTGCAACATTGCTCAAGCTTAGCCAGATACAATAGTGTGTGTGAACTATTTTCAAAGTTTTGCCTCACTTTTTTTTCTCTTTGTGAACTCTGACTTGTTGGACAAATGGAAATGAATATCGGTTATTGAATATCGGCCCAGTTTTACTTGTAGGACCGATCCTGAAATACCAAAAATATCAATGAGTAACATTGGATGATTCTAGGACTGGATGACATTGTATGTCTTTATGAAGTGATTCATATCAGGCATTATCAATAATTATTGATCAGTTTTTTTATTGTAAATACCTGAAACACTGCCAAACTAGTGGTGTGACGTTTCCTGTTTTATCCAGAGTTTTCATTCCAGATTGTTTATTTATTTTTTTAAGCAGTTATCAGGCCCAGTGGTGAAACCTGAACCTGCTGCTGTACAGGTTCGTAACAGGTTGTTGCTAGGCAACCAAGTTCTGATGTTGTTGCCACCCACTTTTCTTATCCATCCTTGAGAGGTTGAGCGGATAAACTCTTTCCTCTTCCTACATTTGCCAGAAAGGAGTGCGGCTCTGGATCGGAGCTCAGTGACTATTCTATCAGATGTTTTATCTATTAGTATTGATCATGTGTTCATCGCCGTATATTATATATTATTGATTTATTACACACTACTCTTACTATAATACAATGTTTTTGCACTAAATTGCTGTTTTTCTGTTGGAATAATGTGGTTTTGCAAGTCAGTAACCACATCTTTTTAATTTCTTTTTTTTGTTGTCACTAAAATGTGCAGGATGCGTGAGGACATGTCCACCATGGTGTGCGTGAAGGAGGAGGAGGATCCGGGGGAGAAACTGTCTCAGGATGAGATCATCTCCCGGACCAAGCAGGTGATGCAGGGCCTGGAAGCCCTGAAGCAGGAGCACCATTCCATCCTGGAGGGCCTGCTGGGCACGCTGCGCTGCCTGAAGCAGGACGAAGAGGGAGTCCTGGTGGAGGAGAAGTCGCACATGATCCGGAAGTCCCTGGAGATGCTGGAGCTCGGTCTGAGCGAGGCTCAGGTAGACAGAGTCGGCGCTTTGGCCCTTGATGAATGTGGAACCTTTAAAAATCAGGAGGATTTGATTGTTTTCAGGCAGGTGGAAATATTACATCTTGGATGGGTAAAATTGCCAACATATATACTGATGTTCTCATGGAACCAACACAAGTAAATCCCTACTGACTGACTCATTTTGGGAGTTTATCATATTGTTTATCACTATTTGGATAATAATTAGTTTAGATTAGTGGTGTCCAAACTTTTTGCAACATCAGCAAGAAACTTTTAGTTGACAGCATTGATGGTATTCTCCAACTTGTTGTGATTTTTATTTTTTTTTATATCTGCGCTCTAAAAAATTAAACAATGCAAGAAAAGTGGCATTTTTAAGTCTTAATTGTTTAATACTTCTTTTCACTTTAGTTGGTCTAGAAAGTATTTTACTCAATTTCAAACAACAAAAAATGACAACTTTTTATTTTAAAGGCTTTTTTTTCCTAGTAAAATGTCGCTGGATGTTTATAGTCCTACTTACTATGTAATAAAAGTGGGGAAAAAAACCCACTACTATTAAAAACAACTTTGTGCCTAACACTTTCTGTTAAAGAAGAATTTAACTTTTCAACCACATGACAGTAAAGTTCTGAAAGCCAGCCACTGTCCCCTTTGGAAAAGGGTGAGTTTTCAGGCAAAAAATAAAAAATGGTTTTAGCTTTTTATAATAGATCAGTGATTGGTCAAAAAACTGCAATGGTTGCAAACCTAGAGAGTTTGAATTTTGTATTCAAAGTTCAAAATCCTTTACTTTAGTTCCCTTTCTTACAGACCGTGCAAGAAATAATTAGATTCTTCACATATTGGAATATCTGAAAAGATTATGCCAAGGCTGGACTGAAAACTAGTGCAGAAAAGACTAGGAAATTCCAAGCATTATTGTATCGTTTATCACTTATCATGATAAATTTCCTCTTTAATTTATTGTTGCCACGTTAAGCTCCATATAGTGATGTTTAAGACACTCCAATGGCCAAAATGACCCCGGACCACACTTTGGACTCCTCAGCCCCTCCATGATATACGACAGTGGCAGCATAATGCTGTGGTAATGACGTTCTTCTGCCCAGTCTGTTGTAATATGTCTAAATTTGAAGATGTTTACAGTTATGAATATTAGACACTGAACATATGGCAATGATATGGGAATTTTGTGTGTTTGGACCTGGCAGACTGCAGCAAACTGTTTGTGTGTTGCAGATTAAATTGAGACATTCTTAGACCAAACTGAAAGGAAATGAGAAGTGAAGAACAAAAGCAGAAGTGCTCTTGATTTTCTTTTAAATCGCAACTTTCCTGTGCCAATGTGAGTCATAAATGAGTCGTTATTCATGTTGTTGCCTCTCTTTAAGCCATCAGATAAAACTGCAGAGCATGAACAATCTGCACACTCTCATTTACACCATGTAGGTTTTCTTTGGTTTTGTGGCTTGGTGTCACTAATGTCTCTGTGCAGCAAACTCATCATCTACACAAGAAAAGTCATTAAATTTGTACTTGAACTATAACATGACAGTAAAGTTCTGAAAGCCAGCCACTGTCCCTTTTGGAAAAGGGTGAGTTTTCAGGCAAAAAATAAAAAATGGTTTTAGCTTTTTATAATAGATACTCCAAAACTGTCTTTTACCAGGATTGTTAGATTTAATATTATCTTAATCAATCAAGTTTATTTGTACAACACATTTAAGTAACAAGGCAGTTCAAAGTGCTTTACATCATAAAAACACAATGTTTGATCAATGAAAACATCAGTTAATGTGAACATTTGATTAAACTCAATTATGATTTGAAGTTTGATATAAATCACACTATTTTAAATGATTGGTGTCCTAAAGACATGAATTAAAAATGGGAGCAGTGCTTTGGCTACAGAACAGTTTTCTTTAAAAGAACTAATAAATCCTTCTTATGGTCACCTCTGTCATTATCACAATGGTACCACAAAATATCTTGGTAAATTTTAAGTCCAGATCCCCAACAGGGAATATGTTGCTTCTTCCACACATCGTGCACCACCTTTGAGTCATGTTACCTGACCTATGCTGGAACGTGTCTCTGCTCAGGTGATGATGGCGCTGTCCAGCCACCTGAGCTCCGTTGAGTCAGAGAAGCAAAAGCTGCGGGCGCAGGTACGCAGGCTGTGCCAGGAGAACCAGTGGCTGAGGGACGAGCTGGCGGGAACGCAGCAGAAGCTGCAGAAGAGCGAGCAGAGTGTAGCACAGCTGGAGGAGGAGAAGAAGCACTTAGAGTTCATGAACCAGCTGAAGAAGTATGATGAGGACCTGTCCCCCTCGGTGAGTCCTCAGCTCCTCCTGTACGAGAGTTCAGAGCATCAACTGCAAAGTAATGGATCCATTTTATGGGTTAGAAAACTTCAACAAAGTCACATTTAATGGACTTTAATTACACCAAAAATTTAAATGTAAGTTGGTTTTGTTTAAAGGGACATTATTATGTAAAATGGACTTTTTGAGCTTTACTTCATAACATGTTATGATCAAAAAAGTCCCTGAGTGTTGCTTTGATTCTTTCATGGATATTTGAGAAATCCTTTAATCACCACGACAACCAGTCAACTGTCCAAAACACCTGAGTGGACCTAGCTCTGCCTTTGAGGTGAAGCTCGTCCTCAGAGCTGCCGTTTCTAGACTTCAGAGCTTCCTCCTCCTTGGAGCAACCAGCAGCTATTAAATGACAAAGTACAAATTGTTTTAAGTTGTATTTGATACATATGGCATTTTTTAACAACTGAAGGTAACATAGTTAGTTGATTGTGCTATAAATGGCAATATGTGGAAAAAATACATAAAACTACGTAAATCCTCTCTTCTTGAATAAGACGGTATTTTCAAATATTAGTTTGATATGAAAACCTGAGTGCAGAACGGCTGCTTTGAAACTGAACTTGTTCCTGTTTTCAGACAAGAACTTGACATTCTCTTCTGTTTTTTTTTAAAAAAAACAACTATTTTTTTCTTCTTTTAACAACCAGGAAGAGAAGGAGTGCGACTCCAGTAAAGAGACCTTGGATGACCTCTTCCCAGATGACCAGGATGACCAAGCTCCAGGCAGTAAGTGTTTTATATTCTTTCATCTGCTCTCTATATATTAACATAATACTGTGCAAAACTATATTATGGTACATAGTTTATTTTTTTATTTTACAAGTTCAAATCTTTGATAACCTTTAATGACACCCAGAGCAATTTTTGAATAAATATACACACGAGCTCAACAACAAAGATATTTATTGTTTTTAATGTCCCATTAACGTTTTATGCAAAAAAGGTGATTTTTTTTTCTCTCTGTTTTTAATGCTGCAATATCTAATGTGTTTATTTTGATTCATTAATTACATAAAGTCCTAGCCCTATGTTATGCATATCAAATGTGTTTATTTGACTGAAAGTGATTTTAGGTAGTTAGGTAGTAGCATGTTAGTTTTACATTTGGATTATTTTCAAAATTATAAGGATGGAAACCTAGAAATGTGATACTGGTGATGTGGAGCAGGTGGGGAGAATCACACAGTTAAAGCAAAAATAAATCAAGATAAATAAGATGGAGATGAGTGTGGAGGCATTACATAAGCTTGCTTATGCAAAAACATGCAACACCTGCTTCTTCCAGCATCCACTGCTTCCATAATACCAGTTAAAATGATACTCTTTGTGTCTAGTATAAACAGACTTTGGATTCAAATACCACCTGCAGAGGCATCTGGTTGTTTATATTGCATTTATGAACATTAAGTCGTCAAGAATAGTGTCACTGCATTCCAATAGTGGAGAAAAAAATGTAGAAAAATAAATTGGTATGAATTTGAAATATAATATGTAAAATGTATGAAGAGACAGGGTGTCTGTGTTGTGGTATGTGAAGAAAACGAGCCTCATTATTATTATTCTTTTAGTGCCTGAGGCGCCTGAGGCTCTCAGTGTCGGTACGCGGTGGATCCGGGACGAGTTGTGGAGAAGATTCGATTTAGCTGAGCTCTGAGCTTGTTCAGACAGCCTTACTTGCTGTTAGGGGTTTTTATTAAACTGCAGTCAATGGGACAGGAACAATGGGGATGACAGCCCTGCATTTACTGAAATCAGCTCGTCGCTTAAAGGTCCATTTTTCCCTACAATTGCAATAAAATACACCACAGTTTTCCATTGTAACTTGAACAAAACGATGCACTGCAATTGAATTGCAGTGCAATGCAACTGCAAGTAATGTGACTGATGAATTTCTTGTTCACCTTTAAAAGTGAGGTATCAAGTTCCAGGTTGATTTTATTAAATGATGCAAGAGTAACAATTACAATATACTGACCATTTTAATGCGAGAACGTGGAAATAAACCAAAGAGCACTTGTTCTTGTTTTATCAAGAAACTTTCTCATTTAAACAAGAAACTAACCATAGTGAGATTAGTTATATCTTCCTTTAACAAAAAACTAGTTTCAACAAGATGAATTTTATATTTCATTTGAACGAGATGAGTTTTATATTTCACTAAAACTGAACTTTTTGACTAAAACTGAAAAGTTTCTGGTTTTAATGAGTTTTGCATCTTGTTATAACAAAGTTTCCTCATTTTAACGAGAAACACTCTTGTTATAACGAGATATTGCTTATGAGTTTATTAACGAGGTCTAGCAGTTAAACTCATCCGTAACGATACCTGTGAAAAAATCTAGAGGTTTTTTGTTGTCGTCTTGTATTTTAGCAATGTGTGTGTGTGTGCAGTGCAGCCAGCTCATGGTAGCGCAGCGGCAGCAGCTGCCCAGCAGGGCGGCTATGAGATCCCAGCCCGCCTCAGGACCCTCCACAACCTGGTGATCCAGTACGCGTCCCAGGGGAGGTACGAGGTAGCCGTGCCGCTCTGCAAGCAGGCGCTGGAAGACCTGGAGAAGACCTCTGGACATGACCACCCAGACGTAGCCACCATGCTTAACATCCTGGCTCTTGTTTATAGGTAAGGGAGTTCAGCTTTCATTACACGACAGTAGTGTTTGGAGTTCTCATTCATTTTCTCTTGTCTTAACATGTTTTCGATAAGAAGCAGAGTTGAACATTTTATCTTAAAATATGTTTTAAAATAAGTTTTGGATTAGCAATACATTACTTAAAAATGGTCTCTGTACAACAGTAACATTGTTTACTGTCACAGTAACAAAAAGATTTGTTACTGTGACAGGCTGACCAATGGGCCTGTGTATGAGTTGCAAGCCCTGCTGGATAGAAATACTGGGGCGGCTAAATGCTGTAGCTGAGTGCTTCTGTTCTTTTATCAGAGATCTTAGATGCTGTCCAATATAATCAATTTTTTCCCTGATATTGGACTGATTTCTGATATTTATATCAGATTGCGACACGCCTACTTGTAACTTTGCTATTCTTTGAAACATTTAGCTTGGATTCTCAGATTCTGGTTCCCTCACATTCAGATGAAACCAAAGATGGCTTTACACTAACAAAAATGGAAATGTCCAGCTCTTCCACCAGATGGGTGGAAATTAATACTAATAATGCATTTCATTTTTCACACTTCTCTAAGTACTCAAATACAAACTACATTCCCAAGACACCAAGAACCATAATGACACAGAAGAATTGCACAACCATTTTTCCTGGATTGTTGTTGGATGTTTTGTTGTTTGAAACCCAACTTCTCAGCTCACTTAATACATCACTGCAGGAAACAAAGTACTACCTTGCTCTGTGTATTTATGTCCCACTCTTTATTCCTGTCTTTAAGGGATCAGAACAAATACAAGGAAGCAGCCAACCTGCTAAACGATGCTCTGGCCATCAGAGAGAAGACTCTTGGCAGAGACCATCCAGCTGTAAGTACATCTGCCTGCATAGATTACTAGGGAATACGCTTTCTGTCATTTGGCTTGTAGAGATATTTGTGAACAGAGCTGAAGGCCTAGAAAACTCTTTTAGAAGTAAAATGACTGATGGCAGATGAAAAAGATACTTGATTCATGTTGTGGCAACCAGTTGGTCAACTGAGTGTAAAGACAGAGAATGTAGAAATAAAGCCATCCTGCGTTTAGAGAGCTCATGACTTTGTTTTATGGCTCGTTATAGTCTAGGCACAACAGTGAGCTATATTTGTAATGAAATGTTGCATTTATAAACAGCTGCAAACAAAAAATTTGCTCCATAGATTCTGACTGTCAATGGTTGAAATTAATTTTAAGTAATATTTGCCTTGAATTGTTTGTGTTTCCTTAACATTAGGTTAACTTGGGAATAATCAAAGTTAACCTACTGTTAATGACATTACTTGTATTTTTAATATGATTTCATCTTCTTATTAAATAAAAGACCCAAAGATTTGAGTGTCTGTTTTTGCTGAATACATAAATGTAAGATTTTGAAATTTACTTTGTCAGACATATAAGGCGCTTTCACACTGCAGGACCGGAACGGGACGGAATGGGTGTGTTCACATTACAACTTGCGTTCCACCCGACCCCAAGCGTTCCAGTAGCTGATTGGCCGCTGGTTGTTATGGAGTTCGACGTTGATCTCCCGTTGACCGCTGGCTCTCACTGTATTTTGTAACGAGTGGTATTTTTCTTCCGTATTTCTCCTTGCAATACGTAGAAGTCGTTCAGCATTTTGTCTTCTGAGGGAAGCTTGTTGGCGGAATTTAATTAATTGTATGAGGTTGATGAGCAGCAAAATTAAATCCATGTCATCCATTGTTGTCGTCTTAGTAACTGTTAACCCGGCCCCAAGCGTTTCTGCTTAGAACCAGCAGCTGATTGGCCGCTGGTTGTTATGGAGTCAGACACTGATTTTCGTCTCAATATCAGCCAATCAGCTGCTGGAACGCTTGGGGTCGGGTGGAACGCAAGTTGTAATGTGAACACACCCATTCCGTCCCGTTCCGGTCCGTTCCTGCAGTGTGAAAGCGCCTTAAGATTCATTTTATGTTGTCACACAAAACACATTACGTTTGTTATCATAAACAGTATGACTGCTCACAATGGAAAAACACAAACACGCTCCATTACCCTCACCTTTCAAAATAGATGTAATTGGATGGTATTAAAATGCATTAACCCATATAAAATGTATATTTTTCTGGTTATAACTCATTAAGTTGGTAGTTTAAACAAGCGATTTATTGCATCGATTTCCTTCTGTTTGTACATTTCAAAGTGAGAATTAGCAGGTGGACTAACTATGTTAACCCCAGCAGGACAGTGTATTTCCTGTTTGGAGCCTCAGCACTCTTCAGTTTATCAAACTGAGTAAGCCCTCCTCTCCTCTCCTCCAATCTGCCACTAGGCCCCGATTATCCATTTTCTCATTGTTTTTCTATAATTTATAGTTTTCCTTTTACATCTTAAATGAGCTAAATGTGACTCATCTGTGATCACATTTTTTTAGATATCTGCCTTTCTTTTTTGCTAAGATCAACTTGATTTGGATCATAATACTGGTCACCACAATCCCGTCCTGATTGTATGATGTCATTTATGAGGCACCTCACTTTTCCCCCTTGTCAATTACTCGTGTTGAATCAGTTGCACTACACTGGTGTGGTGGTGATTGAGTTGTTTGCGGAGAAATTTGATCAAACATTTAAAAACATTGTAAGATAATGAATGTTTTGTGTCCTTGGTAGGTGGCGGCTACCCTCAATAACCTTGCTGTCTTATATGGGAAGAGAGGCAAGTACAAGGAGGCAGAACCTCTCTGCAAGAGAGCGCTGGAGATCAGAGAAAAGGTACGTCCGGCGTCAGTGGGATTAGTTTAAGATCATGTGCTAACGAAGCACACGTCATTGAAAAGAGGGACTTGTCCTTGAACCAGCGAACGCGTTCACAGAATATTTTCTGTCTTTGACGGGGTTGTTTTAAACACTGAAGGAAAAATCTGAAGACCATCCATTATTTTTGCAGGTTACAGTTCCCCCTCCAACCACTTGGTTCATATGCGCAGACATTTTGAACTTTACGTTGTGTACATTGCCGAGGTAACTATATAGATTGATTAAAAACTATCTCTGAGCATCATGTCTGAAATGGACACTAACATCAATTCATCTCACTTTCTGGAGGCTGACAGTGCATTTGAAGAGTTATAGACATGATGCTTTGGAGCGCATCCTGCAGGATTTTGTACTGCTACCTCTCATTCAGAGTGTTATGTTGACTTTTGATCACTTCAACTGGAGAAATGTTCCCTGATTTCAAAACTTTGGCTTAGATGGCACTTGTAATTTCAGTTTCCAGATCAACATCAAAATCTGGAGACATTTGATGCAATTCGTGTCCTTGCTCAGAATTTAAGTGTGATCATTTAATTTCATTGTTTACATGTTTTTACTGGGACCAGAGTCAGGGCAGAGAAAATGGTGCATGCATTCATGGCAAAAAGAGGATCTCTATTCAGTTGGTTGAATATTAAATTGAATCAATTTAAATATTGTACAATACCACCAACTATTAAAATGTGCATTATAATTCATGCCTTTTCAACAAGAGAATAATGTTTGGTATTTTTCTGTTGAAAGTTTATTGATAAAAGAACAGAGACAGTAAATAAATTGTAAATAGGTCCTGGTTCGGTTCATCCCTGGGTTTTAAATTTACACTTCTGTATGTTTTCATGTTGCTTCCATCTACAGAAACAATTTTACTTTGTTCAACAGTAAGCAAATATTTGACAGTAAATAAAAACTTTGAAGGGTGGCTGATAAAGATATCTCTAAAGTGTTGGTTTGAATATTTCTAATCAACTAAGGATAATCAGGTATAACCAATGACTATATAAATTATGTGACAATAAAGCATTCTGAAAATGGTTAAGAATAATTATTTTTTTGGTCATTTTTGAATTAGATTGCACTGATAGTTGATTATAAGACATGCGTACATCACTTTGTAGTTGTATGATAATATGTTTCATATGTGTACAAGTTGTCTCTGAAAGCACCTTAGAGGTTCGGCTGTTAAAATATCCCGTCTCTCTAGACGGTTGAATGCCACTATACGGAGCAACTTTTATATGTTCTTATATTTTCAGTCTGATTAGTAATCTGTTCACTCAGAATAAATAAGATTAGTAAACTTGTTAAAATTTGAGAGAAAGTATTGATATATTAAGTAGTATTTTCTTTTAGCATACTGGCAAAAAAAATCTGCCAGATTTACATTGATTCAATGATATCAGTTTGAGTACATCATCTTTATAGTTTTGTTTCATAACAATAAAAATGAGCTGTAAGTGGATAATCGCTTCTTAACACATAGGGCATACTAAGTCACATCTGTTTCTGCAAGGTGAAACCAATCTTGCCTCTTGAAAGCGTTTCCCATTTTCATTGGAACATTTGAGCCTCTTCCTGAATGAACTGCCAAGGGATATGGTGAAAGGAGAGTGCTAGAGGTTGGGATAAACAACGTGAGGATATGGGATCCAGCACCTCTGTAGCACAGGAGGAAGTGTTAGCGGTCAGGACTAAGTTAATAGTGATAATAAATTTTCCTTGATACATCAAAACCACCATGTGGGTTACAGACACTGAAGTGCGTCTACAGTGGGTTGCAAAGCAATCCTGAAGGGTGGAGGCTTTCCACAGACTGGCTCAGTGAACTAACAGCAAACACCAAAGTGGAAAAATAACTTGCTAGTGTGAGGGTTTATTGCTATCTTGTCTCTGTTTTTATGAGCAAAGCCACACTGAGGATTGCTGTTTCCTTTTACAAACAGCCGTGTGACACATCCTTCCTCTTTCCTTTATAATTTCTCTGCTTGGTGACCTGTTGACCCGGCCAGCTATGCTGCTCAGCCAGACTCAGAACATACCTTCTGCGATGAGGTCAAGCTGCCTTGAATGATCCCAACAGAGATTCACTGATCAGTATCTTATAGCCAGTTTCAGGCTTTCCTTATGCTTTGAGTAGGCCAGTCACAATAACAATTTTTGCAGGACGATAAATTGTCCCAGAAGTTAGCATGATAAACGATAATATTGTTGTTTTGAGACCAATTTTAAGTAATAAAATGGTGATGGCATAATAATGCAAGAAAACCTTTTCAAAGATCAAGAAACTTTAAATTCCAATAAACATTTAACACTGGAATGGAAGACATTGTAAATATCTGAATGAAGTAAACAAAACAGAAACGGCAAATAAAATGAATTGTGAAGTTACTGTAAACAACATTATTCTTCAACAAAGGGCTAGTTGAGACCAACGCAGCAGACTGAAGACCAGTTTTGGTAGGAAGAGAGAGAAAAAACTGTAAAAAAAAATAAATCCAAATGGAAAATATTAATCTAATTGTAATTTATCATTTGTTTAATTAATTTATTGTGACAGACCTAGCTGAGAGAGATTTCAATCAACTCTGAGAGCAAATAAAATATCTTTCTCTCATCAGCTGTTCATGATGGGAGCCATAGCGGTGTCTATTGGTGGGTCAATGCTGTAGCATTCTTTACCTCTATCAAACAAAGAGCAAAATGTTTCCACCTCACCTTTCAAAAGTCTCCCATAACCGCAGTGTTTTCTAACAAACCCTTATTTTTATTATATTCTGACCAGAACCAGATCCCATTTGGACTGGACTGGACTCGACTCTCCTTGACACAAGGAGACTTCAGGGTTTTTTTTAATGTCCTTTTAAATTCTGATGTTTCCCTGGGATTTCTGCTGGCAACACTGGTTCCAGAGTCATTGAGAAGTTCATTGAGATCTCTGTAAATATGAGATTTTAATCCTTTATAACATAGTAAGCATAGGCCACTGTGGTTTCTGCTACATTGAGATCATTAGTAAGATCATCCTGTGTAATTGCTTGCTGATCCCTCACCTTTCTCAAGATCATCTTCTCTGTTTGAGGAAAGATCTTGTATAAATCCAGGAGTTTTATTTTCCAATAATTGTATGAACAGTTGTTACCATTATTCTTGCTGATGGTCTTGGAGCCTTTTGTAATTTTTCTTTTTTTGTCCTTCAACAACTCTTTGAAGATGTAGATGGCTCAACAGTTTTGATTGTTGTTCTCTCTTTTTAAAGAAAGAAAACCCTTGATGCTTTTTCTCCCCCAGGTGTTGGGCAAGGACCACCCAGACGTGGCCAAGCAGCTGAATAACCTGGCCCTGCTGTGCCAGAATCAGGGCAAGTATGAGGAGGTGGAGTATTACTACATGAGAGCTCTGGAGATCTACCAGACCAAACTGGGACCAGATGACCCCAACGTGGCCAAAACCAAGAACAACCTGGTGAGAAAGATTGGAGGTTTTAGGAGGGAAAACATTCCAAAGCATAAAATACTCCCGCCTTAAGGCTGAGACATTGGCCTCGTTGGATCTCTTCACTGTAATTCTGATGACATTAGCTGGTTCTCTGTGTTCTCTAGGCTTCCTGTTACCTAAAGCAGGGCAAATTCAAGCAGGCTGAGACTCTGTATAAAGAAATCCTCACCCGCGCTCATGAGAGGGAGTTTGGCTCTGTTGATGGTAAGATTATAGAAGAATATCAACTAAATAATAACATATATAGTTATGACAAACATGTTAAAAGTATTCAACAATCCTTGATCTACTTAAAGAAAATAATTTTCTTTGTTCGGATTTCTATTGCAGTGATTGTAGGGGGGGAAACTAAAAAAAATTTTGTTTCTTGGGTGTCAGAGCTGGTCAAGTGTAGAGATGCACCGATTGGATATTATCATCCGTATCATCCCAATATTGAAAGAAAGAAAAATTATAGATCAGATATTGGTGATGATGTGCTCGATCCATAAAGGCAGATCTAGTTGGTCTAATTCTATGCTTTGTTCTCTGAGCGGCATCATGTTTTATAAATTATATTCTGAATATAATTTTTATTATATTTGAATTCCTAATTGCACTTTCTGAACCATTTGAAAGAATGTTTGTTTCAGTTTATTTTTACATGTTTGACCAAGGTAGTCAACCTATTGGTTTATCAGTTTCAGTTTCTTTATTATTTATTTTACAGTGGCTGTTCTTCTCCTAATTACACTGACTGAACAAATGAAAGTTGTTTTTAAATATTTTTACATGTATTTTTTATTTTATTTTAGTGTGTTGTAGTGGTGCAGAGTTAGCAAGTAAATTAGTAATTTAGTACATTTATTTCTGTTAAAATAAAGAAACATTTTAAATAAATTTAGCAATGTTTTTCTACATTGATCGATACTAAACCTCAGGTATTCATATTGGAAGTAAAAAAAAAATAGTGGTTGCTGCATCCCTTGCCAAGTGTAAAATTAACGGGTTGTGGTGGCCAGTCAGAGGTCACCTGTAGTTCTGACTGGGTTACAGCTGACGGAGACAAAAAAATCAAACTACTGGGTATTTCTAAGCAACCTCCAGCGTCTGCTGTCAAAAGGAAGGCAGCTGTAAACAAGAACAACCTTTTAGTTAACATGTTCTAGTTGCCACTGCTGATATTTGTTTTCTCTTTTAGATGAGAATAAACCAATCTGGATGCATGCTGAAGAGAGGGAGGAACAAAGCAAGGTGAGTCTGCAACACTGATTCTTAAACGTCTGTTTAAAAATATTTCACTCTGAGGCATTGTGATGTTCCTTGATAGTGGTGCACAAGTTGACAATTTCAGGTTCAATTTTGCAAGTCAAAGGCTTTAACCTGCCTGTGTTATTGGAATACAACACTGAATACATGCTATATGTTCAGGCTTCCCTTTCTAAAGAATAGTTTTGTATGTTATTTCACAGGGGAAACTGAAGGACAGTTCACAATTTGGAGAATATGGAGGCTGGTACAAAGCATGTAAAGTTGACAGGTCAGTTTTTCCTCCGCCACGGGACACACCTGAACCAATTTACACATTTTCTTTTGAAAGATTTTTAATTTGTATTGTGAGATGGCTAAAACAAACATGCAGTAAATCAGTGAACGATCGCAGTTCTTATTTATTGATCAACAAAGTGACTTATTGACATTATAATCCTCTCACCGCTCTCCAGCCCCACGGTGACCACAACCCTGAAGAACCTGGGAGCTCTTTACAGGCGGCAGGGCAAGTTTGAGGCAGCTGAGACTCTGGAGGAAGCAGCCATGCGCTCCAGAAAGCAGGTGGGTGTTTCACTTCTACTGGTTGAAGTGAGACAAACTATGAAAACTTATGAAAATGCTAATTTTGATTTAAAAAATGTAAAAATATTGTGGGTTCCTTCTTTGAGAAGACGTAAATAGAGAACAGAGCAAGATGGCTCACACCGCAGAACTTTTTCTGAAGAACTATGTGTGAGAATATCCAAGTGAAACTGTAAGGCACATGGCAAAAACCCTTTGTTTAGAATATATCAAAACAGTATGAGATTAAAAAAAATGCTGAATTAGTTGCACCTAATATTTTATTCAAGTCCAGATCAGCAAATGACATAAAACATTACTGTCTAGGCATTAAAAAGTAATTAATTGAATTACTTTGTTGCAGTTTATGAAATAGCTGCAGTGAAATTACATTAGCTTGTCGCAACCCATTCCATTTTTAAAGTAACTCACCAAGCTCTGTTGTGTTTCAGGGTCTGGACAACGTGCACAAGCAACGCGTTGCCGAGGTTCTCAGTGAACCAGAGGCCGGCGACAAGCATCGCAGCCGAGAGAGTCTGACCTCAGACACGGTGAAGTACGAGAGCGGGCCAGACGGTGGCGAGGAAGTGAGTATGAGCGTGGAGTGGAACGGGGTAAGTACAGTACACAGCCCTCAGTGCTTTATACCAGCAGCATGTCAGCTGGAACAACAGCTGTGTTCCTATGATACTCAGCCTCCATCTTTATGGACCAAAGCCACAGTTGCAAATGAGTGAAGGGAGTGAGGATAAAAGCAGAGTACTGTAACCATCTGAAAGTTTGCTTCCCTCTGTTTGTTTGTCATTCAGTCAGCGTTGTAAACTTAACACCCGTTTCATTTATTAGATTACAATTAATGTCTGTTTGGGTGTTTGGGGGGGAAATCATTGTTCAGTGGCTTCTCTTAATAAAGATACATACAAAGTGTTTTTCTAAAACAGAATACCATTTTCTAAAATGGAAACAAATTTACTGTTCGATCAGCTACATATGGATGATTTCAATAGTACCTTAATGATGATGCTGATTGACTGTCACTGCTGTTTCCATGCTGCTGTTAAAGTTGGGGATTGCTTATTGTAGGTTTTTCTTTTACAGAAACTCGGACCTTTTTGGACAAAACAGGCACAAAAATATAGATTTTAAAAATATAAAAAACGTATCGCTGTATAGGTCTGAAGTCGTTGAAAAGATTTAATGCACTGAAAGTGGAAAAAATTAACATTGAATTTTTATTTAAGTTTTATATGTTGTACCATGTGGTGTTGAAAAGTGAATTGACAAATTAAAGATGCCTCAGGGGTTAAAACTTAGGACACACAAGTTGAATTGTAGTCCTTTTAATTAGCCATTAAAAAAATCAAAGATTTATTTATTTTTTTGTATGATTTCTGATCTATAATTTTGTAAATTTCAAATGTTGCTCTTTTAATGTTACAGTAACATCCAAATGTTATAGTGCATGAACTTGAATTATAAAACATTTTAAAACGAATTAGAGTATATCTTCTATGAAGATGATGTTATTTCTCCTCAAATAACATCATTTGATGGAAAAAGCTATTAGTTACTGAGTTATTTGTAACCACACAAAGCTTTTCTCTTATGATGCATTAACTAGTTATATTTGTGTATATTTATAACAGACACACTGACAACAAAGGTTTAGCATCTTATATTAGCAGTTACTAGCATTAGCCCGGCTAGCCACCTGAATGAACAGCTTACATACAGCTTCCTTTCTAAAAGCTTCTTGTACCTCTGCTTCTTCTGTCTTCATTCTTAAACATTTCACTAACACTGAAATTGTGGAACTTTCAGTCGTCTTTCTGAAATAACTTCCATACTGAAGTGTTATTAGCTCAACCTGGTTGCATTCAATGGTTTTCTTTATGGCAGTCGAGACTTTGGTCTTATCCACATGTAGCAGGTTCTTATAAAAACAATTAACTCCACCACATTGTTTAAAAAGAAAACAAAAATCGTACACTTGCGATCAGTTTCAGAGAAGTTTTCATCTGCATGAAACCCCTCAAATCCACCTCTGAGCTTTGTTTTAAACATGCCAATACAATAGGGGACAGTGCAACGCAGAGCTGAAATCTATGTCAGCCAATCAGAATCCTTCAAAACAACCTTGACTTCCTGTTAGGAATTAAGCATAGCTTAATTTGTGTGGACAGGCGTATAGGTTGAACTGCTTTTAAATAACTTATTAGAAAACATACTTATTAAAACATAAGATGATGTTAATTGGGAATCTTATCAAAGCAAGTATGTTGATATATTCGTGTTTTGTTTGTCACAGAACCTAAAACAGTTTTTCCATGTGTACACACAAACATGGAAAAACTCCACTTCTGTTGGAGTTTTATAAATAATCGTTTTTAGTGATTTAAACTGAGCTTTGTGTATGAAAGACAAAATGCATGAAAATATATTTGTTTCTCCAGAAATCCAGCTATGTGTGGACAAGGCCCAAGAGTATGTTTAGTTTAAGGCAGGTCAATCGGTGATCTGGTCCAGTCAAGGATAAAAATCATTAGATCCCAGATGTCTGCTCATTTTCTTGAGCATTCATAGCTTAAATTTTTCTCTGTTCCACTTTCTAACCCACTAAAACATTTTTCTACAGTAAATCTATCATAAACCCATCCAGTCTGACTCTGCAGCACAGCCACGTTTCTAACCTTCTGAAGAGTCTGCAGTGTTCTGCTTCTAGTCACTGCAGTGACACTGCTGCTTCTGCTGAACTAGTCCTCTTGCATAGCAACGGTTGCCATAGCACCCTGAACAATCAATAAGCATCTGAGCCACCCCTGGTCATGACTGTGGGAGTGTTTCTAGAGACGATGCAACCGAACCAAACAAATGAACCTAACTGAGCTTTCAGAAGGAATTGTTTTTGTCTTCATTTATACTTAACAGGAAAAATATTCAACTGAATTTAAATTATTAATAGATGTTAAACTGTACAGTACATTATTGTCAAACTTGTTACATCTTTATGCCTGTACTTCACCGTCTCTCTGCAATTTCAAAGCCATATTTTGGTTTTCAACTTGTCAAAGAAATCGTTTCCTCTTCAGCGCCCTCTACAGGCAACTGTGAAACCACTTCTCTTCCCTCTAATTAATAAATCAAACTTCAAAATCTTTTCTGACTTACCCAGGGCTCTGTACTGTACTCCTGCTTGATGTTCTCTATCTGTGTGCATTGTGCTGCATGTGTCCATGTATTTGTTTGATGTTTCATTCTGAGAATGAAAACTGTGACATTTCTCCTCATTTTTTTCCTTCACTTTTTTTTTTTACCTTTGTCACTAAATGTTTGCAGCCAAGAAATTGCAGTACGTATCTTATCTCTTTTTAGCTCAATTTTAAATACAAGAAAAAAAAATCAGAATTGGAAAAAATATCTAAGTTAATAGCTTAATGGGGGGGTAGACATTTTTATAATAAGTTAGTTGAGCAAAAAACAAAACAAAAAAAACTCCTATCTGTTTACAAAATAATTCAACCACCCGGTTCAGCAGAGCTCTGGCTGCTCTCGTGTTGTGTTTTGTTTTTTTTTCCTCTCCCGTTTTTTTTTTTTTTTTTTTTTTTTTTTTGCTGTGCTTTAACAATAACAAATTTCCACTGCCTTATTAAAAGTCTCAAATGTTTTCCAAATTCAGACACAGGATTAAACCAACACAGAGAACTGTTAAATAGCTCCACCTAGTGGTCAAATCTAAAAAAGCAGTATTTTGTGATAAAGTAATAGTGGAAAATGGAAGTCCAGACCTTGAGAAAAGGTTTTCTAGCCGATTGAAGAAGCTTAGACCCATTTGTGGAAATCAGACCTGCTGTACTTTCACAAGTTGGGAATATATCAAATTGTTTAACATATTGAATGACATAAATATATATTTAGATTTGTGCCTTTTTGTTTTACTAATTTTTTAGTAAAGTGCTTCCTTCACTGTTTGGTGAACAGAGCTTGTGTCTGATTGGTGGAAACCCTGTCTGCTGCTGTTTTTGTTTCCTTCCATCTGCCTGCTTAGCTTTGCTTTTGCAACTTTTGCTCTATGTCTCATGTGCCTTTGTTCCTCCACCTGTCACTGTTTATATTTCTCTCTCTCTCTCTTGTCTTTCTGCTCTGTCTGGATGGCAGGCTTAACTCCAGATGCCTTGTAATGGTTCTAAAAACTTGTCTTCTGCATGACGGATGCCTGGCCTCACCTCGCCTCCACCCCTCCAGCTTTGCGGTTTTCTTCGATTTCCGGCTCCAACCCCTCGCTCTTTTTTTTTTTCCCTGGAGGGATTCTTCACACCACACTGAACCACACTGATACCACTCTGATGCCCCTCTAACCCCACTGAAGTATCCATCTGCTGCTTTTCATATTTCTGGAACTTTTTCTCTTTTTGTCAGGATACAATCATAAAATTCAGTGTTTTGATTTTTGGAGGATTTCATGGGAGAGACTAACACAAAGTAGTGCATAATTGTGAAATAGAAAGAAAAGATACAGTTTTCAAAATCTGAAAAGTGTGGCAATGTTGTTTTTTTATTCAGCACTTTTTACTTTGATGCACCAAAAAATATGTATCATAGCAACCTACTGCCTTCAGAAGTCACTTAATTAGCCGGTACATCTGCTGCACAACATCCACAGTGAATCATGGTAGTGGCAGCATCATTCTGTGTAGACAGAAAAGAAATAGCTGGTCAGGGTAAATGGACAATGACTTGTAAACAAGTGGCCAAAGATCTACATTCATATGTGGGACTGCAGCTAACAATTATTTTAGTAATTGAGTATTTCACCAAGTATTCTGACATTTATTCAGATAAAGAAATTGCCACATTATGCAGTTTTTTCATTTAACCTTTTAGGCCTATTAAATACTAGAAATATGTATATTAAAAAAGAAAAGCTAATTAAACAATTCATTTTCTTTCTCAAAATAACAAAATAAAAATTTAATTGCCTAAAATTTAATAACAGAATTCCTTTATTGAACACTTGATCATATTTAGCTAATTTACTGTTTATTTCACTAATTGACTATTTATTTTGCAAAGTTAGTAAGAAAAGCTGTTTGGATAATGACTGAAAAGAGCTGGATACAAAAAATACATGGAACTTCATGGTTATGTGCTGCTATTTTGTGTTGGTTTGTTGCCTAAAAGCTCTAGAAAAAAGGTTTGTGATTGTAACTTGAACAAGTTACAAGGGGGAATAAATTATTCACATTTAAATACGAATTGCTAAAGCTGTTTAGAACTCAACACAGCTGTCAGAGGGTTGTTCTAATTGTTACACATGTTGTTTTTAATGGCACCTGTGTATGTATATGCAGTTTTATGGAAACGTGGATCTCATTTTTCATAAATTAGTTTGGACAAAAAAACTTAAAAGAAATGTTGGTTTTGTTCAAAAAGCAGGTTTTCGCCTATATTAAAAATAATCAGGATCAGGCATTGGATCTGCTTCTCTGTCATTAGTCATGTTTGTAAAAACTGAGCCAACTTGAAGGCTACATGTCCAAATGAAACAAAACAATAGCAAAGTGTCAAGGACGAAGAGAAATAACACAGATTAGAAAAGAGACATAGCTGATGTTGATTTTCCTTTGGGTCAGAATCAAAAGATGTTCAAACATATCAGCTCCGATTAAAATCAACTACAATAATCTTCATGTCTTATAGAAACATAACCTGTCGATGGAATTATGATGTGACCTATTCCAGTCAGAGAACACATGGATGGATGGATGTTCAAACGTTGTCACGAGGGGTGCGTTCACACTGCAGCCTGAAGTGACCCAATTCCGATTTTTTTTTTTTACGTAATGCGACCTGTATCCGATCTTTTCATGGCAGTGTAAACAGCACAGGTCGAATTCTTTTTCGAATACGCATTTGATACGTATCTGATTCAAATGCGACCTAACGTTCAGGTCGCATTCATCTGAACTGAGCGTCACTGATTCTCAAAAAATCTCACTATTCTGCATCCTGATATGCGCAAGTGGCAAGTTAATATGCTGCTCCGGTTGGACAACAACTTCAAATATATAAGCCGTTAGCCTCCATGTTTACTTCCACAAACACTTAGCATTTCTTCTTTTTAGTGCGGTTGGCAGAACACCGAGAACACTGACGCTATTGCGCCCTCTACTGCGCATGCGGGATGCTTTCAGGTCATTTGCCTGTTCACACTGCAGAACGCATACAGGTCACAATTACTGGCAGTGTGAACTGCCCCGGCAAAAAAAATCTGAATTGCCAAAAAATCGGAATTAGGTCAGTTCAGGCTGCAGTGTGAACGCACCCCAGGTCACAATATCTTGCAGGTCTAATGAACTGAATTATCCATTCCGAGTAATGACTAAACACATTGTAAATAACAGCATCAGCATGATCAAGAGCAGTGTAGCTTGTAGTTCTGCACATCTAGGTCTCGCTTCCTGCCACAGTAGCCAGTAGTTTGTCACTTTGTGCTCATCTGTTTACTGGGAGGTCAGGGGTCAATAGAGCATGTGAATGGCAGCTGGCTTTCATGCAGGAGGAATTAAAATGTGGATTTAAGAAAAGCTGTAAGTTTTTTATTATTTATTTATTTAATTTAAAACTGTATTCAGATAAATTCGACTGAAAAAAGAGTTTCATCTTTACCGTCTGCGTATCTATCTTAGGGTTGGTAGTGAAAAAGTGACGGCATTTGGTGTAAACAAGCATTTGTTGTTGCATTTCCTGAAACTTTGGGGTTTAAGTAGCCTTTTCCTCAGCCTGTCCTTGACTTCTGCTACTAATATTCTGTGTCCTCTGTCTCGTTTGTGCATCTCCCAGTTTGTCTTTAACTTCTAATAAAACCTAATCTCTCCGCTTTGTGCCTCTTGCCTCTTTGTGCGTTCCTTCTCTGCTTCTGTGTGCCTTCGTGACCGAATGAGTGAGGTTTCTGCACCACACAACAGCAAAACACTTTCATATCTCACTTACCTGTGTCATTTTTCATTCCACATTTTTCTAAATCCTCTTTCAAATTGTCAGTCTTCATGTTCCAGAGGTTTACTGGGTAGCTTGGTGTATAGGAGTGCACCACATCAGTTAACTTCTTGGAGACATTGGGTTTGTCAAATCTATAGTCCAGATAGACTGAGATCAAAGTTAGCTGTAGTTTACAACATGATCAAACTGTTTTAGGTTACAGCAGAAAACCCTTTATGCTTCAGAAATAATGTAGCATAATTGTCACAGTGTAACTAGTCATTCTTTTCCAATATTGGCAATAGACTCAAGGAATTAGCACAGTAACCGCTAAATTTAATGCCAGATTTCAACTGCTAGGAGCAAAGAATAATATGCAATCCAGAGAAAAAAATTGTAAGACCCTACAATAACGTATGTGTATTACGATAACACAGAATCTAGAAACTGATCACCCAAAGATGGTTTATTGGTAGGGGTGCACCGATAAATTGACCGATTGAAAAATTGGCCCCGATTTCCATAATTTTGGGTGACCGACTATCAACCGATCTTAAAGATGGGGAATCGAACCCAGGACAGTAACTTCCACACGTCTCCTCCACCAACTGCGCCACCCAGCGCTCACCCATCTCTTTTAGTGCTGTTAGACGGATAAATGGATAGAAGGATATAGTTTTTTAACCCTTTTTTAGATTTACTCAAGTCTAGTGTATGAATAATTTTGCACTGACAATTTATTTGTGGGTAAGGGCAACATGCTGTCTGTGCACTTTTTGCATTATGTGTGAAAAATCACTTTTTCTCTGTGTGACATTTTAGGGACCTACTCCTGTAAAAGTGGCTATAGCAGATTTTCAGAGTCAAAATTAAACCCACACATTAAAGTTCCCACTCTGCCTTGTCAATGAGTGTGCAAATACGTCAATCAACATCAGTTTGTGCTTCTTTTGATGTCTTTTTTGATCTGATGCAACACTTGTCTGGTATGAAATATTATAAAACTGTTTTGCATAAAGTTCTTTATATCACTTAGTTAAAGGTGTAAAAGTTGATGAAACTCTTGACCAGGAGTCTCCAACTCCAGACTTCATGAGCCTTTTGCTCCAACACACCTGAATCAAATGATCTCCCCGGCATGTTCTTGTGTGCTGCAGAAGTCTGGTTATAAGCCATTCATTTTATTCAGCTGTGTTTTAACTTGAATTCATCTAAAGGTTGCTGGGCAGTCACTTCCCATCTGGCATTGGAGACCACTGATCCAGACCCTGGGAATGTATAATTAATTATATTGGTGTTTCATCAGTTCATCATATTAGTGCACCAACCTTTGATCATCCTTTTCTTGGACACCAGAGATGTGCAAAGCAGAAATTTGTGACCAATCACCAAGTTTGACGTATCAGTATTGATTTTAGCCAATTTCAATTTCACTTTAGCACATACAAATACTAATAATAGAGTTTAAATTACATGTACAAACCGGTGGTTATTTGTGTTGGGATCTGTGGTGATGTCAGTAACTGTGTTTGAGAAAAGAGTGTTTCTACCAGTAGCTGGGTTTCCATTGCAAATGTGTGCAAATCTTTGTCGATATTCTGCTAATATCGAAAAAATAAAATTTCGTAATTGTTGTGTTTTCATTAAATAAGAAATTAAATTAAAACCACACATGAATAAGCTTATTCACATAAGTCATTAAAAATCATGCTAGCAATAGATGTACAGAGTTTTTCATAATTCAGCCATGATGCTAGCGCTCATCGTCTGTCAACCAATCAGAGGCGACGTTGACGTCTCATTCAGGAGTTGGAGCAACTAGAGAGCTGCTATGTGGTGCTTTGTAGAAATTGTAGTTGTGATTTTACAGAAGATCTATGAATTCAACACGTTGGAATGACACACAACATTTTATAACCTGTGTGATGCTGTGAGAGCCCTGATGGAGGGCTTTGTTTTTGTGTTTTTTGTACATTGTCCAAAAAACACAAAAACGTCATCCTAGTTTGCACCATCCGGCTGTTGATCACATCACCAGTGGGATGTGAAAACAGTTTTTCCACTGCAGAAACATACATTTCAATACGACTGAAAAACCGCCTGATCCGAGCACAAAAACGTCTTATTCATAAACATGAGTTTTTCAAAATTGGCCTGTTTCCATAGAGCAGCTTTATTTTCATAGTTTCAATTTGCGTAATTTTGCAGTCAATAGAAACGCAACCAGAGCGACCTGGTAGGCCTTAGTCACTGAACATCATCCGATTCCAGTTACAATTGCAAACTAAATGCTGGTCATATATGAACGTCTTTAACATCTGTGCACATCTTAGAAAGTGGTGAGAGTAAGGGTAAGTAAGCCTGTGATGTGTCCCACCAGGACGGATCGGGGTCCCTGAAGAGAAGCGGCTCCTTCAGTAAACTACGGGCGTCGCTCCGTCGAGGCAGCGAGAAACTGGTCCGCAAGCTGAAAGGCAGCAGTTCGTCACGAGACGCCGAGCACAAAAACCCCGGGTAACTATCCACAGCTCTAGAGTCCTGCAGTAACTGCTGCAGGTGACTCCTGTCACACACTGGAAGCCTGGAGGAGCAAGCTGGCTGGTGCGCTAACCAGAACCAAAACAAGCCAACTCTTCTACTTCACCTGTGGTGAAGTGGTGTAACCCTGAAGCTGTTTGCACATAAGTGTTTTTAGGGACTCTTGTCCCATATGCAATTATTACTTTCCTCCCTACATTTCTTTATAGGTATCTTTTCTATAGGTGAATCAAAACATGAAACGGAAACAAACTCTGACTCGGTAAAAACGGTGAAAGTGGGGTGACAAAGTACTTTTAGAAGTATTGTAGACTAGTATATGATATGTTTTATATAAGCGTGCAGTATTGTAAAAAGAAAAAATTTAAAGACATTAATGGTATTTACATCTGGGGTCATTTTGTAGCATTAAAGAAAAACTTTAAAACTGTTAATTCTCCAGATAAGAAACATCATTTTAGAGAAAAGCATAATTTGAAAAGGGTGGAAAAACACGTCTTGAGGAATTTACCACACTTCCAAAGTGTGGTAAATTCAAATCCTTATATTTTATTTAAGGAACATTTGTCTTTTTTTATGTTTGAGTTCTTGCATTTTTTTTTAGCACTTGCACTGACTGATGCACAGCCCTTAAAGTGCCGATAGTAAAAAAATCTTTAACCTCTGTGTGTAAGATCATTTTTTGATTGGCTTGAACAACAGAGATTTGAAAGTGCGAGTCGGACTTTAAGGGCTCCATAAACCAAACCTGAACATTTTCACGGTGAAAAACCAAAGACTAACCGATAAATGGAGGGACGGTTTTTCTACTCAAGGTGTAGCGGGTCGTGTTCAACTACTAATGTCTGATTTTCCATCGCACTTGTGTCCATGGAAATAATTTCCAACTAATCGTTCCATCTATTCACTGCATTTTGTGGCTGAACTGTAACTGTTCTGGACTTCTATAAGTCCATCTTTTTGTTATTAAATGTCTGCATGGCTGTCCTGTGTAGAATAAAAATGTATTTTTTCATTGTTCTGTTTTTTTTTCTTTTTTTTATTTATGAATAAATTTTTATTTCTTCTGAATGTCGACTTGCATGCCTCATCTTTGTTCTTGCTGGTCTCTTGTGTTCCTTGGTGCTGCTCTTCATTGTGCCTCATAATGGTGATGGACAGGATGTTGGTGTTCCTCATCATCATGACAGACTCACTGATATGTAACGTCACTGCAGGAACATCTTTGACAAAATAACTCCCCTTTTATTTGTTCTGAACAGATATCACAAATGTGTATCAGTTTTTTACTCGTATTTAAACCAAAATAATTGCAGACTTGCCATTTAAAACCATGTTTAGCATCTCTACATTAGCGATTAGCCCAGTTAGTACAGCTAGCTAGCTTTGCTAAGTTTCCTTATGTATTTGTTTCAGGCTATTTAAGGAGGAATGTGAATCGTTTGAATCGTCGTGAAAAGTTTTTTTTTGTTTTTTTTACCGTACTAAACCTTTGGAGTATTAAATGCATTTTAAGATGGATGTTTGCTGCAGTGACATTCACATAAACCTATGTTTTATGCTTTATGTTTTGAGTTTGTGTTGAACTTGTAGTGTGAATGTCTTTGTGCACAACATAGTAAAACAGTGTTTCTTAAATCTTTTTATTCATTGCAAAAACACAGAATCTTACCAAGTATTTTGGTCTATTTTGTAGAGCAAATATTATAGTTCACTTGAAATAAGACAAAACTAACTTAAAAGTAACTTTTCAACAAAACACAGGAGATTGTTTTAAGTCATTATTCCTTAATATTGATGACAAGTACTTGTTCCATTGGCAGATTATTTCACTTTTCAAAGAACATTTTTCCCATGTTATAAGTAAAATAATCTCCCACTGAAACTAGTACTTTTTTAAAATCAATATTAAGGAATTATTTATTTAAAAGAAAACTTAGTTTAGTCTTAATTTCAAGTGTTTTTTCTTTCCAAAAATACTTGGAAAGATTATTGTTTTTCAGTGTTGGTAACTAAGCACAGATCACATTTTGCTTTCACATTTTGGTCTGCTAGACTCAACTCAGTCACAAATTGCTACAACATCAGCAATTCAGAATAATCTGACTTTTTTTCTTATTTTTCTTACCAATTTTACATAAACATGCAGCCCAAAATGTCATAACTGATATCTAACAATACACAAACACTGCTGAATTTTCCATCAACCTAACAAACTAAATGTATATATATAAAAAAATTGCGGATTTGCGTCAAGAAGTGGTGCTAACATTGTACATGTCTAATCTGAATACAGAAGATCCGATAGATTATTGTGGAACTAACCTTTTTGTGACATTATCATTAACCCTCATGTAACTCCACTGAGTTTAAAAGCTCACTGCTGACTCTCCACCCCTGACCTCTGACCCCTCACCCTGCCTCTCTGCATGTGGGAGCAGCATGAAGCGGGCCAGCTCTCTGGGGGTTCTTAACTTGCCGGACAAGCCTGTGAGAGACCACTACCAAGTAAGGAAGGTAAAACATTGGTTCAACCGTTTGCAGGGAGTTCTCTGGTTTGTTTCTAACTGCTGTTTTGCCAAAAGCTTTCATAACCATTAAAGTTTATCACAATTATTCATGTTCCATATCTTATTATATGTGCTGTTAAGCACAAAGTAGTGCATATGTTAAGTGGAAGAAAGACGATGCGTAGATTCTTGCCTAAAAAAACAAGAAAAAAAAGGAATTTTGTAAACTATTTTATTTAAATACCTAAATTTAAGACATCTGTGCTTCAGTTTCCTTGATGGACAAACAAGTTTTGAATCTAACAGCAAATGGAATTGTTTAAATAATTACTCCCATTTTTGTGTCACAGCAAAAGTCCCTGAACTCTTCTGATATTAGGGAACAAAAAGCTTAAAAGAAACACAATGATAAAGCTGTTTGTTATTAATTAGATATGCGAAAAAAAAATGTTTTTTTTCTTGTGGTGCATTTAATGAACTAAGGAAAAAAGGAATTTGCAGAATCTGATTCCTGTTTTTCCTCCACCCAGATATGGTCGAGGTTAAACTGCAGCGTTAGACCAGAGCTTCTGTTCCTCTTTACCTGTGGAGCCATTTGAACAAAACTTGAGCTAAATATGAAATCATTTTCCTCCATTGTGATGAAATAAATAAAACTATTGATCCAACCCATAAAATTAATATAATTTAAAGAGTTTTATTGTTTGTTTTTTAGCTTTGGCTGACATAGAGCTTTATGCATGTATTTATGCATAAAATATCATGTATCAAGCACATCATCCTAGCACCAAATTCCTGGTAATTATGTGAATTACACTTTGGTGGTAAAATACATTTTTCATGACATAACACAATTCTAATTTTACACTTTTGTGTAAATTGTAAATTACTGTCTGATTGGAGCAACTTGACCCTGGATTCTGCACGAAAAGGGAAGACAGAAAATTAAGATTTTAGGCAACTATTGTACAGTGATTGGTTGTTTAAAGTGATGGAAAAAACCCACACCTTGTTTTCAATTCTAAAAAATGTAAAAGAACTGAACCCCGTGTTTCTCCTGTATGTCTCTCTCTTATGGTGTGTAAATATAATATGTGTTATTTCACTAATATCACTGATCTGGCACTGACCTCTGACCTGTCTCTGTTCCCATCAGGAACGAAATCATCGTTTAAGAAAACATCACGACCTGAGTGCCAGCCAAACCGATCTGGCGCATTGAAGGACGTTAACTACCACCTCTGACCGCCGGACTGCCTTCGCTGTAAATTTCTGTTTCTAGTAAAGCTTCTCGTGTTCGTCGTTCTTCAGCATCGCAACGCAAAGTGCTCACTGGACGGCCTCTGAACTCTGACCCCACTGCATGCAGGTTTGAAGCCTGCACTCCTGTCACTGCGTATCAGGAGTGTGAATGTACAGTGGTCTGCTGCATGTGTGTGTCTGTGAGAAAGCTTGTGTTACGTCGAGCTGTTTCCTGGTTTTAGTGATATGAAAAATATGAATTATGCTGGAGTTAGTTTGAAGGCAGACAGAGGCGCAGGTTTTACTTCACCAAATCACGGCTCAAAATGAACTCCCCTGTTTCACTAAGAGAAACTGAATGTCTAGTTACCGCTGGGATGAAAGCTCCATTTTATGAAATTATGACGTTGTTATAGAAACGGCAAAACAACTCTGTTTTTTAGCAGCAATTTTCTACAAAATACTGTCTGAAATTAGTTACCTGTCATCCAAAGAAACAACTTTTCTCTTGAAAAACTATGTTCAGATTATAATAATTATTATTATTATTATGCACTGTTCTGTTCTAAAAATATCCCCAAATTAAATAATGAATTAACCTTACAGAGGCAGTGTTATATATTTTCCAGGCACATAGCGCTATATATATATATATACATATATATCAAATATGACTAAAGAAATTTGACTCTATTTAAAGCCTTAAAATTGGGCCTACTCCTAGAGGAGAGCTCTGGCCCCAAGGCAGAGCTAGGTCCACAATTTTTTTTGCACAAGCTGCATGGTTGCCATGGCAATTAAAGGGTTTCTTAAGCATGCACAAAGAATCAAAGCAACACTAGATAGTTTATGATGAGGAATAACATTACATCATAATATAACCCATAAAAAAGGTTTTTACATAATATCAAGCCCTTTAAAGGATATATTCAGGATATTTTTTAAAGTAAGGTTTTGTTTGACATGTTTGATAGCTTTAGCATTTGTTTTTTTTAACGTCAGTCTTGGCATTGTGATACATATAGAATGCCGTCGCTGCATGTTTCCGGACATTTTGCTCTACAAAAAGAGATATAAGAGCGAATCCTAATGCCGTTTTTCTAATATAAGGAATCCAATCTTGTAGACACAACCGAGGCAATAGTAGCCTGGTTATTTGATGTGAAAGCGTTTCATTTGTGTCGGTGCGTGGGTGTTTGATGTGGCTGGTGTTCAGAGCTAAGTGGTTTGTGTTGGAGTGGGTTTGACCCCTGGAGGTGCACAGACGTTAGTTAGACCCCAGGTCATCCCCACACCTCCATTCCCTCAAAATAACAGTCTTAATATAATGTCTGCTTTGGTGTTTGGTGTAGCTCTTAACTTCAGTCTGTGGGATCTAATCTGGGTTTATGCTAGATCAAAACAGCAACAGAGTCATGTTTAAGCCCAAAATTATTCACACTCCCTTCTGATTTAGTTTTGAGGTCATCTTTAAATTTTCCCACCATGTTTCTTCTGACTGGAAGAAATATTGACGTTTTGTAGTCCCAGCATGAATGTGCAGGGAGCTTTAGGTTGGGGTGACCCATCAGCCTCAAACACCTGGCGCTCACTAAAGAGACATTACAACTGCAGTGTAAACACATAAAGCTGGTTAGCATCTGTAACAGTTGCTAACCTTTACCTTTTACATTTGCTACGTCAATCAAGATTTTTCCACTCACTGTTGAAATGGGTTACATATTTTTTACAAACACAATTTTAAATAAAATATGTGAAATACTTATATATATACACAGTCCAGTCACATTAATGTGACCATCTGTCAAAAGCCAGAATAACCACCTTTCGCAGAGCGAACTGCTACGAGACGTGCAGGAAGAGAGTCACTTAGGTCCCTGAAGGTCTTCTCTGGGATGTTGAGCCATGCCGACTCTAATGCCGTGGCCAGCTGCGCTAGATTACGCGGTTGAGGATCCATGGCGCGAACAACTCGATCGAGATGGTCCCACAGATGCTCGATTGGGTTTAAGTCAGGTGAGTTTGCTGGCCAGGGGAGGACGGTAAACTCATCCTGGTGCTCTTCGAACCACGCACGTACACTGGCAGCTGTATGGCACCTCGCATTGTCCTGCTGGAAGATGCCATCATCCTGAGGAAAAACAATGCGCATGTAGGGGTGGACATGGTCCGCAAGGACAGATGCGTACTTTTATTGATCCATCGTGCCTTCCACAATAATCAGTGAACCCAGAGAATGCCAGGAAAACATTCCCCAGACCATAATGCTCCCGCCTCCAGCTTGGGCCGTTCCTGCAATGGTTGCAGGGTGGTTCCTTTCAGAGGTTTCACGCCTTATACGCCAACGTCCATCTGTCCGATGGAACATAAAACGCGATTCATCTGAAAACGCTACCTGTCGCCACTCAGTGGACGTCCAGCTGCTGTACTGGCGTGCAAATTCTAGCCTTCGTCGTCGATGAACACCAGTCAGCATAGGTGCACGAACCAGGCGTCTGCTTCGGAAGCCCAGACGCAGCAATGTTCGCTGAATAGTGGTTTGGGAGACACTTGTGGTAGCCCCTTGGTTCATTTTAGTGGTCAGTTGCTCAACGGTAGCCCGTCTATCTGCCCGAACGCATCTCCGCAACCGTCGTTCGCCTCTGTCATCTATGGCCCGTGGTGCACCACATTTGCCACGTCGTTGATTTTGGACAGTCCCATTTTGCCATGCACGGTACACTTTTACCACGGCGGCACGCGAACAGTTCACAAACTCAGCCGTTTCGGAAATGCTTCCACCCTTGGCCCGAAAGCCAATGATCATGCCCTTTTGGACGTCGGATAAATCGCTTCGTTTCTGCATTACGCCAACGATTGAAATGTTTTCCGAAGCCCACACACACCCTTTATATACGCTCAACTGCACTGTGCTGCCACCTGCCTTCTGTGATTGGTTATTTAACTCTGAAGTGGAAAGTACGTGGTGGTCACATTAATGTGACTGGACTGTGTATATATATATATATATATATATATATATATATATATATATATATATATATATATATATATATATATATATTCCAGAATCAATACCCATTTTAAATAGTTTTACCTATTGGGAGATTCTGATCTGATTTCATCAGACAAAGCTAAATAAAAACAGTTTTAACTCGGACTCTGCCAGGGGTATTGATGAGTTTGGGCTCAGTCATATTTACCGCAGGTAAGATATTAACTATTTACAAGCTTTTTGTAGGACCCTGTTTAAAATTTAAAAAAACAAAACAAATTTTTGTTCAGTTAGGTTTTAATGTTACTCCGGCATCCATAGATTTTTATGACTGACTGGAAAACTTAAAACTTTAAAATCTCAACAAACCACTTAAGTGACCCAAAACCTGTACATGAAACCTATGTACAGGTGTCCAAAGTTTGTCTGGTAAATATCTGCATTAGAACATGTCTGCCTTCCCTGTGCAAAAAGGAGAAAAGCGACAAAGAAGAACGTGATCGTCTTGTTCCGAGTGTCTAAGTTTAACGCTAGCTCCTCAGCTAGCTCTCAGGTGTGATTCTAGTTTATGAAGGGACAGAAAATCCACTTGTATTTGAAGGACAGAAGTTGAAACTTGACTGGCCTCATCTCAGCTGCTTCCTCTTTAAAACGTTCTGTGTTGATTGAAGTTTTAGCTTCTGATATATGAAGTCCTGTGTTTACATTTCTGTCAATACTGTTTTATGTGTATTTATCCATGCTGTATTGTGGAAAATCCTTATGTTTATGCAAAACAAACACTTCATCATTTTTCACGTCACCTGGAACCGAATCAACTGGAACTTAACAGTTGAGGCTCATTTTACACAATTTGAAATTATTAATCAGTTTTTCCAACAGTACCAGTAGAAAGATCTCCAGTTGTTCTCAATGGTTGATACAGACAAGACTTTATTTGAGTGAAGTGCAATTTATGAATAAGATTAAAAGATGTTTTAAATTGTAAAAGCAAGATTTCAGCGTGTATTCTGATGCTTTTATTCCAAGAGGTTTGTAGGAAGAAAAAGTTCCAGTGATGTGTGTTATGCTAGTCTGCTCTGCTTTAATCTATTCAAGCTACCTATACAATTTTAATTTAATTTGTAAAGATCATTTTGAACCAAAGCTGTAAGATTTAACCTTTGATTAAACGTTCCAGCCTTCCTGAGCTTTTCTCTCTGCTTTTGTTTTCCATGAATAAACTCCTGTAGTGTACACCAGATCAATAAACGCACTGTCTCTTTAAACATCCAACAGTTAAAAACCTTGCTGTGTAGCCCTGCTAGATGCTTTGAATTAAATTCATAATCACAAAACTTGTATTAAATTGAGTTGTAGGAAAGTGACATGACTGAAATATAAAAAATGAGGAAAATCATCGGCTGTCAAAGTGAAAAGCAAATATGTTGTTCACAAGTAAGAGCTGGTCCAGAAAAACACATTTTGAGGGAAAATATGAAGTTTTTAACAACAAAAATAGATGTAAGAAGAAAAAGAATGTGAATTACTCTAGTCTCAGCTTTTGCAACTAAAGATGCTTATCAAGAAATTCATGAAAAAAAGGATCTTGTCTTGACTCCTTTGCATAGAACACTTCAGAGTTTACATGAGACACAGACCTGGACTGTAGGTAGGGTTAGTCAAGCAAACACTTTGTAAAGTTAAACTGATTCTTGTCATGCATGATGTGGTTTCTCCTTTAAGGTTTTAAACATATTTTTTAAAACTAGTATCAAGCTAATCTGGGACAACAGGTTAACTTGATGCTGGCACACATTGCTGCAAACAGAACTACACATCTAATGTATGTATCATAATATAAGAAAAGCTCTGCTATGGAGGAATATTGCTCCTCAGTGGGAATAGCAGCAAACTGGCTCATCTGCAAACACAACCAGTGATTGAAGGGATCAGATTTCATCGCTGATGAAACTATTTGCTGGAAAAATCTGACCTCAAGTCTTTAGATGCTGTCCTGATGTTATGAGTGACTTGTAGATAAAATGAATTATAAACATTTATGTAAAGGACTTTTATGAAGAAAGTGAAGTGCTAAAACTGGTCTAAAATTTACTATAAAAACAAAACTACATAAATTGAAGAAGTTAATCTAACAATAACATACCAATTAAAACTTTAGACACGTATCTGAATGAAGATAATTCATTTTGCTGTCATTACTTAGTTCCTTGAAGTGCAAGACTGGGAGGAGGAACGTACAATAAACAGCAGGATCAGTGTTTGAATTTATCGCTGGTATTCTCTAAACCACACAGGATCAACTTTGTACATACAGATTCAAACAAATAATTTTTGGAAACCACTGGGGGGGCAGGAGAAAACGTTTGGGAACCACTGGAATAGACTGAGCCTTAAGACACACGCCACACATTTCCATTGTGGTTTTTTTGGTGAGTACATTCCAAAATAAATGTTGAAGTCTGTTTGAGATAGTCTGTCTGTTGGAGCCAGCCGTGTTCACGTCAGTCTACTTGCTGAGTCAAGCAGAAGATGGGGAACTTGAACCAGTCAGTGATAATTATTAACAAGTATTAACAAACTGAAGTCTATGTGACTTTTGACTGTCACTACTGTAACTTTAATTGCAAAAATATATGTTTATGAATTGCTTTGTAATTTATCTTCATTTACATTTTGAATAAACTAAATCGTTCACTTAGCAAACACTCCGAAACAAAGTCTTTTTCTCGTTTCTCTCGAGTAAACGACGGTATGTTTTGACTTGCAGTGGACACAAACAGCCCACTCGTTCACACGTGTCGCGTGACTTGAGATTTGTGCTCTGATTTGTTGAATGCTCCCGGAGGGTGTGGCTTGATTGGAGTTTGTGATAGAAGAAGACGACTCGACAGAAGAGAGGGGGAAACGCTTTAAAGAAAATGTCCTCGGTACCAGACGGGAAGAAGCTGGTCCGCAGCCCCAGCGGCCTCCGAATGGTTCCGGAGAACGGCGCCTTCAACAGCCCGTTCTCCCTGGACGAGCCGCAGTGGGTCCTGGATAAAGAGGTGAGACATTTGACGGCCAAATGCTATCTGAAGTGGTTACGCAGCAGCGCGAAGCTATGTAATACAGTAAACATTGCGCTTCCGGTTAGTATTTTCAGACTAAATGTAGAATAAATTGTGACGACTGACGCTTTAGAGTAGAAAATATTCATATATTGTACATTAATGGGGAAATTCAAGCAAAGTGTTAAGCTAAATGGAAACACAGATTCACTAAAAAGTAAACATATTGAAAAATTAAGGATTAAAAAAACTACAGTAAGGAGAAATGTATTAAATACAATATAAATATTTAATGGCAGAACCTTTTACAATAAAAAGTTTTAAAAAACAAACAAACCTTGAAGCCCACAACACAAAAGTACTAAAAAAACAATTGGTGAAAGTTGATGGTGCCCTATGGAGCAGCCAGTACTGCTCCTCCCTATGGTGCTTAGTGCAGAACTAGCATAAGACTATGCTTTTTCCTTTACTTACAGGAAAAACAAATGTAGGAGCTGGAAGTGTTTTTAGTTTGTGAAAATGCAGATTGTTGTCCCCATCTCTGTGGTGCACCCGGGACAAGTTACCTTCCCATTTCAGGGGCTGCACACTCACACCTACCAGACCAATTAACCCAAACAAGAAATCTGAGTCCCTCAAAAGAACTTGGAGAGGAGAACCTGGGACCTTCTTGATAGCTACTGATGTGTCACCACTATAATATGTGATGAGCAGGCATTTATTTTTTTAATTGCGGCAATTTTGATCAATGATTAATTGAAACTAGTGACGCAAACGCACGTGTTTTGTAGCGTAGCAAAGCTACAAAAAATATGAGTATATTTTAGGTGTTAAATTGACAGATTTTTTGCATTTGATTTTTTTTTATGACTCGAGACATTTTGATCTCCATAATTGTTAAGCGCAAGGTTAACTTTTAAGCTTATTTTGGGTAAGCTCTAAAATTCCGTGCTTTTTTATTTTTAATTTTTGTTCCTTAAGTATTTCTTTATTAGAAAGTAAGCATACAGGAAGTGGGCAAGGAGAGCTGGGGAAAGACGTGCGGCCAAGGAACCGAGGACGGGACTCGAACCCGGGACGTCCTTTCTTACCGCTTCGCCACCCGTCGCCTCAAAGCTAGCTTTTATTTTTGTGGGGACACGTCGCCGTATCCGGTTTCCTGCTGCGAGCTTGACGTGTTTGTGGACATCGCAGTTGGCTCCTGGACTGGGCGTTGCAGGCTGCAATGGCCAGTCTGGTAACAGAAGAAGTTTGCGAGCCAAACCTCCCGTCCAACTAAAACCAGAGCAGAGCTGGTTAGCATCAGTGTAGGAGCCTGTTACAGTGCCTATGTGTGTGTTGGCCAACTGTCACACCCGGACATAGATGATATTATTTAGCTAAATTGTTGTGAAAGGAACAATATTAACTCCTCAAAAAAGAAGGGGGGAAAAAAAATCTGTCAGAATCACAGACAGAGCCCAACACTGTTTGTTGAAGAGCAGATTGCACACAAATAAAATTAATCATTTATTCTTGACTTTAAGCTCTGTTCAGGTGCTTCTGTTTGTTTTTCTCTGAACTTTTAACTCCTAAAAACGTTTAGGTTGCAACGCCTCCAGAGTGAGACGGAAAGAAAATGATGTAGGACTTTTGAGTGGAAACGTGACAGTCCAGTCCAGTCCAGTACTGTTGTGTGATGTGTGGCTGAAGCAGAGCAGCAGCCAGGCTGCTGTTTAACTGGAATCTGCTCGCTCAGCATGTTGTGTAACATCCTGTTTTTGCTCTTTCCCTGTCACCCAGTGTCCGAGATGCATGCAGTGCGACACCAAGTTTGACTTCATCAGACGAAAGGTTTGTTTGGTCTTTGTTTCTGCACAACCATGGGGCTAAATCACAGCTTTATCTGACTGAAAGGAGGAAACCAGACTCTGTCTGATCAGGCCGCTTACACCAGGGATGTCCAAACCCTTTGTCACGTGGGCCGAAACGGTCAGGTCAAAAAAAAAACTAAAACTACAAAAAAAAATAAATTTCTTTTTCACTGATCAGCAATTAACTAAGCATACAATAATTATAATCTAATTATACATGTAAAAATGTCTTCTTTTTGTGGGAAAGGGAAGTTTAGATCCTTGTAGATCCAATACAGAGTTTTTCACGTTGTTAAAAGAAAGATATCCAGTTTGCACGTTCTACTGGGCTCAGATGAAACAAGTTAAATGAAACATTACGCTTCTTCTCAGCAATAAGAACAGGACTTGAATCACTGTCCCTTTAGAACTGGTGACTCAAGCAAGGTTTAATAAATTAAATGAAAGCTGATTATCTGAAGTCTGTTTCTCACTGAGATCACGTTTATCAACTGAATCCTCTTAGGAGTTTCTCAACAGAATGATAAATGTAATCCAAGACAAAAGCTTTGTGTTTTTAACTTTTTTTCTTTTGTTTGGAAATGTTAAAAATAACCAGAATAAATAAATACAATCATCAATATTTTCCACTGTATACATTTTAATTTGTTACTAATAATTTTGCTCTAATTTAACTTTTTTTTCTTTTGTTTGGAAATGTTAAAAATAGCCAGAATAAATAAATACAATCATCAATATTTTCCACTGTATACATTTTAATTTGTTACTAATAATTTTGCTCTAATTAATATAATTCTCAATCTGCATTAACCACCTGTTGTGGTGAGCCACACACAATCATAGGGCCATAAATGGCCCCTGGGCCACACTTTGGACCACCCTGGTTTGGCTTTCATCTTTTTTTAATCATTTGCATTACCCTCTTTTCATTTTTGATTCTTTTCTCTATCAGTAGTTATTGTAGTGACTGAGATTCAGCTGCACTGCTGACTTCGCTGCTGATTTTACATTTTTTAAGGAAACTTCTTAAAACAGAAACCTGTTTCTAGGGAAACAACGAAAACGTTGCTACTAATAATTTCCATTCACTACCAAACCTCTGTCTTGAAGTTTTTCCCGGTTTCAAACTGTATTTGCATTCAGCCCTGCTGAGTTAACACTTTACCACAAGCTTTATGAGCTTCATCAGTTTTCCACATGTAGGACTGAACATTTGATCATTTCTAGATGACAACAGCTCAGGCTCTTTCAGAATGCGTGGAGAGAGCTGGTCTGTTTACAATGATGTGCTGTGTTACTGTCCCCTGCACACAATCCTTTTCATTCATCATCGGTCTCGGTCTGATTTGACTCAGCACCACTGCCGGCGCTGCGGCCGCTGTTTCTGCGATAAATGCTGCAGCAAGAAGGTGGCGCTGCCCCGGATGTGCTTCGTTGACCCGGTCAGGCAGTGTGCCGAGTGCAGCCTGGTCTCACAGAAGGAGCTGGAGTTCTACGACAAGCAGCTCAAAGTGCTGCTGGGAGGTAAACCGGCTCTCTGCTCACCTTGGTTTGGTTAAATAAACTGCCTCTCATGCCATCACCAGTAGTTATGTATACAGTGTAGTCGGCATTTAAATGCACTTACTGTTGCCAGGAATGTAATATTGATCTGTTAATGATGCAGTGGGGGGAGGGGAGGAATCTAGGTGGAATTATGAAACCTTTTATTTATCCTTCAAAAAAGGAACGAATTGAAATGAAAACACTTTGAACTGCCTTTACTGCTGAGATGTTCTTTACACATAACCTTGACCTAATAATTACTGATTCATTATTTAGTTTTTTAACTTAAAATTAAATCATTAAGTCTTTTTCTTTTTATCCCAAATAAAGTATCACCAAGCTAATCTTGGAGAAAAGGAAAAAGAACAGAAAATATTTCATTTCCTCCCATGTCGGTGTGAAAGACGTTGTCCTCTTCAGTCTTTTTTTTTTTTGTTGTTTTTTCCAGGAGGGACTTTCATCGTCACTTTGGGAACATCGGATAAATCTGAAACCATGACATGCCGCCTCTCCAACAACCACAGGTCAGTCTAACGTTTGACCTAATGTTAGTCAAACGTTGGTTCCCTTTAAATGAGAAGGGAGACTGAGTCTTTTTTTTAACCTTCTCATCAGATACCTGTTCCTGGACGGTGAAAGTCACTTTGAGGTGGAGCTGTCCCGCATCTCCAGCATGCAGATACTGACAGACGGGACGAGTCCAGGAGGTAAAACGCTGCAGACGTCACAGTTTCAGCTCAGTGGGATTTTCCTCATTTCTGCAGCTGTGGGAATAAATAGTTTTTGCTTCCTTTTTGTTTTTCTAGCTCTTCTTAAATGAGTTGTTTTGAATGTCATTAGAAGATGACTCCAGAATGTCTTTGTTCTCTAACCCTGCTGCGCTGACGGCTCTGCTCTTCCTCTGGACTCAGAGGAAGACGTTCACACTTACACCAGCCTGCTGGACGGCCTGTGTGTCTCTGAAGGTTGGCTGCTGCTCAGCGTCTGCATCCACCTTCTGCCCCGACCTGATGTCAGCCCATCCCATTACCCCATCTTGGAGTTTGCATGAAAACAACACATGATGAATTACTTTACATCATTTGGAGTCTGAGGGGGAAAATTATTCTCCCATTTTCATTTTCAGTCAATTTTAGTTACTTTTCATGTCTCATCTCATCCAGTTACTCTATTTAATATTGAGTTTTTTCTGGTGTTTGAGTCCAGACAGTCAAAAGATACTTTTCCAAAAAGTATTGATTTGGTGATGTGTTGTGTGTGTGTGTAGGAGGGACGTCGCGGGCCAGTGGGATGCTCCTCCATTACAAACCAATGGGCTCCCAGGATGCCCAGCAGCTACAGTTGGAGGCTGCAGAAGACAAGAAGGTGGCGTCGCTGTGGCTCGCTGCAATGCACAAGGTACAGGAAACCTCACTTAATATGGAATTAGTATTTATATCTGCTACCTCTGCACCAGTCATGCCGCAGTAATGACATTCAGGTCAGGACTTTAACTAGGCCACTAGAAAGTCTTTGCTTTGTTTTTCTGAAGCCATTCAGAGGTGGAATCTATTTAGCTTGTTTTTGTTAACAGTTTCTTTACACAGGTCCATGCCTGTTTGGATTTATTTTTTCAAGCACAAGCTGCATTTTGTGTGTATATTTCTCTGATATTATTGCATACATCAGCCAACGATGTGCACAGAGCACTTCAAAAGCATGAAGGGTTAAACTTGTAACAGTGCTGAGTATTTTATCAAGAAACAATGATGCGGTTACAAATGTCAGAAATGAAAACGTAAAGTCTCCATCACTAAAGGGAAGGTGTTGTCTTGACGACAGGCGGCCAAGCTGCTGCACGAAGCTCGAGACCAGTGACAGCCAGGGGGAACGGAGGCACCACACACCCAAGTGTTTTCCAGCCGAGTCGGATTCAGATCGGGTTTGCTCTCATCACCGCAGATTCACTTTATCCATCTGATCTCTTATCGGTTCTTTATGCCAGCTCGTCATTGTCTTTTTTTTTTTATTCCCTGCCCCAAGAGATCTTTCTAAAAGGAGAAAAACAGCACTTCACTCACCTCTATAAGCAATACTCTGTACATGAGCGTTTTCTTTCCGTTCAACGCTCCAATCTGGTTTCATTCACTAACTGGGCCGAGCAGATTAAACGTTTTTACAGAGCGTTGAGGCTTGCTAATGTTGGAGGCTTTAATATTAATTGAGAAATGTTACTCTGTATTCTTATGAAGGTTGTACAACACACATTTTACACAGAGAAATAACACTCAGTTCTGTGCACAGGGATTTTAAACGCTGCTGTTTGTGTAGGGATGATAGAACCGAGTCGTATCTTCAGATCTTCCAGTTCCAGACTCTTTCTAAGCACATTAAAGGAAACATGCAGATTAACTTGTGGCACAAGGTTGAGAAGCAGATATTTTCATCTTTCCTTGACATTAAGAAGCTGTTGTTGTCTGAATTCCTTTGAAAACCAAGTAAGAACTGGATCTTCTGTTCTACTTTACATTAGCTCTTTTAAACATTTCTAAAAATCTTTTGAAAACAACAATTGTGTCTCTGCTAGAGCTTTTTTCTTTGCTGCCACTTTCCTACATTGTGCAGCAAAATGCATGGATCTAAATTTTCTTGGCTGTACGTTTCCAGTCTCAGTGTTTTGTAAAGCTCTAACCTGCCCAAACAATTTTTTTTTTCCTAAAGAACAACGGCAGAGTATAGAAAAACATGGGAACAGCATTCCAATTTTCTTTGTATCCTTCCTGTCGAGAAAACCTGTTGGGCTTCTTCCATCTCTGTGCTTCCTGTGGCTTCAGTTTGGAACACCTCACTGATGGTGAAAATGATGAACTATCAGTCTTCACTCAGTAACGACTTCCACACCAAAAGCCATCGTTACTGCGACACATATGTCTGCAGAACGTCTGACCCTAAAGTCAGCCTTAAAGTCCCCAACACAGGGCAGCAGCTGTCTGTTTGGTGCATCTCTAATTTAAATGCGCATGAACATGTTAGCTTGCTAATGTTCAACTCTGAAGGATTTCTTGAACTGATTTAGCTAATTACAGTAGAAAATCACTTCTGAGGTGTAAGTGAGAAATGCTGAGTGCGAGGGAGGACAGAGAACTGATAAAATGTTGCTACACTTTCTCAGTCAGCTGCAAAATATGTGCATAATTTTAATAAAAAATAAGGATATGAGAAGATAAGGTCATCGGCTTTAGAGGCAACAGCCAAGAAAGAAGGCACAGAAACTGACTGAAAGGTGTTCAAAGTGTTCAGGATTTTCTGGATGAGGCCAAACCCAGAAAACGCATCAGTTTGTCCAGTTTCTGATAGGCTAATGTCACTTGGTCCTTTTTATTGTTTATTGTTTTTTTTTGGGGGGGCGGGGGGGTTCCAAACTTTTGACTAACTCGCATTCCTGTCTGCTTCTGTGTCTAATGAGCTTCAGATTAACCAAAGTGAGGAATAAACACAGAGGAACTTTAATTGTAATTTCATGTATAAAAGTTTTCTATGAGCTATTTTGTTAACTACTCCTGCTTTGAATAACAGCCTGTCTGTTCTTCCATCTTTTTTTAAAAACTAAACTATGTTGAAGTATTGTAGTCACTTTATGGATTTTATTTTGATTTGTCACCTCGTTGTGATGTGGAGCATTTTAGCAGAGGCAACACACTACAGTAACAGTAACAAACACTACTAGCTACCTGACAACAGGCGTAGCATGTGCTAATGTAAAATAAAACCAGGTAATTTAAAAAGGCTGCTGACATTTTTGAAGTTCCATTTCAAATTGGTTTATGGGTATTTATGTGTAATCTTGGAAAAAAACATGAATTTATTACATTGATGTATTTGGAAAAAAAGACAACTTATAAATTGAGATGACTATCTACTATAGGAAATTTTTGTTTAATTTTTAGTCAAAGTTATTGAGAGCCATGGCTGAAGATCTAAAGGGCCTCTTGTTTTCCACCATGCTCCTGGCTGTAGCGAGGTGGAAGGCTTAGCATCGTGCTAACGTGAATGATTTGAAAGCACGTGGTGATTTATGACGAGGATTCATGGAAATATGGTTTTAAAAGAGCTTCTGATTTAAAAGTAAGTTTCTTGAACTTTTCCAAAGATTCTTTAGTGTCGAGGTGGGGAGAACAAATCACATGGAGCTAAAAATCTGATTCTGGTCAGTAGCTGACTTCTCTGTGATCTCTAATCACTTAACAAGGAGACTCTTTAGTAAAACTTCTCAGAAACAAATCAGATGCCAATGTTTGTTACTGTAGTGTCGCTGATTCCCCAAAAATGCTCATGTGTATCGCATGTATCTTATTTCTCCACATGAACATCAGATTGCTTCTTATAGCACAAAATGTCTGCTGGCATTCTGCCTTCACCTCACGGATAAACACATTTCTTCAGCTTAATTCTACTTCAGTGCACATATGTATCATTTTGTTTTGTTTTTTGGTGACATGATTTAGAATGTTAAGAAGACAGAGAAAAGCAAGCCCTAACCCCAAAAAAGATATGAATAAGAAACAAAACTGTACTTTAAATAAAGTGACAGACCCCTTCATTATAATTCTTTCTATATATTTTTTTAACCAAATGTAAACTGCCATTGTGTACGTGTGCAATCTGTTCTGCTCTGAGTACACTACCCTGTTTATTATGTTGCTGATGGTGCATCATGTTGTTGGACCTTTCTGTTCAGAATAAAATCAGATGTTTATACATAATGTCTCTGTTTTCATCTTAATTTTGTTTATTGTGCCCCGAATAGCATTTAGCATTTTTGGTCTTTCAAAACCATTAATACAGGTGGATGTTTCACTATCACACCTTCTGACTTTAGACGTTTACAAAATAAAATGGCTGACGGTGCTTTATGCATCACTTAGCAAAAAAACCTTTAAACCTTTAATAATTGTCTCGTCTACTATATAAAATTAGTTATCAGTGGATTAAATGCAGCGTCCAGTTACAAATATAACCAGTGACTCATACGTCACTGTTCATATGCCAGAGTTTAGGAATATAAAACCATTTGAACTGGGTAGATGTAAACAAAAATACTGTACAAGAATCTAGGTAGATGTTTGCCATGGCAACTGCAGCATTATCTACTACGGTTACTTTTTTTCAGAAGGAGCTTGGGTTTTGTGTTTATTTTTTTTAGTCAGATTTGACCCACAATATTCTGGCGTCTGCTAAACATGAGGGGTTTTATTTTTTGGATTTAAGTAAGGCAAAATATACCAACAATTTACAACAAAACAACTTGGTGAGAGGGAGAAAATCTTTGGAGCCATCCAATGAGGATAATGGAAACATTCTGAGTTTGGGAGACAGATTTGTGGAAGCTTTAAAATAGATCAAAATAAGAACAGTATGGATACATTTTCTTCTGGGGGATGTTTAAATTTGTGACAAAATGATTTTCAAAAAATCTCAAAACCTCTAAGTTTCTAACCTAATGACAAAATCTGCAAGGTTTTATTTATACTTTTAGGCTCCTTTTGTTGTGGAATTTAAATGCAAATATTTTATGTGGAAAAGAGGATAGAGTGCTAAAACATTTATTCTTTTATCCATATGTAAAAACATTTGTTGGGTCTTCATGATTTTTATATAAAGTTTTTATCTAAAGTTATTAATAGTCCAAGTAATCAAAGAGTTACTTGTGACTCACCTCAGGTTAATCGTTTTTTAAATCTATGTCGTTGGTTTTTGATGGATAATTTTTACAGTCTCACAACCTCCGTGTTTTTAGTAAACTTGACTCACAAACGTTTTCCTGTCAGACGTGGCATTTTTTCGAGGAAACGTTGTTAGCATTTATTGCAATAAAATAACTAAAATTTTATTTAACTTTAGTATAAATGTAACTACATTTTATAAAGTAAAAATAGCAAAGAAATAACTGTACTTTTAAAATATAATAATTCATTTAAACGTGTAGGCGGAAGTTGGAAAGTTCCAAAACAATATAGGTGAAACTATGATTATAAAAAACTGCTTGTATTTATTTACAGTCTTACAACAGTTGTTTTTATATTACAGTACATACCAGTGAGTAAATCAGTAATGTAATAGATTAAACAGCAGTGTTTGAGCCCAGTATTTGTCCCCTCCTCTCCGCTAACGCCCCTCTGCAGTTGGTCTCGTCGGTGTCTCCCCAACGCAGCAAGCGCACGTGCTCCGTGTTGTGCTGGGAATTGCGCCGGTTTGTTTCAGCAGATATGAGGCTCACGTAAAATGTCATCACGCGGCTGGCTTCGCTTACGCTCCCAGCTCCTTTGACAGAAGTGTGGAAGTGAATACGACGCCTTTGCGTTACAGAGTTTACGTGGGAGACACTTATTTTCACTGAGGGTGGTGTCGTCACGGCGTGACCTGACGCTGCTCTTGTCGGAGTTCACCGGACTGAAGGTATGGAGCCGCTGTTGGCCACGCGATGTTGACATGGTGTCCGCAGACGTACGTCTTGTAAAGTTCAACTGTTTGGTGGTGTCTTTCAGGCATCTGTTAGCTGGTCCCTCCCAGCACTCAGCAGCGCCGTGTGGCTCCCAAATAGTCCATATTGGCCACTGAAAAAGGAAAAACAATCAGCACATCTTAAAGCACATTTTATTCTCTAATTTCTCCCAAAAGCCCGTTTCTTGGCTTGTAGAGGTGGGGGTTGGGGTATCGCGAGACGTGTGCCACGTCGCTGACGGAGGGATGGGAGCAGAGAACTGGGGGATGTTCTGCACAATCACTGCTGAGGCGTTTATTTCTGATACAGTCCAGCAGATTAGAATGTGCTGGGAAACCATACAGTTCAAAAATAAGACCCTGGAAATACCGCAGCATCGATTTAGATACTATTATGGGCGCATCCATTGCTCGGAGGCCCCGGGCTCCATAGTTTCATGTTGTACTAAAATACTAAAAGATCAACCTGTGAAAGAAAGTTAACTTTTTAAATAGTTTATTTCTATCATTTAAGATGGCAAATATTGTTGATTTGCAACAACCATTAAAACATTTTCAAAAAGAAGTTAAGTTGGGGGAAAATTTGAAACTTACAAACTAAATTTTCTATTTGTATTATGTGAATTAATCAGGATTTATGGAAATTGCCTGGAAATTGGGGTATATATAAAATTCTACAGCTTCCATTAGAAAAATTTACGCCAAAAACAATGACACTACAGCTGTCTTTATGGTGACCCAGAAGGGTCAACAAATACAAAAACCACAGAGTTGGAGTAAGAAGTCGCCTCCCGCTCCAGAAAAACAAATGACAACAAGCTGGAACTAAATGTTAGTTGTTAATATCGGGACAGTTTTACGTATTGGACCAATACCATGTGTTAAAAAAGACAAACATTGGCTTATACTGATGTTGATGCAGATATTTTGTGCATTCCTAATAAGGTTCATCCTAAAAATAATAAAACATGTACTGGACCCTTTAAATTCTCTTGGAGACCCTCTAAAACCCTGAGAGCGCTCAGAGGGTCTCATAGTTCCTCCTCTGGTAGTGATAAATGTTGCACTATTTTTTTTATGTTTTTGTTCTTATTTAATCAAGGAATTCATATTTGACATCTTGTCATATTTTGATTCAGGTTTGGAGGTCTGCAGAGCAAAACCATGAGCTCCAGGGTGTGTAAGCACTGCGGCAGCTCGGACATCGATGTTGACCAGGCGCGGGGCGATGCGGTCTGCATGGGCTGCGGCTCCGTTCTGGAGGACAGCATCATCGTCTCCGAGGTAGAGTTTGTAGAGACGGGCGGTGGAGGCTCCCTGGCTGTTGGACAGTTTGTGTCTTCAGAAGGTGAGACTGATGGGACACCCCTCAGAGCGTCCGAACGTGTTGGTTTCTGGTTTGTTAGGGTGTGAGTTTTTTTTTTTTTTTCACTTTTATTTTACACAGCTTAGCATTGTTCAGATCCACAATTTCACTTTGGAACAAGAAGGACTTGTTCACACAAGTCACCAAAAATGAGATGTCTCATTGATACTAAAAGAGCATCAATGAGATGATTATGGCACTGAAAGCGAGAGAAATGTCTCATCTGTCTTTTGCCAAAGATGATAAAGGAATGCTGCAGTCGCTAAAATCTCACGCCTCTCCATTTTGTTTTACATTTTATGACGAAGGAAGTTGTACTTCCTTTGTCACAAAAGAAGAAGGAAGCTGAGTCCAACTGTTGTTCTCTTCAGTGGTTCTTGATGCAGCGCCACCACAGGCGAGGAGGGGAACAGGTTTTTCAATTAGCTTGGATTGTTTGACTCAGTGCAGTATGAGAGTGAGCTGCTGAAAATGTAGCAAATGTTGCGATTTTGGTCCCCAATAGAACAGAGTCTACTGGACCATCAGGTGTGAAAACACACTTGAATTTATTCCGGAATTCAAAATTAACAGAGAAACGTTTGAGAGGGGAAAGGCTAAATTGCTAATCATTAATACAAAGCAATGGCTCAGAACATACAAGTAAGTAAAAATATGTCCATTCAGTGAACCTGTTCCAACTGTCTTTCTTAGGATAAAGGTTTTGACAGAGCAGGACTGTGAATTTTCCTCACCTGGGTTTGTCAGAGCTGAGGCTGGAATCCATGTCAAAGTCCATGTGCCGACTGATTGGTGTTTTATCTCTGGAAAGAGTTGGGCATATTTTAAGTCATGAAGACATTTAAGTTTACTGTTTATTCAGTTTTGATTTATTTTTCTTCAGTCTATGTTTTATTACCAATCTCAGTTGTCCTTCCAGCAGAGGAAGGACAAAGGAAAGACACCAGGTCCCAACAGTCTTGGGACCTGGTGTCCATGTTGGTCTGTCTCCTCCTGCCTGTGGTCATCCTAACACTGCCTGCTCCCCTGGGACTTGTTGAGTCCCCCGGTGTCCCGGTCCTCATGCAGAGACCATTTCTGTTTTTATTATTATTATTAAGATATGGTAAAGCTTTCTATATTATTATTTTTTCTTTTTTGCATTAGAGGATCAACACACATCTCCCTTATTTAAATGTGATTCTGGTTTTCTTTGCTGCATAGAAGAGCTGCTAGCAGAAATGAGTCTGTGTGTTATGTCGTATTTATACCCCACAGACACACACAGTTCAGGATTACTAATTAAAATTTCCCAAAAAAATCAAAAAGTATACAAAGTTAAATATTACTTTGATTTGCTTTACTTTTTTAGGAAGTGTTAATGGAGCCCACTGATGAGCCCACCCCAATAAATAAATGTATTTAAGTTAAAAGTTGTATTATTCTAAATTTTACAGACTGAGATTATGCTACTGCAATAAAAGATACATTTTGAATAATTGTAAGGCTAAAGGCATTTACATGTACCAGTCCGTATTTCAATTCTGTCAAATCAGACTGCCCAGTTTTCACTTTTATTTATGTAGATGGACCTTTTGACCACTAGAGTGCGCTGTAGAATCACACAGTCGGTTTTCTTTAGATTATCTTGTTTGTTTCTGATGGTGATGTTTTTTTTTATCTTAGCCAATTTATAATTTGTGTTTGTATTTTGGAATCTGTTCAAGGTTTAAAATGGTCTTAATGGTGTGAATATTAATAGAAATAATTTTTACATTTCAGCACTTTATGCTTTGAGTTACTTACAACTTTTTATTACTTTTTAGGTGGTCTTAAAAATCCAACTTTTGGGGATGGACACTTCTCAGGGATGGGGTCAGAGTCCAGAGCTCAGACGTTGCAGAGAGGTGAGTGACCAGCAGAGGGAGCCACATGCTTAGCTAAATGTCCCATTGTGGAACTGATGAAAAGTAGATTTAGTTTTTCTTCTTGATCTTTCTTTTTATATTTTTTCCATCCGAATTGGATGAAATGCAGAAACGTAAAGAGTGATGTTGATTCTGCTCAACATTTCATGGCGTTTTTAACATGCTGCAACATAAATGTTAAAAAGATGAGTAATGTAAAGTCTCCCTGTTGGACAGAAGATGTTTAGACTGCGCACACATTACTCGACTTTTGGTCTTCACAGATTCTGAAAGGACTCGAATTTTCCTTCTTTTTTTGTTCCACAACTGAAACACCAAAGATCACTCAAACATTATTTATGCTGAGGGAAGTCAGGCTACAGGATTCGTCAAACAAACCTGAGCCAAACCGAACTCGGCAAACTCTTGTGGAAACTCTTGCAAAGGCGACAGAAGGTACAAACCTGCCATCAGGTGGCAGTAATGATAGATATGATCAGAAATTGCAGCTTGCAACTGCCAATGAATATTAAGTTTTTTTTTGTTATTTTCAATCGTTATAGGATTATAATTGGCTAGTTTATGGCATATATTATAGCTCATAATGTTTCTGTGGATTCTGTTTATTTGGGTTAGTCATAGATGTGTGTTTAAATCTTGAAGTCTGTGTTTAGTCCTTTGAATGCAGGACAGCAATGAAAGGATGAGACTTTGTGCTTTTTTGTCAATCATGTATAAGTTTAGTTTAAATATTGTGGTTTGGCTAACTGAAGCATGTTTTTATATACTTTTATAGGAATTAAAGTGCATTCCTTCATTTATGTTACTTTACATATCATGACAAATGAATAAAATCAATAAAAATGACCTGGCATTTAACAGGTTGTAAAATGAGTTAAGTTTAACCTTCAGTGTATAAACTCACACATCAGATTCCACACTGGTAGCAATAACTGTCAGTGTCTTCCATCAGAGAGCAGGAGGTTCAGCCCACTCTTTATTCAGACATTTGCAGACGTTTCTTTCTGCACAGCTCTGTTTATTTCAACCAGGTTGAGGTCCAGACATTGACTGGCCCATTGGAACATCTTGATTAATTTCTGTCGGCCACTCTGTCGCAGGTTTGCTGCTGCGTTTGTAGTCATTCATTGTCCTGCTGACGGACAAAGCTTCAGCTGTCAAACAGAATACATTATGAACAGATTTACATCATGATCTGATCTTAGTGAAAGGTGGATTGTTTGGTCTTGCTTCACCACCATGCTGGTGAAGTGTAGTATTTGCATGAACATGCTGCGTTTCGTCCTCTCCATAGATGTCACTGCATAACAGGGCCAAGCATGTCTGCCCTGGGTCTCCTCTGACATAAAGCCATTCAGCCACAAGTCATACAAATGCAGCTCTCTGCACACCTTACCTGTGCTGCCATTCCTTTTAGTGAGAAACGAGCTTTAGAGTCTGAAATGGAGCTGTGGTAGAAATATCTGAAATGACTGCTATATTGCCAACTTGTGTATATCTGCAGTTCTCCTCCTTCCTAACTCCTCAGGGTTCTTTAGTATTCTTCATTGTGGAGTCTCACTTCCTGAGTCCCTGAGTCCAGTAAAGCTAAACTATTTTACAGGGCAAAGAGAAACTCTGGGCTGCTCCCACCGTCTGCTCAGTCGGACTCATTAACCGAGTCACAGAGCCATCAGTCTGCTGCGGGCGCTGAGTAACGGCAAAACTTTCAAGGATCCAGGGGATTAGACATTTTGTGTGTTGCTGTTGGTGGATAAGTATCGTATGGACTAGAGAAAAGTTTGTAATGCGATGATCAACTTTCAACTACACATGTGGTCTGGATTCCTTTAGAAGAACAGAAGATAAAGAAGTGTCCCTTTAGTGTGAAATTAGGACTTTAAATACCAACTTCATCTAAAGAGTGGAAAAAACATCAAAAACAAACATTTCAGTGCTTAACAGAATAAAGGTTTGACTCTATCCATCCGTCTGTATCTTCTTTCTGACTCAGCTCTCTCTTCAACAGAATAGAGCGGTTGTGCAGATGCAGCACTAATCTGCCTATCAATTGTTTTCTACATTGTGAACAAAACCATGAGATCATTGAACTCCTCCACTTGCTGCAGAACCTCGTCCCTGACCCAGAGGCCACGTTCTATGGTTTACCTAATTGGATATAATGTAGTGTTTCTGGACCAGTCCATCACCAGTCAGCTGTTGGTTTTACTTTTTTATGTAACACTAAACTTTTTATCTACTACCTCATCAAAAACCAAAACAAGGTAAACCTTATCAGCCCGTACATTTGGTAGTGGTCTCCTCTTTAGTAGTGGTCTACTCGGACTTTGACATCATTTAGAAGAGTTTGAAATAGTCAGACTGTCTGTCTCTTCATTCTGTTGTTGAGGATTATGTGTGTTCTGTGACAGAATAAATAGAGATATTACTGCAGTCTTCTCTTTCTTTCTTCGTTTCTTTGTTTCTTTCTTTTTTCTTTGTTTATTTATTTTTTATATAGATATAGGCAATAGGGGGCGCTGTAAGCTGTACTGGCACCTTACAGCTGCTGCCCATACAACATCAAGTGAAAAACAGCCTTGAACTCCTAACATATTAAACTACCCATCCCAGGTTTAAACTGTGCTGTTTATTTTACCTGCTTTAATTTTCTTCCCTAAAAGCCATGTTTTGTTGTTGTTGTTTTTTTATTTAGCTGTATTTGTTTGTTCCCAGGCTGATTTGGTCAGATAGATGAGTAAATGTCAGACCATTACAGTGTCCTACTTCCTCTTCATGTAAATGTCATCAGATGATGATGGTTCATCTCTGGGCTTTGATCAAGCCTTTAGCTTCTCAGTTGGGTGGAATAGTTTGAACCTGTGACCAGGAGCTCCAATTAAAGCTGCAGGCTGATTTCACTTCCTGCTTATTATCTCTTACATGAGGAACCGTCTTTGCCATTAACTTTGGATCTATAGCAGCTGGTTCAGTGTGGAGCCTTTATACATTACATTGTACCATTTGTAGGCTTGTTAGTTTGGCTTGATGATTCTTTGCTTTAATAAAAATCAATAAATAGCGGGACTGCAGGTCAGGCTTTTTGAAGATTGATGATCAGTCAACTGCTTATATTTCTGTTCTTTGATTAGATTTTTAGACACCTCACATACTGAAAATTAACTTTGTGACTTTTCTCAATAGTAGCATCTGCACTGAAGAGTATTGTCAACATTACCTATTAGTTTGTCTAAGGTGCCTTCACTGATTAGACAGAATTTTCCAACCTGCTCGTGCAAACATCAAGAAACCACATGCTCTTCAGTAAAAATCAGATAACTGCAGTATGCATAAATGATTGGAATCTTCTAATCTCATCATGTTTGTTTGATTTGATGTTCATCTCTTTCAGGAAATATGTGGTTTACACAAGTTGGTTGAAATGTGTGTATACAGACATTTGGAATTAGCAATTCAGACTAACTAAAGCTAAAAAATGCCTGATCTGTGTAAATCTAATTCAAATTTACACATAAATCCAGACTTTACAACATATTAAATCAGTCTCTCTCTCTGTCAGGAAAATGTGATTTATTTGAACTCTATTTCTGGACCAAGCTGTTGTAGTTAATTTGTTATAGCAAAAAGTGCTAATCCACTTAATGATACTGATTTTTATTATAGATCTGACTAACAATTAATCAACTAATGATTAATCGTATCATGAGGTTGACATGTTTTTTTTTCATGTGCTGTATTGAACAAAAAATTTTTTTTCCCCCGTTTTTTTGGTTTTGGTTTGTATGTCATCAGCTCTGGTATATACTGGCTGAATTTAAAGAAAATTGTGGCTTCTTGCATTAAACTTAAACATCTTTATAATCTCCTGGAAGCCCTCAAAATCAACCATCCTCATTGGTATCGAGTAGTTTTTGATCATGTTAAAATGTTGCTGCATCATGCTTTCTTCTTTTCATCCTCACCTTTATATTACATCAGTAGCTTTTGAATAAGAAGTTGACGCTGCTCTGCCGTCCAGCTTGGCTGAATGAGCGCTGATAAGGTCAAACTTGAGGAGTTTGTCAAGTGCTTATATTTCTAAATGGAAACACAAAAAGAGCATTTTGCATTCCACACCGGACTCTGTCTGGACCGTTTCTATTAAAGGACGCGCTGTGATAACGTTTGTTTGTCTGACGCAGCATACACTTTGTGATTCCACATCCACTCAGCATGATGAGCCCAGTCCCTCACATTCCCAGACAACCTACTCAGTAAGGTCACACATCTGGCTTTGTGTGTTAACTTTCAGCGACCTGTGTAGCACACATGAGGTCATGAACTACAGACACACACACTACAGCTTACTGGCAGCACTTAGTGCAATCATCTTTGACCTGGCTCTCCATCTGTTGTACCTGAGTCTGTGTGTCTGCAGATGGAGAACATGTGTTTGAGTGAGTGAGTCTGCTGCTCATTAGAGCCGGAATATTTACTCATAATAGAACTCATGTAATCTTTGCAGTTGTGCAATAACAATACTACTGTAATGATGGATGGAACATGACGGAATACTGTATAATAATTGACTGTTAGACTGTTCTCTTGGGTTATGAATCATTTCTGCTTATGGTGGTTTATGTTTTACCAGCTGGAACCTCCATTACAGACCATGCTGTCGATATTCAACACAACATAAAATACATAAATCACAGCCTTGTTTTTTGGGGGTTTTAAGCAGCACTATTTAATTTAAGCAATTAGATCTGTATTGACTTTATAAAATCATTCAACTTAAACTTAACACATTGGGTCGTATGTTATGTCACATCAGCACAACATGTTACATCATTGTGAAGTGATGTGACAAGTAAAAGGAAAATGATACATTAATTACAACACTTTTGTTTTTATTTTTGTTACAAACAAAATCTAAATATTTTGGTATACCTTTATAATCACCTTGTACTTTTATATCCTGAAATAAAATACAGTGAAGCTACTTTCCTCCATAAGTTACTTAATTCATAAAAACTGTTGAATGGTTTTCCAGCTACATCTAAGAATTGGACTATCAAAAAAAACATTTAAATGTATTTCGTAGTTTTAAAAAGTGTCCTCTTTCTCCTAAAAGAACTCAATTTTATGTTGGCATGAAAAATGCGAGTTCATAACCCGTGGAATATGCTAGCAAACAATAATTACACTGCAAGCAATCCTTTACAATATTAATATTGCACCCATTGATATTGCTAATTGAGGTATTTTGTGCCTCCAAATTCTGTAGCGCTTAAGTAGAACAATGTCTTCCTCTGTAATTATTCTGAATATGTGGTTTTGTGTTTTCAGCTAAACAACACATCAACACCCTGGGCCACCAGCTCCAGATGAACCAGCACTGCCTGGACACGGCCTTCAACTTCTACAAGATGGCCCTCAATAAAAGCCTGACACGCGGCCGCAAGTCTGATTACATCATGGCCGCCTGCATCTACCTGGTCTGCCGCACCGAGGGAACGCCTCGTATCCTTTCTGTAACCAGGTGTGTTATGTGTCGATGAGTATATTCTGTGCTCTAATAAAAAACTATTTCAGTCCGTCTTCTCTCATAGAAAAGCAAAAATTTACAACTAAATACCAAAAACACCAGAACCAGTACAGATCATCAGAAACATTTCTAAATGAAACGCCCTACAGTCTCTGGGCTCAATCTGAGGAATGGGTGCACCACTCCTCTCTAACTGCAGTGAGATGTTCTTGCATGCAGAGCTTATTCCACTGCTTCAATTTTAATATTTTTAGAAATGGTTTTGGTAGTTGACATCTTGAGCTGTCTTCAACATGAGCTGTCTGTAAAAGATAAAAAATTTTTTCAAAAAGATGCTGGCTTAATGCAGACCTAAATGTAACAGCTGAGCATTATAATATTATTCAAAGTACAGGAAGAACTTTGGGACTTCTTGATGAACATGGAACCGCTTTACATTTGGGCTCAGAGTGTCTTTGCCTTGCCGTTCCCGACGCGCCTGGCCTGTGAGGATGATTGGGTTACGCAACCGCCGGTGGGTTTGTTATTCTGATGAAAGAGAGGGGAGCAGGCACTGTGAAGCCTTTGCTGCTGCGTTGTTGACTCAGCTTCTGTTTGTGTCTGTGTTTTTGTGTGGGTTCGTTTCCACAGGCCTATCTGTTCACGCGTGTTTGGAGGGGGAAGGCTGTGGTTAAAAATAGTTGCCTCCCCTCCTTCTTTTTCCACAGCTGGGTGAAGTCGTAGAGATGATCAGGACATAAACAAGAGAGGAGGAGGAGGAGGGAGGAGGAGGAGGAGGAGGAGGAGGAGGAGGAGGAAGGCTCAGTCTTACCTGGAGTTGAATTTAATGAGCACCAACAGCATAGAGATGCTCAACAGTCTGGAACACAGATCCATTTTTAGACCTCAGACAGATTATGCATACACAGCCAGTTCTGCTTCAATTTTTGTTCTTCGTTGTGTTTCCTTTTAACTTTTTTACCGCTTCCCCTGTTATCCAGTAGAAATGACTATCAAGCACTTTGAACTTCTTGCCGATCTGAGTTGACGATTAAGGCGAACATTCTTGCAGAAGACCAGCAGCATCTCTGTTGACTATTTTTAAATTCCCCCAATGAGAGAGGTCAGCCCAGTTACTAAAAGAGGCCAAGCAACGCAGAATCTCCGAACTGGGATATGTTACTGGGCTTTCTCTTGGGGAAGGAAAGAGCTGCTTAACTTCAGCAGGTTGCTGTGACCTTGATCTAAATCTGAACGTTTTGTTCCTCCTTGGAACCGCTTGCAATCAGAACAGCGAGTCTCTTGAATCTTAAGGACTTCTGTTTAGAGTCCACACATTGTTGGTATGTTTGAGAAAAATGACAGAAGTACCTCTGGATGAAAATCTGGAGCTTGGACAAAGGAAGATTATAGGCCACAATCAAACAAATTCTAAATGGTTGTTTTTGTTTAAGCTAGTAGTATAGTAGATGCTCTTGGAGAACTACTGAGTGTTTGCTGGACTTCCTCAGACTTCTAAGTTAGTGTAAATGGTGACAGTCATTCTTTGATCTCCACAAATATTACGTTTAGTAAATGCCTGACCAGAGAGGATAACAGTTGGAACCACTGAGGACTGAGGAGGTTTTGAGGATCCTCCAGGTGTGTTTAGAGAGGCGGAAACTCTGAAGTTTGGAAACTGCATTTCAAAGGCGGAGCTAGGTCCACCCAGGCATTTGGCACAGATGAGTGGTTGCTAAGGGAAATGAAAGGATTTCTCAAACATGCATGAAAGAATCAAAGCACTCCAGGTATGTTTTTGATGAGGGAATAACATGTTATGATGTAAAGCTCAAAAAGGTTATGTTGTACAGTATGCTCCTTTTAACCAGGAAAATCCAGTTGGGATTAAAAACCTAGAATCCTGGCCAGGAGGCGGCAAAGGTTACGCAACAATTACAAATAGTTACAGTTAAAATACTATACAAATAATAATTATTAAAAACAGTCTCAAATTTAAGAATTGACCTCTAATGCTCTGGCTGGACTTAAAAGTGCTCAATGAAATAAGTTTAGTTAATTTCCAGTCTTTTTGCAACATATGTAGATGGAGCAGAGTAAACAAAAGCCATTGTTCCTAATTCTTTGTGGGGAAATGGGACAGAGAGCAAGAAATTATCATGTGAACACAGAGTGAGACTCAATGTTTCTCTGTGTGATTGGATCTCTGATGTAGGAGGACAGCAGCCCAAGCAAGGCCTCACAAATAAAAGTGTACCAATGTCCCAACCTCCTGGTGGACAAAGAAGGCCAGTTCACTAGAGTGGAATGATGGGTCAAAGCTTTACAGTTTGTAACAAACCCCAGAGAAACATGGTGGATAGATAGTATCAACGTTTTGGTAGCAATTGTGCTGAGGCATTCATATATAACAAGTCTTTGTAACCTAAAACAGATAAAAATGTTGCTGTGACCAGCTACTTTTTCACCCTTAAAAGAAGAATGACATTTGTTTCAAAAGAAGAAGCCCAGTTTGGGTTTAATGTACTGCGTGGAGGAATGCAGTGATGCTGTGAGGCATTGTTTTGTGATGACGGCAGTAAACCAGCAGGACCGGCTGTGAACCAGAGCCATGCCTCACTCTGCTTCACAGCCGGCCTAGTCACACAGTTTTATTTCAGCTTGAGGTGTTGCCTTTTGTTTGTATTGTGTCCATTGGCTTTTGAGGGAAATTCAGCACGTAAATAATTGTACAGTTGTGGTGTGTCTCATAAGTTTCTACCTCTAAACATTCACATTTTATTCCGATGATGGGGCTGCAAAGCTCCATAAAACGCTTGTCATTTTATAGCACTGTTAAGTAACTGTTGCCTTCAGTTTCTATGAAATACAGCTTAGTCAAAGATAACTTAAAAGAAAATTGAATTCGCAATTCAAACGCTTTGAAATTGGGCTTATGTCTCTTTAAGAAGCTCCGACTCTCTGTCTCTGTCTTTGGCATGTCACCACAACAATGCGGCTCCATTATGGCGTTTACAGCCGCTCTTTGGAGAGTTGGACTGACGAGTAGTTTCTATGATGAGCTCAGCAGACTCCCATTTACAGTGAATGTTTACTAATTGCTGCTACTAGTCTGGAGGAGCTGAGTGGGGGAGGGAGGTGTTCTCTATGAGGTGGACACTGGGCTGGAGTCTGCAGCTCAGAGGGAGGAGCTGTGTGGAGACAGGCAGAACTTTGTGAGAGCGAGCGCTTAGCCATGCCCCAATGGTTGCCATGGGAGATTGAAGGATTGAAGGATTTCATGTTTGATTCATGAAAGAATCAAACAACACTCCAGGTATGATTTTGATGAGGAAATGACATGATGTAAAGCTGAAAAATTACAATTTTACATAATACTGCCCCTTTAATAATGACATAAATGTCACACTACTGTTCAAAGTAAAGGTGGAACATTTGGGTTAAAGTGTTGATTAAGCAAGACAATAGTCACCAACAAAGCTAAGGAAACTCTTAGTTGGTTTCAGAGATAGAAGGTAAAACTGCTGGACTGGATCAAACACCTGACTTTTATCGAAATGAAATTTCGATAAAAGAAGGGACTGAACAACGGTCTGCACAGAAAAGAGCTTGTCAAGCTTCAAGCTCCGAAGGCGCTTTGCGGTCCTTTAAGAGCCAGGCTTTGCCAAATTTGGTTGTCTGTCCTTTGTTAAAACATTAAAACTTGATGGCTAAATGGTTGATCTTATCTACCTGAAAGGTTGTCATTGCTCATATGAACAGCTGTGCTTTTTGTTTTACATCTTAGAACAATCTGTTCTAAGATGTAACTTGACATTAAGGTAAACATCTGTAAGCTCACCACCCATCAAACTGGACCTCCTGCCCTTCCTGGTCCTGAGGAGCAGAACCCAGATGTGTGTTTAGGGCTCTCCTGGTTTTGGTTCTCCTGATTGGTTGCAGGTTGTCCGTTACTCTCCAGGTGCCGTGTGCCGGGATTATGTTTTCCATCTCATCTGCACGCCTGCTAATTCTATTGTGAGGCCTGTTTCAGAGGAGCCTCGTTAATCCAGCCTGACACCCTGGAGACAGGTGCACCTGTCGCCACGGAGACACTGTAACCACGGCAACCAAATGTCTGCACCAGCTGAGCACCAGGAGGAAGAGACATCCAGAGGCTGATGTTGCCGAATCAGTCTGTTTTATTAATTTGGCTAATTTGGCTTTTTTTATTCTTCTTTTTTTTAAGACGTTGCAAATTAACATTAACCTCAATTTATACCAGACTGCCAGACAGTCACACCAAAAGCAACACTTTAAGTGAGTTCATGAAAATCTTCCTTATGTTCTCATGTCAGTTACTCAACTTCCTTTTTGGTTTGTTTTAAGGTGATTTCACTTTAATCCTTTTCGTTTTCAACCATTATGTCAACCATTATTCAAACATTATAGATGCATGTTTAATCCTAAAATCCTTTGGGTTTATAAAAGTATTTCTGCGTTGAGTCTAGATGAGTTCAAATCATCACCCCTCCACTAGTGCTTAAAAGAACTGTTCTGCATTGAGAGTTACTCTCATTAGAAAACACTAAGCATGTAAAGAGCACAGAGTTTATGATAAAGGAATGTTTATCTATTTATTTTCTCAAAATATTGTTTCAGAGAAAATATTGAAGTGAAGCCATCATCAGCCTCAGCTGTCCTTTCCCATCGGTGGTCAACCTTTCAGTGTCCCTCCTTTCATCCTGTTTGCCTTGACCTTTTTTCCTCAGACATGCTGCTGGATCTCAGTGACATTTTGCAGGTATGTTATCAGTGCAGCGCTGTGAAAAATAATTTCATGTTTTACTGTTAGACGGTAACAGGAGTAAATACATAAACCGGATTTCATCTACTAACTTTAGTGAAAAGCTATTTGAAGCATTCCGGCTCTGTGGGGGTAAAGGTCATTTCCCTGCCATTGGAAGTAGTATATTTCATCAATTTTCCAGAATTATTGACCTAAAACATGCTGCTATTCAAGTTTTGTTTTTGTTTTTATTGAAATATTTGCACTACAAGTTAGATTTAGAAAAATACTTGGTCAGATTTTGTGCTTTTTGCAGCGCATTTGAAATCAGTTTGACTTGAAAACCTTTGTGACAAATAGAATCTTTTTACTGTGCTGTTAAAAAAAACATACAAAATTACATTTTGTTTTGCTCTAAAGTATATGTAAACTGCTAATGTTTTAGTCTTCTGGCTTTTCCAAGGCTGACTAACCAATGTGAGGGTAGTTCCATTATGATTTACTGAAACAATCATAGCATGCTTAACTCTAAATAAACATATGCTTCCTCTATTTCTTTTTCCATTTAATTGCCAACAAATGTTCATAAAGTGCAGAAACTGGCTCCTAGCCCCTCACTAGGTTGTGCCTAAAAGCAGCTCCTCCTCACCGCTCGGCCACACGTCTGTTCTGTGCAATAAAACCTGAGGTGTTTGTGTGTGTAAATTTAGAAACCTCCATTAGTCTACATATTTAATGGCAGCCGATTTGCAGTGAGTGGAGGGTGTGGTGGTCATGGTGGGACATTTCTTTGAGTCACAGCTGGTCAGGAGCTTTTATTTTTATGCTCCCAGCTGTCCTGCAGTAGCTGGCAGCCCCTCCCCCACCCCCCACCTTATACACCCTGGTATTTGGAGGCTGAGGGTTGTCTTTTTGTGGCGAGGGGCTGAGAGGGGGGTGATTAATGTTGGGTGTTTGGGCAGCTGTGGGCCAGTTCCATTCCACTACTTGTGTTTTTTAGTGGATCCACGTCAAAGCCACTTGATCTTTCTTGCATTATCTGAACGCACCACATCAAAAAAATTCCTTTAAATATCAGCTGTCTTCTGCAGCTTTTGTGAGGCGTTTTCTGCGTTTGTGTGCGTTTGTGTGTGTTTGTGCTGTGCAAAGAAATCTTCGGATGACGGGATGTGCCGGTGGATGAACTCAACTCTCCCTTGCCACAAACTTCAGCATCATCACTGTGACTTTGTGTGATAGAGATCAACTTACAGTGGCTCAGGATTGTAAGAAATATTTGTAAAAAATATTTTTATTTCTTACAAATAAAAATCTGAAACTATGCAGGCGTTTTCATCCCAATCCGCTCAGTCAGTATCTGCGTTTCCATTGACCGTCTAGTTGTGCAATTTCACATTTGGCCGTATCAAAATATTTAGCCAAACTGCAATGGAAACTGTTTTTTTTTTTTTTCACATCACACATGATCTGCAGCCGGATGATGCCACTGGTCCAAACCATGAGGAAGAAGACAGGAAGTAGTAGGAGGATCATGGCACGGCATGATTAATTTTTAATGACACAAGCTTATTCATGTGTGATTTTAATTATTTAATGGAAACATCGCAACTGCAAAATTGTGTTTTGTCAATATTAGTGGAATGTTGACAGTTTTCCACGGGTGCTATGGAAACACAGCTACTGCCACTTTTTAATTACAACTGCTTTTATTTTCTGTTATTTCTTTTGCTTCCAGCTTTGTACTTCATCAAACTGAATGATTTCCTCGCTTTTTTATTGCAAAATGACTCAGACTGTCTGTGTGTTTCAACATAAATCATCCAAACCGTTTTATGCCTGGGCTACTCTAAGACACAACATGCTTTGATCTAAACCATTCCATGTGCAAGTTACTTTCCTAGGATGTTCTGTACTCTTCAGGATCAATAAAGATCAAACATTTAATTTAAAAAAAAAAAGTTCTGGTTTACGATATTTCCCAAAACCAGTATGGGTTTTAGGTATTTTAGGATGCCTTTACTGTATAATCACCTCTTAAATGTACTATTCGTTTATTTATCATAATACTGACCTTATTCTTGTGATTATGTTACCATACAATTACTATGTTTTCATTTTAAAAAGCATTGAAACAAGAGGCTTAGTCTTAGGGTTAAATAGATTTAACTGTTCCGCTGTGTCCCTTTTTTACCGGTTAGTTTTTTTAATCGAAGAAGAAATAAAATAGGATGTGTATTTTCATATTGCCAAATGGACATTAATAACTAAAAAATGATGTTGAACTAAATCTGTAAATGTTTACAAGACAAAACATTATAACATTGTTTATATTTTTGACTGATTGCTTGGAAATTTTATGCTGAAAATCCTAAAAAAGAACAGAAAAAAATCACAATGTATTACTTTAAACTTTAAGACTAGGCTTTTAAACTATGACTTTCTTTGTTTAGTAAAAGACAAAACATAAATGAGGGATTTTTTAAAATAAAGGATGATAAAACAAAATGTATTCAGTAACATCGTCCACACATCAAAGAGTTGTGTATTTTTGGTTCATTTCAGTTGGTCTTTGCCTCCTCCAGTTCATGTTCACTTAGTGGATTAGTTTAATTTTCTAGCCTGCTGATCAAACAGGGTTGATTTTTGTTCACTTGAATAACGGTATGAACAGATTTTAGTTGTTACTGCAAATGTTTGTTGTTCTTTTAGTCTTTGTACTTTAGAGGTTGCTACTCACCACAGGCTTGTTGTGTTTTTTTTCTGTAAAGATCAGTTTTTTATGCTGACATTTTTATGTTGGCATCTGTCTTCATTTCTACTTTTGAGTCTAAATTCCTTGCTGGAATCCAGAGTCCCTGCTGACTCCCCAGGGTGCTGCAGTGAGACTCCATCCATCTGTCTGGCCTGGACGCCTGGCCCTCCTTAAGCACCAGGAGGTCTGGGCAGACTGTCTGAAGGAATGGCAGAGCTTTCACTGGAGGTCATGACCTTATTCTCTAGCCTTGCTGCCTTCTGCTCCAGATTTCAGCACTGAAGCCCCCCCTCCTGCCCCAGGTCTTAATTTTGGGCTAACTCTGTTACCTCTGGAGGAAGATGCTAGAATGTGGCTCTGTTCCTTTGTTATTCCACAGTATCCATCAGTATGGCCTTTCAGAGGGTGGGTTGGGGGGTCGAATTTACCGCAGAGCCTTCTGGATGGCCAGTGGGCTGAAACACAATGAAACATCTGTGATGGGCGGTCCCGACGCAGACGATTGTACTGCCCTGCTAGGCTTCACCCAGCTCCACCCACACAGCTCCTCCTGCTTCCATCAGCTCCCCAAAGTTTCAAAGAAACTCTTTGATCCCCTAATTTATTCATTATCAGTGAGAGTGATGCTTGAAGTTTTTAATAATGCCACAAACAAAATGGCACAGCAGAGATTCATTTAACAGAGATTCATTTATTTATCAGACTAAATAACTTAAGGGAACCTTGTTGTTTTTGTGTCCAGTTTGGAGTTTGATTTTATTTGACATGGTTGGTGTTGGTATGGAAAAACAAAAAGGGTTGGAAAATATGAGTATTTTCAGACTTTATTGTGTATCCTACTGTCGTGCTTCCCTCCTCCCTCCCCCTGTTCAGTGGCATCAGAGTTCAGTCTTCTCAGATTCACCTTCTCACAGATTGTTAAAGTAGCAGTATTTGTTTGTTTTCCAGCTACATAGTGTCATTTGTTGCACAATCAAGTAATTATCGCCTCAGGTTGACAAAGTGATCAGTGACAGGAAACTGAAAGCATCTTACTTTTTTGAGAGTGTTTCAAAGCTGGGATGAAAACAGAAGAAATACTTCAAATAATGAATTCTGGAGGGTTTGGTTTACTGCTACACTGAGTTACACAGGCCAGGTTTGAGGGAGTTCAATCCATTTCTCTGTCAGCTGATATATTGTTATAGATTCTCACTGAATTGCTCCCATACTTCACTTTCATTGTGGCTTGATGAAGAAATATGTTCTACTTTGGATTCCTGTGTCTTATTTTGAATTGTTTGTTTGGTGGTTGTTGTTTTTTTTGCTTGTTGTTTTTTTCCTGTTATTTTTTATGTTGTGATTAAACTGACAGAAGAAGGCCAGCCTGGATGTCTAACAAACATGTGTTAAATATTGCCTTTTTATTAAAAAAACATTTTTGAAGAAGTACATTCAGCTCAGATGGAGACTAGTTAACAACTATGTATCGATTTGAATTGCTACAGTCCTCATTTTGGGAAAATCATCTTCCAGAAATGGGATGTTGAGTCATTTACTGGCTGTAGATGCACAGTCAGCTCCTGTTGTTGCTGGATCTCACCGATGCTTTTAGTTCCGTAGACGACCTCATTTTGCTTGACAGAATCATTTCAGTATCTCAGGACTTCAGTGGTGAAGATATCATTAATAATATTTTTCTTGTATTTTGCACCATTTTGTCTGATTGTACCATCATGTGGGGTAACCTCATGATGTTACCACATACTGCACATACTGTACATATGCACATACTGTACATATGTACAGTATGTGCATTACAAAATGGATCTGAAACATCTGGACCACTCATTGCCTTTTACTTGACCTGTGCTTTAAGGACTGACCAGCTCAGCCTTTTTCCATTTGAAGAATAAGAGTAGAGCAGATGAAACCTGTCGAGTTCTTCATTCATGTCCATCTCTTAAAGATTAGACTATTGTTAGAAACTTTTATCAGGTTTACCCAGTAAGATGCCTCACACAGCAAAACACAGTTCTCACAAATTGCTTCAGTTCAGAAATCTCAGCACTGGCTTCCAGTGGAGAAGAGAGCAGATTATAAGGTAACTTTTGAGCTTTACATTATGTTATAATGTTATTCCCTCACCAGAAACATTTCAGCAGTGTTGCTTTGATTCTTAAATTCGTTTTTGAGAAATCCATTAATTTCCCTTGGCAACCATTAAGCTGTTAAACACCTGGTTGGACCTGGCACTGCTTTCAGCTTGCAATCCCTTCAGACCAGCCAGCAGCATTTAGCAAACGCATGATAGAACTGTGCCTCTGCTGAGTTCATCATATGAGCTACTTCTCAGTGAATGCTGGTAAAAACTTGGTTCCTCTATTAAACGTGTAGCAATGTTGTGGTGATTTCCTGAAGGTGAAGCATCAGAGCAGGATTTTTTTTGAAGAGGCAGAGGCCCAATTTCAAGGCATTAAATTAATTACAAGGTCAAATTTCTTTTAAGTAATTTGATATAGGTAGCATTTTTAGAACAAGTGAAGTTAACAGATCTACTTGATTGTGCTATAAAGTGGCACTCATCACACTGCAATTTTAATCAAGTTTGCAAAACTAAAACATTATTTGAGTGTATTTTTTTTTAATGACATATTTGCTAGCGTGTTTTTACTCATCGTCTGTACAGGACTTTGACAAATTAACTTCCTATGTTTCTCGTCCTCCCTTCCTTTGACTATTTTCTCTGCAGAAGCTGATTTTTTTGGGACAATGCTTACTGAGTGATTTTACTTTCTAAGGCGTGAACAGCTTTTAACAGAGAGTGAACTCACTCTCGGTCCAACAGTAAAAAAAAATCAACCTAAATGGGTGAGATTGAAGCAGTGCAAACATCCCTCTAAAAGCTAACTAAAGATTTATCTCAACATGTAATATTTGTCAGTATCATTAAAGTTGATATTTAATTTCCTCACGTTGGTGGTCAGCAGTGATTCGAGTGGTAAAGGCTCAATAGAGGTGGACCTGGAGGTTCCTGGTTCAAATCTGGTTCCTTCCTGCGATAATTACGGGGGTGGGATCAGGAATGGCATCCAGCATAAAACGTCCGGCAAGTTTGTGTGTGCACAGCTGTGGAGTGAGGCTGCTTAGCTGTGGCATCCCTGGTGCAGGATGTGCCAGAAGAACAATAGCAACAACATGTAATGTTCTTGTTCACCATTGGGCCCTTTAAGACACAAATATGAACTCTTTACTCTAAGAAAACACTATGATTAGCTTTTTTAATGCTTGTTGCCACCTTAATATTATACATGTTCCAAAGACTGACTGCCATATTTTGTACTCTGGAATAGTTCAGTGCAAGGGATAGTAGCTTTCTTTGATTTCTTCCAAAACGGTACTTTTCTTGAAAGTTTTTTAAATTTTTTTATTCTGGTTTTGGATAATGTGGAGCTGATTGATTTCTCCAAAACTTGCATAATACCATCAGCTATTAATAAATGCATCAGGCCTGTCATCTGCTGGAGATACTCTGAAGACTGCTGTTTTCAGGCATGCAAGGGAAAAACAAGGGACTGTGTCCAAAGATACAGTTGATCGCTTTATTGTGTGATGTTGGAAATGTTGCCTAATCTTGAATGTGAACATAAAAAATTATTTCATTTGAAGATTACAGAAGAAGCTGTAATATACTACAGATGGTTTTCATTATGGGAGAAATGAAGGTGATGGAAGAGTAATACTACCTCAGTGATCTCCCAGGCCATGGACTAGACTGGAGCCTAAGGAGTAGATGAGCGGGTGCTACCATCAGAGAGGAAATTCTCTGATAAAGATCTAAAACAGCCTTAAACCCTTCAAACTTTTTGGATACTGGAAGTTTAAAATGTTAAAGATTGGAGATAAGAATGTTCATAGTTATGACAAACTATTTTTCCTGTTTCATGCTTGGCTCACGTCTGTAAAGGTCGTATTGGTATAGATTTATAGAAGTAGAGCTCTGTTCATACAGGAAGCCTTGGGTCATTGTATCAATCAAAGGTAAAATAAAATGATCAAAATTGAACATTGCTAAAATGTCAGCAGTCCACATTCATTCAGGAAGAAGTGTGTGAAGTCTGACCATGGGGCACATTGAGATTTTTAGTTGAGATGTGGAAATTCTGCCTGCTGGGGGAAAAGGTGCAGTAACAGAGGGCAGCTCAAATTCTGTAAGAGCTCAGTTTTTAATCGGTCATGTTCATGTGAAATGCTTTCACACTTTGGTTCATTTGCATAATCTGATGGCTAAACCAGTCTGGGAAGCAAAGGGTGTATCAGAAGCTACCAGTCTGCTTCACACTAACACTGGAACTGGTGGACCAAATGGTCTGAATCCAGATTAGAACTCTGTCTGTGGCTTTGGGCGGGTTCAGTGGCTTAGTCGATACTGTGCAAATGTTTGTTACAGACGTATCAGGATCTAACGGCACCAGGTTTTCACATGTCTAATCAGTTTTGTAACAACTTGGGCATGTGTTTGTGTTCACAGGTGAATGTCTTTGTGCTGGGAAAAACCTTCCTCGTGCTGGCTAAAGAACTTTGCATCAACGCTCCAGCTATAGGTATTGATTTTCACTTCATCCTCTTCATTTAGCATTCTATAATTTTTTTTATAAGGCACTGTAGCTTCAAACTGCTTGATGTAGTCACAACCACAAACGTCTGTCTATGTTACAGAATAGATGGCACAAATTAGACCAGAAATGGGAAGTGGAGAGAAAAAGCTAATAAGAAACTTGTGGTGTTTTCAGGGACCGAATAGTTTGTTCATTTGGATAGTTTAATAAATTTCTTTTAATAAATGTATAAAAGGTAGGGCTGTTAATGCATACAACTACTGTAAAAGGTTTAACATGTTAATATTTCATTACGCTGATTATCCTTCACTACAATAATATTCTATCACCGTTTCAATAAAATAACTGAGATGAATGAACATCAATATTCTTAATCAGAGATGCTCGCGTGTTTTGATGGAGTGATAGATCTTTTCACTAAAATAGGCTGCAGTTCATTCCTCCTTAACCAAGGGGCACCATAACCGTGGCCTTCGTCCCCGCAAACAAAAAGATTAGCATCTGTTTACGTTAGAACTTTAACATTTTATTATGAGGTGTGTAAGCATTCTTGGACAGAACACATCAGGTTTTTAACAGCATCAAGCTGCTAACAGTTGAATTGTATTTTACAAAAGACAAAAAATGTCTGAGGTTCGTCCTCTGAAGTGCAAAGCCACCGTTAGTGAAGAGTTTCCGTCTCTCCCTGTACGTCTACTCAGAACCCTACATTAAGGTCGCTCCTTGTGGAATATTGCTGCTGTAACTGTAAGAACAACATTGTATTAAACTACGTCTTAAAGCAGTCTCTACTCACTCCAGGTTTGATTACATAAGCACAGTATGAGTGTTGGTTTCCACAGCAGATGCAGCCCTTCGACACAAGCAGCAGAGTAAATAACCTTTAATCAGCACTTAAATAAAAAAATAACCTTAAATTAAATAGAATAAAACTGTTCCTGTTGCTTTTAAAATAGTCTCTGGAGGAACTACGCAGGCTAGTTAATGTGACGTTAACAGAATGTCTGAATGCTACATTAGCTTGAAGGCTAGAAGGCGGCGGCAGCAGCTCAGGCGTAGAACACCAGCTCTGGGATCTGCCCTCCCTGCACGCCCGTCCCGTTGGTGCTGTCCGAGGAGCACTGGAACTGAAAAGTCACCTTCCCACATTGCACCTCCGTCATGCCCTCCTGACCAAAGTAGCTCAGCTCGTTCCCGTCCAGCACGGCGCTCACCGTGTAGAACGTGTCCTGCTCCACCTGGACGGGATGCTCGAACCACACGGGGAACGTGCTGCTGGAACCGTCCGACACGAACTTGGTGCGGTTCTGAGCCAGGGTCGCCCCCTGCCTCTTCAGCTCGATCTTCACGGCGTACTCGGCCTTGCCGCCACTCGACCCGTACAGCCCCAGCCCGGCGATGAAGATCCTCTTGTCCACGGCGAACTGGATGCTGTCGCATCGGCCCCGGTAGCGCCACTGGTTGCTGCGGTAGGCGGACGACTGGAAGCGATGGCACTTCTGCGGGGACAGGCCTTTCCTCGGCGTCAGGGGGAAGTCCAGCGTGGGCTTCTTTGCCGCTGTGTACCACAGGAAGACATTGTGCGTCTCTTTCAGGGTCAGGATGTCGGACTGCGCCGCTCCGTTGGCGAACTCCTCCACGCTCATGGTGGGAATCCGCACCAGGAACAGCGCCTTGCCCAGGACGTTCCTCTTGTTGCATGTGGTGGGCCCCAGGCCCTGCCTTTTGCATTCCGCCGCAGCCCAGTTCATGACCGCGTCGAACACCACCACCTCGTCCGTGTTGAGCGTCTCCCTCTGCAGGATGATTTCCAGCGTCTGCAGGTCAATCTCGCAGAATCCCTCCGAACGCAACGCCAGCTCGGCCTGGGCATCGATGACCTCCCAGCAGCGCTGCGTCAGCTCCGGCTCCTCAAACAGCCGGCTCTGGGAGAGCAGTACGCAGGCGTTCTTGGCCTCCAGGCTCGTCTCCAGGAAGGTCACGCAGGCCTTGGCCAGTGCCGGGACGATGTACTTCTTGGCGGCGTACAGAGTGGCCAGCACTGTGTCCGCCTCCAGGTCAATCTCGTCGCTGTACAGGTATCTGAGAGTAGAAAAAATATCACAAAATTAGGATTTTGTAGGTGCTGAAAGATGAAAATCTTTCAGTGTCTAGTGATTCACTTCCATCTTTGAACGTCATGATTCAATTCACTATTTTTAATTCGTATACCAATTTTTCTATTCAAACAATATTGAAATTCTGTTTAAATCATGTGACTGAGAGGGAAAGAATGTAAACTAGAGATGCACGATATATCGGCACTAACATCGGTATCTCCTCGATAAATAAAACTACACCGATATTAAGCAACTTCTCCTTGGGGTTCAATAAAATATATTGTATTTTATTAGCCACCGATATTTATTTCCATCTTGTTGCTGTCTGTTTCTGGTCATTTTGTCTCTGTCAAAACCGTGGCAAAATGTATCTATCGGTTATTGGCCATAACAACAATATTATCATGTGTATCAATTATCAATCCCAATTTTCATATTGGTGCAACCCTACTGTAAACAAAAGTAATATTTATTTAAAATGACTGTGTGAGGTTCCATGCTGTATTTAATTTCATCAGTTTATGTTTAAACAAAAATAGGCTTGTGCATCAAATTTAGTATTTGGTTACCTTAGCTACCTGACTTTTTCTTAAATAAATGAAATAAAAGAATAATAAAGTTTATTCAAGTAATCATGAACTTGTTCAGTATAAACAAAGTTAAATATTTCAAGCAGTTATTGCTGATCATTTTGATCATTATTGAAAACCAGAAATTCAGTTTTTAAAAAAAATCTAAATATTACTGTATGTCAAACAAGTGAAAAATGATTAATACAGAAATGTGACAGCCTACACTGTCATGAAGAGAATTGCTGACTTTTCAGTTGTTGAGCCTCTCATACCCCCATATAGAGGGTCAGCCAGACAAGATCAAACAAGGAAAAAGCTGATTGTTCAGAGTCCTCTAAAAGGGATGCTAGAAAATGGTGGCCTGACTGAACTCCCTTAGAGAACGTATGATGTGTTGGTAAGAGGAAGATGAGACATCTGAGCCAACAACACAGGCGAGTTGAAAGCCGCCATTAGAGCTACCTGGGCTGCCTTAGAGCTTCGGTGGTGTCACATTACCTCAATAGCAAATTGATGCAATTATTCATAACAAAAAAAAACATTCAGGCCAGACATTATGTGAATATACTTTGCATATTAAATACTGAACTTTAGGCCAGATTGTCATGATAAGCCTAAGTGATTAAGTTAAAGGAAACTGGACTTCTTCTCTTTTTTCTTCAAGACATTTCGCCTCTCATCCAAAATGCCTTTGCCTTTCTTTTGGATGAGAGGCAAAATGTCTTGAAGAAAAAAAGTCGAGTTTCCTTTTACTTGAGCAGTTAAGATAATCAGAATGGGCCAAAATAGAGTTGATTCAAAACTACTTTAACTGTGTAAAAGGGGAAATGAAATGTTCTGCTAGCTCACATCATCCAAGTATCTTGAAAGTGTTCTACAAAGGATCTGCAGTAGCAGTCAGTATTACATTGAATCCAAACAGGCCTCTGACTGAATAGTGTTGCTGAATGGTAGTCTCATGACAGTAATGCTGTGGTCTGCTAACCCACTGCATTTGCTTTTGCTGCTCCTCTTTAAATGTCTGTCTGACTGTATGGTTAGAAAGCCGGGAACAGAGAGACGTTGTAGTTGGGTAGGTGGTTCTTGTCTAGATGTTTGAACTATATCACTCTGTGTCAAGTGTCTTTATAAAATTAGTTTCACTTTTTGAATTACATTACGAGAATTTGTTTAAAAGGGCAGAATTATGTTTTCCAGGCATATGGTGCCATTTATAGCACAATCAATTAACTGTTAACTTCAGTTCTTTAATGAAATAAAAATTTCTTTAACCGTTTGTCAAAGACATTATGACAAACTGAAGCTTAAAAACTGCAGCTCTGAGGAGGAGCTTTGTCTCAAAGGCAGAGCTAGGTCCATCCTAGGGTTTTGCCAAGCTGGATGGTTGCCATGGGAGATTAAAGGATTTCTTAAACACACATTACAGAATCAACACTCCAGGTATTTTTTTGATGAGGGAATAACATTGTAACATATAAATCTGTTAAATGTAAATCTCAGTCAATTTTACATGATACTGCCCTTTGAAATGCATCAAATTTAAATGTCTTTTTATGTAACAAAATCAACATCAACAGGTGATGCACTATTATTCAAAGCTAAATGCAAAAAATATGCATGTAACTTCTGTTGCATGCATATTTTGTCTGAAGATGTGAAACGATGGTTGAGGATTTCTAAGTCATGAGGAGAAGCCCAGCATTTCCAGAGCGTAATCGCTGCCTCTGCTCTCCACTCCCAGACCTCTGGCGTTTTGCCTCCGCCTAGCTTCGTTCAGATGAGTAATGGCGCTCTTTGAAGTGACGCTGACTGCGCTTTGTGATGTGGGCCTCTGCTTGGTCATGTGTGGCTTACTTCAGCAGAATTAGAAAAGCAGCAGGTTCCACATCTGGGATATGGATTTCCGACTCCTCCTCGGCCAAATCGCCGTAAAACATGGCGCAGAAGACGGAGCTTCCCACGGCCAGGACGTACTGGGAGGAAAACAGGAGACGCGTTCGTCACACCTGGCTTTTTATTATTAAAGGCAAACAAAGGAACAGAAATAGCTATGAATCACACACATGGTTTTACCTTGTGAGCAGGTATTTTCTGTGACGCCCCCAGGGGCCCCACGATGAAGTGAATGTCAGCCATCAGCTCATTGTTAAACATCAAGGCATTCCTGAAAGACCAAGTTTCACAAGTGAGGCACAGGATTGAATAACACCAGTTGCTGTCATGTTAGATACAGATGCCAGTTAGCCTCACTGTTGAATTATCTATTCTGTTTCAAAAGTATGCTTATACAAAGCAAAGATGCACCAACTGATCAGATCATTTTTTAAACAGCCAATCGGTGATTGTAGGTTCCAGTACTAAAAAAATCTGATAATTTCTCATTTATTCAATGGATCAAAACTAAGAACTCCTTTTTTTTGTCTTTAAATGCAAATCTTTAAATAACAGAAATATTTCACATTGTTTAGAGAAACCCCACAACTTTCCCACCTGTTGCTTCTGAAAAAGAACAATGTTATAATATTATTGTTTCAGCAGTAGTTGGATTAATTGTTGCTTTGTTTTACACAAACGCATGTAAAAAAGTAGGGATGCACCAATCTGAAAATTTGGACCAATTTCAACATCCGATATCAACACTGTGATGATGGTCGATGTGTTATATACTGTATATTTTTCTACTCTTTTGACGTGTAAAATCAACCGGACTGCCTATATTGATTCTGTTTTAGCTAAGCATCCCACAAACCTGTGCTGCTTCGCTGTCACATGACCAAACACATATCACAAGGCTAACCCTCCCCATCCAGAATCTGATCTGACTACCATCCAAAACAAACTTCACAAACACTTCCAAGTTGCTCTGATAACAATGATCTGCAGTGTTCTTTTGAGCTAGATTGGCAAACGTTGGCAGCCTTTAAGAGTTCAGGCAAGGAGGATTACAGTCAGACTGCTGTTCGCTAGCCACAGTAGTCACTCAAATACTGTGGCTAAGAATTCAAAAGTCTCATTTTGTATTTGCTTTAACATACGAGCAAAACCTTGTTTAAAACGTCTCTTGTAGACATTGCCACATCACCTCTAGTCCCCTAATAAACAAATCTAGCATATTGGAGCATAATAAAAACGGCAGTCTTGCTGTTGTCTCTTTATTAAATACTTCAGGGTTCTGCAACCTTTACAATCTAAAGAACCATTTTTACCTCCGGTCCACAAAAAAAAAAGATTTAGAGGCACAATTATTACCTGACCTTTTGAATTTATGGTAAATATATACCTGAAATCTGTTATTTTTAAAGGGCAATCATTTTATTCCCATTTTTAGGTTTTAATACAAATAAAAACATAAACATTACGGCTACACTTAAGATGATGATGTTTGCACATATTTTCTAGTCTAATAAGAAAAATAGATGCGCATAAAAAAAGACTGGCACTTTGTCATTCTGTTGTGAAAATTAAATGCAACTATTTCAAGCAACAAAAAAAATGCATCTATTTAAAAAACGTAAGACGTTTGCTTATCGTTTTTCTTTTTTAGACAAAGTTTTTACGAGCCTCTTGGCAGGTTGCAGACCTCTGGAGTACTTAAAGAGAAACTTTATTATTACACTGCTTTAAAACTGTAATACTGCTTCAAAAGTAAGCAGCCCGGAACTTGTTTGAGAGCCCGGCTTTAGCAGCGGGGTCTACCTCTCTCTGAGTGTCGGGTGGCTGCATTGCCAGCTGGGTGGATCCACGTTGTTGTTGTTGATGTTCTGCTGGCCGGTCGGACTGCTGGCCGCGCTGCCGCTGCTCAGGCCGCCGGTGTTGCCGTTGCCCCCGCCGCCGCTGTTCGCCAGGCACGCCGCCTCCTTAGCCTTCTCCGCGTCCGCCACCGTGGTGCCGTTGGCCAGGTTGGTGCTGGTGGGTCCGGCGGCAGAGAACAACTCCGCAGCCATCTTCGTCGTCGTCTCCTCCTTCCGCTGCTTCTTCTTGGTGCTCGACAGGGATAAAGTCAGGATCTCAGAACATGCCGGCAGCCGCCCCGGGAGCTTCTTGGACTTTTTCAGTGTTTCTGGAAGCAGTAGCAGATAAGTCAAACACCTCATGATCCGGCCATGATGGAACAAGCTACAGTCTGCCGTTGGCATCGGCACGAACGGCGGATCCCCGTGTTGATGCCCGGTCTACTGGCTCGGTTTTCCGGGACGTGCTGTACTAGTATGTCCTGGGTGGAGAATTTTTGGATTTTTTTCTGCATTTAAAACGTCATCCAGGAATATAAACATCCGTCCAGGTCCGGACTAATGTTCCCCATCCGCTTCCATATAAACACTTTAGCTCTTTTTTTGGCGTTCAGCTCATCCTCACTTCCCTGGAAATTGCCCTCATTTGTTTTCCCTTTTCCAACGAGAGTAATCCGGACAGTCCTGCTTATTCCCCCGCCTTTCCTTTGCAGTAATCCTCCCGGATATTCCTCCGTGTTTTTCCGTGCAGCCTAACACCCAGCCTGCCGGGACGTCACGCCACATCCACGGCCATCCCAAATAAATGGGTATTAGTCTTGAGTTTTGGGTCTCTGCTCTATTTTTACTGCGTTTTTTTTCTCCGTTCCGATCTCCACTGACGCCCAAGGCTCGATGAGAACCAATCATATCGAGGCATGGCGTTAACGTAAGAACTGCAGAAGTCCCTCCCTCTGCTTCCTCCGCAGAGCGCGTCACTGGTGGCGGGCGGGGTGGGAGGGTTCTGGGGCGGACCGGTTCTCCTCTGGCGCCTCAGAGCCGAAGGACCAGGGGCGGAGGAAGAGGCAGCGCCCCCCGGGGCACACAAACATCCTCCAAGCCCAACCAGAATTAGATTGTTGCCACTAGTCCTCTCTTTCAGTGGCGGTATTTAGACCAGACTTAGTGGGGGGGGGGGGGGGGTTGTTTTTTCAGGGGCACAGAACAAAAGAAAGGAAAATAGAAAAATATTTTCCCCCTCTGTCCCCCAAAGTAATTTCAGAAGCATTTTAATCCTACAACCCCCAATATATTTTTTTTGTGTTCAGATAGTTTTGTTTCTGTCTTCATTTATTGTACTTTCTAAAGCTTTTGTTTTGTTAAAAACAAAAAGGTGAATTAATTGACCACTTGATAGTTTCATGGTCCTGCCCTGTATACTAACAGATGTGCTAGCAAAACATAACTAATTAATAATAAAAAATTAAAACAAGGAATAATACAATTTAAAATGGGAAGCAGTCCCATTCTTTATGAAATTTACTAACTCTAAACATGCAAGTATTAGCTGGTGGGCGGGTCTCACAACTGAGCAAACCTCCGATCAACAAACCGGTTATAGGTGGTGAAGCATTAATCATCAGTCATTATTAAGGCAAAGAATTTGGGGGAAAATTGAACAAGTCATACATCAGGTCCATGAAGTTATTGCAGGAAACCACCTTCAACAATCACATACCCCCATTCATCCAGTACATCATGGATTTCAGTTTTAGAGATTTTTAGTTTTGAATTAAGGGTCCTATGTCTAAAACTTGCAATGTAGTCTGTTGACTCTGTTGTGGTCATCTTGGGTTTGATTAAAAGGGGCAATTCAAGTTATCTTTCTTAAAGGCATTAAGATAATGTCTGGGTAAAATTTGGTCCAGAGGAAGGGATTGTGCATTAGGGTAAACTGGTGTCTTTTTTTTGTTTCTGCCTGGTTTTTAAGTTGGATTTTCCAGTAAACTTGGAGCAGTGGTGCAGACGTAGCATTATTACATGATGATGATGATGAGGAGGAACGAATCAGCCTAAATCTTATTACCAGCTGACTAACACGGCTTTCCACTGCACTCCTTTGTGAGAAAAGACGTTAAATTCAAACATATTTATGTCCGCTGTCATAGCTCGGCGAGATAAACTACTACTTCTGGCCAGAGGAAAAAAAAGATTGCTTCTCATTTTAGTTTCTCATTAAAATTGTGATTGCTGCATAACTTTCAGAGGCAGGAGGTAAAAAGAGCCCACAAGCAAATTAACCAGCAGCCATGCTATTGGCTGTAAAAGTAGAAAGTCAAGATTTTTATTAATCTTATATTTTTCTACTTTGACATGGCACAGTTGATATCCACTTTAAAGATAACTTTATCCAGAGCAGCTGTTCTCAAAGTAGAGTAAAAAAAATCCCCTTTAGATTTATTCTGCTTTTATTGTATCATACTTGCATAATTTATATATTAAAAAAACTATAAAGTGAGACATGACCTGAATACACTTGTTTTTTCATATTGCACTCTTAACAGATTTATGTAAGATACGTGATATCTTGAGGCAAAAGTAAAAGGACCTAAATGTCCTCAAGAGGACCAAATTAATCGGATTAATAAATTTATCAAGTTTATTTGTATTGCACATTTCAGCAATAAGGCAGGTCAAAGTGCTTTACATCATGAAACATAAAAATGTCATACAGTTACTAATTGTGAAGTCAGTAACAAACTACATTTTGTCAAGTGCCATCATCACAATCAATACGCATCAAATATGTTACTCAATGTTCCAGTGATGATGGTTCGAAGGCAACTCTAAACAGGTGATTGTTTAGCCTTTGAGTTTTTATTTTTTATTTTTTTGGAACTCGGTGTTTCAACTGTTTTTCAGTTTTCTGGAAGTTTGATCCAGATTTGTGGTCCATAGAAGCTGAATGTTGCTTCTTCGTGTTTGGATTCTGGGGATGCAGAGTACACCACTAATCATCGTAAATCGAATATTGAAATAATTGTCAACTAATTTAGTAATTGATTAACTGGAGTAAACGGACTAAAAAAAATGTCTATTTCTGAAAGAACAATATACACAGAGCACTAATTAGTTAATTTGCTTCTTTTAATGTATTTCTAGTAGTGTAGGAAAAAGGCGTTAATGTGCTATTTTATTTGATTAGTCGTCAAAATAATCAATTTATCAATAACTAAAACAATCGGTAGTTGTAGCCCTTATCCTCTGTATACAGCCTGTTGTTGTTTAGTTGAACACCTCGATCTATTGACACTTTCCCCATCTCCACTTCTCTCTTGGTGGAAGTAGTATTTTACATATTCCTGTTTTCACCTGAAGCAGATTTTTCCTGATGCTATGGGGTTGATGTGGCCCTCAACCCTCCAAAAAGTGTTTTAAATTCAGTAGGGTTGCTATAAACTGTACTTAGTAATTAAGTAATCCATCTCTTCTAACAACTACTCGAATAATCAAATAAAATATTGGTAAACTTGTATCAATAATTGCTCACAAAAATCAATCTAAAAAAAATCTATTCAAGGTAACAAATAAAAAGCAGCTGTCTCACAAAGAGTTTTTTTTTAAAACTTTGCATGCTCCAGTCTTTACATATTCATCTTCAGTCAAGTTAATAAATTCTCACTTTGCACAGGCTTATCATAGGCTCTGTGTCCATGTGAGTGACAGGATCTTTGGGTCCTACGTCACTCACTGAAACAGATATTCCAGCTTTATACACACCATGGTGCTCTCCGCTATACCTATTTGTTGGAATTGTAGGAAAATTATCTTCCGATTCACCTGTCAAGCTAAACTTGAGCAGCCCTCTGTGTTCCATCTACCATCATGCGTCTCTGCTTCACCTGTATACGTACACCCACTTTGCTGCCGTTCGCTCTGGGCGACCCACTAGGCAGGTGTTCACGGAGGACGTCCAATAAAGACAGACCATCTTATCATGGCAGTCAGTGTACGACAAAAACCTAGACAGTTTATCAATTCATGAAATCCCACAGAAAGAACGTGACTAATGAACCTGTCTGGGGAAAAAAAGACATTTGGTTAGCCCATGTTATGCTAATAGCACTTACAGTGGGGAGAACAAGTATTTGATACACTGTTGATTTTTCAGGTTTTCCCACTTGCAAAGCTTGTAGATGACTGTAATTTTTATCATAGGTACTCTTCAACTGTGGGTGATGGAATCTAAAACAAAAATCTGGAAAAATACAATGTGTGATTTTTAAATAATTAATTTCCATTTTATTGTATGAAATAAGTATTTGATACACCAGAAAAAAGAAACTTAATATTTGGTACAGAAACCTTTGTTTGCAATTACAGAGATCAGACGTTTCCTGTAGTTCCTGACCAGGTTTGCACACACTGCAGCAGGAATTTTGGCCCACTCCTCCATACAGATCTCCTCCAGAGCCTTCAGGTTTTGGGGCTGTTGCTGGGCCAAATAGACTTTAAGCTCCCTCCAAAGATTTTCTATTGGATTCAGGTCTGGAGACTGGCTAGGCCACTCCAGGACCTTAAGATGTTTCCTACGGAGCCACTCTTTAGTTGCCCTGGCTGTGTGTTTTGAGTCGTTATCATGCTGGAAGACCGAGCCACGACCCATCTTCAGTGCTCTTACTGAGGGAAGGAGGTTGTTGGCCAAAATCTCACAATACATGGCCCCATCCATCCTTCCCACAATATGGTGCAGTCGTCCTGTCCCCTTTGCAGAAAAGCATCCCCAAAGAATTATGTTTCCACCGACATGCTTCACGGTTGGGATGGTGTTCTTGGGTTTGTACTCATCGTTCTTCTTCCTCCAAACATGACGAGTGGAGTTTAAACCAAAAAGTTCTATTTTTGTCTCATCAGACCACATGACCTTCTCCCATTCCTCCTCTGGATCATTCAGATGGTCATTTGCAAACATCAGATGGGCTTTGACATGCATTGGCTTGAGGAAGGGCACCTTGCGTCCACTGCAGGATTTTAATCCTTGATGGCGTAGAGTCTTACTGAGTGTTTTCTTTGAGACTGTGGTCCCAGCTCTATTCAGGTCATTGACCAGGTCCTGCCGTGTAGTTCTGGGCTCATTCCTCACCTTCGTCAAGATCAATGATGCTCCACGAGGTGAGATGTTGCATGGCCCCCCAGACCGAGGGAGATTTTCCATTATTTTGTATTTCTTCCATTTTCTAATAATTGCACCAACTGTTGTTGTCTTCTCACCAAGCTGCTTGCCTATTGTCCTGTAGCCCATCCCAGCCTTGTGCAGGTCTACAATTTTATCCCTGATGTCCTTACACAGCTCTCTGGTCTTGGGCATTGTGGAGATGCTGCAGTCTGATTGATTGAGTGTGTGGACAGGTGTCTTTTATACAGGCAACAGTTCAAACAGGTGCAGTTAATACAGGTAATGAGTGGAGAACAGGAGGGCTTCTTAAAGAAGAACTAACATGTCTGTGAGAGCCAAAATTCTTACTGGTTGATAGATGATCAAATACTTATTTCACACAATAAATTGGAAATTAATTATTTAAAAATCATACATTGTATTTTTCTGGATTTTTGTTTTAGATTCCATCACTCACAGTTGAAGAGTACCTATGATAAAAATTACAGTCTTCTACATGCTTTGCAAGTGGGAAAACCTGAAAAATCAACAGTGTATCAAATACTTGTTCTCCCCACTGTATCAGTTTAATATTTATGAGGGTATTAGAATCTTTCAAAGTCCCAGTTGAAAAAAAGTTTTTTTTTTTCTTTTTTCCTACCCAGACCCATGCCTTTATATACCCCGTTTCACCCAAATGCTGGAATTTGGCGAGAAGAGCCGCGAGGTCTCCATGACGGCACTGCGACTGGTTCAGCGGATGAAGAGGGACTGGATGCACACGGGAAGGCGGCCATCTGGACTCTGTGGAGCAGGTAACCACATGAGGCAGCAATAGAGAAGTATGCTCATTGCTGTGGAAAAGGTTGTTCTTTTTTTCCCCTCCAACAAAGTACTTTATGAAGCAGCAGAAGCTGAAACATTTAAAGGAGGAAAATAATTACTGCTCTGCTCTTAGTTCTCCAACAACAAAGTTGTCTTTAATGAGCTGCTTAAACCATAGGTCACCAGACGGCTTTGCAGAGGCCAGCAGTGTTCCTGATGGAAGAGACTCTCTCACTCCAGCAGAGATTTATTTATTAGTGATACCAGGGTTATTGTGTTTTCTGCCAAGGCAATGAAACTAGATTTTTCAGTGTAATTAGTAAATGTATTCATCTCTCTTCACCCATTCATTTATTTTGTCAACCCTTCATCCACCTTTCTATTCAGCATCCATCTATTTACTCTTTGTTCAACTATTGTTCATCTATTATTCTGCCAATTTTCATCTGTATATCAGTTTCTGAATTTGTGCAGGTTCCATATTTGATTATGAAAATATCAGATATTGTGTGGTGATATTTTGTATTTAATCCTATATATGGGTAAGAACGGTTTTAAAACACTAGAATTTTCAGACTAAAAAAGTGACATTTTGTCATGAAAAATGTCTGGAAATCTCCATTTTTACTGTGGATCCTAAAGCTGCTGTCACATGGTCTCCTATGTTGTCATATTTGCTGGCGGGTTCAAAAGCAACTGTTGCATTGTGGATTAAATGCCTCGGTTTTGTGTATTGGTTTTGATAAGTTACTTATCAAAGCTACTTATCAAAACCAAAAACCATTTAGTAAAACTAAATGGAAAACCAAAACAGTTTGCCTCCAAGTGGTCAATGAAATGTTAGCTGAATTCAAACAGTAAAATAAGAAGTTTCACTTTCACTCTTAGCCATTCCCAGAGGTCAGTTGTGTATGCAGATGTTTTAAATGCATTGTAACACAATGTGACGGCAGCAAATCACTCTTCATTGATAACTACAACTTACAAGACAACTGTCTTTGTCCATGAAGCAGGAAAAACTCTTTGATGGTAAGTTTTGATTCACACAATTAACTGGAACCGCAAAACCATGTTGCCACCCAAATTATTAACCAGAACATATCATGTCAGGACTCGTATAAAACCATTGTGGATTGGGGTGGACAGGGTCACGTTCAGAAGCTATTGTTTCTTGAAGCGGTAGTATCATTTAAAATCAATGTTTTTGGGTTTTACATCATGTTATACACTTATTCCCTCACCAAAAACATACCTGGAGTGTTGCTTTGATTCTTTCATCCATGTTTTAGAAATCCTTTAATCTCCCGTGGCAACTATTCAGCTGTGCAAAATTCACCTTCGAATTTTGCAAAGCTGCAGCTGTGCAAAATGATCAGTATGTAGCAAAATGCTGTTGATTACAAAACAAAAAAAACTTTGATCTCTTGAGGGTTATGGAAGAAATGAAAATAGATTGGTTATCTCAATATCGTTGGAATTTGACTCAAAAGGTGCAAAATTCCACCACCACCTGCCTTGATAATTTTTGTACAGTCCACTTCCACAGCTTCTCGCAGTGTTAGCAGACACTCTAGATGCGTTCGAGCCGTTTTGACTGCTCACGGTCGTAGCAGCTCCTCCTCTGAGTTGCAGTTTCCAAGATTCCACCTCACAGAGCAGTCCAACACACACACCGTGACTGCGCCAATCAGCTCCTTCAGACTAGCCAGCAGCAATTAGCACCTGGTGGAACTGCACATCCGCTGAGCTCATTATACAAGCTACTTCTCAGTGCAATGCATGTCAAACATTGTTAAAGGGTTAACTGAGGAGCCATGTTGTGATAACTTCGTGAAGGCAGCAGCCTCTTGAAGGAGACAGGGGCCCAATTTCAAGGCGTAATATAAAAATGTCTTTAAAGTGTTAATTTAATATACAGTATTTCTATAATAACGGAAATTAACATAGTTAAATGGAAAACGTATGATACTGCCCCTTTAAGGCTTAATGGAACCTGAGCTTCATGTCCTTGAGACCTTTACTGGATGGTTAGCTGTCTGAAATTTAGGGAATTTGCTTTGTTTTTCAAGGACAGTTTCTTAACTTTCATACGACTCTGGTGACTCGGGAGGCTGAGTGGAGTCTCCAGGTTGTTTGTCACCATCAGTGGTAAATAATATCAGCTATTTGCTGCTGAAACATTGTAACTTACTATAAGATAAGCCTACCTTCCATTTCTCTTCTTCTCTTCTTCCCTGGTTATTAAGCGTTCCGGTAAACTGTGCTTTAGTTCATCCCTTCTTGCTGAGTCAGAGCAACTCTCCACCACCTCCTCTCTGTGGGTGCTCTCTCCTAATGTCCTCCCTCATCAGATTTCCATAGTCAGGGCGATGCCTCACCTTCTTACCTCAAACTCTCTCATCTGCCTAATTGTCTTTCTGCATAGTTCTTTCAAACAGTCACCCCCAGTCACCCAATGGTGGCTGGTGAATAAACTTCTTGGTGGGCTGATGTACCAATAGTTTTCCCTTCCCCTTATAAAGATTCAAATGAACAGTAGGAAAATGACTAAAATTTCGCAATATATTTTTCAAACAGCAAAACAACATGAAGTATTAAATTAGTTAAAAGTACAAGGTCAAAGTACAAGTAACTTACTTTGTCAACAGCTAGCAGAATTGGACTCAAAACTGAAAAATACCAAACCAATGTATGATTTTCAGGGGTGTCACTAGATTTTTAGGACAAGGGAGGCTTAGCCCCCAGAAGATGAACAGAAGGTGAGAAAGAAAGTGAGTAGAAAATTTTTCAGGCAACAACAAAATGGACAAGTTCCACTTTTAAAATGTGTTCATGGTTATAGAAACTTCTTCTACAAAATATGACCGTAAACAGTTAATTATTATAATATAAATGGGTTTTTGCAAGCTTTGCTAAGGTAATTATAATTTTTTGTGGCTCTACACCTGAAATTGTTAGGTACCTTTTTAATAACATTTGTGCAAAGTTTTATGCTGCTGTCACCTTTAGACAGATTTATGATCACATTTGAGTAAAAAAATTTCTAGTTTACATGATTATTTATTTAAGCTCATATTCTAGCGACATTACATTAATTACATTTGTTGCCATATTTTAAAAAAAAGTGTTGAGAGAAAAACAACTGAATTAAGGGATTCTAAGAATATTTTATGGAGGCTTGAGTCCCTCTAAAACAACCTTATATCGCCACTGATGATTATCTAGATGTCTAACTCTGAACAGACTACGTTAGATTAAAACTGAAGAGAATAAACTAATGACACCAGAATTAACTTAAACAATCTAGAAACTCACAGCTACAAACATAAAATTAACCAAGGAATTGAAGAGACAAGAAGCTGCTCAGCAAAATCACAGAAGTCGTAGCAACATTTATCATATGAGCAATAGCATTATGCTAACCAGAGCAACAGAAGCATCAAATAAACCACAGCAACTTTCATAACTCATAATCATCAAAGAACTGACACCAGCAGATGAATAGAAAAAGTAAGCAGCGGTAAAGAGCAGATCAATATGGAAGCTAAAGCTAATGAAACACGCTGAAGAACATGAGTTGTAGCTCACCGGCCATCTGTAAAATCCTCTGCATTGTCATTCAAGGAGGAGAATTTGGTGCAAGCATTCCCTAGACTGCAGTATTCGCCATATGAACTTTATCACCATAGTGATGCAAAACATACTGGCATATCAAGGGCAAAATTCTCAGTGCTCAAAGACATTAAATCAAACAATGCTGATTGGCTAAATGGCTATTATTTTTACTGTAGCAACCACACGTGATTGGCTATTTTGCTTCATTCCATAGTACATCAGAAGAGAACTGATGGAATTCTGTCAGACTGTTGAATTATTTTATTGAGTGAAAGTCAGTTGGCGGAAATTTGGGTAACTAACACACCCACACACTTTTAGTCATGTTTATAAATCATTTTTAGATATCTGACCCCATCCACATCAGGGAGGACGATGCCACAGCGCCCCCTTTGTACCAACCACTACTGCAGTCGCCGCCCCACACTCTTAAGTGATAATCCACCAGCCTATATTATATTTCTATTAGTTTATTTCTGCTGCAACTCAGATCAGATCCCTCCTTTCCAGTCCTCCTGGGAACTCGTTGACCAGATCCAGAAAAACAAACAAACATAAATCATTGTTTATTCAATAAACCACTTGAACCTTTTTTTTCACTGTGGTTGATTTGCTTCAGTCACAACAAACTTCAACGTTACAACATCTTGATATGTCAGCTGTTTGATGTTAATGTTTCTTGCTGCACTTATTTCAGTTTCTTTTGTGTGTACAGTAATACACTTTATCATTGAGGCATGAAATTGAAATGAAACCAATTGAAATGTCATCAGAAGACATTTAACAGTAGAAGTTTGTGCCGGTTTGTATGATGTGTTGTTCCATAATCATGCATTGAGGTCCTTAACATGACAAACAGGATCAGTGACAAACGGCAGCTCTGGCAGAGTCTAGCACAAGCCAGAAACATTTGTTTTGCCTTGGATGTGGACAGAGGAACTGGACACATGAGAGCTGAAATGAAGCTGCCTGAAAGCCAATGATTTACCGCTGATTGATTGGTTGCAGGCACAATTAATTAAAGAAATAATCTGTTTCATTTTTGGTTTCATTCTGCAGTTGATCCCTTATTATACTAAATGATTGTTTCTCCTGCTGTATATTTAGCAATCACGAAGAAGCAGTACACAAGTAGAAATCTTTACTGTGTGTGTATATTTGGAAATATAACTCCATTGATAGCTTTATGTGGCTGTAATAAGATGTAGAGGTTGTAAACTTGCACAGACCACATGTCTGGACCGTGTTTCTTCCCCTCAAAGCTATAGGTTTGGACTTAGAAATTTGTCTAAGTTTCATGCTTGTAAGGCACAAACTCGCCAGTGAACAGGAGCATTCCACCATTCCTATCCCAGCAAAGAGTGCCTCCCACTGGGCACTTCAAGCCAACAGTCCTCCGTTTTGACCTAGAGGCCTGGAGTTTAAAATTTTCCAAGCATAAAAATGTTTTTGAGAAATTGAGGAAGTTATTTCAAATTTTGCCGTGTCCATCAGAATTTTTTCATGCAATACTTCAAAATGTGCATAAAAAACATTGATGGAAACACGGCTGACAATGACTTGGCTGGAAACTCGCACCAAGTTCATGGTACGTTTTTTAGTTGCTGACATTCTGACAGTATTCTAGGAAACTTATTTTAAAACAATCATACACAGGAAAGTCATAATGCAAAGTCATGCACAAAATGCCTTTACCAGCAGTGGTTTTAGTATTACAGAAAAATATTGCAAACGATGCAGTGGAAAGAAAACTAGTGTTTAATGACTGAGAGGATTTTCTGGCTCATGATGACAATTGGCTTTAGGTTTTAGCGGTAATGGTTTTAGAACTGTGCTCAGAGATAAAGTTGGATTTGAAACGCCGTATGATGAACTGTGCTGCGTTTCAAGTAATGGAGGGAACTTGGAGAGAGAGCACATTTCTACTTGCTCACCACAAGATGAATATGTTTATGGTACCAAAACCATCTTCATTCTGTAATTGCAGCACTTATATTGGGTGTGCAAATGCAACTGACATTGTGGCAAGAGGCCAGTTTTAACAAGAGATTCTGTCTTTCTGCTAAACAGTCTGGGAACAAACTGCAAGCTGGCACAAATTAAGATGGGTGACCGGCCCCTGAAGCATATTGTGCCCTCTAAAATATCACTTTGAACTCATGCTACAATTAGTATTCAGTGTTTCAAGCTACGGATGCATTGTCAACAATTTTATGGCAAATTTGGGATTTTTTTATAACCCTGCCAAGAACTTATTTACTTATGTATTTATTTATTTACTTTACTTTATTTATTAATTAAGGATATACTTTTAAAGAATGTAAAAAATGATCCGACCTCCAGTAGTGTTTGCATCATGGTTAGCGTGATATCTGTGTGGTGGAAGGCAATAATGGCTAGCTAGAGGTGCAGTATTAATTTTAGCTAACTTGAGCCATTTAAAACAACTCGAACAGAAAAACTTTATATGAGTGGGATAACATGCTGCATTAACTGATATTAACATTCTATGAGTTGTTTCATTCCACAGTTACTGATCAACCGAACAGTAACTGTGTTCCTGTGTGGTTAGCCTAGTTGCATCTGCTAGCTTGATAATTCCCACATCAACAACAACTTTATAGTTGTTGTTGCCATGAACAGAGTGAACTTTTGATTTTGTTTCAGTCGGTTGTGCAACAGAATTATAGATGGTATGCTGGTCTGTTTCATGGTTGTTTTAAAATGATGCTAGATTTTTGTAGCTGCCAGCTATTTAAGGAGTAGCTGGAACAGGATAGAACATAGATATGGGTGTCATACCAGTAAAGTGACAAGACATGAAGGCATGTTAAGAGAAACTATTAAAAACAAACAAAATTAAGGATAATATGTAAGGGCAGAGTTACAACATAATCTGCTGTGCAGTTATCAAAAGTAGCATAGTCTGATCATAAAAAATTTGCAATTAAGACAATTTTTTTTAAATGTACAAAATGTGCAGGAGTATTTTTCCATTTTATAAAGACTATTTACAGTACATGAAAAATGTATAGTGTCTCATGACTTACAGTGATGCAACACCTATAGTGTTACATGTAAAGATATTTCCAGTGATATGTTCTTAGGACATCACCTCAAAAATCCAAACTAATGTTCTAACTCTGAAGTTGTCTAGGGCTGTCCACTTTTACAAATGGAGGATAAAAACATAAAAGAAGAGGGGAAATAATAAAACATAACTTTTCTTTACTTTGTTTAGCATTCTTTCTGCTAAAAGTCCCGCTGTCCTGCAGTGATGCTTAAAATAGCTATTTTTAATTCTGTCTCCCTCACTGCAGAGTTCAAATGGGGGTTATTGTTACTGCAATGCTGGCAGTGCTTATTGCATTTTCCGATCTGGGTAAAAAAATAAATTCTGACCAAACAATCAAAAAGCTGAAAATCATCTGATTCAATACCAATTTCTTGCATCTCTACTTCATATCTGTAAGTTTTTTGCAGGGTAAACTATAGTTTCAGTTGTTTTTTTTAAGTTTTTGTTCACATTCAAGTCAAGGAAGACTTATGTAAAGTTTTAAGCACATGAGCTTCAACTATTCCCCTATGTACTACTTCATTCACTTACAGTATAACAATAACTGATGACTCAAATTTGGCACTTGTAATATAATTGAGGTTTTTTGCAGATAATTGCAGGAGCATCTAAACCTCTCATTTGGAGAAGTTCCTCTTCTTCCCTTGTATTGACAGGATTGTTAATTGTGTGCAGATAACTTCAGGCATTTTGACATATTTTTCTTATTTATATAGAGGTATGTCAAGTAGGGAACAGGGAATGCTAGACATGAACAATGCCCGTAGATTTATATGAATGCACATTTCTATATATCTGGATAACTTTTGCTGTTTTCTTCTAAGCGTCCATGTTTAAGTTGGACTCCATGTAACTCTACATTAGGTCTGCTACTGTATGTGTATGCTGAACTCAGCTGTCCGTCAGTGTAAGACCATCTTTACCTCTGACACGTTAAAATCACAATTTTTCTTTTCTTTCTCCACTCCCTGCATGTTTACACACAAGTTTGAATGTTCTGCCTTTTCTGTTCCTCGGCTGCTCTGCCTCAATAATTAATTGGTTATTATAAATCATTGAGGGAAAAACACTGAGACTCAAAGTGCAGTAATCTGTTTCTAAAATGATCAGCAGAAGCATTCCTGTGCTCCTTTGGTTCACAGATGAGTCCTTAATAAATCACGAAATCTGTCTACAATGATGAGTCGGAGGACAACGGCTTGAGAAAAGGAATAGAGCAGTGAGACACTTAGAAAGAAAAGAAAATGTCTTTGCCTGTGTGTGGTTTCTAGCCGAAGCCATCCTTTCACTCATAAAAGCTGCTAGAAGCGTGCTGCATATGGAAGAAGATTGGTGCATACATCTTTTAACAGCCTCTTGAGCACTGTAAGCCTAATGACAGTTATGTAACTGTTCCCCCTCAAGCCTCGCATGGCCGCTCGTTGCATAATGTTAGTGTTATTTCTTTTATGCAGCAATGATTTTGTGTGGGGGCTGACTGTTGGTTCAGTGCCATAAGGTGCCTCCCATCTTGTTTGTTCTTTTTAAGGTGTACAAAAAGAAACGCTGTTCTCTTGCTACTGCTGCTCGTTGCCTGTAATATACACTTACACTTTTGTAATAAGGTAAAGCATTTTAGTCTTTTAATATGTTTTATCTTGTACAGTGCCTTTCAGAAGTATTCCCTCCTAAAAGTATGTAACTTTTTAAATATATGTTAAAATATTTTGTACCATATTGTGATGGTATGAGACAGACAATCAGTCAAATATTTAGCAACTCTGGCTTCTCCCAGTGGTCCTACTGCCATCAGCAGAAATACGCTGCTTGGTCAGAATCAACCAATCAGAGCCAGGGGGGGGTCTTAGCACTGCTCACACCCTCCCCCTTGCTTTCTGCTACAGATTCTTCCCAATAGCAGAGTCTGCCATGAATGCTAAGGCTAGTTAGCATAGCCACCGATGATGACGGATAAGCAGTTTTCCTGTAACGGTTAGATGTTTCTCCTCTATTAATGCATTGAGCAGCTTGTACACATGCATGATTGACAGCCCTAAAACTCTCCTTTGGGCTCTGATTGGTTGTTTCTGACTGGGAGCGTTGTGTCTCTGCAGATAGCAGTAGGAGCAATGGAAGGAGGCGGAGGAGCTTCTTCTTTTTTTTTTTTCAGACTGTCTCATACTGTCATGACATAGTTACAGTTTAAACAAATATGCTTTAAACACCTTTTTTAAATAGAAGTTACATACTGCAGCTTTAATGTCTTCAAGCTTTTTTCCAGAAAAATTACAGACTTAAATGTATTTTGGGAAAATTTAATATGATATCTCGCCCAGAATGCCAGCTGGAGATACCAGGCACCAGCACCTCCCGACCCCATTAAGGGACAAGGGTGTAAGAAAATGGATGGATGGATGGATGGATTTAATATGATAGTCCAAAACATAGTTGCACATAATTATAAAGTATAAGGAAAATCATATTTTTTTAAAGAAAATATGGGCTAAAGATGCTGCAGGGAAAAGGCTCTGCAGATACGACTTCAGCCAACAGTTGCAGAACAACTGAATCCTGAGGAATCAATCCCAATCCCAGAATTTCCTGTTGACCTTTAGACGCAGCCTCTTTAATAGTCCTCCAGTCTATTAAGGAGACTAGAGGCCTCCGTAATAGTCTGGCTTTATCTGGCTTTCCCCAACATATAGGTCTAACTTTCAACAGTTTTTTTCTACACGCACACTTTCCATATCTGGTCTTCTGTTCTGGGATCCATACCTTTCCTTATTTGAGAAGTGTAAGACTTCTGGTTTATCAGACACTACAGCAAAGATAAAAAACTGTACAAGAATTTGAGTTTTTGTGTTCTGCCCATTTTACTCTGATACAATTCAGTAAAATCAAGTGTCACTTGCTGCTTTTAGACATGAAGTTATGAATAGACTCCATATGTGGTAAATTTAGTGTCTGTGTGATTCTGGTTGTTCTGTGAATGCATGAGAGAGAACAACAGTGAACAAATAACATCATGAGCACAATAAGCAATTAATCAGTTAATCAGTGAATAGAATGATAAATTAGAGTGAGCTTAATACTTTAGTGAATGCTTTGAAAATAATTGAATTACAGGTTAGATTTTATGATTCCAAAAAAATGTATTAAAATGTATTTAAAAAAAATTTTAGATTCAAATTATTTATTTTTATTATTATTTTCATCTTCTCTCCTGCTTGCTGTGACCCTGTGCCACATAAAGTTCTGTGGTTGGGATGTCATAAAATGTAAAAATGTCCATGGGTGTGGACGATGATTGGACTGTACTTTACACACACTAGTAAACACTTTAATTTATTATTTGCCTGTTTTTCCAGCTCTTCTTGTTGCTGCTCGTTTGCACGACTTCTGCCGCACCACCAAAGAAATCGTGAATGTGGTGAAGGTCTGTGAGAACACGCTAAGGAAAAGGTGAGTGGAGAAGATTTTGATTTGGCCCCTCCTCTTTCTAGGAATCCTCACAGCTTTTCTGATCCCTCCAGGTTCCCCAGCCACCTGTATTGAACTGCATCAGTATGGCCCAATGAGTGTTTGTGGGGGTTTTAAGACGTTATGCTCCTTCTAACAGGCTGACGGAGTTTGAGGACACGCCCACAAGTCAGCTGACCATAGAAGAGTTCATGAGGGTAGATCTGGATGAGGAGTGTGACCCACCATGTTTTACAGCCGGGCTGAGGAAGAAAAAAGACCAGCAGGTATCTGTTGGGATTCCTGGCCTCCACAAAACATTTTTCTACATCTGATAAGTGTGGAAAAAGAAAACTGTGTGGAGAAACGGCTTAATTGCCAGAATAATACATTATTGTTTTGGTCCTCTCTTAACACTGACGTCCAAACTTTCTTCCTAATGTTTCTCCTTCTGTCCTTCTATGCATCTTCCCTTTCTTTTACGTTCTTCCTCTTTGTTGTCTGTTCTTTCCTTTTGTGTCCTTCCTGACATTCTTTATCACATTCTTTTATTCTTTGTCCTTTCTTCCATTTTTTTAGGTTCTTTAGGTCTACAATTTTTTCTTTCTTGCCAACCATTTCTTCTGCCTTCATTTGTCATCCTTATTTTCTTTCTTTCTTGTGTCCTGGTTCTCCTCTTTTCTCCTTGCCATGTTTCCTGCATCTTTCTTCCTGGTGTCAATCCTTCGTTCCATCTTTTCATCTTCTCCTTCTGTTTGCTTCCTTTATTTTGCCCATGTGTCCTATCTTCTTTCTTCCAGTGTTTTGTTTTTGCAATTAATAATTTAAAGCCTGACCTCTAAAAAATGTATAACTTTAGTTACTTCATAGTCAGTTTGTTCTGTCTGTAAATTAAAATAAACATGAGAGAGAATTCAGAACAGTTCTTCCATGATTACAGCTCATGCTTTCAGAAAAAAACAACACATTTCAAATTAAAAATAAAATATTTGTTACTTTTAACAAACATAATTGCTGCTCATGTCACACAAATCCTCAACAAAAACTCCACAACTCCCATCCTGTTCCACTCTGTCTCTTTAAGAAGTGTCTCCACCTCCAGTTTCTGTTTGGAATTAAAATTTCTCTGATCCAAAAAAAAAAGAAGAAAACAAATGAAACAAAGGTGGCAAATTATTGTTCAGATATGTTTTTGACTATTTTTAACTGTTATGTGAAGATATGTTTTTCTGGCTCCATAGTTAATGTTCTATCTCTCTACATCAGAATTAAGACTGTTAAGTTTTTTTTAAGTAAACAAAAACTTGAACGTCACCAGACCTTTAAATCATAATTAAACCTCTGGAGAAACGCGCTCAGCATTTTTCCTGAGCCGTGTCTTGTATTGGCCCTGACATCAAACTCCTGTTATCCTCTCACTCTGCATTACAGGTCAGATTTAGGAAAGGCTTTCATTGTATAATTTTGTATTTTGTTTCCCCCCTCTAGCTGAAACTGGAGCTCCAGAAAAAGTTAGGTGACTTTGAAGGTATGAAAATAATATTGCTGTTCCAAATGGAATTCTGATTCTCACGGTCAAATCAAATTCTGTTCGCTGGCTTTGTTGGTGATCTGTAACTTTGACTTCTACCAACACTCGTAGTTTATTTTCTTATTCTACAGTGCATTTCAAACATGTGCATATCACTTTTGTTACATTTGGGGCCAGACTTTGGACAGCCCTGCATTAGGGGATGAAACATGAAGGCATGTCGCAATAAACCATATGTAGAAATTAAACATCACTTATCATGTATTTTCCCCTTCATTATTGTCCACTACTTTGTCTTGGCTTAACACAAATCCCATTAAATACGCTGAAGTTTCCGGTTGCAAAATCAACTGAGCTTCCAAAGAATCCAGGGTGTTTATCTGGCCTGTAGATCTAAAATATTTTACCGCTTCACTTCTCCCTGAATCAGATGAAATCCAGGAATTCCAGGATGAAATAGATGCAGAGCTGGAGAGCTGCAGACCCAAGCTGAGAGGAGTTTACGCTGCCTACACCAAGGAAGGTGGGTGACATCACACCCGCATTCAGAGGTGGGAAGGACCCAGTTACATTGTCTGATTTAGAAATGAAAGTTAACTTGTGCAAAGAAGTCCAACTAATGTTTAAAAGGCTGTACTTGTTGCTTGTACTCAAGCAGTTGTTAAAATTGTCAAAATTATCTTTTTTTTAATACTTGACTCATCCAGATACATATTTAATAACCGATTGCAGTTTTCTGATCAATCACCAATCTTTCAAAAGCTTTTTTCAACTAAACTCACTGTGAGGATTGTTCTGCTACATAAGATTTAAATTAGTTGGTGTCACAGATTAATGATTAATTGATTTTGTCATGTCTACACATCACATTTTCTCCCCTCAGATATCTTAAGTGATGACGGCAGCTCCTCGTCATCTAAGGAGGAACAGAGCGAAGGCGACGAGCTTCACGCCGTGGCGAAGCACTTCGGTAGAGAGCTGGAAGAGCTCACCCTAGAGGCTCTCATCAAACTAGAGGGGGGAGAGTTAGAGGAGGAGAACCAGGAGGAGAATGTCCCCAAGCGAAAAGGTCCCTCACTGGCTTCCATACTGGGAAGAATGACCTCCTCGTCCTCTCTGGGCCTCTCAGAGACCTTCAGCCACTCTGTCGGGGACGACGTGGACATCAGTAAGTTTGCCAATAGAAACTCAGCCGGTAATTTTTGTGTAGTTTTTCTTATTTCTTGTGATTTTTTTTATTCCATTTCCTTCTATTCTTCTGATGTTGCACAGTTATGTACCAACAGAATTACCCCAGTTATGTTAATTACGCCTTAAACCCTAATTACTAGATACGCACTTATCTGAATCTTGTGGCCAGTTTCTCTTGCATTTGGACCTCTCCATGCCATTAGCAGCCCACTGTGATTGGCTCTTTAACCCTAATGCTCCGACTGTCTCCCATCTACACATGAACGACTCGCTCCAAACATTTCTGGTTATACAGTATCCCAGCGATTACACATCATAAAAACATAAAAATACTGAAAAACAAGCATCAGAATGATGATGCACTCGCCTTTGTTATTCATCTTGTAAATTGGATAATTATTGCTTAGCCAATTACCTTTCAGCAAGTCAACACGTTATTTAACCCTAACTAGCCTTAGCATCCATGACAGGCTGTGCTGTGGGGAACTAGCTGTAACCTAGCAGAGAGCAAGGCAGAAGGGGTGAGCAACGTCTACATCAGTTGTGACTCCATTGCTGCTTCTGATTAAATATTACTCCAAATTAGAGGTGCAGAAAGAAATTGATTCTATAATGAATCTCAATTGCTAATCCTGGGAATTCTGAGTCAATTCAAACTCTCAAATACAAAAAAGTCTCAAAAAAATAATTCAAAATCCATACGGTGGCCGAGCGGATGAATAACATGTCAAGCAGATTACTCAGAAATAGGAGCGGCAAATATGAACAACTTAAACGCATTGCAAATTCAATTTTTGAGAGTTTGAATTGACTCAGAATTCCCAGGATTAGCAATTGAGATTCATTATAGAACAAAAGTTCAGGCAGCTAAGCCAACTGGTCATGATCGGTTATATTCGGCTAAAGCCCAAAATCGAGGCAAAAAATCATGTAGTGTGAACTGGGCTTAAGTTAAAAAATTTGATGTGCAAACCTGTTTTTGTTTAAATTAAAGTTTAAATATAAACTTTTGGAATTTGAAACAACATGGATCCTTATAGAATTGTTTTAAATAAATGTTCTACTTGTTCAGACAGTCTTTTCCTCTTGTCAGTCACATAATTTAAACAAAATCTCCAAACTGTTTGAATACAAAAATTGGTTTCTGAATCGAATCATGACCCTAAAAATCGGAATCGAATCGAGTCGCTAGACACTGGAAAATTGACATCTCTACAGAATGAAATGCAATTCTGAAATGGATCCTCCCACCGTCTAGTGCAGCTGTGGGAAATGCATCAAAAACAGCTTTTAGTTCAGCAATGAACACTTTTGTGATACTCATCCACATATTCAAACTAGTGAGCCATAGTTTCCTAAGATGTTTTCCATACATTAGACAGCCCTTCCTCTCCCATCAGAACACATTCACCTCCCACCCCATCCTCCCACTGAGAGCCATAAAAACACGTTTCCTGAGAACTAATGCAGCAGCGTGTCACCATTACATCACATCCATCAGCGCCTCTGCACACCCAGATAAGGAAGGTTAGGTACACAGAACCTCCTACTCTTGTAATGAGGTAATTATGGGGTTACGTATGACGGATCCCTGCAGTGGCTTTATTTGTGCAACTGTTTGTGGGCCACAGTGACAAAGGCTGTAATTACATGCACTCTGTTATTTCCTGCCAGCAGAAAAGTTGAGTTGGCTTTGTGTTTAGGTGTCAGTTAGGTAAACGTATGTACGTAGCAACTCAACCCGCGCTTCTCTTTTTACGTATTTATCACAACAGTTTGCTTCCAGTGGGGAGAGGCTGTGGTTATTTCATCCTTACGAAAACTAAATACAAGGTGTGAAGAGAAGGACAGGCAGAGGTTTCTGTCTGACATAAAAAGTAAGGAACAAGCTCACGATGAAAGATTCCTGACAGAGGATTGTTACACTTTAAACCATCAAACCTCACAGCATTCTGTCTTAAAGGGCCAGTATTATGTAAAATCAACTTTTTTGAGCGTTGTGTGATGTTATATTATTTCCTCATGAAAAACAGATTAATTTTTGCCTTGCTTTGAAATCCTTTAACCATTCAGTTGTGTAAAATGCCTGGTTGGACCTAGCCCCTGCTTCAAGGTGTAGCTCCTCCTCAGAGCTGCAATTTCCAAGCTTCTGCCTCACAGAGCAGCTGTCCTCCAGGACTTCCCCACTAGGCTCCTTCAGATTAGAAAGCAGCAATTAGCAAACGCCTAGCAGAACTGCTTCTTCGTGCAATTCTGGTAAAAATGTTGATAAGGGGTTAATAGAGGAACCATGTTGTGATGAAGGCGGAGTTTCAGAAAGAACAGGAGTTTTTAAAGAGACAGAGGCCCAGTTTCAAGGCATTAAATTACAATGTTAGTTTTTCTTTTAATTCATATGTGATATATATATATGGGTTGTAATTTTTATTATAACTAAAGGTAACTTACTTACTTGACAGAGTACCTGGAAAACACACAATACTGCCCCTTAAAGAAAACAAATGTATTTTTGATGGATTCTATAAAGCAATCCTATTTTTTACTGTGTTTCATCATTGATTTGGAAATAAAAGTGTGAGCATGGACATATATATCTTTAGATTAAAATACAATACATGAAAACATTTTTGTTATGACTGTATATCCAGAATAGAAAAACATAAAAATGGTCCTTCAGGAAAAATGAGGGGATTCAAAAGCATTTAGCTAATCATAAATCTTAGTAATGATGGGAAAAGATATGATGAAAGTGGTTTGAATAAAAGTCTTTAAAAGAAACATCCTTATTGCAGGTCAAACCAAGCAGTAACTTGATGAGAAATGACCCCAGATAGCCTCCTTGACCTAATATTGCTATGGAAATATGTGTTATGGGTGACATTCTGAGTGAAAAGAGCCACAACTACATTGAGTAAGTGCTCTTATACTCCACAGGTCCTTCAGTTAATTGTAAACGTCTCCCTTTTTATTGGATTTAGAATGACGTTAGCCTGTGTCATCCTTCTTGATTCATGGACCACAGCACTCATTGCATGTAGCCACAAATGACAAAATTTCCTTTAAAATGACAAATGGCTGTGACAGAAGGGTTAAAGGCTGCTGGTGAATTAGAGGTTGACCTCCATGGTGTAATTAGAGGAGAGTCATTCTTTTCTCAGAAGCCGTCTGTATGTTCAGCCCCCTCTGCAATTATAAAACAGAAACTAGAATAATAGCAATGTTTTTAGGGCTTATTAATAGCAGACCTCTGCCCAAATTATTGTTCTTAATGTTCTTTTGTCTGGCTTCCTACTGTGACACTGTGACTCTAGACAGACTAACAGACGACGGAGCTGAGATGTTGAGCTGCCTTTACATTAAGAACCGGCTCAGTGAGCAATGCCTGATGAAACAGCCAAATCTGGTATATTCATAATGAGGGTTAAGAGTTTCAATGTGAAACAACGTGTTCAGCCTTCCCATTGGCAACAGAAAAATCAGCTCTATCGCAGCCTGAATTATCTGAACATTTCCACGAAATGCACAGCTTTTACAGAGCTTCTCACATCTCCATTATTTCTAACTTCTTTTTTAAACACCTCAAGTGTTAGCCACTGCTAACTAAATAGTTAGTTGCAGTAACTCTGTAGCACTAATCATAAATATTACTTGCGGTCAGCAGTACACAAGAAGAAGAAGCTAATTCTAACTTCAATTTGATTTACATCTGCCCTTGAAAGTCTGTAGTCGCTGAGCACCAATTTAATTTTGATATTAACTTACATGTTCTATGATTCCCTTAGATGGTTAATCTTATGTGTACACCTCGTTCCCAACTGTCTGTTTTATTTTGTTCTTGTTTCTTTTTTTGGTTGAACTAAAAAAGAGAAGGAAAAAAAACAGGCCGAAAGTTGCATAAAGTCTTCACTCACTTTAAAAAAAGAGCATCATGGTTTCCCCCAGTGTATTATAAGCATGGCGGGCCGCCATGCTTTGCTAGCCCTGCCGCAAGGCTTACCGTTTCAGCTGTTTGGGATTCCCCTCGGTAATTCCCCCTCAGAAAGCAAAGCAGGTGCAGAGTCCGCGCTTTCCGATTGGCTGCCGGTCTCCCGGTCAACAGAATTGTCGGACTCTCTACGGATCGCGCGCACCCTCCCCCCCACGCCCCAACCGCCAGGCTAAGCAGCTTTTCTGGGGGAAACCCTGAGCATGCATATAAAAGTTTAGCCACTTAAAGAGTTGATCATCAAAACCTCATCCCAGACTTCAAACTATATTCACCTTAAAGTTTACAAAACAGTCACATAAATCAGCATTTTACAATTTGTCTGGGAAAATTAGTTTGGGCGAAGGTAAGTGCGCTAAATACTTTTAAAGTTAGCAAAAGCTCTAAACAAAAAAAATCACAAATGCTATTAGCGGATTAGCCTAAGTGTGCCACACTGACAGCAGAAAACGGCTAGATTGGAGTTCTCTATCGTTCACTGTGTCCACTTGCATTTAGCTTGTTGTATTCCCTGTTCTAAAAAACAGGTTGGACCTGTTTTAAATGTTATAATATAACATTTATATTATAAAAGAAATTTCCAACTGGCTTTGTTTTTAAGCAAGGTGAAAACTGCTTGCATTTAATCACCAGCTAATGTTTCATCTGTTAGCTAATTATTTTAACATCAGCGTTTTGAGAGAAAGAAATTAGGCTAATGGTTCCTCTGACTGTGCCTTATAAAACATTGATGGCGTCTTTCTTACCCACTCTTCACTGTATTTGTGCCAGGACAGCTGCGCGGCCCGACTTTGGATCTGGTACAGTTGAAGTTGACAGCCATATGGCTGAATGGGCACAGCCTCTCAGGGGAAAGGTTGACATGATTGGGTGGCAGACAAACGGGCTTTGACAGTCTGAGGAGACAGGTGTCACTGATACAGAGCCAGTCTGATGTTTCCTTCAGACTCGTGGTATTCTCGTAGGACAGCTTGTTATGCGGTGAACTCCAGCAGCATCATGCTGTGCGTCTGCAGGGCCTGCAGCAGTCGGTGCAGTATCGGCCCATCACAGCACTTTGTTTTGATTAGAGATGATGTGCGTCTTCTGGCCTAAGGAGATGAAGGGAAACCATCCCGTTTGGTACGGTTAGCCGGCCTGACAGAAAATGACAGCTACCATTTAGCAGGCGGTGTCAACGCAGGAAACTACTCCCCTTTTTGCTGCTGTCACAACGGATTTGACTGTCACCCACTGTAACAAGTCAGCCTTTTGCGGCTGGATTTACAGTGGAGATGAAAGTCGAGGCAGAGTAAGGTGGAAACAGCAATGGTTTGGTCTTCCAGAACAACATCAAGAACAATACCAGGTGAAACTGCAGCCTTAAATGGTCCCAACCACTTCCAAATCACAGGGGATCTCAATTTACCAATTTCCACCTATTTGAATAAAATACCTTTTATCAAATACAAGCATTTCTATTTAATTTTTACAAATATTTTATGTTTTATCCTTGCACCATAAGCACCATTATGAAACACTACAAAAACTCACAAACAATTCTCCCCCCTCACACTTTTCCATGGCCTCCATGGAAAAGTTTGTGTCCGGATGTCCAAACACCCTGGAAACACAAAAGACATCAGAGTTACTCCATCTTAGCACCTTCACACTTAACATATTATGCACAAACATTTGCTCAAATTTTATGACCAGTAGCTCCTTGCTCTGATTAAAAATTATCCTCCATTCACAGGCAACCAGCTCACTGCTCAATGAGAAGCAGCTGTGCAGAGTCCAGAACAAAAGGCTCCATGCTAACCACTAAAAATACTCAAATACAGTTAAAACTTCTTGTGTGCAAATTGTTATTGATGTGCAAATCTATGCTTGAAGTAGAGTGATAAAGTGCTTGTTAAAGTGCAAAAAGTGCTCTTAAAGTGCCGTACAGTTCCAGTAATGAAGATCTCTTCATTTCACCCCTTTTTCATCTCTTAGTCTCTTAATCAGCAGCATCTGCATTTTTTGGCAGAGGGTTTTTTTTTATCTTGACTTTACCCAACTCCTCATGCTTCTTCTTAGGTATGTCGCAATACGCAGTGAATTAATTAATTGCATGATAAATTGAAATGCCACAGACTGATCAGGCAGAGCAGCACAGGAGGATCTGAGGGTGGAATTAAATACTTGGTATTTTACATTCTACTTTCTTTTACATCAGATGAAAATTTGATGTATTGTTTGGGTTTGATCAGTCCATTTAAGAGAATCAAATTAAAACAGAGTTTTAATTTGATTAAAACTGGTGGTTTCATTTTGTAGACTCACTTTGTGTAGACGATTTCTTCTTTGTGCTGATTGGAAATAACTTCATCTGTTTGGAAGATGCTACAGTTTGACACGTCTTTGGCCAAAATATTTATCCATCCACCCATCCATCCATCCATTTTCTGTACACCCTTGTCCCTTAGTGGGGTCAAGGGACCCCACTAAGGGTTTCTGTTTATACAGAAAGTATTTTGCATATTTAAAGTATGCAAAATACTTTCTGTATAAACAGTTATCCAGTTTATGCAAGGATACACAGATGTGGTAAGAAGAAAGCCACAGCAACAATGATGGCTGCTTTCCTTGGTTCATGTTGATGGTGGAAGTGTCAGTCAGCATAATTTGCCTTCTCATACTCATTGGATGTTCCTAAAGCTACAGTAGATAACTTTTAGATTTTTTTTTTTTTTTTTTTACATATTTGCTACAACTGTCACTTTGTCCTGACCTTATAATGAGACAGATAATCTGTGAAAAAATCAATCAAACTCCTCTGCCTTCTCCTTGTGGCCCTACTGCCATCTGCAGAAAAGCAACTATCTGTCAGAAACAACCAATCAAAGCCAGGGGGTGGATCTTAGCACTGCCAATGCCCACAACTTCCCTCCTGTCCCTTACTGTCCCCTACAGCTCGTCCCCCATAGAGGAGCCTGCAGTGAATCCTGTAGTTAGCTAGCAACAGTTTTTCTGTAAGTTTAGGTTGCCTACTTGCTAGCACAGCACTGCTGCAAGTAGGCAATCTTGAGTTTGTTTGCACATACACAAGCCTGATTGACAGTGCCAAAAAACTGTCAATCACAAGAAAATGGTGCAAAATAATTTCTTGATCCAAAAAATTTTAAATTTGAATAATTTTAAAGACTATAAAAGTCTTATTTAAGGTCAAGTGTTTCATTTGAAAATAATCTATAAAGGAGGTAGTTTGTTTTTTTGACAATCCAGAGCAGAGTCACTGTTAGAAACTTATATTTTGGTTATTTTTCTCCAGGGGTAAACCCTGGAATGGGAACGCTGCAGTAACAATGTGCTCTGCAGAATATCTCAACTTGTCCGTTCTGGTTATCGTTTCCATGACAGATGGTACTGCTGACAACGGAGAGCTGGACCTGAGTGGCATAGATGACAGTGAGATCAATTTGGTATGTAAAACCTCTTCATGGATCCTCATGTATGAAAACATTGATGCACATCCCTACACATAGAAGAAAATACTTTACAATTATTGCAAAAAAAAATGAAAAAATTAATGTTTAACATGCATCAAAGCTAGACAGGGTGATTGCTGCAGGGTTAATTTCTGAGTTCTGTTGAACATTGTTGGAGACCTTTTATTTCACACAGTTCAGCCAAATGAAAAGCGGGAGCACTCTATTTTTTTATGATGGCTAAATTGAATTTCTGACGTCGTTACAAAGATGTGGAATCGGAACAATACAAAAACATACAAGATTTACATACCGTTTATATTAGATTTCAGCATTGAACCAAAAACAAATTGACATCAGCTTTTGTTATCAAACATGTGCCTTTGTGGGGATTTGGAAGATGAATAGGACTGACATGGATCATCTAGAGCAGCTCTGCTTTCTGCTGCTCAGGATGTGTGACATTGTTTTGACCCGGTCACTTCTGCTCAGTGTTGCTGTGGACATATGGTGCTGTGCAGCTGGATCAACCTATACAGATCTAGAAATACATTAAACATTCAAATACACAATTTAGTTCTTTTTTTTCAAATGAAACAATAAAAATGTCTAAAAGGAAATAACAGCATGCCTTTAGTGAATGTTTGATTATTTATAGCACAGGGTGAATCAACAGCTAAGATATTTCCAACATGAACATGTGAAAAAGCTCAGCCATTTCGATAACAAAAGGTAATTACTAGAAGATATTTTTTCCCAAAATATAAACGGATGGAGCTAAACCTGCCACTTTAGGAGTTTGATGTAAAACATACTCAGACAAAAGTTTTTGTTTTCTTTTCCTAAATGCAAAATGTGTTCATTTTTTGTACAGTTTTTGCTTAAAACAACATTCTGTGATCTTTCCCACCTGAACTTTGTTTTTGTTAATAAATCTGAGCAATGTAGAACCTTCAAGGTCTTCTGTTATCAGTAGGTCTTGCAACATGCCTGAATCAACACACACACACCTTTGTATCACATCCCAACAGCTTTACATGTGCAGACATTGACCGGTCCGCAGGATTATCACCCAGCCAATTAGATTGCGGTGTGTCCCTAAGTCCAGCCTATTGTCCCAAGAAGATAAATATGTAATGTAATCTGATTACTTTGCATAAAGGGCCCAGCACTTTACAACTTTACATGTGGTCAAGACTAAATTAGACTTGGACTTGTGAAAACTGACACCAACTTTCCTCGGGCTGCGAACAAAAGAACTGGGTGACAGAAAAAGTCAAACAAGTGAATGAAAGGGTTGCCAAAATGAATCCTCTCTTTTCTAAACAGAATGTGGCTGCAGTGTTTTGGTTTTGCACAGTTTAGTCCTAGAAAACCAAAAGCTGTCAGTTTTCGACAGATGAATCTTAAATGGCTATGGATGGGTGACGATTCGGCCTTGTTTTGCAGCCACAAAAGCTGAGCACCCTGCAGTGATTGAGTCACTCTTCAACTTCTCATTATACAAACATATTTTGGAACCAAATGTGGAAAAACATGTCCTCTTGAATTTAACTGCTCTATTTTCTTTTGTATCTCTACAGTATCTGCTGAGTGACACAGAAGTCCAAATCAAAACTGCACTCTGGATGGCAGAAAATGCAGACTACCTAAAAGCGCAAAAAGGTACTGGAGGCTGCATGACCGGTTAGCCTAGGGTGTGCTTCAGTGCAGACCTTTCTTATTTAAATACATTGACTGATTTCATGCCTTGATGTACCTTTCACTTTTTAAGCCAGCTCCATAGACACTTTATCGAGTGTTATTGTTTACATTTAGAAATTTTGCACAATGCCCAACTCTGGAAGACAAACAGCCTATTCTTTTGCTGCCCTTCCATAGCTGTGATGCTGCAGTAGAACAATTTAATTGTTAAAATGAAGCCTGGACATATAGGTGTTATAATTTTGTGCAGTGTGCCACCTGAAAGTACCAGAGAAAAACTGGTGAACAGAAAAATAACTCACTCATATTCTATTTTCACTCACTATTGGCTTTACGCTACTCACAGACCTGTTGTCATAGCAACTGACAACCCTTTTTTTTTTTTAATTAACTGAACCAAAAAGCACAGAATTCCGCAGGATATCTACAAGTGAAGGTTTTCAAAGTCAAGCTAGCATAACTGACCTACTTCTATCTCCCTCTCTATTTTGTTTTATTAACATTTTTTACTGACATGGAAAATGTGATACCATTGGAGCTGGTATCACAAATCTAGCTGTCATTGTGTTGACAATTAATAGCAAAACCTTTTCTTTTGTATATTGCATACATTTGTGATTTAGCGACATTTAGCGCGTTGCAACATGTCTGTAGGCGCACAGATCATGGTTATTGGTTTTTATGCTCATCATTGTTCTTGTTTGCAGAAAAGGAAGCAAAGATCCAAAAAGAAAAGGAGCTTGGGATATATAAAGAAAAAAAGGTAAAACCAATCAGCCTGGAAATGTTGATTGTTGGAATTTCAACAGAAACACAAATAGCTGATAAATGAAAAAAATGTTAAGTAAAAAAAAAACCTGACAGTTTAAAAGTAAAAGTCAGACAAAAGGGCAAAGGTGGGCTTTTATTAAAAGCTTAACTTGTGCTGTACCTTAAATATGCTGTTAATATTTAAAGTAATTGTGATTTCCAAATCTGCACTCAAAACGCATTCTGAAAAGAACGTGCCATTTATCTCGCAAAAGTAGAATAAAATAAAAATAAAAACTTACGAATTGAATCAAGAAATCAGGAGTTGGTTTTCATTTCTACTGGAGACTGGCCAGTAGGAAACCGAAAAATCAGACCTTTTCCTGATTGAAGAATGAACAACTGTGCAGCCAATTATTTCTTGTTAATGTCATAATAAAAGTCTGTCTTACAGCAACTCATCTCTCACATCAGAGCAAGAAAGTAAGAATATTAATATTTTTCTTAAATCTGCTAATATAGTATTTCTTAAAAACATTGCATAGTGTAAGTGTGGCGTTGTTAGGTTAAATCTTTAAAACAAAACAGAAAATATTTGAACGAAGCTTTAAAATATGTAAATGAGTTGAGAATTAGAAGGTCATTCACCTCAGACAATCGGAGATTAAATAAATATTTTTTAAAAACTCATCTCAAGTTATCTGTGTTTGGTTTGTGAACCATTTTGATAATTATGTATCACATTAAGTCCCAGTAAAATACTTTGTGGTTATGTGCCAAACTGTAGAAATGTTTATTTTGTTTGTCTGCTTTTAGATCAACAACTAATTGGGAGTGTTGTCAATGACAGACGTTTCAAATAATGTCCCATTTTCTACACTTGAGTTTGTCAAGCATATCCTTCCTTTTTGTTTTAAACAGCCCAGACGGCCCTCAAAGAAGCACCCTGCTATCAGAGCCAGCACTGCTGACGAGGCCATTGAGAAGATGTTGGAGCAGAAGAAGATATCCACCAAGATCAACTACGACGTGTTAAAGGACCTCGTCGTGAAGCCTGGCAGCAGCCCGGCTGGTATGGAGGAGTCCTCGAAGGTGGAGCCGCCGGCCCCTAGGACACCCGCCTGCACCCGCAGACCTGCACCCACTAGAATCCCACTGAGCCTCAGCATGCCGCTCAGCACTCTGGGAAAACGGTAGGTTGTCCTGTTAGCTTAAAAATGTTGGAACATTTACTTGAAGATGTTCCTAACAAAACAGCAGGTATGTAAATTTGACAAAATCAGAATTGGAAGAGTTGGTGCATTTCATTTACTTTGTTTTAGGTGATTTTCATGCTGCAGTATATGTTCAGGACACAATATCCAAGTGATGTCTTTGATGAAAAGCAAGTAATCTTACTATTCATCAGTTAAGTCTGTTCTTCCACAAAAGCAACATGAAGCACTAACCTGGAGAAGAGGCAGCACGTAGCCACTACCTGTCATGGAAATATTCAAACAGCTGAGACATGGAGCAGTGGTTCCCAACCAGTTGTTCACCTGAGAGTCACCGTGTTTTATTCCTGATGGTCCAATAGACTCAGTTTGATTAGGAATTAAAGTTGCAAAATTGTCAAACTAACCAAAGCCTTTAAAAAACCTGTTCCCCTCCTCGCCTGAGGGGGCACTGCACCAAGAACCACTGAAGGAAATTACATAGAAACCTCTGAAAAACGCATGAGCAAAGCTTCTTTCTTTGCAAAACGTAAACAAAAATGGATTGGCACCAGATTTTAGCATCTGTAGGATTTCTGTCTTGTCTTTGACTGAAGACCTCTCAGTATGGTTGCACTGATCACAGTTTTCTGACCAATCGCCGATTACCGACCTTTTAAAAAGCTTAACCTGTCAATTCCGATTTTGGCCAATGCCAATTTTTTTTTGTCTGACATTTTGCTCAATATAGCAAGAAAGTTGTTGAGTTGGCAACAGCGGGGTCACTATCTTTAACTGCAAACATGCAGACATATCCTGGTGTTAATCAAACCTTTCTCACCGGAGAGCAGAAGAAGACTCCTAGACCTTTGCCAAGGTAGATAAGCTCGGTGAATAAGATCGGCTTCACATGTAAAAATCAGCTGATCATTGATCTCCCAAAATGAAGGAAATCAACACAGATATATTGGCTGGCCGATAAATCAGTGCACCACTTTTACATCTCTATAACCCTCTGAACTTATCTTAAACACTTTTTCCAATAATGAAGACAGCCAACTTTGACTTTTTTTTTTGTTTGTTTTTTTTATCTCAGTAGCAGGATCTGTACCAAATCAGGGTGGGGGGTTGGTGTCAGTTCAACCTGGTAGTGCTTACATATGATGCATTCACCGACTGAAAGAAATTAAATGTTTCAGCTTCCAGCTGGCCCCTCAGTAATCAAAGACAATCAATCTAAAAATTGACGGATTCATCGTCTTGTATTTGTGAATCTCTGAAAAATACAAAGTTAAGTTTGTAGGATCCTTCTGGAAAGGTGAGGCATGCTCGTCAGTAGAGTTTATCAACCTTTGCTACATCAGGATGGTTGTTTTAGATTGTATTTCAGACAACACTGAGTGCCTTTTGAATGTAGAACCCCATTAAATCTTCACATGTCCTCTGGGAGGATTTCAACTGTGCTTCGACAAAAATGTCATCTTGACTGTTTACTCTATTTCTGCCAATGCTATTAGATTCTGTAGAATCAGTAGGTTATGTCAGAGCTGAGTGTGTCTCTCGTAATTACCATGTTAGGCATGTAAATCTACTTATAATTACGTTAGCTTAGCAATCCTCAAACTATTAAATAATCTCTGTTCCTAACAGATAGCCCATTAAATCAAGACCATATAGATGCCATTTAATTTTTTTCCTGGCTTCAATCTGTAAACACTAGAAGGCCCCACCTCGTCTCCTTCCGCCTGACTAAGATAATCAGCTGCGACAGGAGGACAGATGCTTGGTTTGCCTCTCCACTCCTGGGGGATATTCCTTTTTTCTTATTTTTTAACCATCTTCTCAAATCCACAGACAGAATTGGTCTGTGGGTGTTGCTTTGACAACAAGCAATCACCAAAAAGATCCGCTCTGCTCGTTTCAGAAGAATTGAATTGTTCTTGGTTTGCTGTACAGGAAAAACTAAATGTTTTTTACTGTATTTGATTTTGGGAGGAATTGGTTTTCCTGCATGGCTTTGTTTTCTAAAGCCCTTTGAGTTATTGCTGGTTTTGGGTGCCATCTTTGAGCTTTAGTGGAATCTTGTAGGGGCAGCTGTTTGGTGATTAAGGGGATGTAAAGCCCCACTGTTGGCTCCGTCTCTCATCTTTTAGTTATTCATTGGTTCATTGGTTGCCGTTTACAGGGCATTTGTAAAGCCGGTTCTGAATCATGATGTATTGTGCTGTTTGGTCTCAGAGACGCCGAAGGATTTTGATAAGTCTGTTAAGTCTGCTGCAGTTTATCATGCTCTTTTTAGCACAAGCTACTTTTGTTGTTAGATTAAACACATTTATAAACCCTCCAGCAGACTTGGCTTATTACTTGCCTCTCCACAATGAGGAATTCAGAAATTCCACTAGATATATTTTAAGACTTAGAATCACCTTTATACAATACCTTGACAGATCCCAAAAGTATTGGACGAGTTTTAGATTTATGTCCACTTTGATCAGTCATGGTTCTATAACATGTAAAAATCCCTCAACAGCAAGTCACTTCAGCTTTCACATTAGTGGACATGAATGCCATATCTACTGTCGCTGCCTGGTTATCAACTTCTCCGTTCTATGTCTCTGTTAGGTGCAGTGAGAGTGAACACTGTGTGGTGATCAATGGAAAGGTTTGTGATTGTTAAATTAGTGGAAAGTGTGTAAAAAAAGAAAATACATTTCTCCTACTGCATAGAAACAGACTTCAGCTCTCAACAAAGCACTGAAGGGCCCTGAACTAATTCATGAATGAAAGATGTATGAAAGTGTTTCTGTTCTGAAACTGGAAACACTTTGAACTCCCCCAGGATGACCTGGAGAGTCTCAGCGTTTGGGGCCAGTTACAGTTGCAACCTGATGTTGGATCAGTGGAGACGGACAGACGGAAATCAAAAAAGCGTGTTGTTTGTGTGTGTATGCGTCATTTTTTGCATGGCAAGTTGAGATCCTGGATAAGCCCCCAAGAATCGTCACTACACATCACAAATACGGGAGTTAAGAGACGTTTCATTCAAATCTTATTTTATTTTTCACAGTTAGTTAATTCTGAGTTTAGCTTTCAAATATACCATAAATTTTATGGTGGATCTGAGGATGTAGCTACGAGAGTTTGTTGATATCTTTAAGTCTAATGTATTTAGATTTGTAGTCTTTAAGGATGAGCCTGTTTCTGATAAAGACCAGAGACATGACTGCATTTGTCTGATTTCTAAATGTTTAACTTGGCTAAGTTGAGTGACAGCAGCTCATTCAGTGCTGTCCAGACATCCTTCTTAGCCGCCACACATCTATTTAATGAATACAGACAAATAATGACAGAAGCTACAGGGTAAAAAAAAAACTGGGCCATTTGGATAAGATCCCCATTTTATCCACCAAATAAAACAAAATGCAGCCTAACCAACAATTAACAACGTTCACATTAAGTTAATTTTAGCGTGATAGATGGTTTCCTGAGGCCACCGCCCAGTTTATGGCTGCTGAAGCCTCAAGAAGGCGCGCCTTGCTACCTAAAGGTTATGTTAGCTTTCCTGCCGTGTTAGTCTTCACTCCCAAAACCTTACATGTTATTCACTCTTCCTGCTCTGTTTTACTGAACCCCCACCAGCACCACCTCCTCCACCTTACCAAGCTATTACCAGTTTTCAGCCATTGGCTAAACTACTTCCCTCAATCATCTTTCAGCTCAGGCTGAGTGTCATTGGCAGTAAGCTGATTAGGAACGCACGGCTAAACCCAGCAGAGACTGAAAGCCCAACATAGCGTCTTGCCTGAGTGGATGGATAAAGCCGGCGATGGAGCAGAGGAAAGGGAGGGAAAGACGATGTGCAGACGGAGTAAAATGGGGTGGACAGGATGGGAGGCTGATTAATAGTTTGGATATCATTCTGTGTCACGGTGCATCTCTTTGGGTAATTAATCTACGGTATATATTTTAACTGTAGCTTAAAGATGGGTTAATGAGATTGGGGAGAAACTGCTGTTTGACTGCTGAAGTATAAGGAAGAACTCAAGTAACATAATGTGCAGTGTTAAGAAAGACAAACCTGAATAGTAGGCTAAATGGATCCATGTGTTTTACTGTAATGAATGCTAAGTGGCTTACAGTATAGCCTGAAGACATGTGAATTAATACAATGGCTACATTAGAGTCATATTTAAATGTGCCTTCAGATGCATAAAGGAAACAATTCCAGCTGTCAGGGACCAAATGGTTTCTGTCTTTAATTATTATCATGGTGAAATTAGACAGTGTTAGGCATGGACTGGTAGGATGTTCTTATTGTGTGATAACCAGGAAAGGCTGCAGTTATTCATGCTGCTGCTGGAAAGATGACTTACTGATTGTTCCAGTTCTAATGATAATATTATAGAATAAGCTTTGGACTTGAACAATGGAACATTTCTGACAGATTTTTGGTTTTAAAAAAATAACTTTTTAAATCCTTGGCATAAGTTTGATATGTTTGACAGTATGTTAGAGCTATTGTAGATAGAAAATAGGAGTACATTTCCATCAGAAAACTGAAATTTGAGTTTAATCTCAGAAATTTTTCAGAAAAAAATAAAATTTACATTTCTGAGTTTCAAAACACGGGAAAAAAAATTCCAAGAAAATTTCTGAGATTAATCTCAAAGTTATGAGTTTTTTGTGTGTGTTGTGTATTTATATTACATAATGAATATACTGTACATACTTGTGGTTATAATGTGCCTGAAGGTGAAAAGGGTTACAGGGTGTGAATACTTTCACAAACATAAATAAACACACATTGCTGCATGCATGGCTTGTTGTTCAACTGCATGTTAGCTACAATTTTCTTCTCCACTTTTCAAGAAACATTCTCTGAGTGAACCCTGCTGGATTTCCATTGAGCAGCACTGGTTCTCCATATTTAAATTTCAGTATTTTGGACGTCGTCTGAAGCGTTTGGAACTGGTCAACCCTGGACTGACCTGGTTGTATTAATGTCTCCACATGCTGAGATCAAGAGGTAGAAAAGACCTCAGTGAGAACACTGCTCTCTATTGTACTCTGCTGGAGGGAGTGATTTATTTGTACTCACTATGTCGCCTGCTCCACTGACTGAGTCACTCCCTGCTATTGTGAATGGTCGCCATGGTGATAAAAGGCTGCCAAGAAGTCTGCCACCGCTAGCCTGGCAACACTGCTGATGGCCTTTTGATCTTTGACCTCCTCAGTGGACTGAAGGGAGCTGATATTAATGACTGTCGTCACAGAGACAGCAATTAGCATCACTGTGAATAAATATTATGACAGAAAGTGAGAAACCTTTGTCAGCAGATCTGTGGTGTTGAGGACTATCACTCCAAAGTTTGGAGCATAAAGGGTTTAAACCACGCAGTAAAAATACTTGACATTTTCTCACATCACACAATATGAAGTTTGAGACTTTGAATAATTCAGTTTCCTAGTACAGATGATATCAAAATATAGATTTTTTTAACAACCATAATCCCAACCTAATTGGTAAACCCTGAGTCAGGTGGATTCATGGGTAACAGTCAGTTATCCAAACCATTTCTGACACGACTTCACCGACTCCCAAGGTGCACAGAGAGAACTAAAAATCTGTAAAAGATGAACCGACAGATTACCAACCCCACAACTTCCAGACTGACTTTTACCGCCCTCCCTAATTTATTTCTAATGTACTAGTACTGGTTTTTTTTGGTGTTGTTGTTTTTTCCTCCCACTAAGATCATTTTTAACTTAAAATGGTAACAGTGTAAAGTTGGCTGGTCATCTGGAAACAAGGTAGTGCAGATGATACTACCTTCAAGTTCTAGGGAACAACTTTATTGAAAGACCAACACAGTTCAGCTGTGACCTTCATGGAGGCCACAAGTCAAATTGTGTCATTGGTCTTTTAATGGAGTTGTGTGCACCATGTTTAAAACTCCAGAGTTTTGTTTTCGATCAAACCCATCACTTTTACTGTCACTTCTTTTCTTGACCTGTGACCTTTGCCTGCATTTTGCAGATTTGCTTTTTTGCTTTTCTGCCTCTACCAGTCACCTATCGTCCCTCACCATTCCCCTCCTTGACAATGTCCAGCTCAGACCGCATGTGCTCTTGTCTAACACATGTGACCTGAATATTTCTCTCTGTAGTGAGTGGTCCACCACCTTGTCTGGGATATTATAATGAGGTTTGAGATTGAAGGCGGGTAGCGTTGGGGGTGAAGATGAAACATTCCCCGCTCTCCCGTCCCTTTACCCCGGTTACAGCAGATTAATTAAAAGCTCACTCGCACTCTCCGTCTTATCAGTGAGAGTTGAGCTCAGCACCCGGCTGGGTGGGCATGAAAGAAGGTGGGGAGCCCCGGGAGTTATGTTAATATCAGCCAGCGTGGTGGGATTTCTACTTAGGAATTACCGCCAGTGGTAAATTCATTGCTGATTATCTCTTGGGCTGTCTAAGAAAAGATTTCCTTCTCGGAGAGACATGTCACTCAAAGTTGGGTCTGAGCTCCTTCTTATTCACACCATTTCACTGTCACTCCAGGGACAGGAGCTAGGTGCTTGGAGCCAATAGAGGTTTAGAGTGTAGGACTCTAACAACATTATTTGCTGGCATTACCTTGCAAATCGGCTACATTGTCCAGAGTTTATGTAGATTATGAATGTAAAAGAATCAATTTATAACTAGCCATAGCGTAGGCCAAGATTTTTGGCCAAGACACAAACATTTGGACCAACCAGTGTCTGAAACTGAAATTTATGTTTGGTTTTCAGTCAACATGAAGCTCATATTGTCCACCAGAGAGCCTTGTTGAGCTACTTGTCGCCTACATCTTGATTTCCAAAGACTTTTATAGATGAAGGGTTGAAACTGCTGTACCTCGCATACACACCAAACATTTTCCTATTTCTCACAATACAACCAAAACATCTGTATATTTCATTGGGACTTTATATAATAAACTAAGAGAAAGGACAGTCAGTGCAAAGAAAAGGAATATAAATTATTAATTTCAGGGACAACAGAGCTCATTAAAAGTTTGTGTGGGTTTAATTTTTTTTTAAATGAAGAATGTAGTGTAATAGTAGGAATAGTAGTAATAGTCTTCACAAGCAAGCTAGCTAACTTAATAGATCCCTTCCCTAACACTAATGCTTGAATCTCAACATTAATATAAGACAAATTAAACTGGATTAATTTTGTTTACATGGAGCCAATTCATGGGATTCATATTTTTAGCCATTACATTATTTTTGTTTTTATTGAAGAAAAGTGTAATTCCATTTAGATTTTTCTGATTCTATGTCTTTAATTGTCATTGTGTTGCAGACTGCAGCCGTTCATCAACAGACAGCCCAAAAAGAAGCTAGCTGTGGAGCAGGTGAGCTTCCTGTTCATTTGCTCTGCACCTTCTATATCACTTTCTGTAATACTTCACTCTGAGTTTCCAGAAGGCAGACAATATTTTGGCACAGAGCAGGTCATCAACCGCATCAACTCCACCCCTTAAAAATAACCCCACTTATGTATAAACTGACAAAAGAACCCGCTAATATATTTATAATATTCACGCAATATCAACATTTTGAGATTTCATTGGAGTTCTCCTTTATGTTAAGTGGAATTTATTTAGTGATCATGTGATTTCCGAATGCAACTGGTTTCATCAGGATCATAACACTGGTCAACAGCCAAAAAACTGTCTGGGGTTTTTCAATTGTTTTAGGGTCATTTTGATGAGCTGAATCCAAAAATCACTTTGGTTTTGCTCATTCAGGTCAACTTTCTGAACTGTGGAGCAATACGAGTATCAGTTATGACATCTGAGACATATGAGTTCTGACATCTGGATCAGTTTCCTGAGAATCTGATCAATGAGAGATGAGCAGGAGGAGAGAGGACAGACAGGTGACAGGAGAATTTTACACAGTGAAGACAAAATGTTCAATTTCTATTAACTTACCCCTGTCAGTGTTTATTATTGAGTTTATAGAAATCCAAGTTTGTAGCATTTAATTAATATACTGTTGAAAAAACATTCTTTTTCACCTAAAATCTTTTTTGGATGAGAAATATAAATGGAAATGAACTGATTATGGAACAAAATTGTCATCAGTTTAGTCAGAAGGTCAGATTTCTCTAATTCAAATTAGAATAAAAACCTGATGGGGAAAATTTATGTCATTTTTTGATTCAGCGCTGCAAAATAATCCCAATTCAGTTGAAAAAACATAGACAACTGCCAGTTAACCCTTTGGAGTGAACACTTGTTAGCTTAACTAATACAATGGGAAGACCAAAAAATACAAAGAAAAACTCACTTTTTGAACTATGAAGAAAATTAGTATTCCAAAACTGATTAATATTTCAGTTTTTGATTCAAGTAAATGATCCGCTGAGGGGTTTTATCTAAAAAAAAATCAGGTGCTGAAGTCATTTACTATAATAAGGTGAAAGATGTTGGTCACTCTGCTGTAGTGCAATGTCTTTGTTTGACTTAATCATATGAGCCACTAAACTGGTGATAATAATCAGCATCTCTTCCTGATTGTTTGGTCAGACTGAAGTCCCTCCCCCCCCGGCAGCGACTGCAGAGGCCCCTCCCAGTGCAGCTGTTGTCGAGAGTGGACCCGTCCTGTATGACGAAGTAGACGAGGAAGAGGATGAAGAGGAGGAGACCTGTGTTAGCGCCATGGAGCTGCTGGGCGGCGACGGTCAGTTTAAACACACAGCAGGTGTTTGAGAGCGCTTGGTGAATAAATGTAGTTGGTACTTAAATATGTTTTTGTTTTTTAAACAAGTGGTACCATATTGTCAATTTTCCAATGCTTTCTCACCACTAATTTTTATAGCAAGATAAGTCTGGAAAAACTGAAACGTCTTCTCATCAGATCTCTGAAATTTTATTTCAGCAAAAAATCAGAATTGAGCATCAAGACCTGCTGTGTGAATGTAGCCAGGTAGGGTTAGGGTTGGGCTCATTTAAATGCCTTTAACAAGACAAATGGGTCCAATGCATACATTTTGAGTTTGAGATTCCAATCAATAAAATGTATCCTAAGGCAGTCCAGCTCATTGCACTGAGTCACTGCAGTGGTTCCTCATACTGAGAAAGCATGCTGTGAAAGTGGAAAGGAAGAATTCCCTTTTAACAGGAGGAAACCTCCCGCAGGAATCTGATTCAGGATCACATGTGGGAGTGACTCAAACCTGACTCAAAACAACCAGATCTGAACCATAGGGAAGATAAACTCAACTCTGAATCACCCGCTCACTGCATGGTCATTTCTTTTCCCCCCTCTGTCCAGGTTATGGATGTGATGGGGATTTTGATGATGGATACTAGCCGCATCGTCCACCTGGCTCATCATTCCCAGCCGGCCTTGGAATCCAAAGTTGGAGCCGATCTTCACTAACAGGAACCTAAAACAAGCTGCTAAGGATCGGACACAGGAGTAGAGGTTTACAGAACGCCGTGCTGCTTTGACCTGGTGGTCAGATGCTGGCGGAGCGTGGTTATAATGCTGCTCTTTGAACGGCCCACTGGATTGTTTACAGGTTGGACTTTTGTATTTTTTTAACCTGTAGAAACAACCTTTCAGGAAGATCCTCCTCCAGTCAGAAAGAAGCTGAGGCTATTCAGGACTTGTTGCTCCTGTACTACATCACTCCTGAGACTTTCCATTCAGATCTGTGTTGGTTTTGTTTTGTGATTAGTTGTTCTCATTACCTTTTGGATGGAAGGTGAAACGAAACAACCTTCCCCTGTTTACCTTCTGCTGAAGCTGTACCATAACATGGAAGTAACATCTGATTCATGTTCTATGTTGCTTCCAATGTCCTTTGGAGGGTCAGAAAGCTTTCAAATTAGAAGTTGGAAATACATTTTTGTTAATATATTTTGCATTATGGAGTTTTGTCAGTGCTGAGATCTCTTTTTGAATGATTGCATGTTAAGCTGAGGATTATTTTTGCTGTAGTGACAGAGTAGTATTCTTAAAGTGATGACTGTGATTATGCATCTATGTAGTACATTAAAGACATCACTAACTGGGAGCCATGCCTTTCTTCAAATAACTATAATATCTCAGGGAGAAGGTGGAGGAGATCGATCTTTTCACAGATTGTTTGTCTCATACTGTCACAACACGGTGATCGTTTTAACAAATATTTAAAAAGTTTTTATTGAAAGCTACTTATTGTAGCTTTCAATCATCTGAGTCAGCTAAAGAAAATCCATATTTTGCCAAATTGGGGTTTGACATGCTTAGTTACAGTGACATAAAGTTAAATACCCATGGTTCACATGGGCTGGGTCGCCATGCTATAAGCAGATCTGAAGGACCAGATATCCAACCGAAACATACAAGAATAAAGACCAGAATAGGAATAAAGAAAAACATCTCGTCTCAGTGAGTTCCACTCAAATAAACTGTTCTAAAAATTCAAGCACTCTTTAAATCAGGGAAACATAACATTACCAAACTGTGCATGAAATTAAATATAAAAATCTATATAGTCTGGGTCATTAATTCCTACCCAAACTATCTTCCTCACTTCTAGTCAAAGCCGCAATTGACTGGAATTGCTGAAGTGGCCCTGCTGAAAAAAGCTCACAGTTCCTACAGAAGAGACACTGTTTGGGAGGAGGAATACCTAAAATATAGCAATTTCCTTTTCCTACTCCTGTTTGGAAACCTGAGAATGTTTTGTCTGTGCAGTTGGGATAATTTGGCTAAAGCTATTGATTATCATCCACAAATGTTGGACCACAAATGTTGGAAAAATGAACCAAAAAAAGCGAACCAAACCACAAGCGCCTATACTCATTGAATCCCACAGATCCTGGGACTTTTCCTCCGTCTCTGTGTTGCTTCAGATCAACCTGCTGTTCCTTCTGCTGCCGCCAGAGGGCAGTGGATGAATCATTCTCACTGAACTGAGGATTTGTGGTTGTGCTTTGTCATCAGAACATCTAAAACATTTAGTTTTAATATGTTGACATTATTTTTTTCTTGGCATACTCTTAAAAACATAACATTAACTTGATCTTATAAATAAACAGTCAATGCTTTTATTGTTTCCACATCCTCAAACCATTACCTGCCTCATGTTGTTCAGTTCAACACCACCCAGATGGAGGAAGGAGGTGGTGCTGAAAGCAGCTTTGCTGTCCGGTGGATCAGGTCAAACAGAAACGGGCGGCGCGGCCGCAGCAGTTCTCCAGTGGCTGCGTTCCCTCTGACCTCTGTTTGTTCTCCTTCATCTCAGATTCCTTTTCTCCTGCAACTGAGACAAAGACACAGAGGTGTAGTTAAAGGACGTGTCTGATTTTTATCGGACAGGTGTTGTTTCATCTTTTACTTCTTACATTGAGCTTTTTGTAATAGTTTTGGATGCTTCTAATTGATTTCAGTTTCTGTTTACATTAAATACAAATGTAAAAATACAAAAATGTATTCATACTTTATCTTTTTCTTCCATACTAATTAAGATCTAGAAAATATTTGTAATTGAATTCCACACTTTTCAAAACTACAAGCAAAACAAACTTCGGAAGACTTTCAGAAAATTTAGTTTTTCCTCCAAATGTAATGATGCCAAACGGTTTCATCAGACCACAGAGCATCTGTCCAAAAATAAAGATCTTTATCCCTCCATCTGCAAACTGCAATCTGGCTTTTTATGTTTCTTTTGAAGTAAAGGCTTTTTCCTTGCTGAGTGGCCTTTCAGCCCACCATTGGGCCAGAACAGTTTGACTGTGGATAATGAATGTGTCTCATCAGCTTTCAGCAGCATTTCCACAACATATCTGGCTTTTCTGTGGTCTGTGTACTCGTTTTGGACAAAAAACCATTTAACTCTAGGACACAGGCCCAATCAAAGAACATAAGTTTTCGTCTGAATTTGAAGAAAGTTGCAAAAAATTATTTAAGAATGTTACTGCTAATCTTTCTGACATTTAAAAAATAGGAATAATTCTGTAAATTGTAATTGACCAAAAACAAGAGAAGTTCTGATTTAACTTCAGATAGAAAGAAATGTTTGTCTCTTTTGATTCTGTGAATGTAAACTTCTGGTTTCAACTGTATCTTCTGAAAGAAGAAAAAACAAAGTTTGTGTAATAGTTGTGAGAATGTGTGTGTGTTCTGTAGCTGCATTTCCTCTGTACAAGGACTTACAGATCCAGTTTACAATCCACACAGGACGGAAACTCTGCAGGCGACTCAAGTTCAACCAGAAAAGTGAGATCTTAATGAAACAAATTGCCTACATAAACACACACAAAAGCATAAATCCAAAAAATAAAAAAGACTTTCTAAAAATATAGCAGTGCTTATCCTCATCTAATCTTAATTTCTTACCTTTTAAAATCACAGTGATCTGGTTTCAGTCTGATCTGTTGGTGCTGGATGGCTTCTCTACTTTTTGTGCATTTAATTTTTTTCACCTATTTTGTTATTATTCTTTGAAGATCTATCATCTAATAACTCCAAACATAAATCCTACCTCTCCTGTTTGGCTTCTTGATGGGCTAGAAATCAACAGTGTTGTTAGGAAATACCAATTTCCAGTCTGAGAACTCGATCTTAAACAATAAAATTGGTTACATAAACAATGCAAAAATTCATGGATGATGTCTTCATAACAACTCAGTTTTCAAGGAAGACAGATTATGTGAATATCCTGGATATTATTTAGAATTGTCCAAATTGCAATAGAATGAGACAAGTTCATTAAATAAATAAATACATACTTACAATCATTAATTACCCAGAAAATGTAAGAAAATATTTAATAAAATAAAAGAACATTCAAATGAACACATAACAAAATGACTAAAGAGAAATGAAATGTAGACAATGAAATGAGCATAAAAATACAGAAGGCTTACCTATAATGGAAACATTCAACGTGTAAAATGTAATTATTTCAACTTTTACATTTTTGTAATTCATTTTTATTGCGCATTTATTCTGTATAAACTTTCATAACTAAAAAATAAATACAGACGAATTTAGTTTTAAACATGATATAACTATCAAGCAAAAATAATGGTGAAGCAAAATCTTCGGCGAAAGCACCAGCGGTGTTGTGAAAGGTTTATTTTTGGTTTCCATGGTAACCCGGTAATTACCCCCCCGCCCCCCGCTCACTCCAACCAATGTTTGAACTGAAGTTATACTGTCCAATCAGGAACCGTTTACAATTTAAGTGAAACCCTTCTCATCCAATGGCATGTAGCAAACGTTAAGCAACGTTCCCACCCACCTCCTAGGTTTATAATCCTCTCCGTGGAGTCGCGCACCAACTTTGCCTGTTCGTGAAGGGTCACAAAGTCTCTATTTCGACAAAATGAGGGAAATTGTTCATCTTCAAGCTGGCCAATGCGGGAACCAGATTGGAGCCAAGGTTAGAAAGGATTCATGCTTGAAACTTCGGTCTAAATTCGTTGGGACACCGACTGCAATATTACTTAGTTTGTGCGCGCGGCTAAATAACCAACAGCTTGCTCAGCAGGAAAAAAAGCTAGCGTAGCTGTTAGCTGAAAGGCTTTTCATAACTGTTGGCTTGCGTTGTTTTCAGTAAATCTGTCTGCTCAATTAGTTAATTTAATATTTTTCTTCTCTTTTGGTTTTAGTTTTGGGAGGTGATAAGCGACGAACACGGTATTGACCCAACCGGGGTATACCACGGGGACAGCGACCTTCAGTTGGACCGTATCAACGTGTATTACAACGAGGCGTCAGGTTGGTTCATAGTTTGCTTCATAGTTGTATAGTATTACTTCATTGGAGGTCCAAGTAATTCAATATCTCAAAGAAACATTTTAGTACCACGACCGTCCACCAGAGGGCCTGGCCTTCACGTCACCGGTTTTCAATTCAATGGTTACTAGTTAGCTGTTGCTAACGGTTAGTTGTTAGCAACAGATAACCGGTTGCTACAACTTGTCTCCCACATGTTGCGCACACTGGCTTTTATAATTAGAGGAAATAAATTATTATTGCAGTTAATGGAGAAAATGTTTTTCTTTCTATTTTTTCATACTTTAGTCCAATTTCCTTTTGTCTCCTGTAGGTGGAAAGTATGTCCCTCGTGCTGTTCTGGTGGACTTGGAGCCGGGCACTATGGACTCTGTGAGGTCTGGTCCTTTTGGACAGGTGTTTAGGCCTGATAACTTTGTTTTTGGTGAGTGTATTGCTTTAGCATATTTACATTTTATTTACATAGAGCAGCCACACAAAACTGGAAGACTGTCTATTTTTTGTATTTAAAAAATCCACACAGAAATTTAAAAGCCTTAATGTTAAATATGATGCAGGTGAACTGGAAAAAACTGATATTATTTCTGTTTTGAATGAGGCTGAAAAGGAAAAGAATTCTTTAAACTCTAACAGATCTAATGTTGACCAGGAAGGTGAGGTAACAGGAAGCAGTCTGAAGGGAAACCACTCAATTTAGTTCATGTTTAAGAAATCTGGATCAAAGATGAAGTCATAAAACCAGTCGAATCTTTACAGTGAACTTTGACAACCAAGTCATGATAGTCCTAAAATAAGTAAGTCTTTATTCTCTGAATATTCTCTACTTGGGTCTGTTCCAGGTCAGAGCGGTGCTGGTAATAACTGGGCTAAGGGCCACTACACTGAAGGAGCTGAGCTGGTGGACTCGGTGCTGGACGTGGTGAGGAAGGAGGCTGAGAGCTGCGACTGCCTGCAGGGCTTCCAGCTCACCCACTCCCTGGGAGGAGGCACCGGCTCCGGCATGGGCACGCTCCTCATCAGCAAGATCCGGGAGGAGTACCCAGACCGCATCATGAACACGTTCAGCGTGGTGCCGTCACCCAAGGTTTACATCCAGCATTCAAATCGGTTCAGATAAGATGCTCTGCCTCATAGCTGCTTCCTCTGGGTCTTTAACTAGGCTCCATTGTTCTCTGTAACACCCCCTCCACCCCCCCCGCCCTCCTGACAGGTGTCAGACACCGTGGTGGAGCCCTACAACGCCACCCTGTCCGTCCACCAGCTGGTGGAGAACACCGATGAGACCTACTGCATCGACAACGAGGCGCTGTACGACATCTGCTTCCGTACGTTGAAGCTGACCACGCCCACCTACGGCGATCTGAACCACCTGGTGTCGGCCACCATGAGCGGCGTCACCACCTGCCTGCGCTTCCCCGGCCAGCTGAACGCCGACCTGAGGAAGCTGGCCGTCAACATGGTGCCGTTTCCCAGACTGCACTTCTTCATGCCGGGCTTTGCCCCGCTGACGAGCCGCGGCAGCCAGCAGTACCGGTGAAGACGCTCAGTCCAGCCCTAGATTACGATCAACCCCACTGTTTTAGAAACTTCCTTTTAACTGAATGTCTCTTCCAGGGCCCTGACGGTCCCTGAACTCACCATGCAGATGTTCGACGCCAAGAACATGATGGCGGCGTGCGACCCGCGCCACGGCCGCTACCTGACGGTGGCGGCCATCTTCCGTGGCCGCATGTCCATGAAGGAGGTGGACGAGCAGATGCTGAACGTTCAGAACAAGAACAGCAGCTACTTCGTGGAGTGGATCCCCAACAACGTGAAGACGGCCGTCTGCGACATCCCGCCACGCGGCCTCAAGATGGCCGCCACCTTCATCGGAAACAGCACGGCCATCCAGGAGCTGTTCAAGCGCATCTCGGAGCAGTTCACCGCCATGTTCCGCCGCAAGGCCTTCCTGCACTGGTGAGTACAATGCAGTGATTGACAGCGGCGTGTTGCACATCACAGAGACACTGACACTGTGTTGTGCAGGTACACCGGTGAGGGCATGGATGAGATGGAGTTCACCGAGGCAGAGAGCAACATGAACGACCTGGTGTCTGAATACCAGCAGTACCAGGAGGCCACGGCCGAGGAGGAGGGAGAGTTTGAAGAGGAGGGAGAAGAAGACCTGGCCTAAGCAGCCGCCATGTTGTTTGTCCTCCTGATCTGCAGTTAACATTCAGGAAGCATTTAGGTCAAAACACTGAAGGTGGCTAAACAGCAGCAGCTTTACTGCTTCTGAGATTGAAGGATTTTCTCAGGCTCAGCTTGAATCATGTTAGATTTTACATTAGAGATATTTCTGGAATATATGTATTTTAAATGTATAAAACTGACTCTACTAGGGATGTTAAAGTGTAACTAACCCTCGTTAGAAAGTATCAAAGCAGGCAGAGCCAAAGGACTCAGCCAGGTGTAGGGCTGTAAGTTATTGCAATAAACAATTATATTCTTGTTTTGAGATCATTTTCAAGTATAAGAGACACGAGAAAAACAATCATGTAAATGGAAATTATTGAGCTTGTTTTAATTTATCATGTGACGAATTGATTTGTCGACGGGCTTGTTGAGCGGCGCTGTGGTCAGGATGACAGAAACACTGTTGACTTGTCCAGTTTCTTGCCTATTTATTTTTAGTTCCTCTTGTGGTTTTTCCATTCAGCCCCCAATATAGTGACAAATGTAGGGAGTTTTATGTGTTTCACCATTCAGCTGAAGGATCCGAGCACTGAGACCGTTTTACGTCGGATATAACAGAACTAAACAAATTTACATGATTTATTGAAAAATATAAAGATGGAACCCAAGCAGCCTATTTAAACAATTTAAGACAAGAATGTTGATTTGGGGTTAGTTACACTTTAAACCTGTCTGTTCTCTCTGTGAGCTGATTGGTTTTTGCTTTGCCAGAGGGACTGTAGAACGATTCTATTAGACCCGACTCATGTTCACTGTTACAGACTTTCCTCCAAGCTGCTGGTTACTTCATGTTACACTGACAAGTTCTACATGGTTACTGAGGTTAGTCATTTTCTCTGGAAAACATATTTAGGATTAGTTCACTGATTGCACTACAACACTGGAAATGACTGACAGTCTGTTACTTTTCTGCTTCTGTTTATAGATTTTGAATAAACACTTTCAACTTGGTGCTGAAGTATCATGTGATGAATTGATTTATTTTGACAGGCTTGGTGAACAGGACTGTGAATCAGTATTTTTGTCACTTATAGAAGCAGAACATTTTTTAACATTCTCCAGGGTTCTGATGTTGTCAGTCTGCAGTCCAACATTCAGCTGTTACCCACAGGGCTCAGTCTGTTCAGACGCCTTCAGCTTCCGATTTGCTTTTAGATAAGCAAAGCTGTCAGTTTGTAGATGTTATATAACGATAAAACAAATTGCCAGTCAAATGAACCTTACAGGAAGATGAACTTGACTCTGAAATGTAGTGAACTGAGTTTTTTTTCCCTCCATTCATAAGAGATTTTTAAATCTAACGAATGTTTGTACTTTTGACTTGAATGGATTGAAAACTCAAGTCAGAGCAAACAGGATCTTCAGTAACGGTTAACAGTAAATATGTTTCCAAGAATCGCTACAGAGCCTGACTAGTATGCTCTTGTCTATTTTCTGCATGCAGACAGTAAACATAAAGCTAGTTATGTCAGAATCTCCATTTTAAAAAGGGGAAAGTACAAGTCTGACCAATTTAAAACCTCAAAACTATTTTCTGTTGCAGTTAATTTTTCATGTTGCCATGGTTGTGATTCACCAAACTACTGATGATTTTTCTTCTGTTAGTACATAATCATTTGCTGTGTGAAACCAATTTAACTCTTTGGGGATTCAATTATAATGAGTTTTGTTGTAGTTTAATGTTTGGTGACCTGGAGTTGAACATGAACTGAAGATTGGATGTTGAACATAAATATGAATTATTAAACATAAACTGAACTAAATTCTATCTTTAAATGAATCTGAACGGTGGCTTGAAAAGCAACTATCCAACAAAGTTATGAAAAGGAAAGAAAATACAGACACATGACGTTCAAGAGGGAATTAATATGACGACAGGATCCCACTGAGCATGCTCTGTAGGGTGCAGGTATCCAGGAAGAGGACCAGCAGAAACTGCTTCTTGTAGCTTTCTGTTATGATCAAATCATCTGGGTATGTTTCACCAACTGCTTCTTGAGCCAAAAATATCCGATTAATGCAAATCATTTTAATGATTCTGCAGCACCACCATTTAAATAAAAGGGAAATATGGGGTCAAGTTCTCTTCTGAATGAAAACTCCAGAAAATTATCCTTCTGTGTGAATCAGCTCCATTTGCTGAGAAAAATGACTGCAGCGATGACAATAGGTGTAGCTTTGAAAGATTCAGAAAACTAGAGTTTCTGAGTGAGTGAATGAAAAAAGTAGAGAAAAGATTATACCAATTTACTGAACAGGTTATAGTTGATAAAACATTTAGGATGATGCACAAAATGACTACTTTCCTCCATGTATATCAGCCTTTTCAAAGCAGTTTTATGTATGTAGCCCTGGTTACTCTGGTAGTCTTTAGCTTGCTTATAAGTCTTTAGCTTGCTTATAAGAAAACATTGAACATTGTTCAATGTTTTCTTTAAATTAAAACCTTTTCCTCAAATGTGAATGGACCTTATCAAGCTCCGCCCAGAAACGCCCCTCGAAAGTCCCACGTGATTACATGTCTCACAATCAAAGCCTCACAGTGCTTAGCTTCTATGTGTAAACATGGCATTTTTCATTTCCACTGACTCTCTACAGAGTATTTCTGAGTCTATTAGTTTAACATTTCTGCCGGATTTTCACAAAATATCAGCCACGACATGGAACCAACAAGTTCATGTCATGTTTTTTGGACGACATCAAGGTGTTTTAGCCATGATGCCTCCAACATTGTGCGCGTCACAGCTAAATGCTGCCGGTCGATGAGGAAAACAGCAGATCCTCAGACCCTCAGCATAAATATGCTGTGGACAAGATCACTGACGCCTATTGTTCTTGCAAGGTTTTGAGGGTTTGAATGTGTCTAGGCCTGATACACGGTACTCTGTGCTAGCGTAGCTAACACGATTACAGTTTAGTAAAAAGCCTTTTCAGGTCAAATAAAATCTTTAATGTATGTCAGATACGCTACACATTGCATATTGATCTGTTCAGCTAACATAAGGCTGTAACAGACAAGCTTCAGGATGTTGAAGTTGTGTGCGGAAAAAATGCGGAAGTGCTAAAACGGGCGTCCATGGCATATACCCCATTTGTTGTCGCTAGCTGGGGTGGCAACAGGGGTGGCAAGGCTCTCGTTTGGGGTGGCAACCACCCCATGCCACCCCCGTAGATCCGCCCCTGGCAGTGAAGCTATTTAGTTGAGTGTAACGTTTGTTAGAGGCTCGACCTCCAGCCTCAGGAGTAGCAGCTCGTTCTTACTTCTAATAAACGCTGTTGGCGGTACTACGTCTGCGGTGTGTTGGCGTCGTTACAGTATTTATTTCATGGCCGACTTTCATACCAATAGAGCATTTTTTTTGCAGCCATGAGAGCGATTTCAAAATTGTTTTGGGGTCAAAAATCTACTAATTTTCTCACTCTAAAAAGCGGCAGTTGGTGTCAGTTACACTCTAAGGATCGGCAGTTGGAAATTTCGCAAGTTTTTAACTTTTTATGTCGACATCCTAACTCCGACTTCCAATAAAAATTCACTATATATCAAAATCAAGAACATTATACCTGTTCTTGATTTTCTCTTAACTCTTTTATTTCTTCTTGACTTCTTGTTTCGTATTTTTTTCCAAATTGAAATTTTGGATTTTTTCTTCGTACCGTCCTCTAGTTTTGCTGTCTGGTTTGCCTAAATTTTCCAGGATGGTTTCTCCCACGAAGCTGAAGTTGGTTTCCATTTCTAGCTTCCAATAGCTAAAGGGCGATTCCACTTAATTTTTCACTACCATCCACATCATTAATTGACTGTAGTTCAAAATCTACTATCGCAGACTAATCTAATCATTGGAGGGGACCTAAATTTTGTATTAGATCCATACTTAGACCATTCATCAACACGTAGAGCAACGGCCTCTAATGCTAGTATTTTCCTTAAGGAATATCTAAATAATTCTAATTTGTTCGATAGCTGGAGGATTTTTAACCCACAGAGGAAAGCCTATTCCTTTCACTCAAATGTTCACAATGTGTACACACGAATTGATTATTTAATGTTGGGTGGAAAATTATTGCCCTATACAAGTGAAGTAAAATATCACAATATACCAATTTCAGATCATGCCCCCTTTCTTTAGATTTACCATCCATCCATCCATCCATCCATCCTCATTTTCTTCCGCTTATCCAGGGTCGGGTCGCGGGGGCAGCAGCTTCAGAAGGGAGGCCCAAACTTCCCTCTCCCCAGCCACTCTTCCAGCTCCTCCAGGAACCCCAAGGCGTTCCCAGGCCAGCCGAGAGACATTGTCCCTCCAGCGTGTCCTGGGTCTTCCCGAGGTCCTGGACAACACCTCACCAGGGAGGCGTCCAGGAGGCATCCTGACCAGATGCCCGAGGCTCAACTGGCTCCTCTCGACGTGGAGGAGCAGCGGCTCTACTTTGAGTCCCTCCCGGATGACCGAGCTTCTCACCCATCTCTAAGGGAGAGACCGGCCACCCTGCGGAGGAAACCCATTTCGGCCGCTTGTATCCGTGATCTCGTTCTTTCGGTCATGACCCAAAGCTCATGACCATAGATGAGGGTGGGAACGTAGATCGACCGGTAAATCGAGAGCTTCGCTTTTGACTCAGCTTCTCTTCACCACGACGGACCGGTACAGCGCCGCTTCACGCAGACGCCGCCCCAATCCGCCTGTCGATCTCCCGCTCCCTTCTTCCCTCATTCGTGAACAAAATCCCTAGATACTTAAACTCCTCCACTTGAGGCAGGACGACCCCCCTGAAGGGAGAAGGCACTCTACCCTTTTCCGGCTCAAGACCATGGCCTCGGATTTGGAGGCACTGAGCCTCATCCCGGCTGCGAACCGTTTTAGCGAGAGCCACAGATCACGATCTGATGAAGCCATCAGGACCACATCATCCGCAAAAAGCAGAGATGCGATCCTAAGGCCACAAAACGGATCCCCTCAACACCTCGACTGCGCCTAGAAATTCTGTCCATGAAAGTAATGAACAGAATCGGTGACAAAGGGCAGCCTTGGCGGAGTCCAACTCTCACCGGAAACGAGCCCGACTTACTGCCGGCAATGCGGACCAGACTCTGACACCGTCATACAGGGACCTGACAGCCCGTATCAAAGGGCCCGGTACCCCATACTCCCGGAGAACCCCCACAAGGCCCCCCGAGGTCACGGTCGAACGCCTTCTCCAAGTCCACAAAACACATGTAGACTGGTTGGGCGAACTCCCATGCACCCTTTAGATTTACATTTAGATAATTTGAACCAGATCGAAAGGACATGGAAATTAGACCCACAATTGTTGAAAGAACCAGAAGTCTGCAATGTATTGTGTAATTGGTGCTTTTAATCAATTTTCAGTTAACTAAATTCAAGTCTATGTCACTAAAATCACTGTTCTTCTAAAATCTTTCAGAAAATTGTAAAAATGTACCGAATCGTATCGGATTGTATCGTATCGAATCAGACAACAAATATCGTGATACATATTGCGTCGTGACCAGAATATTGTATATCATATATATCGTGCATCGTATTGTGAAATTTTACCACGGTTTGCTTCTCTGATAACAGGTGTCCCATCAGTAGGTGGACCTCCACCTCCCTGTAGGTCTGCAGCTGCTCCACCCTCTCTCCATGTTCAGATGATGGATTGATCAGTGATGTGGGATTTGTTCCAATCGGCATGTTGTTCTAGAACCTAGCCCTGATGTTGTTCTAGAACCTAACTTCTCCTTGGTCTGTTGGTCTCTAATGGTTCTCTAATGTTCTCTAACAAACATCTGAGGTCAGAAAACCAACAGCTGGTTTCTCTTTACTAGTCATGTGACTTCTGACAGGCTTGTTCTGGATTTTATTTAGGGTTATCTGAATAAAGGGAGGATCATGATTACAGTTTAGTGTTAATGTGTTGTTTTGCCTTTTTCTTGCATGATCAGAGGATTTATGGTGAGCCCCCCTCTCTCCACCCTGGAATGTTCTCTTGCTGGATTACTGTGTTAAAGCTGCTGGACTGGCTTATCTACAGCTTCTGGCTTCAACATGAGGTCTGCTGCTCTGCTCCTGCTGATGCTCTGCTGCTTCGTCTGTGAAGGCCGAGCGGAGGTCTCTGTTCCTGCAGACGATGGCACTAGGATCGAAGCACATCCCCCCAGGGACCTGAGCGTCCTCTGGGAAGAGGTGCAGGGCCTGAAGCAGCTGGTCCTCAGTCTAAAGGGAGATCAAGTGGAGCAACGACAAGAACTCCGGACTGTGGAGAGTCAGCTGAGGGACGGGGAGATGGAGGCAGAGCTGCAGAAGCAGAGCATGGATGAGCTGCAGATGGCGCTAGATCTCCTGCTGACGGAGCAGACCTCTGGTCTGAGGAAGAAGGTGGAGAAGCTGGAAGAGCAGACCAAAGGTCAGACTAGTTGTTGTGTTTCCTGTTCATGTGCTTCATTAACCTTATCATTCTATTGGATGATTATAGCTGTGAAGAGGAGATGAAGGCGAGATCCATCAACCAGAATTGGTTCAGTTCAGTATAATTGGACAGATAAAGGCAGATAGTTCAGGTTCATTCTATCCAAACCTTTTCCAAAAAGATGTAATCTCAACTCAGTACAGCAACCCCTAAATCTCTGGTCCCCAGTTCCACAAGCAGAGTTCTGGTCTGCTGGGTTTTCGTTTGTCCGTCTATCAGGACATTCTAGAAGCTTCAATCTACTTCCTGCTAACAAACTGGATGGAGATGCTGATTTCATTTTCCAGCAGAACTTGGTATTGGCCCACACTGCCAAAAGTACCAAAACTGCTTAAATGTCCGTGGTGGCATTGTGATTGATTGGCCAGCAAACTGACCTTTAACTCTATCTTCAAGAGGTAGATGATTGACCTTTAGCTCTTTTTTTTCTTACAAAAACAAAGCAACAAAACTTTCAGCCTGTGGATGTTCAAACACTAAGAGACAAACCTCCAACCACCTGCAGCTGAAACTGGAGAGCAAAGTTGGTTTTCCACTGTACTGACTGAGTGAGGCTGAATAGAAATGCACACCGCACTTATCAGATTTTATATACGAACAATTTTACAGTCATCCTCCACCTTATGTTTATTTAGCACATAAAACTGATAAAATACCCAGTTTTGAAAATGTTTCAAAGCTTTATGGATCCTTCTCTGACATTTCCTGTCTCGTTTGTTTCTCTTAGCTGAGATATCAGAGCTTCATGCCAGAATAAACAGCAGTGAGAACTCAGTGGAGATCCTGAAGAAGAAGAACTCAGGTGAGTCTCAAGAAAATCAAAAAGCTGCTGGTGTGTCTCTGCAGCACTGAGTGGTTCGGTGCTGCTGTTTCCACAGCTGTTGCGGCTGAGCTGCCATTCCTGCAGACCAGACTGAGGGCCAGTGAGAGCAGCGTGGAGCAGCTGAGGAGGAAGGACACAGGTCATCATCCTCCTCTCATCCACCTTTATTACTTCTTCATTGGGTTCAGCACAGAGCTCTCCTGAAGTGTTCACACTCCCTGACCTTATCCACAACTCCTCATGTTCCGACCACAAACTTCTTTGTATTAATTAGGATTCCTTTGTGACAGACCAAAAACGTGGCGTGACTTGTGTTTCCAATAAGCATAGAATTGCACAAATTGAAACTATAAAAGTGAATTTACTTTATGAAACACAATAATTTTGAAAAAGCTCAGGTTTTTTGATAAAAAGTTTTTTGGTCACATTAAATGGATGTATTTTGCGAAACTGCAATAGAAACTTTTTTTTGCATCACAAGTCATGTGATCAACAGCTGGATGTTACTACTTTTGAAAACGTAGAAGAAGACAACGGAATAAAAAGACAACAGGAAGTAAAAAAGACAAAAGGAAGTTAAAAAAAGACAAAAGGAAGTTAAAAAAAGACAACAGGAAGTTAAAAAAAGACAAAAGGAAGTTAAAAAAAGACAAAGGAGTTAAAAAAAGACAAAAGGAAGTTAAAAAAAGACAACAGGAAGTAAAAAAGACAACAGGAAGTAGCCACGGATATGAATAAGGAAGTACCAGGAGGAGGACAGGGTGTTTTGTTACTCAAAGTGCAGCTGGATCCACCAGAGCTCTCACAGCATCACTCAATTAATAAAAGTGATGAGTCATTCTAAAGTGTTGAGTAGTTTGTTAAGTAGACATTTGTCACATGTTCTGAGTTGGACAGGCCAGTAGGTTCTGATCCAGTGGACTTCCCTCTGGATGCCTGCTGTCAGTAACCTGCATTTTGCTGCTTTCAGTTCTGGCAGGCAGACTGTGCAACACGGAGAGTTTGATGGAGGAGCTGATGGGGCAGATCTCAGGTCAGGCTGCTGCTCACACTCTGCAGTCTGGTTCGTTCTTCGATTCAGGGGGACTTTCTAAACGTTTCATCACACAGAGCTCAGGATGTTTGTGAACCTAGAAAACATAGCTAGTTAGCATGTTTTCCTGAAGTTGTCTCAGTTCTGTTGTAGGAGTCTTGAATAAAAACTTCAGCTCAAAGTAAATTCTGAAGCCAGTTTGATTTAGCAAAGTTTGTTTGATCTTAATCTCAAACTAAGAGCTGCAGGAACTACAGTAAAAGTATTCACACCCTCTGAGGTTTTTCACATGTTGTCTATCTGCAGCCACAAGCTTCACTGTATTTCATCAGTGACGCTCTGAGCCCCACTGCCAGCTTTAATCATCAGAATGGACAGAGGGCGTCTGTGAACATCAGTTTTTACATTTTGTTACAGATTCTCAGTTGGATTTATGTTTGAACTTTGACTATGCCATTCTAGCATATCAGTATTCTTGGATCAGATTCAAAGAATCCCACATCTGCTTTCTTATTTGTGAAGAAAATGTGAAAACTTTGTGTTCATCTATGACATGAAATCCCAGTAAAATACATTGAAGCTCATGACTGTAATGTGACAAAATGTGGAAAGTGGAGCGTTTTTATCATTCTGATGCAGCAGTATGAGTGGCAGCAAGAGTGAAAAAGGAAAGTATCTGTCAGGAGTCACTACAAGCATTGTGTTGAAATGAAAAACATTGGTCAGATTTCCTTCTGTCCCAGAGATCCAGGCCTGCAACACTTCAGCTGGGATGGATTCTGAAGTTCTGGTGCTGGAGAGTCACCTGGATATCCACCTGGACAAACTGAAGGCTGACATCGAAGGTAACGGTCAGCCTTCTGCATCCAACATGTTGGAAGACATTTTACTAAGAGCACATGATGCTACTACATCAGCCTCCTCTCCTCTGACACTGTAATGTGTCAGCAGGTAAAGCTGCTGCAGCTGTTAGCAACACAATCAGCTGCAGCAATGAGCCCATAGTTACATCACATCCATGTTTCTGTCACCTTTTATCATTCAAAGCTCATCTACTTGTAGTGGGAAACTGAGACTTTGATGAAAACTTCAGATGATCCTGGAAGGCTAACATGCTAGTCAGAGCTATTCTGACCTCCAGGCGACCTTTGATCCATTCCAGTTAAAAATCCAACATGCTTATATCAATAATTCAACTAGAACTGAGTTGCTTTATTCATTATTCATTTTATTTGTGAAATCTAAAATAAATAAAACACATGTAAGGGTTTTTTCTAATATCTTAAAATAAGACAGAACTGACTGAAAAATAACTTTTCAGTAATATAAATACATTTGTTTTTAGTCAATAATTCTTGAATATAGATTAAACTATACTAGCTCCACAGGTTTATAACAAGACATTTTTCTGTTTTAAGTTTTTAAAAAAAATCTCCAGTGAAACTAGTACTTTTAAATCTATACTCAAGAGTTATTGACTTATTGTCTGCTTTAACAGCAGTAAAATTCTTTACTGGAACATCAACATTTCAGCTCCACTGATTATTAGAAACAGTTGGATGTTTTATCTGACTCTCTTCCTTTCCAGGTCAAATTCATGAGTTTGAAAACAAACTGAGTTCCAGTCATGTGGCTCTGGACGTCCTGAGTGCTGCTGCTGGTCAGACCATTCAACAACCGGTCATATGATCAGATTCTTTTATTCTGCTCGTTCACACCGAACTGAACTGTTTGCTGCAGAGCATCGCCTGAACCAAACTGAGAGACAACAGGATGAACTCAGGAATCACAACACAGGTGAGCAGCACTTTGACCCACGTGAAGACAGATGGGTCCATACAGACCCGACCCACTGACCCGACATACAGGACATTATCCATCCTACTGGTCACCATGGATTACTGTTGCCCTCAAAGATCAGGTTTTATTTTTGTGAACTGCTGCAGTGGAAACAGCTCAACACAACTAATCTGACAGTGGAGTTTGACTTTTGTACGTCAGTCAGCCTGTTTATCAGTTAGTTATGTTAATTTAATAATGATTTTAGTAGTTTTGATTGCAGTCGTAGATGTTCTTCAGGATCGAGGATTTTTTTTAAACAGATGCAAAACATCCACAAGTTAAATAAAGGAAGGCAGCAATCAGGCTGGCTTTGATCGATGATGTGTTTTGGTTTAGATGTAAGAAAAACATTTCAGGAAAGTTTTAAAATGAAGTTAATAAACTCTAGAATACGGTAAAAAAAGTGAGTCAATAAGAGTCCAGTGACCGATGGAGACAGGCAGCAATCCCCGGGGCGCTTCAAGGTCCGACAGCCTCGAAAAAAAAAGGAAAACTATTTTTACTGTTGTTTTATTGTTTTGTTTGTTTGTTTTAGAGTTGGTGAGCAGACTGGAATCCAGTGAAAAACAGATGAAAGATCTGAGGACATTAAACACACGTATAATGTTTACTTTATTGAAAATGAAACTTATTTTAAAAACAAGTTGAAAAATTAAATGTATAATAAAATCTGATATATTCTATAGACCTGGAGACCAGACTGAGCTCTACTGAGGAGCAACTGGACCAATTAAAGAATCAGTCTGCAGGTACCATCATCAGGTCTTGTGTTTGGTTCTGTTCATCCTCATTGAAATCATGAAATGAATGAATGAATGAATCCTGTTTAGTTCTGGAGGTCAGACTGAGAGTCAGTGAGAAACAGTTGGAGGAGCAGGAAACAGGAAGTTCAGGTAACATGTGACACTTTTCTGTTGCTCATTTCAACATAAATGACTGACTGCTGCTTCATTCAGCTGACATCTCACTCCAACTGAAATCCACTGAAGCTCAGCTGGTCCAGTTGAAGAACCACACAGCAGGTACTAACGTTGGTGCTTTAAATAAGTTTTTTATGGTAGTAAATAACCATTTGAGTCATTTATCATGTCCTTCTCAGTTCTGGAGGTCAGACTGAGAGTCAGTGAGAAGAACCTGGAAAACCTGAAGACAGAAAACTCGGGTAACAATAAGGCCAACTGGATATTTACAATCATACGCTGTTTAGATTCTGATATTGTCTTACTTTTTATTAAGAATGCAAAAATGAATGAAATGTTGGCCAGAGAGAGAGAGAACGGTTAAAAACCCTTTGTCAGATTAATGTCAAAAATCAAAATGCCACAAACGACCTGAATGAAGCAAAAATATCTGTAAGCTTTTTGATAAATCTGCCAACATAAAAACAAACCTGAACGTTCTTAGTTTTGGAAGTCAGACTGAGGGTCATTGAAAGACAGCTGGAAGACACACGAAGCTGAAGATTTACCTTTAAAAGTTTTATTTTCAGCATCTAAAACTCAGACCTAATGAACAGAAACACTGGAAAACTCCCAGTTTATTGTTAACTGTCTCAGATTCCTAACATATCCTAAAATATAGTTAGAAATCTGTTAATTTGATTGAAAGAATCTAAATGATCCAATAAAGGCTCCTTGAGGAACTCCCTGCTGATGATCTGTGTTCAGAGTTGGTGAGCAGACTGAGAGCCAGAGAAACACAGCTGGAAGACCAGAGGACAACAAACATAAGTACTAGCAAATGTTTATTAAAATATTGGCAAATTAATCTGTTTCTTAAAAATAAGTAAAATTATTAAATCAAAAATCTGATCTGTTCTATAGACATGGAGACCAGACTGAGCTCTACTGAGGAGCAACTGGACCAATTAAAGAATCAGTCTGCAGGTACCATCATCAGGTCTTGTGTTTGGTTCTGTTCATCCTCATTGAAATCATGAAATGAATGAATGAATGAATGAATCCTGTTTAGTTCTGGAGGTCAGATTAAGAGTCAGTGAGAAACGGCTAGAGGAGCAGGAAACAGGAAGCTCAGGTAACATGTTTTATGTCTTCTTCCTGTTGAAATAAATTTCAAATAATACAAATTATTTAGCTGTAGCTCTTATAATTATAAAAAATAAAAAAAATGATAAAGGTATATATTTCTGAAAAGTGAGCCAGGTCTTAACACAAATTTGACTGTAGAATAAAACTGAATGGTTCCTGGAGGACCTCCTTCCTAACAGTCAGTTTTCTGTCTAGAGTTGGTGAGCAGATTGAGAACCAGAGAGAAACAACTGGAGGATCAGAAGACAACAATCACAGGTTCCACAGGATCTGAGTGACTTGAAGTACAATAAACATGAAAATGAATAAACATGAATGAATAAAATCTGATCTGTTCTGTAGACATGGAGACCAGACTGAGCTCTACTGAAGGACGACTGGACCAATTAAAGAATCAGTCTGCAGGTAGGCTGAGTGAAATGATGGCAAACGAAGCTCATTAGAAGAAACTTCATTAGTAAAAGCTGATTTGTTGAGCAGACATGAAGGATCGACTTGGATCAGCTGAGGGACAACTGGAGCAGCTGGAGAATCACACAGCAGGTACCATCATCATCATCATCATCATCATGGTCTGAACTCATACAGCACTTCTCCAGTTAATGGCAGCAGTGGCTCCTTTTTAGTGGCTCCATCTAGAGGAGAAAGTCTTTCAGTTCCAGTGCTAAATGATCATTAGAACATAAAGTTTGTTGATCTTTTAGGATGTGATCTTGCATTATTATTTACCAATATCAACATTATTATAGTTTATTGTCATAACTTCTGGAACTTACTTACTTCAAACAGAGACAGACTGGTCAAACGGAGACGGACTGGTCAAACGGAGACGGACTGGTCAAACGGAGACAGACTGGTCAAACGGAGACGGACAGGTCAAACGGAGACGGACTGGTCAAACGGAGACGGACTGGTCAAACGGAGACGGACTGGTCAAACGGAGACGGATGGTCAAACGGAGACAGACTGGTCAAACGGAGACGGACAGGTCAAACGGAGACGGACTGGTCAAACGGAGACGGACTGGTCAAACGGAGACGGACTGGTCAAACGGAGACTGACAGGTCAAACGGAGACTGACAGGTCAAAGGGAGACGGACTGGTCAAACGGAGACGGACAGGTCAAACGGAGACTGACAGGTCAAACGGAGACTGACAGGTCAAAGGGAGACGGACTGGTCAAACGGAGACGGACAGGTCAAACGGAGACTTACAGGTCAAACGGAGACGGACTGGTCAAAGGGAGACGGACTGGTCAAAGGGAGACGGACTGGTCAAACGGAGACGGACATGGTCAAACGGAGACGGGCTGGTCAAACGGAGACGGACAGGTCAAACGGAGACAGACTGGTCAAACGGAGACGGACAGGTCAAACGGAGACAGACTGGTCAAACGGAGACAGACTGGTCAAACGGAGACGGACAGGTCAAACGGAGACGGACTGGTCAAAGGGAGACGGACTGGTCAAACGGAGACGGACTGGTCAAACGGAGACGGACTGGTCTAACGGAGACGGACTGGTCAAAGGGAGACGGACTGGTCAAACGGAGACGGACTGGTCTAACGGAGACAGGGTCAAGTGTTTCATCTGTTGAAGAAGAACATTAAGTTGTTTTCAGTTTTGCCTCAGGCTTGCAGAACAATTCCAGCTCTGATGTAGTTAACAGCCCATTTGCTCCCCTTTAGCAAAGGTAATTCTTAGTAACTCTAATATTATTTTCAGGTCAGTTCTCCCAGATGGAGTCCAGACTGACTGATGGACTGAATAGAACAACAGGTCAGTCACATTTTTTACTAATCATTTGGTTTCAAATCATTCATTTATCTCTGGATTAGAAACTCAAGTAAAGTGTGAGAAGAGAAGACAATTAAAAATGTCATCGTATTAAATCCATGAATAAGATTTGATCTGTTCTGTAGACATGGAGACCAGACTGAGCTCTACTGAGGAGCAACTGGACCAATTAAAGAATCAATCTGCAGGTACCATCATCAGGTCTTGTGTTTGGTTCTGTTCATCCTGAGTGAAATCATGAAATGAATGAATGAATGAATCCTGTTTAGTTCTGGAGGTCAGACTAAGAGTCAGTGAGAGACGGTTGGAGGAGCAGGAAACAGAAAGTTCAGGTAACAACTAGACTGACTGGTAACATTCTTTATTTATTGTTTATGTTCAAATAATTTTGAAATAAAAATCACTCACAGGTAACTTTGCCAAGAGTAAATAATGTTTTTAAATTCACATATTTCTGAAAAGTATGACTGACTAGAAATGGTTCCTGGATGAACTCCTTCCTAAAAGTCAGTTTTCTGTTTAGAGCTGGAGAGCAGACTGAGAACCAGAGAGAAACAACTGGAGGATCAGAAGACATGGAACACAGGTACCACAGGATCTGAGTGAAATGATGGCAAACGAAGCTCATTAGAAGAAACTTCATTAGTAAAAGCTGATTTGTTGAGCAGACATGGAGGATCGACTTGGATCAGCTGAGGGACAACTGGAGCAGCTGGAGAATCACACAGCAGGTACCATCATCATCATCATCATCATCATCATCATCATCATCATGGACAGAACTCATACAGCACTTCTCCAATCAGACTAATCACTCAGTTTGCTTTGGACCAGAGCCACATTCAGCCTGTCACACTCACAAACACACTCATATTCACACACTGAAACACTCCAGAATAAAACTGAATGATCCAACGATGGTTCCTGGAGGACCTCCTTCCTAACAGTCAGTTTTCTGTCTAGAGTTGGTGAGCAGATTGAGAACCAGAGAGAAACAACTAGAGGATCAGAAGACAACAATCACAGGTTCCACAGGATCTGAGTGAAATATCCTCAAATTAATCTAATTTTGAAAAACATATGATTGTATTAAATCCATGAATAAAATCTGATCTGTTCTGTAGACATGGAGACCAGACTGAGCTCTACTGAGGAGCAACTGGACCAATTAAAGAATCAGTCTGCAGGTACCATCATCAGGTCTTGTGTTTGGTTCTGTTCATCCTCAATGAAATCATGAAATGAATGAATGAATGAATGAATGAATCCTGTTTAGTTCTGGAGGTCAGACTGAGAGTCAGTGAGAAACGGCTGGAGGAGCAGGAAACAGGAAGCTCAGGTAACATGAAACTTTTACATCGACTGAACATTTCTAATAACTTGTTTGTTTTACCGTCCGAACCAAGGAAACAGAACGTCTTGCTCCAGATCTGTTGTCTCGCATGTAAATGTTGTAGAAATCCTCCAGTCTAAACTGTCTGGTTCAGGTTAAAATGACTCTCAGCCATTTCATAATGTTTCTAAAACTTGTTAAAATAAATCAGTATTATTGCATGACGATAATACTGAGTGGCTTTGCTACTAGGTACATGGTTCAACTATTCTGATGTTATAAATTATGTTTATTTCCATGTGTGACTTTCAGCTCAGTTCTCCAGGATGGAGTCCAGACTGACGGATGAACAGAGCAGAACTGCAGGTCAGTCACATTTTCACAAATCATTTGATTAATGAATCATTTCAAGATGGTTTTTTATTATCTTTGGGCTTCAAGTCACAGAAGTTTGCAGATTTATAGGTCTTAATCATTTTAATTTTAAGACATTTGAGGAAACATTCTGTGGACTGATGAGACAAAGGTGGGACTCTTTGGAAGGTGTGTGTCCAGGAATCCTTAAAAAGTATTTTAAAAGTCTTAAATTAATGTATCTAAAATTCAGGCCTTAAAATATCTTACATTTATTTTAAAAAAATACGTCGGCCTTTAATACATTAACCATATGTCTTAAATTTTGTCATGACACGAACATTTAATGGTTTATATATGTTTTTTTTCCCTGAGATTTTTCTATAAGAAAAAATATTGAGTTGCACTCAGAAATCTCCATTGAGTACTGATAATTAACCGCTAACTCACCTTGCTAGCTAGTTAGCTTTTTTTGGATCTATCTTGGATAAGTGCTAACTTATTAGCACTTGGTTGGCTGGATGAAGTTCTGTGGGGACTCAGGTCTTAAATTCTATTCATAATGATCTTAAAAAGACTTAAATTTGACTTGGTGAAACCTGGAGAAACCCAGTGTTTAGTTAATAGGTTAAATATATGAGACCGGTCTGATTCTAAACATCGTTACACATTTTATTGATTCATATTCTAGTAATAATGATTTATAATAAATTATTTTTCAGAGTTTCAAACCCAACTGTCAGCTGTGACTTTCAGACTGAATGTGACTAAGGAGCTTCTGGATGATATGAAGAATCAAAGTCTAGGTGATGGATAACTACAGATGTTTTTCTTTTTTTTTTTTAGCAGTTTGTTTCTGCATATTGTGTCTGGATGAAGGGTTTTGTGTTTTATGTGTCAGCTGGAGCAGCTGAACTGGCTTCACTTTCAGAGAGACTGACTGCAGCTCAGGGGAACACAGAAGGTAAATTCTCCTGAGGCATTCTGGGCACCTGACGTTCAGAAACAATGAAAAAATAATGAAGAACCAAACATGGAGAAGCAGCGTTCAGCTTCTATGCACCTCAAATCTGGGACAAACTTCCAGAAAACTGAAAAATAGTTGAAACACCGAGTTCCTTTAAATCCAGGCTAAAAACAAGCCAGTTTAGAGTTGAACCATTTGAACTGTAATAAATGGAATATTGACCGACCAACATATTTGATGTGTTGATTTTTAATGTCGGCACTTGACAAAATGTAAAATCTGCTGTTGATTTTCACAACTCCTGACTATATGATGTTTATGATGTAAAGCACTTGACCGGCCCGGTGTGTTGTTGAAATGTGCTGTACAAATAAATTTGATTGATCGATTGATCGCTGAGGTTCCAACATATTTCTTTCAGATGAGCTGAAGGTGGCTTTCTCAGCCGGTCTGACTGATTCAGGAATAGTCGGTCCATTTGATGAAGAAACTACTCTGATCTTCTCCAAAACCATCACCAACGTTGGCCGAGGCTACAACAGCTCAGCAGGTAGCAGGAGGACCGTCTCTGTAAACGCTCTCTCTGACTGCAGGGCAGTGAACTGATGAATGAATGTTGCTGCTGCAGGTGTTTTCACCGCTCCAGTCACAGGACTTTATTTCTTCAGCTTCACGGCTGCAGATTACTTGAAGGGTTACATGGGCCTGTACTTGTATCGGAACGAGCAGCCAGTCAGCTTCAGCCTGGACCTGAATGACCACGGAGGATACACCTCTATGACCAGTGCAGTGGCTCTGCAGCTGGACCGGGGTGATCGGGTTCGCCTCGCTCTGCCAGCCAGCTATCGGCTCTATGACGACTCCAGAAACTTCAGCGTGTTCTCAGGTTTCCTGCTGTTCCCGGTCTGACCCAGTTGAGTTAGAAGCAACGTGGAGTCTTCATTCAGACTGAAATAAAAGTTGTTTTTTTGTGATAAGTGGAAAGGTCAGTGAGTGTTTTTGAACAAACTCAGTTTGAAGCTTCTTGATGAGTATAAGTACACATTTCATCAGGTTGGATATGTGTATTATTTTGTGGTCTGTCTCTTGTCTACGTTGTGTATGATCTAATCCCAACCTGTATGTCTCTCCATACAGGTTGGGAACAGATCCGGTCATGGTTGAAATGCTGAGTGACATCAAAAACTGGGGCAAAAAAAGAAGTGTAATATCACATCTATCCCACCCCAACAGAAAAATCAAGTTGTTAGGAGAGAAAATGTAAAAGAAAAAAAGACAGCATTTGATTCTGACATTTTAATAAAGTCACCTTAGCTCTGGGTTGGATTCTCTAGTCCAGTACTTGACTGGTTTGAATCTTGCCTATTGACTCTTTATGTCAACAGGTAACGTCTCATGGCAGAGGACAGAAAAATCAAATTTGGGGACATCAAGGTTCAATCTTGGACTTCTACTATTTAATATCTATATGCTCCTGTAGCTCAAATACAAGTAACCATAACTACGCAGATGATCCACAGCTCTATATTATGATGTCACCAGGTGACTTTAAACCCATCCGAGCACTGAACAGATACTTAGAACAAATCAATGCATTGATCACTGTTTCACAAAGGGCCATGTGTTTGGATTATTTTCTTCCTTAATAATAAACACTTTCATTTAAAACTGCATTTTGTTTATTTGTAGTCTTGATTAATATTTTAACTGGTTTGATGTTCTGAAAAAAAAAAGAAAATCAATGAGGTGGCAAACACCTGTTCAGATCAGATGTATCAATTTTATACATTTCTGAAGAACTGCTTTGACTTTGACATGTAAGAGCTGTTTTTGTGTTGATTTATTTGAAAGAATGATTCTGCAATCTAACGTGAAAAAAGTGAGCAATCCAGATTTCTGATGGCGCTGTGTGTGTTGAGGCACAAAGTAAAGAGAGTTAAAGAGAAGATCAGAGTAAAATCTGAAACTTTTATTAAGTGTGACAAAAAACAACAGGAAACAGGACTCTGATGTCTCTGTGCACAAAGTTCCACAGCTCTGACCCGACAAAGCCCCGTAGCGTTTGCCATAAAAGGTGAACGAAGGTGCGTTAAGGCTCAGATCAGGACTTCCACCTTAAGACTTCTAAAAACACTCCGGTCTCTTTGGGCCGGAGTCAGTAGTGTAACAGCTCACCAATAAATACAAAGTGTTATTTGATCGCTTCAGGAATCATGCAGATGCAGGAACATTTACATCAATCAAGTCTATACAAAGTATTGCTCTTTGATCGCTGGTTTTCACTTCCTTCTACTTTACAGTGAGCAATCGTCTGCAAGAGCTTCAGACAGACTTTAAAGGTCCTGGTAATAAAACAAAAACGACAATCTAAAAATGCGTCCAAAAGAGAGTTTGACACTGTTTCTGGGGGCAGCTGGAGGTCAGGAGGTAGAGTTGTCATTCACAAAGCAGAGAGAGAGTCCTTCAGGTCCCGTCTCCTCTGGTCGGCGTGTAAACAAGTGCAAAAACTGAGCCCCACGTTGACCCCCGGTGTGCTTTCTGTGTGACAAAAACACACTGAATGTTCAGGGAAAAAAGAGCGCAGGATGAATGAGGAGGTGAAGTGGTGAGTGAGGCTGCAGCTGTAAGGTTCACTGAACAGTGTCAGACTAGGAAGAATTTAAAAAAGTAAGATATTCAAAAGTAGGGAGAAAAAAAAAGTTTGAGTTTAATGTGTGGAGTGGAAGCAGCTCAGGTGGAGGTGTTGATCTTCCTGTTGACGGCCTGTAGGAGGAGCAGTGAGTACTCCTCAAGTAGAGCCGCTGCCTTCACCTCCCCCACCCCACCCAGACCCCCCTCCAGTCCCAGCATGCTGGGCGAGCCCAGAGGGAGAGAGTCCAGCTCCGCCCTCATGGCCTGGAAGGCCTCTGATAGGAGGAGAGACATCTGACACTGGCTGGGGGAGGAGTCATCTGCAGAGGAGCTGCTTACCTGGAACAACAATCTACATGTTAATGTATTAAACACTTGCAAAAACAAAACAATAGCAAGAATTTTTGCTCTAGTTTCTAGTGCAAATATCTTAGTTCACTTGAAATAAGACAAAACAAAATTACAAGTAATTTTTCAGCAAGATGTAGAAGCTTGTTTTAATTCTGTAAAAATGATTAAAAAACTACTAGTTCCACTGGCAGATTATTTAACTTATAATAAGACATCGTTTCCATCTTACAAGTGGAAAAAAAATTAAGGATTCACCAACAGCAGTCTTCTGATTACAGATAGGCCTGTCACGATAACAAATTTTGCTGGACGATTAATTGTCTAAAAAATTATTGCGATAATGGATAATAATGTTTCAAGACCTTTTGACAATGATTTAATGGAAATGACTAATAATGCATGCGATTTCCTGCCATAAATAGATACACTTTATTTGCAAAGGAACACATAACACTGGAACTGATGAACTAACTCAGTTCCAGTGTTAATAGATTGGCTTTCTGAGGGAAATTACAGAGGTGAATCCCAAACAGCTGACACAACGCAACCCGAAGTCCAGCGGACATTGGAGATGATATGTGGAAACAACACGAATCTTTATTCAACGTTTCGTGCAAAGAAAATAGAAATGAAAAGGGGAGAAGTTGGAGCCAAATTGCTACCGCAGTTGATAAACCTGGTAAGTTTCCAGATGTTCTTCATTAACGTGACAGAAATAGGTTATAATGATTTTCATTCAGTCAGGACTTTATTGATTAATGGCTGACTTTAAAATTACAAGTCCAGTTAAAATCAGAAAAGCTGATGATTGAAATCAGGAGATTTTCAGCTTGATCAACCCTGATGACTTAAACATACACAATGTAAAAAGCAACAGGGTCACATCCACAACGTTCTTCCTTATGCACAAAATTATTTTTAAGAAAGACTTCAATTTAGCTATTTTCTGCAAACAGCCAAACTCTATTTTCTGCACCATGTCAACAAACGGCTGTGATTCATTCATGGGAGTAAAGAGCAAGACTTTTATTTGATAATACGAAGGCTGAGTGCCGAATGGCAAAGTTGTTTTATTATTTTTAGAGAAGTGTAAGCAATAAGGACTTTTTAAAATCAGTGTTTAAGAGACTTTCAGCAGATAACAGGAAGGCTGCAGATGTGCTTTGGTAGAGGGAATTAAAGTGACAAAATAATGTAACTTGACAATGAGGTGCAGCAGGACTAGCAGAGGAAGCAGACAGTCTGAGCAACATGTGATCATCACCTTCCTGTACAGATGTGTTGCTCTCTTAAAGCATCTCTGCAGCTCATTGGTCAGAGCTTTGCATGTCTCCAGGCTGACCATCTGATCTGTAAGAGGAGCAGCAACAGGTCAGCTCACTTCCACCTTCACTTTATAGACGGATAATAAACACACAGCACAGCAGCAACTACAGTCAGGGGAAAAATCATGTCCAATTTTAATTTTTGGGAGAAAATGCGTCAGCTATAAAACCAGTGGAGAGCGACCACATAGCAACGAAAACAGCAAATAACTTTATCTTGTATTTAATGGTCTTGTACTTAAATAAAGTCAACAATATTAACTGCAAACACCTTCAGTACCTACATTTAGGAACTGTCTTGAACAATGGGGGCAAATGCTGCAGTTACTGAGTGTGCTTGATACTCCAGATATTACGGTAAATGTCTGAGGTCTAAACAGGACATTCATGCCTAACTATGTCAGAAAACACACAGGCTGTAATAGGGTGTCCTCATTTTTTCACGTGACTGTATGTTGTTCACAGAAATACACTCTCATTGAAGTGGAGGGAGGCAGCAGAAAAGAAGGGAAAAAAGGGAGACAGCTAAAAGGCCAACAGGAGACACATCTCACCCATTGTAGAGGGAGAGGAGGAGGGGCGGAGCCAGAGACATGACAGGATGAAGTGATGAAGAAAAAGAGGATGAGAAGGAAGGCCAAACCTGGATCATCTATGGTGTCTCCACTGGTACCTGCACGAGTCAAAGTGTCCTCCTGTCGGGGCAGACCCACAGGACAGATGGACACTAGGGGAGACAGTTCTGAGGAGGCGGAGCCAGCAGGCTTGGAGGAAGGGGAGAAGGAGTCCATGGAGATTTTGTCCGGAAGTGGACGGCTGCTGCCTGGGACGCGAGCCTGGAGGATCCGGGAAGAAGGGCCTGCTCGGTTACCATAGCTGCCCGGTGACAGAGGCAATGAGGAAGAGGCGACAACAGGCACAATGGCAGCATGTTGGGTCGTGGCCAGAGAGGCGTTGGAGTGCACCACGGCAACGAGAGGCGGGTAGGATGCTGTCTCTTTGAGCTGAGATGCTGCTGAGCCGGACGCCACGGCAACATCCTCAGGCTCAGAGATGTGGAGGTTGTCGCCAATGGAGACAGAGCGAGACATCTTAGCCATGGAGCTGGCAGTGGGGCTCATATAGGAGCGAGGCGTCGATGATGTCAGAGAGGGCGAGGAAGACTTCCTTGGCGTTGCCGTGGCGCTGTCCTGTTGGGGGGACCGGGGAGAGCTGGAGCTAACCTTTAGATTCCACTGTGTTGTGGGCGAGGGCTTCCTAGGTGATGAGGGGAGAGTGGTGGGACGCTGAGGGGGGGCATCTCTGGATGGATCAAAGCTCAGCTGGGAGTCCAGAGAGTCTCCTGATGAAACAAGAGAACAGAGAGGATCAGCTGTTGAAGCGTGGATAAGTGTGGGCTGGTGGGGGGTATGAGGGTTACCTGTGCTGACCAGCAGGCTGTGGACTGACTGGGCCTTCTTGAGCCCTGAAGTCAGGTGGGAGGCAACTGAAGGGACCACCAGGCCTTGCTTCCCTCTGGGTTGGATCGAGTTTTGGACCTTCTCCTTCTGTGACGGAGTCTTGGTGGGAGGATTGGTTAGGCTGGTGGTCCTTGCTCCGTCCCCCTGGGGCAGACTCTGACTGTGTGCATGAGGAAGCTGTGATTGGTCCTGGTGAGTCTTTAAAATCTCCTGCTGGTCCGATGACTCCTGACTGTCCTGTGTCCGGCTCTGGATCCCATCTACCAGGGGCCGGACTTCAGAGACCAGGGGCCTGGCCTTCACCTCTCCCACCCCTCCAAGGGAGCTCCACATTGGGGAGGAAAGTCAGTCCGACTGAGGAGCACAGACAAGGTTCAGTGTACAGCAACCCTAGTGTGTCTTTGTGTGTGTGTTTCTGCATTTCTGTTGACTATATAATATCATAATTTGACATTTCAAAAATGAATTCACTTAATGAAATCCACCAATTTCATTTAGTTTAAAAAAAAAAGAAGTCTTTACCACCCAGATGAGGTGGTTTTTTTGCCGCATCAAAAGTGCTTTATTTTGCAAAAATTGCAATGGAAACACTTTTTTGAATCACACGGGTAACATGATCAACAACCCAATGTTGCCACTGGCACAAACCATGAAGAAGAACACAACACAGTAATTTTAGGATGATGGTGCACCATAGTGAAAGCTCCCATAGCTTTAGCATGATGCTTAGTGGGAGCACAGCAAATTTCACGGTCAGACAGCGGGGAAGTGGGAGAGTTGTCCCGTCAGACCGTCAATCTCCAAAACCACACAAAAAAGAACTTGTAAAAGCTTGTTTTTCAGTAGTTTGGTAAACTAGGTTTGATTGCGGATCAAAGTTGCAACGTTTGTTACATCTTTAACTGGTGTGGTTCACTTTCATTGCACTGTCAAATGAACCAAAACCTTTGAAAAGCTTGTTCCCCCTCTTTGTCTGTGGAGGCGCTGAACCAAAACCACGGAAGGTAATAATAAAAAAGCTTTCTCCTCAAGATGAAAATAAAAATGGAGAGGCATCAGATTTAACTGTTGGAATTATTATTTTTTGTCTTTGAAAAAAGATGCCATTTATCCCAATAGCACTGGACTAGTGAGTTTGATTTGGTTATTTTTACCCAGAATGTTTTTTGCTATAGTCCACTTTCTGTTTTTGGAGCAGTCTCTGATCCACTTGGCGTTCACATGTGCATTCAAACCACACTAGAGTTCACTTCAACCGAACAGAGGCCAAGGTTTGTAGATGGACCAGAGTTTGATTACGCGTTCACACCTCCCGAAACGAACCAGACTTTCTAGGCAAAGGACTGAAGTTCCATTAAAGTGAATTAAAAAGAGATGGTCTGAATGTACTCTGAATGAATCTAAAAGCCAGAAATGTTCTTCCTTCTTATTCACAATTAATAAAGTTTCAATCTATCAAGCTATCTGTTTGACTGTCTGTCTTATGAAGTTGGAGGTTATACAGTTTAAGCAGCGTGGATACTTTCAGAGCGCTCTGTAAGTCTTGTGTAATGATGATCAGAGATGTTTTACCTTCCACAGAAGTTCTGGGAGAGGAACCTTGAGGAGATGCTGAGACTCTCACAGGAGCTGTGACACGTCCTGTTTGGATCACCTGGTAACACAAACATTTCACACGACCTGCTGAGACCCAGAAGGCAGATTGTTGTACAACTGGTGAAAGGAACATGTTTTGTATTTATTCCAGCCCTTCAAGCACTGCGGGATACAGCAAGATGAAGGTCAACAATGTGTGAAAGGAAACAATGGAAAAACAAGATGTTTCATGTGGATGAGATGGAACGCTGTGTTCAACAGTTTCTAATATCATATCAGATGCATTCCCATTACAAATATGTGCACAACTTTGTTGATATTCTGCTAATGTTGAAAAAAATACAATTTTGCAATTGCAGTGTTTCCAGAATTAAAATAATTAAAATTGCACATGAATAAGTTTGTTTACACAGTAAGTTATTATAAAACATGCAGAATCATGATACTCCTACTACTTCCTGGTGCCTTCTTTGTTATTTGTGCCAGTTGGAACATCTGGTTGTTGATCACATGACTCGTGTGATGCAGAAAAAAGTGTTTCCATTGCAGTTTTGCAAAATCTATTTTGATATGGCTGAAAAACCAAAAACCAACACCTTTTATCAAAAAACATGCAAATTTAAGGTCAGTGGAAACGCAGTTGGTGATCAGCCCAAGCTCTAGACCAGTTGTTCTTAGCCTTTTTTGAGGTACCGAACCCATCAGATTCATATGCGCATTCACTCAACCCTTCTTTCGTGATAATTTTTTTTCCAAATTCAAGACATATCGGTGACCCAAGGGTCACTTTAAGAAGATCACTAAGTCTTCTTAAAAGGTAGAGTCTTTGAGAACAGTTCTTCAAAATATAGTCAGTGTTTTCAGCCCAGTTGAGCTGACTGTCCAGGAACGACCCATGGTATTTAAAATTTGCCACAGTTTCAACAGGTTGGCCATCGAGAGAAACTTTAACCACTTTAAGGTCTCATTTAGATCATTTAATTAGCTCTACATTCTTAAGATAATGAAAAATTAATAATAAATAATAAAGACTTTGCGGTATTCTGATTTAGTAATGTAATTATTTTAGTGGTGTTACTACCCCCAAGCCACTAGAGGCAGTACCAACCCCAAAAAGGTGAAACTAAGGAGCAGATTTAGACTAAGAATTTGGTAAAAACTCTGAGCTTTGCTGAAGTAATTAAAGACACAAGTTCAAATCCATGCTGAGAGTGAAACTCCTTCAATCAGTGCTTCTCCGCAGCTCTGATTGGCTAAGCAATGTAACGTGATCCTCTGCAGCAAGTGATAGCAAAGCGGGGCGTCATCACAACTTTACACAAGTGTGTCTTTACCAGAGGCTCCTCTGAACCCCTGAGAACGACTCGTCGAACCCTGGGGTTCGATCAAACCCAGGTTAAGAACCACTAATCTAGAGTGTCATGCTGTACCTGAAGCAGACAGCTCAGCCAGTTTAACAAAGTGCTCCTTCAGGAAAGCCTCCTGGTCTGGAGTCTGAGGGACTGTCTGAGGCATCCCGTCCTCTCGGCTCTCTTGTCTTCCCTCCTCCTCGTCCTCCTCCATTTCCAACTCTGAGGAGTTCCCATCCACACTGAGAGGTTCTGTATGCTCTGTATCTGGTGAAACAAAGGAAGGAAACAGAATCACAAACAGATGACAAATTACCTCAGCCAGATATCACTGTATGACGCCTTTCCATACCGCCTGCAGCTGGTCTCTCCGGACTGGACAAGGCAGAGCTGAATCTGAGGGAGCAGCCGCTGTCCGGACTGGGTTTGTCCTGCCGGCCATGTGGATCAGAGGGACATGTCTCCTTCACCTGGAAGTCACTGACAGGTTGTAAGGAGGTATTTAGATGCTGATCTGTACTCAGAGTGGAAAAGTAGCTGTGCTAGACTTTAAGAAATGCTGTGAATCATTCTGTTGATGATGAAGAGTGAACTCCACCAACTCCTTCAAACTTAAAGCTGGTATCAAACAATTATTCAACAAAAATCTTTGTACAGCTATCATTTTAAAACTATTCATGAAACTTCTAAAAGGCTATCCAAGGACAACCAGTGATGATTACATATGTAGCACATGTTTTTCAGCTTTATTTCTAATACTGTATTTTAAAAACTATGTGTCACTTTGGAAGATTACTTTGGAAGATGACTAATGTCAAAACATGCAAAATGATGGCAGTTTTTGAAGCACAGATGTCCGTGCTCTAAGTATGGATGGTCAATTACAGCTGTACTCTGCCGGTGAAGTGTGCAGCAGAGTGTAGCGGAGAGGCATGCAGTAAATCTGGAGCAATATAAAGGTGGTTGTGTTGCATGAAGAGGTTGTTGGTTATTTTAGAATATGCCACTGTCCGCCAGATACTTTAGCTGGGCTCTTTATAAATAATGAAGTGTGTTACCTTCCCACCAGGCTTATTCTGTCCTCCCATTTGTCAGGGAAGAGAACTGGATCCTCTCTGTCGAGGCTTTGAAGGGACAGCAGGAAGTAGTCTGGCCTTTGACTGATCTTCACTTCATCATCTTCCTAAATAGACAGAAACACAAAATATCACCTATAAAATACATAAACTCATTATTGTCTCACATTTCACTACTAGCTTTTATTTTACAGAATATATAGTGCAAAACACCAAAGTAAAGTCATTAGTGACTTAGAACAACTAGTCCTTTCAGGAGGACACATTTGGAGGCGATCTGGGACACCAGATTGATTTTGGAGTCTGAATGTGGATTTTGTGTCAATCCACGTCAGACCATCTAACAACACAAAACTGTCCTATTCATGGATGACAACCTGAACTGGATTTGGACTTCCTGTATTTGGACTACTCTACACAAGTTAAGCTAGACACAGTGTTGGTATTAGGTTGCACTCTTCATTCTTAAATTGTGCAGGTAGTCTGTGGTGAAAAATCCTGGAGGATAAAGATTAGTCCCTAAGAGTGGAGACATGGGATAGCTACTGGCTGCAGGATCTCATCCTTATATCCCTCTGGATTGAGAATAGCTCAAAGTTAACAAGCCTTGTTTGTTTTCAGTGAGGGAGATGCTGCCTCACATCATCACACTACCTCCACCAAAAGCTGTTTGGCATTGGCCATAAAGAGTTTGGCTGTTTTTTATGATTCCAACCAACATCCTCAAGGTAAAGCATTACTGGATTCGACTGAAATCAAGAGCTTCTCACCCTCACAGAGGGGACTAGAAGACTAACTGTACTCTGCAGCTCATCTCTGTTCCGATGAATCATCGGCTCCACATCCTGCCTCCTGGTCGAGTCGTCTGCGTAGGCCCAGGCCCTCTCCTGATTGGACAGGATCAAGTGTAGAAATGTAACAATTGTGTCACATTGTAGGGAGTTTGTTTTCAACATAAAGCTTTTAACCGTGGGGTGTGTGCCTTACTTCCTCCTGCTCCTCCTGACCTTCCAGGCAGTATGAGTCCAGCAGCCTCAGGTCTAACATGGATTTCACCATCAGGGCACCGTCGGCACTCGCTGTCCTCCTTGACCAGCGGCGGCGAGGGAGTGGAGCCTCGGACGTCTCCTGATGAGTCAGAGCAAGTGGTGTTTACAGTTTTTAGTCTCCTGTAAGTTGTTGTCATTATAAGAGAAGATGTGATAAAATCAACTGGAAAAATTAGCTAATTTTCAGTAGTCCTGACTGGCAACCGACTCAAAAATACTACCTTTATTTTTGAAATTGATTATTCTATAGATTGTTCTGATTCTTTTTATTGGATTTAAAAAATTGCTACATTCTTCAGATTTTTCATTTTACCACCCAAGCCTTTTCTATACAATATTAGAACAACATTAAACTATAGAAATAAACAATTTCATTACTTTGACTGACTTTGCCTCCAGTTTAAAATATTTGTTGAGTCATCATTTCGTTCATGTTTTATGACAAACACTCTCTCTCCACAGCTCATTGTGGTGGTGCCTCTGATCCTAACAAATACTTAATGACTGCTTACAGCAGGAAGGCTGGCAAATTATCTTGAAAGCAGCAGATCTCAAAAGCAAATGTGTTGAAATCAAAGATCAGAATGAAACCAGAGATGGGAACTTATTGGTCATGTTTAGATGATTTTTAGATCAGTTTAGTAGATTTTAGGCATTTTCTGCATAAAGTCGTGCAAGTTTCTCTCTATGTAACTAATCATGGAATATTAGACTAAAAAAATCACTTACATTCCTGATCTCTTTGCTGTGCATCTCATCAGATACTTCTGAAAAAGAAAACACATGAATATAAAAAGATGAGATTACTTGACTACTTTAAGGTTAAAGGTTGTATTGATAACAAGTTTAACATGAAGATAACGGCAGTGTCTGACCTGCAGCCTCCTCCGGACTGTCTGTGGTGATCCCTCCCTCTTCCTCCTCTGTGTCGCTATCAGAGGACAGGTTGACCACACAAGGACTGGGCGTGGCCCCGCTGCTCAGACAGACGACACACAACAACACGTCAGCACATCGCAACATGTTCAACGCATGCAAATCAACTAGAACTGTTCATCCTTTCTTTAAATAAAGTTTCTGTTGAAGGCAAACTTGACTGAACGTTCTTTACTTTCTTGGTTCTCATCTCAACCAGAACCAAACATGGAGAAGCAGCATTCAGCTTCTATGCAACACAAATCTGGAACAAACTTCCAGAAAACTACAAAACAGCTAAAACACTGAGTTCCTTTAAACACAGACTAAAAACCCACCTGCTTAGAGCTGCTTTTCAACTATAATAAATGGAATATTGACCAACATACTCAGTGTATATTGATAATTTCAATGATGGCACTCATCAAAATGCAATATCTATTACATCTTTCTCAATTGTTGACTGCATGTTGTTTTTATGATGTGAACTACTCTGTTGCTGAAATGTGCTACACAAATAAACCTGACTGACTGAACGCGATTGATCAAAGTTGGTCTTGTCTTACCTGGGCTTTACAGCCTTCTGTTCAGATGCACTGAGGCAGTTAGGAACAGTGCTGGAAGGTCGAAGGTCAGTGAGTCGCTGCCGCATCCTGATGGTCAACTCCGGGTTCAGACGCCACACGAAGATACAGCTGCATGAACAAACACACATGGATCAGTGCATGTGTTGATGGTGAACGTAAAGGACCAGACACCTCGGCAAGCTCTAGATTTCATTTAGGGGCATCAGAGTAAAGGGGACCAAATAGACACATATTTGGTCCTCTTTACATATGTAAAGATTTACATATGTGAGAAAAGTTTTGAACACTCTGCGACATTTTTCTTTCCTCTTCAGAGTTTTGCACTAATGTGCATCAATCTGTCCTAAAATTGTTACATTGAAGTTTGTGGTTAAGTGACAAAATATTAAAAAAATTCAGAAACAGTTCCGACGCCTAAATATTTTCATAGCAATAAATATTAGAGGTACCTGTCTCCTGATACAGTGATCAGGTGTCTGCAGTCACTGCTGAACTTCAGCCCTGTTACGATCTCTGAAACACAGACAGGAACCAGACTCACTATAAGGAACGGATTTGCTCTGATTTCAGGCATGTGTTCAAAAAGGTAATGCAGAAACAAGATGGAGGATAACACACACATTCCACTGACCTGAGTGACCAAACATGGTGGACACACATTCTCCAGAAAAGAAGTCAAAGATAGAGACATTCTTGTCTGAACAGGAAGTGGCGATGTAGAGTCCTGATGGGTCGATCTGTACCTGAAGAATAAGAAGAAGGGGATGACCCAGTGTTCCTTTAAAATATCACCATGGTAATCAGTAGTTGATTACCTTAATAACAGTCCCATCCTCGCCCTGAGAACCTTTATACACCTTCTTTTGTTTGGCACTTCCGATGTTAAAGATTCTGCAGAGATGAAGCAGAAAGAAAATCATCACCAGCAGCAGCTCACATACCTGCAGATGAAGGCCCTGAACACACAGAGATGAGCACATTATATTTTTGTAAACCATTAAGAACAAATGTGTTTTCACAGGCCATGTTGCAGTGCTGCAGAAAGTGGTGTGGTAAATATGCCAGGCCAATCGGTGGCGCTGTAACACTGCCAGAGAACAATAACAACAACAAAAAAAACACTGAATGGCAGCGTTGGCAGAGTGAGCAGGTTTTCCCACAGCAGGGCTTCTTTTTTGAACATGAGATGTAAAAAAACGAGTCTGGGCAGATTGGTTTTATTTAGGCTTTTTTTCTCAACATATGAAAGTAAAATTATGTGTTAAAGCACTAATTTTATGCATTTGTTTTTGAAATATTTAGAATATGTTGAATGTGACTTCAGCAACTATTAGTAGCCACTGGTTAATCAAGTGTCACTGTGTAGTGCTATTGTACAACTGAAATCCCAGTGCAACTTCAATAAATAAAAAAACAAAGTCTCATTTCCTTTTCCGTCCCAGTGAATCTGTTTTTTTCAAAGACTGTGTGTAAAAAACAAGCTAAAGAATGTTTCTTATCTGAAGGTTTTCCCTCATCATGTCTGCCCTATGGACACTGAAACATCAACATGTATGTCACAGTTTTAGGCCCTGAGGTCTAAATATAGCAGTGTGGGGCTCTACCTGATTTTGCGGTCCTGACAGCCCACTGCTGCGTACTTCCTGGTTGGTTCCACGTCCATATCATACAGAGTGGTCTTCCTAACAACGTGATGCGTCCGGGTGAACTCCAAACCCTCTCCCATCTGAAAAAGAAAGAAAGGGAAAAACATGTGATTATCACTGATCTGGCAGTATATTGGATAGTTTGGAATATTAACACTTTTCCTTCTCTGCTTTTTATTTTCCAACATCATCCATTGATTCTTTGCTGGAAAGTAATGCAGCTCCTACCTGCTGAGCTGTGCGAAAGTAGACACTCTTATCTGCTCCACAGCTGATCATGCAGACCTTCCCCTCGTTGGCTGGTGGGATGATGAAGAGGAGAAGTTAAAATCCACAGCAGGGATCACAGGCAGACAGACCAGGGTCACATTCTAACGGTATGATCAACTTAAGAACAAATTCTAGAGCTTCAGCTTTCAGTCCTTTCCTTTTATAATTAAATAATTTATCTCAGATCCTTCTACAGCAAATAGAAAATCAACAAGGACACAAAGAAACAAAGTAGGAAAGACTAAAACAAGGGAGGATGAAAAGACAGATAAAAGCTAAATGACCTGATTTTAGGACATAAGGAAGAAAGGAAAAGAAAGAAGTGCATAAGGGAGGAAGCAACCATTATAAGGAAAGAATGGAGGGAGGATAGTAAAGGGAATGACAGAAACAAGTTTTTCTTTCTTTTTCTTTCTTCATAGAAAGAAAGAATAACAGAAAGAAAGGAATGAAGAAGTAAAGAAGGAAAGAAACAGAGTAAAAAAAACAGGAACAAGGAAACAAAGAATAAAAGGATCATTATCGTTTTCCCATAATTACAAGGTTTTTCTAGACTCTGTAGGAAGGAACCCTGCTATGGTGAAGAATATGACTCATTTTCTGTTCTACTCTGTTTTTAAAGTCACACATGTAGAACCAGCTGATATTAGATTAACCACCACCGGTTCTGAAGTGAGCTACAACTGCTGTATCTGAAAATCTTTCCATCCAGGTGAACTGCTCTATGTTCTGTGCAAGCGAGGCGAAGCAGTCTTCTGTAAGCCAGCTGAATGACAGCGCACAGCAGAACATGCCTAACCAGAGTTTTCAGCAACTAACCAGCAAATCTGACAGCAGTGATGGAGGACGAGTGTTCATCCAGAGTCTGAACCAGGCTGTACTCTCTGGCTGCATCCAGGACGTGGATCAGACGGTCCCGACTGGCAGTGGCTAACAGCTGGAGCCCTGACACACACATAAACACACACACAGGAGATGCAATCAAACACATACAATTTTATGACATAGATATGATTTCTTTTTTACATGTATGTCAACAAACAGCTCACATACCATTATTTCCAATTTCACATTTTTCTGTAGGAATGATTTTAGTACCAAAATTGTAGCAGAACTTAATGTTGAGATTCGTTAATGTTAATTCGAGGTTATCAAATTACATGTCTGCTGTTGTTTCATTGAGTTCACATTTCTGATTCTTTGGATTGTTAATTTCAATATTTGCATTTTATACAGTAATCATTATCCTGCGTTCAAATATTGAAAAGCTCCCACACTGAGTACTTCATCTGGTTGACGCGCATCTGCTAAAGCAGCAACAGTGGAGCAAAGCTGCAGCTCAGACTGCATGAATGTGCTTCATAGACTTCATGTTCAGGAGCTCCAGGAGCTCAACACAATATTTGCAAATCAGCTTGAGAACCAATTAATATTTTGCTTCCACTTCAAAATGAAGCACTACTTTGTGTTGGTGTATCATATAAATGAAATCAACCACACCTTGGAGTTTCCTGTATGTGACTAAATGTTGAAAAGATTTTATGGCAGTGTATGACTTCTGACTCTCACCGGTGTCTGGTTTAGAGAACTCCAGGCAGAGAATCTCTGAGTCGTGAGCTTGAACATTCAAGATTTCCTCCATGCTTTCCAGATCATGGATCCTAGGACACACACACACATCCAGACACACACATACATCAATCCAGACATATACAAAGCCATGAAAGCTTGGGAGACCTTTTACTATGTGCTTACCTGAGGACGCCCATGCGATCTCCAGAGGCCAGGTGTTTTCCACTTGGGTTGACTCTCAGAGTCCTAATGCCCATTCGGTTCTGGTCCATCTGCTGTCCCTCTGACACAGATGACCCCGCCTTCTCTGAGTTAGCACCGGTTATTGTGATGCTGTCCATGTCCACGAGGCTGCTCATATTGTTGTCCACATAAAGGACCTTCTGCAGGTCCTGATGGGGAAGAAGGCAGATGTTCAACTGTGGTTCAGAGGAGTGGCTCTACAGGTGTGCATGTGTGTGTGCGTGTGTGTGTGCGTGTGTGTGCGTGCTGACGTACGTTGCTCAGGATGTTCCTGTGGAGGACACTGTGTCTGTCGGTGTTCCACAGTCGGATGGTGTTGTCAGAGGAGCAGGTGAAGAAGGAGCCGGGGGGGAGCTGCGCCTCACCTGCTCCTCCTTCCTCTGTGTAAACCTGCAGGAGTCAGAGAGGCAGGATGAGTTACACCCCACTGATCACATGAGGCTCATCAAGGCTCTATTCTAGGACCATTTTTGTTCAACATCCACATGAATTCTCTAGCCCAGCATATAGAGCACTACAAAATATTCCAACATACATATGCTGACGACACACAACTTTATAATCTTGTCACAACTAAAGATGTACCGATCCAATATTAATATTATATATATTAATCATATATATTATATATATATATTAATTATATATTAAAATATATATATATATATATATATATTTATATTATATATATATATATATATATATATATATATATATATATAATATTAATATTGGATATATTAATATTATATATATATATTAATTATATATATTAATATTATATATATATTAATTATATATATTAATATATATATAAATATATATAATATTAATATTGGATATATTAATATTATATATATATTAATTATATATATTAATATATATATATATATATATATATATAATATTAATATTGGATCGGTACATCTTGGGAGACCTTTTACTATGTGCTTTGTTGTCCAGTTGTTGAAGAAAGTTATAGATTGAGTATCATGACAATGTGTCCAGCTCGTAAGGCCAGATCTATTCAATCTAATTCTAATTATTACGCTAAGTTACAAAAATATCATTTGGAAGTTTTCTATGTTTTTTCAAATTGAATTAGGACTATTTTTGCACTGCTGGATCCAAAAGTAACATCCATTTTTCTCAATTAGGTCAGGTTTTTATTCTAATTTAATTTAGATAAATCTGATCTTCTGACTAATTTGATGGCATTTTTGTGACTATCAGTTCATTTCCATTCATATTTCTCATCCAAAAAAGGTTTTAGGAGAAGACAAAAGTTTTCTAACAGTGTATTTATTAAATGCTACAAACTTGGATTTCTATAAATTGAATAATAAACACTAATAAGGGTAAGTCGTCTTCATTGTGCTAAATTCTCCGTCTCTTTCCTGTCCTGATGGAATCTCTCCTCCTGCTCGTCACTCATTGATCAGATTATCAGGAAACTGAACCAGATGTCAGAACAAGTTATATATTTTCATGCTCATGTTGCTCCATAGTTCAGAAAGTTGACCTGATTGAGCAAAACCAAAGAGGTTTTTGATTCAGCTCATCAGTTGAAAAACCCCAGACAATTTATTGGCTGTTGACCAGTGTTATTTATTTTACATTATATTTAGAATTCAAAATGGCTCTTTCTGAAAGAAAGAAGGTTTGTTACAGTTTATTTTTACATGTCTGTCTAAAGCAGTCATCCTATTGTTTTTGTCAGTTTTTTTATAATTTATTTTACATTGACTGTTCCACTCTTAAATGCACTGACTGAATGAAGTTAAATTATTTTTACGTTTGGCCAAACTTGTGAAGTTGTTCAGCAGCTTACAAACTCAGTGTATTACCACCATCAACCAGACTCAGGTGTAATCTACAAAATGTAACTCTTTTTTATCTTCGTTTAGGGTTTTTGGGTGGTTGGAAAAAAATGTATAAAGATTTTAGGTGTGCATTACAATTCACACTCTATTTTGGAATGGAGTGTGAATTGTTGCAAATGTAAATCTTTAGTCTAGCTTCCAAATGTTTGATTCATCTTCCCTTAGTCTACCTGTTGACCTTCTCTCCCAGCTGTGCTCCACTTACAATCAACCAATTGCATCTTGTCAGTAATCAAGCCCTCCAGTATTTCAGCTCCTCATTGGTTGCTGGACTCTTCAGTTGCTTTCCTTGCCTACTCATTGTTTCAAATCCTTCATGCCATAGTATAGGATTATTACAAAGTACAAGTTCATTTCCAGAATCATGACTAAAAGTCACAAGGAAAAGACACAGCTGTTTCAATCTTATTATTATGATATTAGAGCAAGATGAGAAAGAACAGAACACGAACCTCGAGGCCCCACACGCAGGATGAGTGATAGAGGGCCGAGTAGAGCTTCCCTGCTCTGCGGAGCTCCTGGACGTCCCACACATAAAGACTGTGGTCATTGTAGACGCAGGACAGCCAGCGATTGGTGGGGTCGAAGGTCACAGCTACCGTGTCTGGGTAACGAGAGTCTTTGCTGCAGGAGAAAAGCTGACTGAAGAAGAGGAGGATGAGAAGAACAGAAGTAAATAGGTTGCTGTCCAGTGATCAGCTGACCTCAGAATGACCTGTATGAATAAGATCTAAAGCAGACCATTAGTCTGATTATGAACTACAGGGAAAAAAAACCTTTACATACTTTCTTCAGTTACAACCAATAATTTATGTCTATTATACTGGGTTTTATGAATTTTGAGTTGTGTTGCCTTCATTGCTTTTGGCAAACTGCAGGTGGAACATGTCGTGTTTTAGCCCCAACTTCTGATGGATTGATCCAAGCTCTGGGATGTTGTTGAAGATCATGACTCTACTTTAAACTTCTCCAGAACATTCTCCCTGACCGGCTGCTGACCGGCTGCTCGTTCTCCAATGTTCTCTCACAAACCTCTCAGACTTTCCATTATGCAGTTACTAAAACCAGTTGACAATTATTTCAATAATCGATTAACAGTTCCCGCGTTAGGTGGGTTTACCTGGCTTCCACTACAGAGGCGATGTCGGCGCCCAGGCAGTGGGGGCGCGGCAGAGAGCAGAGGAAGTGCAGGTTGGCAGGACTGAAGACTCGCACCGTCCCATCAGAACAACCGCAGAAGATAAACTCCTCGGTGACGGACAAACAGGTGGCCTGAGACGACTAGAGACACACACACAGACAGACAGACATGCTCAGAAACTCAGAGATGGAGACATGTTCCATGAAGCAGCTTAGTTTACTACATGACCGCAGGGGGAAAAGCCAACAATTCTAGAACAGTTGATAAAACGGGGTGAAGCCGGCGGACAATGCTGAATCGAAGGAGCTCGGTAATCAGAGCGGGTTTATTCATCAGTTGGCTTATTCAGTTGGCGAGCCAGTCATGAATGCATGCTTTGATATGAGCAATGAGGGTGAGAGGAAGAAAGTGGGTCTTTTGATATCTTCCGCCCAGTTAGTCTTCGGAGACAAACAATGAACTTTCTTGTGTTGATCTGGGCAGTTTGGCTGGGCGAGCGCTGGATCGCATCAAAATGAGTGAACGGTGACGCTGGCAACTGTGAGGAGGATTCTCTGTGGAGCATCTCATGATGGAGTATGAGGTTGTGGATAAAAAAAGGAAAGTATTCAGAAAATGTTGGAGTGAGAAATGACAGCCTGAGGGAAGTGATTCCAGGTGAGACAGGACTTACACAAGCAGAGTCGATTCTCTGCACAGGAAGCAGAGGGGAAAGCAGAGGAAGTTCACTTTAGAGCAAAATTCACATCACATCAGCGACACACTCACATGCATACACACACTGCTGTTAAGCCAATGACGTGCCAGGACAAGATCTGTGCTGCTGCAGCAGGATAAACCTGATGGACCGGCTCAGGAGACGATGGTTGATTTTGTGCGAAACACTGAAAAGTTTTTACACCCTCAGAATACTTTGATCGACTGATACAGGTTTTTTAAGGCCTTTCTCTGCAGCTGCTCCAGAGGCACCATGAGGCTGACTGATGCTGTTCTTGTCTTTCAGTCAGGTTAGATGGACGTCCATGTCTTGAAATGTTTCCATGTCCAGATGACGGATTGAACAGATGTTCAAAACTTCGGATGTTGTTCTAGAAACTAATTCTGCTAAGATTTAGTGCAACTGACATTTTTGTAATGACAGCACATCTCTTTTCAGCCAAAAGGTGGAAAATAAGAAACCATGAACAGAAAAACAACCCAAATACTGCTGATGTGCTTCTACAGAGAATAACAGGAATGTAATTTTTGAAATCCTTAAGATTCCGTAAACATCCTTAGACTCACCCGCAGGTCCACCCACTTGTCAAGCAGCCTTCGGTCATTAAACTCACACAGCAGACCTGAGGAAGTGATGCAGAAGGTGGAGGAGGACTGTCGCCCGCGGCCACATGCCACGTCGCTGAAGAAGTTATTCCGTAGTTCTCCAAGCAGCCCTGAACGGCCCAGCAGGGGAACGGTGGCGTTCAACTGCAGACACACAAACAATGGCTGCAGTCCGCTCTGGTTCTACACTCAGCTGGTCATAACGACATTAGTGTTCACAATGAACCTTGGAGGTCTTGGTGTGGTCCAGGTACCAGAACTTAACGTGTCGGTTACCGGCAGTAACAAAGTAGGAGCTGTCGTATGAGAAGGAGACAGCCGTCACTTTGCTGGAGACCTTATTGGCTGCCACCACCACGTTTTTCTGACCAACACACAAGAGAACATGTTAATAGATGGGATGAGTGATCTGTTTCCCCCGGCGCCTGCCCACCGATTGCAGGCGTACCTTCCAGTTCCACACGTTGACCATCATGTCGTGCTGGTAGCCCACGCTGACGATGTATTTCCCATTGGGAGAAAATGCCACGCAGGACACTCCATATTTATGTTCCTGCAGCTCTGCAACCTGAGCGTGCTCCGACACCTCCCACACCCGAACCGCTGGCATGTGACCACTCTGAGGAAGACGGAGCAGGAAAAATGAAAACAAGAGAATCATCTTCAGGAAAACTCAACCCTGCGTTCTCTGATGTTTTATGTGGAGGTCGACACTCACCTCTCCCGTTACGACATATTTCCCATCGGGAGAAAATGCCAATGTAGTGATCGCCTTTCTGCACACACACACATGTACACACTCATCTGATTATAATATGATTCCGATCTTTTAAGTAAATAAGGTAAGGCAATTTTATTTATATAACACATTTTCAGCAACAATGCCATTCAAAGTGCTTTACATGAGTTAGGCAAAATAATAGCAAAAGAAAAACAAAACGTATTCCATACTGTATGAAGTAATAGGAGTTTCTCTGGATAAATTAATAGAAAAGAAAAATAGCTTCTCTGGATTCTACGTTTGTTCAAATTCCTGCTCTGGGTTGAGTGAAGTATAAAACTAAATGTTCCTGTTCTGGGTTGCTAAGGAGAATATGATTAGATACACCAGGAGTTTCTCTGTATAAACTAGTTTGAGTTTCTTGGAGTCTTTTTGCTCTAACTAATAGGTTTGATTCCTGTTCTGGGTTGAGTGAAGTATATAAACTAGATGCTCCTGTTTTGAGTTTCTAGATAAGTACAAGTACTCCATCATTTATAAATTAGAAGCAGTTTCTCTGGATAAACTAATAGGAGGAGCACTTTCAGATTCAACTGCTTCACACAAACATTTCTGAGAATATCAAAATGCTAAATTATTTAAAGGAAATAAATACTTTATTAGATCATCATTTTGTTGGAAAAAACTGAAAAGTTCCATTACAAGCACAAATAAATAAGGTAATTAATGCCATAAATGAGTGGATGTAAACCTTTCTATGTCACTGTACACAGAAAGGTGACTTCCTCTAGGTTAACCTGTTCATAGTACTGTAGACGGTTGAATGTGTTAGTTTGGGCTGCAGATGTAGAGGTCAGGGGTCATTTTACCTGGAACTGTTCAAGATGTGCTGCTGTTTGTTCTTGCGAGGATTCAGCAGGATGATGACACACCTGGAGAAACACAGGATCACACAGAGTTCAAACAGAAATCACAGGATCACACAGCGAGACAAACAGAAAGGAGGCGAGTGAGAGAAAAATGAAAACAAGCTGGCAGGCAAAGGAAGCAGCAGAACAACAAAAAAAACTATTTTAATCGATTTTTTTCTTAAGGGATTCCCTTAAGAAGAATCCTTCCTCGTGCCAGTGCTACTGATCCAGTGCTAGTGCTAAGAGCGAGTACTAGCACTGTTGCCTAGCCCTGTTGCCTAGCGCTGTTGCCTAGTGCTCACTCCTAACGATGGACTGCTTTGGAGGTGAAGACTGGATGCAACCCACTGACTTGCAAACAAATACATTTGTAGGTGTTTAGTACTACACATGATAAGACGTTACCAACAAAACTTCTGGCCCCTGTGAATTTTGGGAAGAGACTTAAGTAGATTTGGCTTCTTTTAAATTGATACCTTCAAATCAAATCAGATTATCTGTGGAGCTTGTAGGTCACGTCCTTTCAGAAATTCCCACAAGGCCCTAGTATAAAAAGGTTGACAGAGAAGATGAGGGATGACTCTTTGTGGAATGTATGACCAGTTTCCAGCTGTTTTGACATATGGATGATAACAGATATTCTGAAGTCATAATGATATGTCTGATGAATAAGCCTGACATTGCATTGTTAATTCCATTTCATTGCTCAACCACAACTCTCTAGACACACACTGAGCTTAATTATGACTTGGTGCTGGGAATCGGGGCTGGGCTTCCCTTCCAAAGCTAGTAAAGAGTTTTCTAAGCAGCCCTGGCTCCTGGCTGAACACGTCTGAATCAAGTTAGAGTGAATCTGCTGCAGCTTATGCTTCAACGCCCACAGGCTCAATGTTGTGGTGCAAAAAGTTACACAAACCATTTTTCCAACAAGTACTATGCTGAGAGATTCACTGCTCCTTATGGGGCTCAGGCTTTGGGCCCCATAAGAAAAACTGCTGCTTTTAGATTAGGTTTAGGACTAAGGTGTAAACTGAGTTGAAGTTGTCTTGGGTTAATCATGTAATGGTTACGATTAGGACAATGGTTAGGCTATAAAATGAATGAAAAATGAATGGAAGTCAGTGTGAAAATAGAAAGACCTATTTCTATTCTCACCTTGGAAAGCCTTGTGGCCTTCCAAGGTGAGAAATGCTAAAACACACAGAAACCTTGTGAGAGTGAGCGGGCTGTGTGAAGCAAAGTTATGCTGAGTCTGACTGGAGGTGTGAAAGCTGCAACATCAGCAGCATTATAGTCACCTTTCTTTCACACTGTTTCTATAAACCAACATTCCTCACTGCAATTATCTTCATGTACTCTGGAGACAGTGGGCTTCACTGCCAGGAGTCTTTATGGTACTTTGCGTAAGACTGGTGCTTATTTTTAACACAGTTGAATGGTTTTCTGTTTTTATTTCCATTCAAAATTGGCACTTGGTGTAAAACGGAGTATTACACCTAGTACACCTAATTTTATTGTGTATGTTTGTGGAAGCTTAGGGATGTTATTGGGGTGAGGCTGGAGAAGCACCTCATCATGGGGAGATATCAGAGAGGTAGAGGGGTGAAAGGGTTTGGTTTGTTTTCTGATAAAGGCTTAAGAAACGCTTCCATCTTTTTGGCCAAAGATTCATCAGAAATTGTATTTTTTTTTTTAATTTTTATTATTATTGTGAGCTATGCTGCCACAGACAAAATTTCCCCTTTTGGGACCAATAAAGTATTATCTATCTAACTTTTCTAAAAACTAAGGGCTCCAGCTGGAGAAAATGTTTAGTTTGGATAAATCAGACCCAGTTTATCTGTCCACATAACACAATTATGTTAATATTATTTAAAAATAATATTTTGATAGTATCAATAGTATAAATCAATATACTTTAGATACTCTTTTCACTAAATGGATACAAACTGTTGTGTGTTCAAAATAAAAGCACAAATATAATGAAGTTTATTCAACTAAAAGTTTACTAAAGTAATTCATGGGAAGCTAAGTGTACTAAACGTTTTCAAAGTTCTGAGTGAATAAAGTTCTCAGGAAGGAGAGCTTATTCCTCTCTACAAATTTGCCCTGAATTTTGTTACTGTGTTACACCAAAAGATACTAAAGTAAAAGACATAAAAGGAGAAATAAAGGTGAAAGCTAAACTACAGCTTTGGGTCAGAGGAAGTTAGGACTAAAGCTCAGGTCAAACTTTCTGGGTTCTAACAGAAAGTCCGTAAGTCTGTGTTTGCTGACGATCTGAAAAGGTTCCAGATGAGTGTCCTGGAAGCAGCTTGTGTGACTGCTGTATGAAACCATGCAGAGCTGAAGTATTAAAGGACTTTATCACGTGATGAAGAAGATCCAGTCAGCATTTTCTTTGCCTGACTGTGAACTGGACGGTCCTCCAGCACATCTGCAATGCAGCAGAGGGTTGGGGCTGCAGGAGGAGGGGCCTCTGCTCTGTCGGCTCCTTCTGTCACTCCTGTATGCTGCTGGACCCATTGTACAACACAGCTGCAGCTGATTTAGTGTTTGCTGTTATTTGTTATCACATCCCCTTTTCAGATAAGTAAAAAAAACAAGTTTAAAAACAGTTTGATGTATTTTATAGACAGATTGCTAAAGCTGATGCCTGTAACTGTAGCCTAGTTGCACAGCCCAGGATGTAGACAGTAGTGACATAACACAATCAGACACACACTGTGCAGCATGTCTGCAGAATCAAACTGATGAGGAAAAGCCCAGTCTAATTAAATCCTTCTGCTCTGCTTAAAACATCACATTTACAGTGTTTCATGAATGTCTCTTTATTTTTGTCCAGAATGACCTAGATTCACCCCCGCTGCCCCTCCACACCGTTCCACTAACCCACTCTCTAGTCTTCACTCACAGTAAGCTGAAGTCTTTGCAGTGGAGCGGAACACATATCGACCAATCATAATCTCCATAGCCTCCCATACCTGCAGCTGATTGGAGAATTCGGTTTGCAGTGTTAAGGTGCAGCAGTTAACACGGCTGATTCGTGGACATCGGCATTCTTCTAAAAAACAATGGTTCTTTTCCAGGTTTTAAATGTGTGCCAAATGAATGTATGCTGCACCTAAGGCTTATTTATAGTTGCAACAAATTAATACATAATTTAATTTCAACTACATAAAATGCAAATCAGATTTTTTTTTCTCTCAGATATTTTTTTCTTAATTGATTTCACAGAAAATATCTTGTGACAAGTGGTGGGCACACATCTGTTAATCAGTTAATCTGGTAAAGCGCTAAGAGAGGAGCTAATTTTTTGTTTAGCCCTTTAGCCAACTTTGAGAACATGTAGCGCACTTAGCTTACCTTAATTAAATTTTTCCTGATAAATTCTAAAGCACTAAATTACTTGGTTGTTTTTAAACTTTCAGTTGAATTAAATTTGACCCATGAGTTGGTTTTGATTATCGACAGCTAAGCATTCTTGAAGTGGATGTTTATATTTATGCTCTTATTTTGAAGGAGGTTAAGACTGTTTACGCAGCAGTTCCGTTTCCTCTCCCCAAGTTTTCTTTGCCCTATAACTTTATTTTGAACAAGAAACACCCAGGAACAAAATAAAATATAGACAGTAGAGAAGAAGATATAAACATAAATACAATACCTAACACATTATTCAGCATATAAATTATGATGTAATGTATTGGGAAAATTTAGCTTTCTGAGATACCGTGTACTGCTTTAGAATTAGCAGAATTACTATTTGTGATTCTGTACTGGATTTCTGTGTTTGTAATTCCACACCAATATTTTATGATATAGGGAATTTCTAAAATTTAAGATCTCCAACAAAAGAGTGAAATGTTATAGTTCTTGTAGTTGTGAGTTTATTTGAACAGATATGTGGAGCATCATACTGGATTTCTAGATATTAGTGAGGCAGAGTGTCAACTCTGTAACTCTTAGTGCTAAGAAAAAAGTTGCATTTGAAATGTATTCAAAAAGTATAAAAAACATCTTTAATTTTTACACATAGTATTTAAAAAGACATCAATAACTAGATAAAACTTTTATCGGCAGATCAGAGATCGGCCCAGTGCATCTTTATCATAAAACTATTTTAAAAATGTGAAAATAATGCCCATTTCTAATGTTTTTGATATGTTTTGGTTTATTTCAACTTCTTAATATTCTTTACTGCTGCTACATCACATCCCAGCAACTTTTACCATCATCACACAGGCCCCGCCCACATCCCATCCACACACTGTGAATTACTCACCCAGCAGGATACGCCAGCAGTCCAGTACGCGGGTCACAGGCCAGCGCTCGGTTTCCTGGAGATGTGATCCCAAGAACCTTCTCCAACGTTACCTGCAATGCAAAGGTCAGATGTTATTTTGGTGTAGCTTCATAATATATTTATTCTCCAGTTAGTCTCAACAACAACTCCTACAGAGATAGACTGAGACTCCAGCCAGAACTTCCCCGGATCAGTAAAAATGCCAAACTCAGGTTTGTCTCATCTCTTTAGATTGAGATTGATCCTCTGACAATGAGAGACATACGTTCTCATCTCCCCCCATTCCTCCAAACAACAGCGACCAACTTTGCATGAGAGATAGGAAAAACAAGAATTTGTATAAATTTAGAGGTGTTACACACCAAAGCAAATACAGAACTTTGGAGCAGGTCTGCTCTTCCACAGCTTTCATTACATCACTCTTTGAGAACAAAGGTTTGATCCTCCCTCTGTTCTATTTTGGATTTCTGTGGCAGAGGATCACATTGCTATACAAACAATGTTAACCAGTATTTATAGTAGATGCCACAGGTTATACATTGCCTTTAAAGCAGAACATATGGACACATGATGGTGACCTCTGACCCACCAATCAATTCACAAAGCAACTGGCAGCGCTGAGACTAATCACTTTTAATTGTACCTCTTTGGATTTTTGTACATCTCTTTAATAAAGATCTTGACATATCACTCAAAATATCTGTTTTATATTGGAGATTTTTTGCATTTGTTTGTATCTCTAGTGCCTTTGAGCAGCACAGTGTAGCTGTGCGTTCCTGCCATCTTGGGTTTGGATCTTGTGCAATCTCTCTGTTTGAAGAGTTTGCAATAAACTCTTGGTGCAGATGTACTAAGTAGGTGTTCTTCAGATTACATCAGTTTCACTTCACAGCGCAAATACATGTATATTTGTGTATGAAAGCATGAATGGAGGGACAGATAGACAGAAGAAGGGGCATTTGGATGGATGCCTCTCTGTCTGACTGTGGATGAAGTCATTCTGTGAGCTGATCTAGCCAAGTTTATACCAGTATGAAAGTCATAAATTCAGATCTTTAGAGCTCCAAGTACAGATGTAACAGTTCCCTTACACAACAAACTGCTTTCCATTTTGTCTCCGAGACAAACTAGTCTTCACTTAAAAGAGTCCATCTGCTGAGGGAGTACAGTAACTGACTTTGATCAAACAAACACTTACTTCATGCTCCATGCTTCTTTTAAGTGTCCTGATGTGATCTGACCAAAGCGTTAGGAAGATGCTCAGCTCATCAGCCGTTCAAACTCTTTATCAGCCTAAACTTAAAGCTGTTTGTTATGAAGCTCGGTGCTAAGCTAACAGCAGAAAACTGCAGCTCTGACTCAGTCTGTCCTCCTCTCACATGACTCTCCTCCTTCTGCACCAAATTCTATTTATATTTTTACTCATTCTGCTCTGACTTCAGTGTGAGAAGAGACTGAAAAAGCCATCTGTTTGATTCAGCAGCTGCCACTTATTCTGTTTAACATGTCCGTAGAGGCTATTGATGGTGGTCAAGCAGTTTAAATCAAAAACAGAAACCGCATCGTTCTTTCTAAATATAAAGTCGCAGTGTCCAACAAGTAAGTAAACTACTGGACATAATAAAGGGAGTACAGCTTCCACCCGGCCTGTTTGGGTTTAATGACTGAAAGGAAGTACATCAGATTAATTGAGAAATAGCCTAACTGTCAAAAGTATAAAGAATGTTGGCAATACTTTGATGTACGGAAATGTACTAGCTAGTTATGTTCAGTCTCCTGGCAGAGTTTTCTTTCTCCAGGGATTCTGTATCCTAGTTAGAATAACCAAGACACTGAACCACATGAATCATCAATTTGTTCAACCAATCATATTTGAAATTTAAGTTAGTAGGTATGTTCTTAATAGCTGCAGGGCACACTCATTGACCCAATGACAACAGATGTAATGTAGCAAGTCATTAGCAAGACAGTGAGCAACACCAACAAGTGCAGATTTGGTTGATGATCAGAATGAGTTTGATAGTGCCTGACCAGTGACTGACTGCTTTGAAACTCAAAATATGTGCTGAGGCATACAGTGAGCAGAGGTCACCAACATTCTGCAGTCAGTATCTACAGATCTTCAAAGTTCATGTGACCTTCAGATTAGCCAAAGAACTGCACAAAAAGAGCTTCAGCTAATAAGTGTCCATGGCCAATAGCATTCATGACAGGCTCTGCTAGCTCTAGCAGAGAGCATGGGGGACAAAGAGGATGGGCAGTGCCACAGGGACTTGACAGCGTTAAGACTTAAGACAGCGTTAATATGTGAATTTTTTTCACATATTAATTGTCTCATACCATACTGTCATACGACATTATGACAGTTGTAAAACATACTTTTTATTAAAAATAACATACTGCAGCCTTAATCTAAATGGACATATATGCCTTCTCTTAAGTTTTATACCAGCATTTCAGTCAGGCTCACTAGTGTAGATGACAAACCTCCTGCAGGTAAGTTTGGGACAGCAGACTGTAGTCTCCATCAGCTGAGCAGCTGCTTTCTATGCTAATTGGCTATTTGGCAGCTTGCAGGCTTCACATGGTTGATGTAGGCTCCTTTTCTATTGGTTCTACTCTGATATCTGGTACGGTTGTGTGGTTCCTGTGTGACAGGGGAAAGATAGTCTGATGAGTTTTTGAGAGCTCTATCCATGTCTTTGAATGCTTTGACCCAGTTTAACATTTGGTTTATAGATCCTTGTATTTTAAATGTACTTATATCCAACCATCCTTTAGAAACAAATAGAGAAGGTTACAGACTGTCAACAATTTGTTAAGCATGCACTGGAACTAATAGCTACATTTGTCAGTCATTTGCTTAGATAACAGAAACTGGAAGTGGTGAGTTTGGGTGTAGCTCTGTTAAGTCTGAATAGAAATGTCAGTAGTCTGTGTGGCTGTGTTGTAAATTTACCACAAATAAATAAATGAGCAAGTGCAAAACATAGTATTTTTGTAATTTAACAGTGGTGCTTTGGGTGGAACACAACAAGGCTGCTTTAGCCCCAGTACCTATTCTGTCTTTGTGAACATGTTGAGGTCAGAGGCGGGGTGATGAACAGTTAGTGTGAGTTAAGGTTGAGAGGATATGCAAAGAATCAGAATGACCTTATGGTTTGAATAAACACACACAACAGAGGATATCAAGGTTCACAAAAAATATATTTCTGTTATGGGCATGTTTAAATTCAGATTTACTGACATGCAGTAACAACACATTACAAGGCAGATGGCAGCACCCCTAGGGAGGATTTTTTTTGTGCCACCTTATGTTGGTCTGTGACATACAATCCAAATGAAACATATCAAGATTTTGGGTTGTAGTGTTACAAAATTTGCAGTGGGACTCAATAAAAAATTTTATTCGAGTTAATTGCTATGTCTGAAATTAATTCATCACAATTAATCACATTTTAATCAAAAGCTATTGACCAGCTAAGCAAGATTTTGAAATCAAAAACCAATTTTGTTGCTAAATTATTGAATAAATAGACACATTTGAACCCCTCATCATTCACAGAGCTTCTTTAGAAATATTGACTGTGGATGCTGACATTAGGGATGTGCTGCTGCAACATGTTTAGTATTGAGATGTTAGTTTAGGCTTGATTAGCTTCACTGATAGGCTAACTACTTTTAGCACAACCTGAACACAGTCTTTTCCAGCGTCCCATTAGATTATATTTCTGAAACAACAATTAACCCAGAGTGGAACAAAAGAAGCAGCTCCATCATTCATTGTATTTGTTTGAAGATAAACAAACAAGCCACAAATCTGGAAAATGACAATCAATTCCATTAAAATTCTTGTGTTTGATTCATCAAAATTAATGTATTAAAGTCCCATTTCTACACAACATATTTTAAAATATATCTAAAATATATTTTTAGAATAAAAATTCAGGGTGAATGAGAGAGGCTCTCGTCAATGCTGTAAGGAACACAGCACAGCAGTTTTAGACGCGCTTTATCATCTTTATCCTCACTAAATCCAGACTAATGGGAAAAAGTGGAACTATTCCCACCAAGTTTCCTGAAGTATTTTGAATCAGCAGGGATTCCTCTGTTGTGTGGCTGAATCACATATTAACCCACCACCACTGGTAAAATCTGTGATTGGAGGCTTTAAAATGCTGCTTACTGTTTCCGCATTGTTTATGGGATGTCGTGCCAGCGCATATTTGTTCAGCTGTTCATAAACACGTTGGATATGAATGAAAGAATAAGCAAACTAAATTTTAAAAAAACCAATTGAATCACTCAGCTGCTAGTGTGATCCAATGTTATGGCTGATATTAGCTCAATGTGGTGATGGACAAATATTTTTTTGCTCAGTGTTTTCTTTGGAATAACATGCCTGATGCTTATCTCAATGTGACAAATGTCAACATGCTGGAACGCTTGAAGGCACGCCATTGAGACATGCATGACTAACCTCTAATCTGTTTAACACAGGACAGAAAATGTAAACCACGCTGTTCCACATTCACAATGCACACGACCTGCTGCTGGCGTGAAACTAACCTTAGCAGGGCAAATGTCAGAGTTCAAGGCAGGATGCGTCAGGAAAAGCCGCTCCTGCCACAGTGCAGGTTTGCAGACAAACGTTGGAACAAAACAAAATATTTCTGAAATGCATGTCCTCTGTACAAATTAGAACAAAGTTAGGAGATATCTGGCCATACCACCCAACACAATGGTTAGAGAAAACCAACTACAGCACAGTGTTAGATGGGTGACGATGTGGGCTCACTGCAGGAGATGATACTGAGTGGTTTCTACATATTTACACTTTTCTTTATTGTTCCTGCAAAACTCAGTAGCAGAAGGTTTTGGCATATTTTCAACAAAACAAATAGAAACCACTTTTTAATGTTCTTATTATTTGGCCAACTGTTGGACAGAAGAGTTATGGACTTAAGGCTTCAGCCATCGCTGGATTTTAGTTACTTCTACCAAGCAAATTAAAGTGTATTGCTAAAAATACAAGCATTTACTGTGCTAATCCAAAAATCTTAGGGGGGGATCTAACCTTTCAAATAACTCAAAACAAGCTCATGTCAAAACAACAAAGACAGCACAAGAGCTTTAGTAAAACCCCAACATAGGAGCTTCTCCCCCAGGTGTTTTACTGGAAGCTCCTCCTACAAGACAAACAACCACTATTCATTTAAAAACCACAGCAAGATGACAGACAATGAGTTGAGGTAAGAACATCTGCCTATTACTACAGCTGTCATTAAATTATGATATTATTAAATTGCTTAGTCATGTATTCGTTTTTTAAAATGCAACAGTGACCACAAACACCCACAGGAAATGCTTTATAAATGAAACATCCCATAATCCTGTTTGACTATCGTCCTGCTCTGGTTTGAAAGACTGGAAAACCCCCCTGAAGATTATGAGAAACTGTAAACTACACCTGGTGTCCGTCAATAATAAAATCATACAGAATTTACTCAGTGCATCTTAGTTGGATCTTAAGCGCACAAAGGAGCGTCATCAGTGATCCTTCCTCCTAGTTAAAGTCCAGGGTTTCCCCCAGTGTATTATAACCATGGCGACTGCCATGCTTTACTAGCCCGCCAGACTAAGCATTGTGCCGTTTCAGCTGTTTGGGATTCCTCTCGGTAATTTCCCCTCAGAAAGCAGGTGGAGAATCCGCGCTTTCTGATTGGCTGCCTGTCACAGTCAGCGCCAAGCTCCCAGTCGGGAAAACCCCTTATTTAGATTAGAGCAATTTTTCCCAAATAATGTCAATGAAAAAACTAGCAGTGAGACCTTTAGAAAAGCCTTGAATAAACGAATGGCTGCATGTTGTAAACAAGAAAGGATAAAAATAACATAAAAACCACTGTGTTATTGTGGTTAGTATGAACATTCCATATACTAACTCTGTACTTTGTTTTAATTTTGAAAAATAAATAATAATATTATGTCATGTTGAGTGGTTCCTCTGGGGTTCTATGTACACAGTGTGAAAATCTGGAAAGAACTGGCCCATTTTTTTTTATCATGTCCTGATTTATAAGCCTTTTAAATACTAGAGAGTATACTCTACAGGCCTAGTTTATAGCACAATGTAAGGTGCTCTGTCTAAACAATACCGTAGCCATGTGTTAGCTGTCTCTGTTGGAAAGAGTTTTTGTTTTAGAGACAAGTCACATGCTGATTCCTTCTCTTGTCTGAATCACATTTTTGGGTCAAAAGAAGCTCTGAAAGATCTTTTCTTTTCAAAAATGCACCAATTGTCCAAAGACCGGACACAGTGGAAGAAACGGCCCACATGCTTGTTGGTGTGTGCTTGTTGGTGTGTCAGCCAAATGCAGACATTTTAAAGATATAATTGAATAACAATTCAATTATATCTTTAATTTTATTTGGTTAGATTCACATGATGCATACAGTGGACCTCCTCATATTTGTGGTTCAGTATTTGTTCCAAATTATATGTAGAAAATGTAACTATTGCTGTATTTTTTCCATAGATCATATCTAAAATACAAACCGAATTCCAAAACAATTGGGACACTAAACAAATTGTGAATAAAAACTGAATGCAATGATGTGGAGATGGCAAATGTCAATATTTTATTCGTAAAAGAACATAGATGGCAGATCAAAGTTTAATCTGAGTAAATGTAACATTTTAAATGAAAAATATGTTGATTCAAAATTTCACAGTGTCTACAAGTCCCAAAAAAGTTGGGACAAGTAGCAATAAGTGGCTGGAAAAAGGAAATTGAACATATAACAAACAGCTGGAAGACAAATTAACACTAATTAGGTTAATTGACAACATGATTGGGTATAAAAAGAGCTTCTTAGAGCGTCAGTGTCTCTCTGAAGCCAAGATGGTAAGAGGATCACCAATTCCACCATTGCTGCACAAAAAGATAGTGCAGCAATATCAGAATGGTGTTACCCACCGTAAAATAGCAAAGACGTTTAAGTTATCATCATCAACTGTGCATAACATTATCAAAAGATTGAGAGAATTTGGCACAATCGCTGTGCGTAAGGATGAAAGCTGTAAAGCTGTGCTGGATGTTCGTGATCTCCGGGCCCTTAAACGTCACTGCACCTCAAACATGAATGCTACTGTCAAGGAAATAACAGCATGGGCTCAGGAATACTTCCAGAAAGCATCGTCAGTAAACACAGTCCACTGTGCCATCCGCTGCTGCCAGCTGAAACTGTGCAGTGCAAAGAGGAAGCCATTTCTAAGCAAGCTCCACAAGCTCAGTCATTTGCACTGGGCCAGGAGTCATTTAAAATGGAGTGAGGCAAAATGGTCGACTGTTCTGTGGTCAGATGAGTCACGATTTGAAGTTCTTTATGGAGCAATATCATCCAGACCAGAGAGGACAAGGATAACCAAAGTTGCTATCAACGCTCCGTTCAGAAGCCTGCATCACTGATGCAATGGGGCTGCATGAGTGCTTGTGGCCGGGCAGCTTGCAAGTCTGGAAAGGCCCCACTAATGCAGAGAACTATGTTCAGGTTCTAGAACAACATATGCTCCCATCTAGACATCATCTCTTTCAGGGAAGACCCTGCATTTTTTAACAAGATAATGCCAGACCACATTCTGCAGCAATTATAACATCATGGCTGTGTAGGAGAAGGATCCAGGAACTGAAATGGCCATCCTGCAGTCCAGATCTTTCACCTGAGAACATTTGGCGCCTCATAAAGAGGAAGGTGAGACAAAGAAGGCCCAAGACGATTGAACAGTTAGAGGCCTGTATTAGACATGAATGGGAGAGCATTCCTATTTCTAAACTTGAGAAACTGGTCTCCTCTGTCCCCAGACGTCTGTTGAGTGTTGTAAGAAGAAGGGGAGATGCCACACAGTGGTAGAAATGGCCTTGTCCCAACTTTTTTGGGATTTGTTGATGTCATGAAATTTTGAAACAACATATTTTTCCCTTAAAAAGATACATTCTCTCAGTTTAAACTTTTGATCTGTGATTTGTGTTCTATTGTGAATAAAATATTAGATGTTGGACCACCACATTATTGCACTCAGTTTTTATTCACAATTTGTTTAGTGTCCCAACTTTTTTGGAATCCGGTTTGTTTTTGAGGGAAAATGGAGCTTAGAGAGCTGAAATATTTAGTTGCAGTGCTACTCAACACGCTATTGGCTGGCATGTTCAAAGCCGTAAATTCAGCCTTTACGCCATTTATTTTCCTTGCGGCTGATTGGCTGTTCCCCAAGAGCAGACATGTGGAATATTGTAGATGTTAGCTTCTGCGGTAGTCCTGAGACTATATCCAGTGTGTGTTTTCATGCATTTTGTGGTGTGTTTGAATTATTAAAATAGGTGGATATTAAATGGGTTTAAAGTATTCTTGTGATGACATTTGTAATAAAAAGATTTGACTTGATGTTTCATTCATACTGTACATTAGATTTGTTTGTACTTCAGAGATTCATAAGACGGAAAAATCAACAACAAAAAAACGCTAATGTTTCTCACAAGGGACAGTGCTAAAAGGTCACATTTTATCCAGGACTAACCAGGCATGTATAAAAATCCTTCTGGTATGATAATCCTGAGTGGAAATATCACAGTTTCACTGCGTTTACATGACAATCAATAATATAAATTTGATTCACATCAGCTAACTGATTTGTCTTAATAGAAATACCAACAATCATTCCTCCTGCTGAATGAGTTACCTACAGTTATAATGTTCTTATTTATTGTTTTGTATTTTGAAAAAGATGTTGAGTGTAGAGGTAAAAAAAATCTCTGTAGCTCTGGTGTTCACAAATGACACAGTTTAATTCTACTGCTCATTTTTATCTGATATGAATACAGCAGTCATTGGAAGGAAATGTGTGTGAATAAGATGAAAAAGACGATTGTCTCAGGAGGAAGCTGTTATCTGAGAAAATGAATCATGTAAATAAAAAGCTGTTTTGTTTCCATTTTCCAGTGAGGTCATAAGGAAACAACATTATCACTAATGATCTTAAAGGCGTAATTCTGATCAAATATCTTCGTACAAAGAATGAAAAGCAGGTAACTACCTCCTCCTTCAGAGATGTGTTTGAATGTGGAATGTGATTTTCTTTGTTTACCAGTCAGATTTGCTCAACAGATTCACCACAAATGAAAATTCCTACTTTCCTCTGTCCTTCAATGCTATGAAATGTTTTATTTACTAGGGAGTTTTCAAGGTTTGATTATTTTTTAAGAGTGTTTTGTTACACAGAGATGGCTAAAATTGGTATTAGCGAGTCCAGTTATATATATATTTTTTAAAGTCCTATTTTATTTTTAAAAATGAGATAATAGGTATTAATAATTTACAGGTAAATACAATAGATTATAGACAGGTGTCTAATCTCTAGTCTTGTTAGCAGGTTGATATTAAAAGCACAATAATAAATAAAGGAATACAAAAATGTAAATAGCACTACAAAATAAGAAATACATAAAACAACCTTAAAATCTAATATCCTTACATATACCCAATACAGACATTTTTTTTGGCTTTTCAACAGCCAGTTCATAAGATATATTTACAGCAGCTGTTACTATTTGTCACTGTATTAACACAAAAAATGGCCTCTTTAATCTGATTCTGTAAACTCTTCAGTTGTATTATCCTAGATTTTTCTCCTCTGATTTCTGAATTAGCCCCATTTTATAGCTTTGCTTTACCTTCAAGCTAATGACCAGAGGCGCATTTCACTTTTCAACAGTTTGTAATGTAACAGTACATTTTTAATGCAGGATTTTGTCACACATTTTTGTAAAAAGAACAAACGAATACAATGTTTCTGCATAGTGAACATCCAGGTCACTCGTTTTCACAAGGGGTCATAAGGTCAGACGCAGATGGCCAAACAAGCAGAAGATCAGAATTTGCTGGTTTTGTTAATTCTACACTCCTGACAACTGATGGAGCGTGAGGCCATGGTAAGTCAAATAAAAAATATTTTGTGGCCACAGAGGCCACAAAAATACACCAAAAATAACCTTAAAGTTTTATATTAATTCCACAAACGCAGATTATCTGGTGTTTGTTGTACAAGTTGTACATTCTGAAAGAAAAAACAGACAATTTTTCATTGTCAAGTCAGAAATTTGTAAAAAGTCTAAATTCTAAAAGCAGCGGGAAACCGTCCCTCTGGGAGTTGAAGTCGCCTGGTTGAAGTGGTGAGTTCAGGTACAATCTGGATATCAGAACATTTCCCAGGAGCAGACTCCATGGAGCCATGTTGTATTCCAGATCCTGTTCGATGAGCTCATGACGAGTCTGCCCCCAGGACATGCTCTGAGTCAGGATGAACAACTTGCACTTTGGAAAATATCCAGATGTGCATCTCATAAATGTATTACTTAAACCTCAGAAGACCTCTGGCATTTTTTGCTGTAAATGTCTGAGTTTTTTTTTAATCCAAATTTCTGACTTTAGAATGTCAGAGAATATTTCACGTTTAATATTTAAAATGTATGCACTCAATAATGAAAAAAAATTCTTGCAAATTTTGATCTAGAAATATTAAAATTTCTTCCTTGTTAATCTAGATGGATTTTTTGATGGAAATGCATTCCTCCATGTTCATGTTCTTTATTTCCTTTGAACTACAATGGCCCTAATAGTTCATTGTACCGACAGTTTCAGATGTCTGAAGTATTTCATCCACTCCCACAGAGGAAGCTTCCTGCTGAGAGCAGATCTTCCTGAACCCGAATCTGACTCTGATCAACTCTGAGCCATGATGGACAGCAACGTGGCGGCAGGGACTGAAAACAACCACTGATCAGGACAACAATCATCCACAGAACCTAAACAAATTTACTCTGCCCATAGTCCTGTGTAGTTATTAATTTGACTGATTTCCATATGTGTGTCGCTCATTAACCCTGCAATTAGTTGTAGTCACAGCTGACAAACAGATTATTAAACACTTACAGTAGCCTAAATAGATCATAAACATTGCAGATAAAATGTTTATAATCACATCTAAACCTTAGAGTCCTCTGCATGGAATGCTGAAGTTGGTTTGTTGCAGGATCTGTGTTTATCTACCGATTCTGGCTGAAGGCTGAACTCTTGCATCACGTCTGATCTCAGCAGTCTAACAGGTTTTCTGCAGGGACCAGCACGCAAACGTTTCCAGAAGGCAGGAATGTTCACGACAAACGGCTTCTTCGTTTAAAAAATTGCCACGCACAGTCAGAAGGCTGACTTCCTGAAGACTGCTTTGTACCCACATGGAAGCTGAATTCTCCCCACAGCTACTGTATGTGTGACCAGATGTTTGTCCCCTCAACACCAGTAAAACAGGTCTGGTGAGCCTCAGAGGAGCTCAGAGGAGAGCAGAGCGTGGCTGAAGCTTGGTAGAGTAGTTAATGGAATAATGAGAGGGAACAAGCATTTTTGTTAATCAGCTGAGTCCTGGATAGCAAAGCACTAAATATTTTTTATGCTTAAATATAACAACCCATAACTTTATTATGAAAAGCAAAAGATTAAAAAATATTTTGCAGCGATGCACCGATCAATTTACCATAGTTTGGAACCGGCCAATATTTCCTCAATCATTTCTGACCAGTAATTAGGTTAGTGGCAATCTGTCAAATGATTAACAGTATCCCAGAACTCACATTTTCAGGATATAAACATTATATTATACCATCCTACAGCAGTATGCTAAACTACCAGCAGCATGAGCATTAGCGGCGTTTCCACTCATAGAGCAGTTTGACATTTTGAAAATAAATTTGCTGACTGGAAACACATTAATTTAAAAAACTAACTCTCTTTTTGATCAAACGTTTTGGTGCAAGGATGAGGTGTGTGGGCCGGGGGCTTTGGCCATATCGAAATAAGATTATTTCACAAAATTGAAATGGAATTTTTTTTTCCTCATTGCATGAGTCCAGATGTTACTACTGATGTAAACCACAAAGAAGATGACAGGAAGTATTTCTAGGATGATGGCATGGTGTGTTTTTAATGACATTTATCGCTCAATACGCTTATTCATGTCCATCCATCCATTTTCTTGACACCCTTTCTCCCTTAATGGGGTCGGGAGGGTTGCTGGTGCCTATCTCCAGCTAACGTTCCGGGCAAGAGGCGGGGTATTCATGTGTGGTTTAAATTGTCTTTCTTATATAATGGAAACACTGCAATTGCGAAATTGTGCTTTTTTGACATTAGCAGAATATAGAGAAAATTTTTAACACATTTGTAATGGAAACACATTTTTACTGTTGAATAAAAATGACATAAATGGCTCATATGCCAATTGGATTCAAAGCTACTAACCTAATCAAGGTTCCTGGAGCAGTTTTCTATTTTCATGTGTCTTTATAAAACAAATACAATCACTTTAAATCTGAATCTGCTGTTTAGATCTCCAGGATAATTGGAAATTCGTTTCAGTAAACAAAAACCTTATTGGTGCCTCTCTAACGTTTGGTCAAGAAAAGTTCAAACCAAAGACTTTCTTAGAGAGAATGGATTGAGAATGTGTTTTGGAAGTGAATAACTGAGCCTGTGGAACAATGGGACAGAGGAAACATGTTGCTTTTAGAGTGAAACATTCCTGAAAGCGTTGGAATGTGACTTTTAAGGTTCACAGTCTCAAATGACAGTCGGATAATCTGTTAAAACTGTGTAATACCACGGTTATTAATAAAGAAAAGAAACGAAGACACACTAATGGAGGAGTAGCAGCATGTCGAGCAGCCGTCACAGTAACCGGGTCAGCAGACACACACCGTTATACAGTCTGTGTGTGTGTGTGTGTGTGTGTGTGTGTGTGTGTGTGGTGTGTGTGTGTGTGTGTGTGTGTGTGTGTGTGCGTGTGTGTGTGTGTGTGTGTGTGTGTGTGGTGTGTGTGTGTGTGTGTGTGTGTGTGTGTGTGTGTGTGTGTGTGTGTGTGTGTGTGGGGTCTGTGGTGGGCATGTACGCACCTTGCCGCTTAGGTCGTTTTTGTGCCGCGCGGTACCGCTCCGTCTCAGCTTGATGGACGGGGAGCGCAGCAGGTTCTTGATGCGCGTGCGGATCGTTCCGCTTCCCTCCGCGGACATCTCGACGTTAGCTGCCGGCTAGTAGAGACTGTCAGCGCCCGGCAGCTCTCACGTAGCTCACGGTCAAGCGTTAATCGCCCTATGCTCTGCACCAGCGTCCGTTGGTGCGGTCATCTTGTCTAGAGTCCGAGGTGGACCAGAGCCTTTCAGAGAGCCTGGGCCTGGTTTGGTTGAAGCTCATTCGGTCCAAACGCGCTCACCATATTAGTCTGTTTGTCTCCTGCTGCAGTAAAAGGTAAATCCAGTCAGGCTGGAGCGAGACGACCCACTCTCCGACAGTGTTAAGTTCGCATGCGGCACGTGCAACCTGCTTCCGGTAGAGCTTTTCACGATAAGATAACTAACGTACGCTCTGGAGGTCAAACGGTTTACAGTTAGATTTTTGTTTTGCTTTAAATTTTCTTTTTTCTTTTTTTCTTTTTTCAAAAACAAAACAAAAAACATCGAACTGCATATTCTGGTTGAACTTTGTTAACAATCAATAAGACTTTTATTATATTGGGATAAATCAGTTTTGTTTGTTACATCTCAGTGTTGCTTTTGACACTGTCGATCAAAACACAGTCATATTCAGTATGCAAGTACAGATTAAAGGTGCCTTTTGAAAATACTAACTTTTAGACCGTTATTAAACATACTTTTCGTTAAGTCCACATTTTTTGTTTTTGAAAATAATCTATTTATTGTTCTGATGTTAAAATCTAATTTTAAATGTGATGTGTGTTTTTATTAATTATAACTGGAAAATTCACAGTAAAAAAGACTTTCAAGCATCAATAGCTGTGTAATTAATGTGTTTATTGAATGGGTATGTATTCTATTAGAAATGCTTGAACATGCCGTAGGGAGGAAGCATGGTGCTGGTTTGTTAGGACAAACTGGAATATTAGGATTCCAGTTTGTTTATGTGAATGAGAAATCTTCACCTTCCAGGGTTACTTGTGGAGTACCACAAGGTTCTTTTTCTTGGTCCTATTCTCTTTACTATATATAACAATTGGTGAAATGATCAGAGGATTGTAATGCTGATGATACTCAATTATATTTATTTATTAATATAATTTCCTTTTGTCTTCTTTGTGGTTTCCATCAGTAGTAATATCCTCACATTGTAAGTGTGATGCCAATAAGTGTTTCCATTGTAACTTTGCAAAATACAATCATTTTGTGGCAGCCAATAAACCACCTCATCCAAATACAAAACATTTAATCATTTTCTGTTTCTATTAAGCAAGTCCCTTTTTGTAAATTCAATTTGGGCAATTACATGATCAATGGAAACGCAGCTAGTAACATTTTGGATGTAAGCTAATTAAGCTCTTTTTAATTAATTAATCTGAATCTAATGATTTTGTACAATAATCCTAGAATGATAGAAGGTGGGGCAGCATCACACAGCAGGGACAGGACAGCTGGTCAGAGTTAATTGGAAGATGACAAGAGTTAAATACAGAAGAAAACCTGTTGGTTTTTGCAGAAGACTAAAGACTGGTGTAGAGGTTAACCTTCCAGCAGGACAACCATCCTAAATTAATTTTATAAGAATGGTTTAGTCAAAGTCCAGAGACATAGCCAAAGACTTCAAACTAGAATTTCTCCATAGAGCTGAACAGATGGATGCAAAACATCCAGCATGATAACTTAAGCAGGGTTTGTGCAGGTTTCATAAAACTCCAATTTCAGATCTATTAAGACCTTTTTATAACCATCTATGGAACCTTAAGACCTATAAAACCACAAAGAAATCATATGGGTTGGCAACAAAAGTGAGTCAATGGTTAAGAAACTTCATCTAGTCAACTGGTGATAAATTTACACTTATCCATGATAGACATGAAAAAGCTAGCTAGCAGTAATCATAACCACCTCAAGTCACAGAACGATATATCTGCACATGACTCAAACCTTTGCCTGACACGAAAACAAAAAAATAAACGCTAATATAAAAAATTAAATAGTCCAGTCATGACAAAATTTAAGACCAATTTACATAAAAATATGAAATTAAGACATTTTAAGGTCTTTATATTAGATACATGAATTTAAGATGTTTAAAGGACGTGCAGACACCCTGCTAAATGTTACTCCATCCAAGCCTCTTCCCATTTTTATTCTGCAGATCAAAGCCAAAAAACACAAGTTTATTAAAAAAAATCTTTATTAATATTAAAGTGTTAAACATCACCTACTTCAAAAGTTTTTAACACAAATAAAAATAAATTCCAAACTTAAGCGACACGAGGCAGAATTCTTAAAGAACAACGATTTGCACTTATTTAAACTTCGAAACAAAGAAACCGAACTGAACCATCTTACTCCGGAGACGTTCGCCGGAATCATCCCAGGCGGTTTCAGGAGAAGATTTGACATGAAGAGTGGGTCAGTGTGAAGGAAGTGAATACTGCATCAACAAACCTCTGACTGATAGAAGTAGAAACTTTAGCAGCAAACAATATTTAGGAGAAAGAGGAATTTTTATTATTTTACACCAAACTTTATAGAGTCAAATTTAGAAGAAAAAAAAGATATGCTTCAAGGAAAATTAACTTATATTCTCTCAGATATGATAACTACGGAGTGGGAGTTATTAATAACTTGGTTTGAGTTTTTTTTTTAATGAGTCTGATGATTCTGAACCAGTCCAGGTTTCTGCTGTCTGATTTTGAAGCATCCATCTTTTTCCTTTAACACCTTTCATTCTGCTAACGAAGGCTGCTGCGCCTGGTTATGCTGAGACTTTCTTGGGTGGCAACATTTGCACGATGAAAGGTTGTTGAATAGTTCATGTGGATTTATTTGTCTATTGAAGGATGAAAACCAAAATGTATGGAAATCTTCTCTGCTCTGCTCCAGGGCGGCTGACGTAATCTCAGTCCACAAAGTCTAAAGCAGAAAAGTTGCAGCTTTATCGCAGAACTCGGCGATTGTGAGAGATCAAACAGAAAAATCAAGAGTCGTGTTGAATAAATCCATCTGATTGGACTTTGGGAGCAGAAAGAAAATCCATTCCTAGTCATTTCCGGTCGTTGCCCTGGTGACATGAAGTCAGCTGGGGGAGTTTCCCCTCAGCCCCAGAGGAACCAGCCTAGGCATGGGCCTCCAGGCCACGCCTGCGGCCCCAGCCACTCCCACTGTTGCTTCATTATTACTGCCTAGTCCCGCCTCTTTGGCTCCTCCCACCTTCATGTGCAGCAGAGGGGGTGGGGCCAGCACACCTTCATTAGCGTTCCCTAAAATTGGCCCTGGGTGCTGGGAGGCATGCTTCTGTTCCTCGGATCTGCCCGCCACCGGAGGATCAATCACTGCTGTAGTAGCCGTGGCAACAGTCTGCTGGTTAAGAAAAGCTATTTCGTTAAGGAGGGACGACAGGCTCTCATTGTCCGAGTCCTGTCGGGCCATCTGTCCAGCAGGTTCAGACTGTCCGATGTCTAAGGGAGGGTAAGGAAGACCAGAAGGCGGGACCAGAGGATGAGGGGGCGGAGCTGGACCCTGAGGGGGCAGGGCCAGAGCCTGAGGGGGCAGGGCCAGCCTGGGGAGGGGGACTCCCATCTGGCTGGGTTCGGTAGACACCAGAAGAAATGCAGGTGGAGCTGCAGCCAGCAGCGGTTGAAGCTCCTGGGTTCGGTGCGGTGTACTTCCTGGAGGAGCGGCAAACAGCACTTTATCCTTGGGTGGTGCTGTGGAGAAACACAGTAATCAGGAGCAGGAAACTAGAGATTTTTAGGGTAGACAAAAATAACAGCTAAGTTCCATTTTGGAAAATTACAGTCAAAACAAAAAAATTTAGAAAAATTTGAGAAAGTGAAATGTTCTAACATGGTGAGAACTGACTGGAGATTTGGTTTGATGTGTTTCAGGACTGATTACCCAGCTTCACTCTGACTGGCTTACACATCCTTTCATGTTTCACATTGCTTGCTCAGCATGTACAGTAGCTGAAATGTGCTCTTTTTTTGTTCACATTAAAAACCTTTGTACATTTTTGGTGTGCTGGTTATTCCCATTTACCTCTCCCCTTTTTTACATTTTAGTTATCCACACTACATTCCGCCTCATTTCTATAAGCTCTGCATCATTTTCCTTCTACATCAATAACGTAAGGCACGTGTAACCTCAAGTCTCACTGAAGCTTGTACCAAAGAAAAATGATATCGTATCAAATATCCTACAACTACTTCCTGTCTCTTTGTTTTTTTCCGCCAGTAGTAAGTAACTGACCCAAGTAAGTAACTGACCCAAGTAAGTGGTTTTGTCTACATGTTATGTTGGCGCTGCTGTCTTACCCTTCTCAGCTGACGTTTTCTGAGGCAGGTCTCGGTTCCTGCTGCGAGACAGAATGTTTGGAACGGTCTTTATCCGTTTGGTGTCTGGAGGAGCCGGCGCGCCGTCGGACATGTGCAGGACAGGCTGACGAGAGGGCTTCAGCTGGATGGCTGCAGGCGGGGCCTGCAGGGGGCCAGCGTCTCCTGTAGGGATGGTTACACAGAGGACGCCGTCCACTGGGACGTCATTGGTTGTTTGTTGCCTCCCCTCCAGCTCCGGCTGCTTTTGATTGGTCAGCAGGTGCTGCAGTGTCGCCGTCCCTGCAACCAAAAACACAAGAGATTAAAAAAAAAAAATCACCAAACATGTGACATTTCACATTTACTTGACATGTTTCCATAATAAACAACATATTTACAAGTGATTTATGGAGGTTTTCGCTCATAACATCTAAAATGTTCTGCCTTTAGGAAGGCTTACAAAGTAAATGTGTGGAAATGAAAACTACAGAAATCAAAACAGCTTCTCCACAGAGAATTTTTCTAATCTGCCTTCTTTTTGCAATATGCAGGACTAAATGTCCTCTGAACTACATCATCCAGTGAGAGAGCTTACATTAGCAAATACCACACTGATGGCATGACAGACAAGCTGATCCATAAATATTTACACTTCTTCTCCTTCACAGTTTACCCATCCAGAGTTTAAAAGTATCTATCCACGAGTCATGGCCAGCAGGCGGCTTCTGGTTCTGTTCTTTACTGGTTTTATGAAAGAACCAGTTTGGTTTTCCAGAACCGTCTCACAGGATCACAGTTAACCGAGACATTTAGATGACGGAAATCTAATGAATGATTGCAGCGGCCCTGCACAGTGATGCTCTAGTGTGTTTTACTGATTCGATTGAGAAGATCAAAAACCAAAAACAAGTCAGAAACTTCAAACATTTTGATCGGACGCCACCAGCTGCTGATGAGAGTGGCTCTTACTCTGACCCGACTCAGAGCTATTGACCAGGCCCAGAGGTTGCAGCAATTGGAAAAAGAAAGAATTGTTGCAAAGCAATCATCAGCAGAAATGAAAACAGTTTAACACTGAAACTACTTAGGTGAAGAGAAACAAAGAAAATCTGTTACTGGCCCAACTCTCAGGTACTGTAAATGTCACTTGCTCACAGAGGAGCCAAGCAGAAACTCCTTAAAGACATTCACAGCTTTTCATCAAACATAAATTACATGTGGTGCCTTATTATCTTATTTAATACCCAAATGCTGTTTATTAAACATAACTTAAAAGAAATTTTACTTTGTAATTTGATGTCTTGAAATTGGTATTTTGTCTCTTTAAGAAGCTCCTCCTTTTTCTACCACTCCTCCTTCAGCATAACATCACGATTCCATTACACTGATTACAATCATACAATCATTGTTAGGAGTGTTGCACTGAGAAGTAGCTTGCATTTTGAGCTCAGGTATTTGCTAATTAATGCCGGCTAGTCTGGAGGAGCTGAGTGAAGGAGGGCAGCTCTGTGAGGCAGAAGCTTGGAGACTGCAGCTCAGAGGAGGAGCTTTGTGCCCAAAATGTTCCCAATCCATAAAGCCAGATCTATTCAGTCTAATTCTATGCTTTGTGCTCTGGAAACCATCATGCTTAATTATTTGTTCTACATCATATTTAGAATTCTTAATTGGACTTTATGGACCTCTTTAAAGTTTATTTTACATGTTTGAACAAAGTAATCAGCCTATTGTTTTAGTCAGTTTCAGTTTCTTTATTATTTATTTTCCATTGGTTATTCTACTCCTAATTGCATTAACTAAACTAAAGTTGTTTTTCCAGTGAAGCTGTTGGTGTATTTCAGTGTGATGTACTGGTGCAGAGTTAGCACTTTAATCAGTAATTCAGTACATTCATGTCTGTGTTAAAAAAAAAAAAAAACGTTTCAGCTGTTTCTCTGTATCGGTACTGGACGTGAAAAAAGTGGATCAGTCCTAATTTAAATGCAACTGTACAATCAAGCACGTTTGGTGGTCAGGCACCGAGTCTGACTGGTGAGCAGAAAAGTAGTTTGATTTCCCACTTTGGAGGTACAGTGAATGCACCATGGTGCTGAAGTTGTGCAGAGATAAAACTCTATCATTGTTTGTGATTTCCCTGATTCTAATTCATTCTAAGAAGCCCAAGTAAAGTACCAAAAGGTTAGTGTCAAACCTGGTGTGCTGCAGACGTCCTCAGTGTGTGCGTCTTTATCATCTTTCTTCTTCAAGCTCTGATTGGACAACAGGCTCTCCGCCACTGTCGGAAGCTTCTGGACCTCCTGAGGAGCCAAAAACCCACAAACACTCCAAGTTCATTCAGTCTACAAAGCAGCCATCTCGAGCTCATATAAAAAAATTTTTTAAATTGTTAAAGTGGCAGTATTGTGCATTTACAGGCGCATTGTACAATTTTATATCACAATCAAATTACTACGTTGAGTTATTATAAAAATGCTATATGTATCAAATATGACTTAAAAATGTTACTTTTGATTTAACATTTTGAAGCCTGTCTCTTTAAAAGCTTATGCTCTTTTTGAAGCTCCGCCTTCAGGAAGTCTTCATAACATAAGTTCCTCTATTAACCATTTAGCAACATTTTTACCAGCACTGTACTGAGAAGTAGCTCCTATAATGAACCCGGCAGATGTGCAGTTCCTCCAGGTGTTTGCTAATCAACTTTACTTAATGTTGCCCCATTAAGAGAATGTAATAGCTTTGTCACATTCACACTGCAGCCTGAAGTGACCCAATTCCGATTTTTTTTGATGTAATGCGACCTGTATCTGATCTTTTTATGGTAGTGTGAACAGCACAGGACGGATTCTCTTTCCGAATGTGACCCAGTATCCGATTCAAATGCGACCTACTGTCCTGGTGTCATTCATCCAAACTGAACATCACTGATTCTCAACAAATCTCACTAATCTGCATCCTGATACACAGAAGTGGGAAGAAAAACAACAACCATGACGGACTATAATTTGTTAATATGATGATCTGGCCGGATAACAACTTCAAATGTTTTTGATTTGAGCTAAGCAAACACTGAGCACTTCTTCTTTTATGGCAGTTGGCAGAACACTGAGAACACTGATGCTATTGCGCCCTCTACTGCGGGACACTTTCAGGTCGTTTGCCCGTTTACACAGCAGAACACATACAGGTCGCATTTACTGGCAGTGTGAATGGCCCCGGCAAAAAAAATCGGAATTGCCAAAAAATTGGAATTGAGTCAGGTTGTGATCCAAACCACCCATAGAGGCAGGGTGGTTTGGATGAGATCAGCTGAAAACTGCTTCCTGTGTTCACTAGACTTTTTCAGATGATGTAAATCATTCATGTATGAAAAAAAGCAAATATATCAGAAATTTGTAAGAGGCCAGGCAGTTTTTATGGTTCACATGATTCTTCAGGACCTACTGGACACGCTGGTTTCCCACGGGTACGGTAATACACACCTGACTAAGCTGCTCGGTTCCTGGAGAGACTGGAGAGACCACTTCAGCTGCCAGGCTGAAAAACAGAACATCCAAGATTACCCAGGAGGACGAGTTTAGATCTTAGAAATGTTACATATCAAGTATTGAGAGCCTGCTGAAGACATGAAGCTGTCGAGCACCAAATAATCCACTAGTTACCAGTAACCAACTAGTTACCAGTCTGGTTAGCACACAGTGATGTGGCTTCGATTCTTACTCTGAATTCATGGTCATTTCTATCTTCTCTATCTGCTGCTGAGTCGCACTACATCCACTGTTCCCTTCCAGGTTTTCCAAACTTCTGCTCCAAGCCTCCTGCAGACTGGTTCCCAGCTGGCAATCACCTGTTGTCAATACATTTCATAATTAAACTTTTTTACACAAGACTGTCAACATTTGTACAATTTAAACCCTTTTGGACCAATTTAATACAGTTTATCGAGGAGGGGGAGTTGATTTGTGGTTTAGTTACTCCTTAAAGATTTATCTTCTTTCTTCCATTTTAAAAGGACTGATAAAAGTGCAAATAAAGTGACATTCTGCAATTCTCCTTCAACTTAATCTGACAAACTGGCATCATTTACAGATATGGCAGCTTATTCCAGGAGATATGCCAGATTCTAGACATGTAAATCTGTCACTGTCTAGAGATTCGCTTCTGATTTTTATGGTCATGATTTGATTCAGAAACTATATTCAGATCGGAAACAATTTTTATTAAGAAACAGCTTTTCTGTTCAAACGGTCTGGAGATTCTGTTTAAATCATCTGAGTGTTAAGAGGAAAAGACACTGTAAACAAATAAACCATCTAGTTAAAACAATTCTAAGAAGTTCCGTACTGTATCAAATTCCATCAGTTTATATCTAAACAAAAAAGAAGTTTGTGTTTAAAAATCTGGCACTTAAATTACCATATTTTCCGCACTATAAGGCGCACCGGATTATAAGGCGCACCTTCAATGAGTGGCCTATTTTAAAACTTTTGTCATATATAAGACGCATAGAATAGACGTTTCAGTTTAGGTTGCCAATTTGTTCCGTACTCTATTATTACACATCCACATTTTAGAGAAGTGGTCCAGAGTACTGTATATAGTGGTCTGCCCCAGTCATTGTTTCACTCACAGTGTTGGTGTTGCGATATTATGCCCAACTGCTTTCTGGGTAACACAGACCTACTGACACGCTGCCGCCGCAGTCTCTGTCTCTCTTCCCCCGCCCCTCCGCCCCCCTGGCTTTGAATGCATTATCAAACTTTATTAACAAACCAGCGTTCTGACAACTATCCCAGCATGCACTGTGCTCTTCTTCTACAGGGGAAAATGAAGTCGGCAGCTGCTTACTGTAGTTGTTAGACCTGTTGTGGCTCAATATCGGTCCATATACAGTATAAGGTGCACCAGATTATAAGGCGCACTGTCTGCTTTTGAGGTAATTGAAAGTTTTTAGGTGCGCCTTATAGTGCGGACAATACGGTACCAGTATGAGGTTAACTTAGCTGGCTGACTTTCTCTTAAAAAAAAAATCTAAAAATTACAATACAATTTTACAGAAAATCAAGCAGGCCAAAATTGATTTTTGAATCGATTCAGAATTCCCAGGACTTGGAATTGCGATTCTCTATTGAATTAATTTATTTCCTGCACCTCTATCAGATTTGACAGTTCTGTCTAAATGATGTAATCCAGATCAGTTCTCAGGTTCTGTTTAGACTCAGATAAGAAGTGTTTTCACCTGCTGACGGAGCCAGAATGGACAGGAACTCATCCCGTCTCCGCACCAGGCTCCTTTTCTTTCTCTTCAGGTCTTCCTCACAGCTCCTCAACTCCTGGATCACCTGCACGGCCTGCAGCAGAACACACCGTGAACGTCTTCAGACCAACACACACACAAGCGCGCACGCACACACGCACACAGGAGGTTGGAGAACTGGTTGCACACCTTTTCCAGCAGGGAGGTTCTGGACATGTTGTCATCGGCTGGTAACACTTCCCTCTTCAACTGGAGGAACGTCTGCTTCATCTGGGCTCGATGCTTTCTGCAACTTGCATTGGATTCGTGGTGCTGCACACAAATACACACACACAAAATCATAAGCTTCAGTCTTTAAATAAAAGGTGAAATGTATCAAAGTTGCTGCTGATGGGATTTTTCTAGCTTTCCTTTTTTTTGGAAAGCTGTTTTTTCCTATCATTTTTATGGCTGCAATTAACAACTGTTTTACTAATCAGTTATTTTATTGATTATTCTGACAGTTAAATTGGATATAAAATTGTAATTATAGACATTAAAAACACAAATAAATAATTCAATTCATTTCTTAAATAAGAAAAACTAAAAGTTGCTTTTAGTTCTGGGTAGAACATATTTATAGAAAAAGGCTTTTTTATTTTAATTGCAAAATGCATAGATTTTTTTGTTCAATAATGATGTTCTTTGAGAAATGACCTTTTTCTTTATAACAGTCTATATACTCCATTTAACAATTAATCGATTACTAAATTAGGTCACAATCATTTCAGTTATCAATTAATAATATTAATCGTTTCACCACTAATGGTATTTATTCTACACCAATATAAAGAAAGAAAGGGGAAAAAAACATCACGTTACATATATTAATCATGTTTCCTAACCAGAACTTTCAGCAACTGCAAATGGTCATCTTCCTTTATTTTGCACAAATAAACTAAATTACAATTTTTTTTTTACATCTGATTTACTAAAAATAGATGCATCACAGAACCTGCTGGTCTCCCAGGGTCACAGTATTACACACCTGAACTTTAATCTGCGACCTTTGAGAATATCCGGAGTCCACTTCAGCTTCCAAGCTGAAAAACAGAAAATCCCAGATTACACAGGAAGACAAGTTTAGATCTTAGACATGTTACATATCAAGTATTGAGAACCTGCTGGACCTGTCGAGTACCAACTAACCAACTAGTTACCAGTTTGGTTAGCTCACAGTGATGTGGTTTCACTTCTTACTCTGACTTAATGGTCATCTCTATCTGCTGCTGAGCCGCTCCACATCCACTGTTCCCCTCCAGGTTTTCCAAAGCACAGCTCCAAGCCTCCTGCTGACCAATTCCCAGCTGGCCATCACCTGTTAGCTCACCAGCTGAAGCTGCAGCAGTGCCCTGCCACACCAAGAAACAGATGAAGCCCAGTCAAGTCAGCAGCCATTTTGCAGCTTCAGAGCAGCCTGGCATCTGTTTTTATGTGGCTACACACATTTGTTTGTCACAGGAAGATTCTGTGACCGTGCAAATATTTTGAATTGAACTTCAGGCACGAGTTGCTTTACTAAATAATGAATATGTAGTGAAACACTATATGAGGCCATCATGACAAGAAAGATATAAAGACAGCAGAGAGAAAAACGTGTGTCTGGAATTAGAAAAATGTACAGGAAGGCAAAAAAAATAAAGAAAAATAAGTTGTTTCTAAGCCTGTTTTTTAGTCTGCAGTTATCTGCAAATAAAAACAAGCTTAAAATATTTTCAAGCTTTATATTTTTATTTTATTCCATTAGTAGACATTTTTATCCTTGTACAAAAAATTGGGATGTAACAAATTTTTGGGATGTAACAATTTTTCTTGATAAAGTCTTAATTAGAAAACTGCTTTTTATATTCACTCTGATTGTTATAAAATTATTTTGGTGAAATATTTTTACAGTAAAAAACAAAAACAAATCTTTAAGTGGCTCAAACATTTTTATGGATCTTTAATGATGAAAGCATCATAGTCAACAGGTTAACAGATGAAATAAAACTAATTCAAAGTAGAAAGTAGAAGTCTTGTGGAGATGCGACTCTTTGCAGATAACCTGACTCTAGCCGTGTAAACGTGTCTTACATTAGTGATGGTTTTCCTCTTGGGGCTTTCCTCCTCAGATGAGATGTAAATCAGACCCTGGACCTCCGTCCTGGCAGCTGGAGCCTGACCCGCTGTCACAGAACCAGAGAACACACCCAAAACGGAGTCAGGTCAGCTAGGTGTGTGTTGGTGTGTTGCCAATCCAACACACACCTGCTACTGACAGACCCGCTAAATGTGTTTAGATTATTTAAGCAGAAATATGTTTGTTTCCATTTATGCAAAAGCACTTAAAAAAAAAAAAAATCTTGCTTCACATTTGGACAAATATTTGATGATTTGTTCGCCTTAAAGTTGATATGAAAAGTCTGCACAGTCCTCTCAGACTGCCTGGTTTGTATGGAAGAAAACAAAAATCCTTTCAGAACTTTTTCCTGCAGTGGAAACCAAAGTGTAATCATTCAAGAGGAAGAAACAGATCAACTCTGCTTGACCTCCCATCACCTCTTATACCTGGGGATGGGTTCAGCCACAGCATCTGATCACTTATTCTCTAAGAGACCGGCGTTTGTCTTTGGGTTTCGGAGGTCAGAGTTCACATAAAAAGGTGGAAAAATTTCAGAAATGATTTATGATGGAAACACTGAGTTCCAAATGGGTATCAAGACTTTTTAAGTTGCATAAAAACACCAAAAACAGAGCAAATGAACCAATTCATCAGCTTTGAGTCAAATGAAGGACAAAACACTGACTGAGTATTTGTGCCTCTGTTAACTTTGGAATTCTCAGCTGAGATCTTTTTTTACAAAACTAATTTTGCTGTCTGCCTTATTTGACTTAAAGCTAAATGAAAATCTGAAAAAATAATATTTTTCACGGCAACCTTTTCTGCACAGAAACATTAAAGACACATCACTGCCATAAAGCTCCCATTAGATCCCACAGTTTGATTCAAATGATATAATCTACAGCAGTAAAGCTGCTTTTAGACTCTGATTTATGGGTAATAAAATGTGTGTTCAGACCTGCTAATGGAGGCAGAACTGACTGGTTTTCATCACGACTCCTCAGCCGCTTTTTCTTCTTCTCCAGGTCTCCTTTAGAGCACTTTGCATTCTGCAGAAAAATACATGCTGTGATCATCACCAGAGCAAAAAAAATATAAAAATTCCACACACAGCCAGCTGGCTGTGATAATCCTAAAAATTGCAAATATCAGGTCCTAAAGCTGAAGTATGTAACTTTTACAGAAAAGTTTTTCCCCATGTTTGTTAAAACTGTCAGCATGTCATGACAGTTTGTGATGAGACAGATAATCTGTGAAAATAATGCTTGAAATGACACTGTAATAATGTGATTACTGCAGAGCTGTGTAGCACCTACTGCTCTCTGTCACAGATATTCACCTCTGGTCTTACAATAAATAAATCGACCAATCTCACCAGTCAAATGTATCCTCATCCACTCTGTCAATTCGTTTTTTGGAGTAAAAAAAGTAATCTTGTGATATGGCACATTTATGTTATGGTTGGATGAAAGAATTAAGTAGAAAAATATAGTTTTTGAACGTTCTTATTCTTAGCACTTTAAAACAAACAAACAAAAACCCGGGGAGTAAGTGAAATTAAAGCTCCGCGGAGCCTCGAGCGGCCCTCGCAGCTAGCGCTGCTTCGGCCTATAGCCACCGCAGGGTATCCAGCACCGCCCCCTGCCTGCCACCGCGTACGGTGTTGCAGAGTTGAAGCGCCATCTGCCATTTCATACGCAGCGGTGAGTTCGGCATCATTCCCTGGTCACACACACCAAATTTCATTCATATCGGTCAATGTAGAGAGGAGATATAGCTGATGTAATGACCTAGTGGGCGCAGTGGAGTCAAATTACATTTCAATCCTGTTGGGCTCTTCAGCGGGGCACAAAGGTCACACGTATCCGGTTTGGTGCCAATCGGAAGGTGCGTTGGTGATTTAGAGACAATCGTGTGCATATGGCGAGGGACTGACATTGGGCCACGACCCCACGGGTCACCCAGCATTGACCGAGTTCATCCTCAGTTTGCAGATGATTAATTCCATATGAATAACACATTAAAAATAAGAAATACTGTAAAAAACATGTTACTTCCTGTATAAAGTCGGCGGGGCTAATGTGAAGTCACACTATGATGACATAGGATCGTTAGGCATCCCACCAGGATCACTCATGTCAAGTTTGGTGCAGCTCGGCTCAAAATTATGGAATCTACAGCCAAACGTATAGTGGTGGCGTGAGCTAGGTTTCGACGCGGTCCCACTGCCAAACCCTATACTGAAAAGGCTTGCCGCTTTAAAGCAAGTGAGACCAACTTGTTATTTGTCATTCAACACAGAATTAGCTTGATTAGTTTAAGAGAGAAAGAGATGAAGCTTTCCAAGGAAATAAAAGTAACTTCTTGTTCTGAGGGGGCGGGGCTTAGATGACGTCAGACTATGACAACATAGGATCATTGAGCATCCCACCAGGATTACTCATGGCAAGTTTGGTGAAGCTCGGCTCAAAATTGTGGAATCTATAGCCAAACGTATGGACACGGCGTTAATGGTCACTTCGCCACGCTGAAACGCCCACCTACACAATTGAAGACAAATGGGTTTGGAATCTGTAACACACCACCATGTTTTCTGCCTGTGGACAGAGTTTCATCTTGATTAGGTCAAAGGGATCGGATAGGGACTGTTCAGAGTAAAACATGTCACTTCCTGTTCTCAGGGGGCGTGGCCTAAGTGATGTCATAATTTGACCTTTGGGTCTTGTAGGGCACCCAATGATGATCAATCACTGAAAATCTTTGTGTCTCTGTGAGCTTTTGTGTAAGAGTTATAACAGTTTCGTGTTTCATGGCAATTCGGTGAACTTTGACCTCTGCTATGACCCCTTCAGCATGCACGAAAACTCACCATTTTGATAACTTTTATAACCCAATGCCTTATGAATGATCTGACCGAGTTTGAAGATGATCAATCGAAATCCCTAGGAGGAGTTCGATCAAATTCGACGTCAAAAACAGCCAAAATCGGAATTGCAATCCAAAATGGCCGACTTCCTGTCATAGTTGCAATATAACATTAAATTTGAATTCTGACTGTCTTGGGGAGCTCTACAAGTGTACCAAATTTCAAGTCTCTACGATAAAGTTGATAAATTGGAAACGAATAGGTGACCTTTGACCCCTGGTATGACCCCTTCAGCATGCACGAAAACTCACTGTTTTGATAACTTTTAATCGGCCATCCCTTATGAACGATCTGATCGAGTTTGAAGCCGATCGATCGAAATCCCTAGGAGGAGTTTGATCAAATGCAACGTCTATAAACGGCCAAAATGGGGTCAGAATCGGATGTTCAATCCAAGATGGCCGACTTCCTGTCATACTTGCACTATGACATTAATTGTAAATTCTGAGCCTCTTGGGGAGTTCTACAAGCGTACCAAATTTCAAGTCTCTACGATAAAGTAAGTGAATAGGAATGGGTCTTTTTAAAATTTCTAGGGGGCGCCCTTGAGCCATTTCTTGTGCGATTTTTGGGAGGACCTTAAAATACGTAAATTTTCACCAGGCTCTATGCGCCCGCCAAGTTTGGTGAGTTGTTGAGTATGATAAAGCCCCCAAAAAGCCAATTTATTTTACGGAAGCGGAATAATAAGAAACAGTACAATTACAATAGGCCTTCATAGGCCTTCGCAGCGCTTAGCTGCTCGGGCCTAATTACCTTCACAAAAAGGAAATCGGTGACAAAACGTTTGATCAATGCATCATAGCTTTTTCTTTCTTTTTTTTTTTTTACCAGAATTAAATCTGCTCATCACAGAATGATGTAACTTTTACTTCCCCAGCTGACCAGCTTGTTCCTGACTGATTCATCCATCTGGGGGCAAATCTAAATCATGTTCACTGAACTAATAAGAACTTCATGTTGTTTTAATGAGAGAAAAAAAGAAACTTTCAAAATGAAAACATTGCGTTGGTCTGTAATCACCTGACTCTTCTCGTCTTCGCTGTCAGACTCCCTGAAGTCAGACGAGTCCTCAGTCTCGCTGCTGGACACCAAGTCCACCACTTCATCCACAAACACAACGTTCAGGTCCATGGGGTCAAAGGCAAACTCCTCTTTAGGGCCGTGACAGATCGGGGTGGGCTCAGGCAGGGGGGACTGTGCCGGAGGTGAGGGCCCCCTGTGAGCGGCTGTCTGGATGGTCAGCAGGGTTTGTGGTGAATCGCCGTGGCGTTCAACTGGAATGTCCTTTTTTTCACACACCGGGGGGTCCGGGGGTGTGTAGTTCACAGGCTGGCTGGGGCCCTGGAGCCGTATGAGGCCGCGTTCTGATCCCACTATTTGGGTGGGGGGCAGGAAAGGGAGCTGGATAAAGATGGGGTCCTTGACCCGGTGGGGGGGGACGATCCTAAACGTGCAGGTGTTCTGCGGGGACAGAAAAATGGAGGGACGGTATGGGGGGGTTGGAGGAGGAAGACGAGGCTCCTGGAGACGGTGAAGGTAAAACCACAGAGGACGAAGAGGACATGTTGGTCAGAGCTGGCCTCTTCACCGCGGCTACAGGAGCCATCTGGGCACAGGAAGCAGAATGGCCTGAGGAAGAGGAGGAGGAAGAAGATGGGAAAAACTTAATTGAGCTAAAAACATATTACTTTACACTGAAATCTATTTCAGAACCATGGAGATTAACTACCTTGTTCACATTTCCTTTCATTAGTAGCAAAGAGTCCAGACTGAATCTGGAACGGTTTATGTTTAAGATGTAAACAATTTCTTATTTACTGAGTCGAATAACAAAAGGACTTAACTGGGGTCTGATCAGATCTTTATTCATATAATATAATATCCCATACCAAAATTGTAAACAATATTTTGACAGTATTCAGCCCCATCAGGGTTTCAACACTTACCTCCTCCGTGAACGATTGCTGGAGGATTGTCAGACCTCGGTTGGTTAGAGGTAAGCAGCTGGACCAAGGCTCCGTCAGGTTTTCGGTAATACTGGACACCCGCTGATGACCGGACAGGCTTCAGGACCATCCTTTGGCCTGGGAACTGAGTGATCCGGGGCTGGAGCAAATTAACCACCTTAGGAGGATTTGGAAGCTGAATCAGCAGCGGCTGGGGGTCCGTAGGTCTTGTCGAGTTCTGAGGTGGGTTTGGAGGTCCACCAACCAAGTTTTGTGGCTCGGAGTCTAAAGGTACATGAAACAACAGACGGCCGATTAAAGGTTTGGAAAAGACAACAAAGTTATTTTCTCAGTATGTGTCGATTGGAGCCCCCAGCCCGCAGAAAGATTTCTGTAAGGGGGCTAAAAATTTTTTATTTTTTAAAATTTGAATTAATATTCTTATACTGGTTACCTGCTCATTTTAGTATTTGTAACTTTCAGGGCCCTACATGGAAAAGCTCCTCTCTGTTTTACTGAACTGTTAAAACTCCACGGTCTAACTGGGTTCAGGTGGTCTGACCTCTGCTCTGTCCTCACGGCTGGAGCTCCTCTATGGAACAGGTTCCCTCTGATTTCACATTGTTGAAGCTGAAGACATTCAAACAAGCTTTTTCTTAAGATCCTAACAAAGATTAACTTAATTGTTTTTAAAAACTTGTATCATTAGATTTGCTCATCGTTTTACATAATTTTTAATTCAATAATGTTTATACATCCTTTCATTGTCTCCATTTGAAAAATATAAAGTGAGAACGTTTTTAAAACTGTCGCACTTCCTTCACATATTTTATTTAATAAGCAGTTTTGAATGTATTCAACAGAAAATGCATGTCTTATTTCAGATGGAAAAAGCAAACCCAATTTTTTTTCAATTTATAAATGATGATATGTACATTTCAAAACACAATAACCCCAGTTATTCCTATATAAGCAAATTAAGACTAAAAAAATACGTCTCCTTAAAGACATGAGGGGTATTAAGCATTTCTTTATGACTTATTTTATTTGAATAAAGCTAAAATGACTACAGCTTTCTCGAATGCCAATAAAACTTGCATTTTAGTCAAAACACTGATTAAAACTAAATTAAAGGTAAAGTTAAAAATAACACTGCAACTCTTTGCATATACAAACAACCTATTGAAAGAGGAGAGAACACTGATTTAAAGTTAATAGTTGTTGCAAAAATAATCCAACACACAAAAAATAATCAGAATTGAGTCACTTCAGGCTGCAGTGTGAACTCATCCTTATTTTACACAGAGTGATGTTCATCCTACTGAGCTGAACTCCACTAATATAACACTCTATCAGGGTTTCCCCCAGTGTATTATAAGCATGGCGGCCTGCCATGCTTTACCAGCCCCACTGCCAGGCTAAGCATTGCGCAGTTTCAGCTGTTTGGGATTCCCCTTGGTAATTTCCCCTCAGAAAGCAGGTGGAGAATCCGCGCTTTCTGATTGGCTGCCTGTCCTGTAAGCTCCCAGTCAGGGAAAACCCCTTATTTAGATTAGAGGTCCCCCCCAACCCCCCACCCCTGCCAATAAAGTTGCAGGACTCTCTACAGATCACACTCCTCCCCCCCAAACACGACAAGGATTCAACAAATCCTTGTCGTGTTTCAACACTCACTTCCTCCAGGAATGGTTGCTGATGGATTACCAGGCCTCAGCTGGCTGGTGGGAATCAGCTGGACCAAGGTTCCATCAGGTTTTCGGTAATACTGGACACCCGCTGATGACCGGACTGGCTTCAGGACCATCCTTTGAGCTGGGAACTGAGTGATCCGGGGCGGGAGCAAAGGAGCAGCCACGTTAGGAGGGTTTGGAACTTGAATCAGCAGCGGCTGAGGAGGGATTGAGTTCTGAGGTGGGTTTGGAGGTCCAACAACCACGTTCTGTGGCTCAGAGTCTAAAGGTACATGAAACAACAGACGGTTGATTCAAAGGTTTAGAAAACACACTGCAGTTCTTAGAAACCCAAGTTTAAGAAACGTTTGTAAATTAATTTTAGTGGCGAAAACTTTTTTGTGTGTTTAAGACCAAAACTGAATGGGAAAGAGTTCAGAATGACAGACAAGATTAACATTTCTTGATGTAATTTTTGTTGGTAAATTTTCACAGTTAAAATATTATTTAGTACATTAACTATTATTAGTAATACAAGTAGTAGTAATAGCACTACTCGAAATTTCATCATCCAATTATGCTTATTTGCAAATATATGTGCTTACCTGCAGAAGGGGTGGAAAGAGGAGCAGAAACGGAGGAAGAAAGAGGGGTGGCAAGAGGGGTGGAAAGAGTGGGCTGAGTGACTGGTGGCTGTAACTGGACCACAGCTGGGGCAACAGTGGAGGCTGCAGGAGCAGGTTGGACACAGTAAGCTGAAGATGTGACGTGGGGAATACTCTGAAGATTGCAAGACGGCTTGGACGACGAAGAAGATTGTCGCTGCTTCGTAGACCCCACTCTGCCTGTTAGATAAGCTGCCAGACGATTGGCTGGATGAAGCGCCCCCATCCTGCCCAACTTGATCTTTGCTAAAGGGTATTGCTTCCCATTGACCTGCACGAATACAGAAACAAGAGAATACAATGTAATAAACTAGAAATCTGCTTCTACATCAGCAGAAAGAGAAAAAAAAACAGAACAGCTAAACGATCCTGGACTATAAAAAACAGCAATGTGACGAGATTCCCATCAGCCAAAAGGTTCCAGCAGACATCATTCCTCAGATTAACCTTTGACAGAGTGAGACTGTTTTGTTAATATAGTGTGTGTTAGCTATAAAAGATGAAGTTATGAAGTGAAGTCATTACAAGACCTATTAGAAAACCATGTTGCAGGGTAACCAGAATGTTACTTAGTATAAATGCAGAAGAAAAAAAGTGATGAGCTTTTACCTGTATCACATCATCTGATCCTCCTGGCTTTTTCTTATTGGCTGAGAGAAAGCCAGAAGGTGATAGTCCCACCAGTAAAGGAAAAGGCAGAGACATGCCAGTCCTCCTCTTCTTATGTGACTTTAATCCTTCTGTGCTTCTTTTCAGCTCAAGCCTGGCTTTATAACGTCTGAAGCCTTCTCCATCCTTCTCCATATAATCTTCCCTTCCTTCTTTCTGGCAGTCATCTATAGACTCCACCTCCTTTTGGAAGTCCTTTATAGACTCCGCCTTTTTTTGGAAGTCCTTCGTAGACTCCACCTCTTTTTGGAATCCCTTTATGGTCTCCACCTCATTTAGATGGTTCTTTGTAGGTGTTACCTCCTTCTGAAAGTCTTCCATAGCCTCCACTTCCAGCTTTAACTTCTTCTGCCAGTCCTTCATAAGCTCCTTCTTCTCCATCACCTTTTTCTGGCACTGCTCCAAAGGATCCATTTCCACCTTTAACTTCTTCTGCCAGTCTTCTATGAGCTTGTCCTTCACCATCACCTCCATCTGGCAATCCTCCATGAGCTCTTCCTCCTCCTCTTTCATTACTTCCTTCTGCCATTCCTCCATGGGCTCCTCCTCTATCACCTCCTTCTGCCAGTCTTCAACAGACGCTACGGACACAGAGTCTGTGAAAGACTTATTCATCATATTCTTTGAGCTTTTAGGAGCCTTGTCATTTTTTGAAATCAAATCAGAGTGGTTGTCCTAAAAGACAAAACATGTTGGGTAAGGTCAAGGATACATTATAACAAGAAAATCAAACGATTCCATTTAGCTTAAACTACAGTGAAAAAAAGGACGCATTACATGTCACCAGCAACCACTACAAAATGGATGAACAGTCACTTCTGAGCGGCATACAGTTTGAAGCTACAAACTGGAAAATTCAGAATTTCTCTTAATATGAAAATACAACACTTTTCCATCTCTGCATGGACGATGAAGTGTCCTAGAAGTGGCTAAGATTCCTGGAAATATTGATGACAATCATAATGATTACAAAGTATTTTAATATTTGGAAATTAATTTTTGTATTATACCCACATGGGAAAAACTGAGTCTACCAAATGATTCAGTGAGATCTCCCAACACAAGCCTCTGAATCAGGTCTGAGCACGGCTTTTCCATAAGGCTGAGGTCTGGACTTAAACTAGATCATTGCATTGCCAGTTTGATATCACTGACCAGTCGTTGACTCAGTTTGGACAGGGACTGCTGAACATATGGCTTCATGCCTGACTCTAAAATACCTTGGTTTACAGAGAAGTTTATGGTCGACTTAATGACAGTAAAGTGTTAAGGTTTTGTGATGCCAAACAAGCCCACATCATCATCCTTCCACAACTGTGCTCGACACTGACATAATGTGTTTGGGCTAATAAGTCCCTGTTTGTTGTATTCACCATACAAGGGATGGACAATAGAGCTGGGCATTTATTAAACTTTTTTTTGTCATGCTTGCTCGGACTGCGAGGACACGGACAAGCGCAAGGCGCACAACTTCCTGGAGCTCAAACTCTGAGCCATTGTGACAACAATGGCTCACAGTTTTCGGTTTTATCAGTTTTATCAGGATTGCTATTTCTACAATCTTCTTCAAGTTGACATATAAGATACTGTTGCTTAGAAATAGCATTCCAGATGTGAACCAACACTCAAGTTGTTCTTCACCTGTCTGTGTCGAGCTGCTGGTTTGATGCCTCGTTTCTTTCCACGAGTCAATGGTTTTTTGGCTGGTGCCTTTTTCCTGTCCAGAATGGGTGTTGAGATCTGGACCTTATACTCGATGCACCTGTTTCCGCTAGTTTCATCCACCGTCTCGTCGATTGGAGTGATGAGGTAGTTTTTGATCCAGAAAGGTCTGTCCAGTTGATCCTGAGCCATCGCCTCACACAGCTTCTTCAACACGTAGCTGCGGTCGCTGTCGTTCACCCACTTGCAGTCGGCCAGGATCATGAGGCGTTTGGATGGTTTAGAACAAAGGGCTTCTGAAGAACCTGGAGGACTAGCGCTGGATGATTCACCTGCATCTGCTGCTGAAGTACAAGGAAAGCTTTCCATTACGCTCAGGACATGAATCTGAAAATACAACTTGCACTAAAAGCTGATGGGAAAACATCCACCATGATGGGTTGGTCATGAACTTACCAGAAGGAGGTCTGGGTGGGGCAACATTAGTCTGTGTAGGGGCTTGTTCTCCATGTTTGTGGACTTTCCATCCTGCAGCTTTATGCCTGGATGACATCAGTGCTTTGGATTCTTCCTCCTGTTGGGTAAATATTGGACTACAGGTCAAATGGTCCAGAAATTAGTCAAGAGAAGTTCAGATATGGATCTGTCTTTTGGTGGAAAATGTTAGTCATATCCTTACAGAATGCTATTGTATAAAAACAATTCCAAAACAGATGTTCCTCATGTTATTCACTCCCGATGTGGTGCAGAAAATTATGTCTAGTCTCTACTCACAATGCATTGCTGTAGAATGACACTAAACAGGTGAGTCTTTTCTGCCAAAAGCCCTAATGAGGTCAATTAGGCTAAATCAGGACCAGAGTTAGCAAAACTCAATCAAAACCACGAGTGAAGGGTCTGTTCTATAGAATCACTTCCTGAAGCACAAACAGTCCAAGTAGGTGTGCAATGACAAATCTGATCCTGATGAGTGATATTCTTTGTTCCAAAACATGTTGGGTGTCAACATGATTAAATTTGCCATTTGCTTCCTCCAAATCCAACGTTGGTGTCGCTCTTTAGCATTAGAAGAACTAATGTTTATGATTAGCTGCAGGGTCAGTGGTTTAAGGCTGGTGGTCCCCATCACTGATCTCAGCATCATTACCTTCTGTTTCTGTGTCTTCCTGATGTAACTTCGAACTCTGGCACAGCTGCTGCGATATTTCCTTCTCACCTGGACAGACTTTAAAAAAAATTACAACATTCACTTCAGCCCATATCTTCCCCCTTTACTCGTATTGTGCCAGTATCAATGCTGTAAAGAATAATTACAGGTGGCTGGAGAAAGGGGGCCACATCCGGTGCATGGACTGGCTCTGGATCAGAGGAGTCAGTGTTTTTCCTCCACAGGGTCCGGACCCGCTCCGCAGGGTGGGCCACGGTCTCTGCCTCTTTCAGGACTGCAAGTTCAACAGGTTGGATGGAGTGCGCTTACATCTTTTCAACAAGCTGCTTCTACTTCAAATAATTGGTTCTGGTTAAACAATGAAGGTAGAATTTAAAAATGTACCATAGGCCATCTTCATCATCCTTCTCTTCTTCTTGAGTTTGCATTGCAGGGGGGAGGGGCTGGCGTCAGACCTGTCCAGGTTCTTGAGCAGAACCACCTTCTGCTTAAGGCAGCTGCAGCCGAACATGCAGAGCGGCCGGCCGCAGTGGCTGATCCTGGAACAGTGAGACAAACTGGAGCAGACACATCCCAGCCTGCAGAACTCGTTCAAACAGGTCACAGCTGGTCTCTGCCTTAGCTTGATTGGCGCTGTCGGGTTTTCTGTCACAAAACCCTGAGTGGGGAGTGGAAAACAGTCAGCAGGGTCGACAGGTCGGTACCTTACGCTGCAGCTAGAAGGAAAAGTTTTTTATGACTGACACAATTTACAGAACAGATCAGAAAGATTTCATACAAGGTTATGAACTCTCGCTTGGAATGGGTTGGTCCCACTAATCAATGTATTCCATGTTTTAACCCTTTCCTGCCTCATTTAATCTCTAATTAGATAAACAAAATTATACATGATTTGTGGTCAAGCACAATAAAGAAAGTAGAGATTGTTCATTTAAAAGAGGCAGTATTATGTGTTTTCTACCCACATTGAATCACTTTATAACACTATCAAATAACTGTCACCTTCAGTAGTTATAAATACGCTGTATGTATCAAGTAGAACTTGAAAGAAATTTGACTTGGTAATTTAACACCTTGAAATTGGGCCTTTGTCTATTTAAGAAACTCCTCTTCTTTCTGAAACTCCACTTTCAGGGAGTCATCACAACATGATTCCTCTATTAACCCTTCATCAATATTTTTACCAGCGTTGCTCTGAGAAATAGCTCCTATAATGAACTCAGCTAATGCGCTGGTCCATCAGATGTTTGCCAAGTGCTGCTGGTTAGTCTGAAGGAGCTGAGTGGCGGACCGATCACACCCCTTACTCTCTGCTATGCTACAGCTTCTTCCCGTTAGCAAAGCCTGTTGTGGATGCTAATGCTAGTCACCCTGGCCATTTGTCTCATACCAAACTGTCATGACATAGAGTCAGTTTTAACAAATGGGTAAAAAAAAACAACATATTCTTATAAAAGTTACATACTCCAGTTTTAAGTCCGAAGCTGGAAATGAGAGAGCCTTCATTAGTTTCTCTGACATATTGAATGCTGCAGGTCTCATCTTTAAAAGAAGACAACTGAGACACAGAACCATCCTGGTAAACAAACTGGAACTCACAGTTTGGGTGAAGAGGGACATCAGAGCGACAGTGGCCCTCTCTGCGGTAATGCTGGTTTGGAAGCGGCCCTCCAGAACCACGCTGTCCTCCAGCTCCTTGAGCCTGGTGTAGGCCCGGGTCACCGTGACTCTGCTCTCCTTTCTCTGGCCATCCACAGAGTGATCGGACGGCTGCTTCCTCACCGAGTCTGGTTTGAGCTCAGAGTCAGACTCAAGCGGAGCCATCTCCTCAGACACGTTGATCGCCGTGGACATACTGAGGGTCTTAGAGGATGCTCTGGGTTTCAGTCTCTTTCTCTTTGTAAAAGCGGGTCTGTTCAGAGGTTCTGAGCTCAGAGAACCAGGCATGGAGTCCTGCAAAGGTACAGCTGCTGGAAAGTCCGAAGCAGCACAAGCAGCTTTGATTCTGTTCGGTTTGGGACCTCTGGGTTTTCTCTCTGCCCTCCGGCAGGCCGCGCTCTCTTTGAGTCGTGATCTCTTCGACGGCGGGATGAACCCGGATATGATGTCTGAGGCGGGTGAGCCGGCTGAGGGCTTCTTCAGGATGTGGTCCAGAGTCCGGACGTAGCTGGTGCTGCTCACAGGGAGCCGGTAAGACGGAGCCTCGGCTGGCGGCTGGGAGAAACTGGAGGCGCGCTCGTCGATCAGCTTCCCCTCCGACTCCAGATACTCGTCCAGCATGTCGCTGCAGAACGCAGACAGATTCTTCTTTGGCAGGTCGGCACTGGGACCAGCTGCAGAATACAGAGTAAGACATTTAAGGAGGATTTAAAGCAAAAGTGTTCATTTTCTAGTTCAAAATTATATCTGATTCAACGTGTGGGAAGGCAAACTGGTGATTGGTACTGTTGGTGTCTGCTGTTTTGTTTTTTCTTTTTTCCTCCCTTGTGTCCGTTTCTTGCCTGAGCACTAATTTTTATTTGAGTAAATAGGTTGGCATGTTTATTTACTCAAAATCAATTAAGAGATGTGTAAAAAATAAGTGTTCTTTTATTTTTTTGCAAAAACTACAAACTTCAGCGCATTATATCAAGATATTATGTTCAATATCATAATATATTATGTTGATATATATATGAAGCGATATAGAATAGAAGATTCAATAATTTCACTGAACTCTGATCCAGAACCGCACAGCCTTCTGGGAGATGAAGGCAGAGGAAAGGCTTTAGCTGCTCAGCCTCTCAGGGTCAGCTATGCAAGATGGGTGACATCAACTTAACTCACTCAACTCTTTAGTTACTTAGCAACAGCCTGAATAACTTGAGCAGCAGTTTCAGGTGTGTAAAACTTTGACTGCTGCTCACATGTTAGACAACGGGTCCATGAGGAGACCAGAGTCCTCATGAGAGCAAAGATGTTGATACAATTTGGAATGACGCTGTAACATTTCATAGAATCTGAAAAAAGTGAATCGTCAGAAAATCATCATTCTCAGAAAATGCATCTGTTTGTAGTTGTACACATGGAGAGGTTCCAGAGTTATGGACACTTCTGCACTGTGCTGAACTGACTAAAGCTGAGGACATGATGTGAAGCACCTTCAAGTTTTGGAGCAGAGATTGATTCGACCTCTGACGAGGTAAACTTCTCTTTCCATCCTTTAATCTGGGTCAAATCTGTAGTTTTTCCAGTTCTGGACTGAAATGAAGCAAAAACCCCTAAAGACAAAAGAATAATAAGAAAAAATTTAATTAGATTCTGGATTAGTGGCACTTAAGCATGTTAAGATTTAGTTCTAAACATTTTATGGTTAGTTCTATTTGTCTCAAAATACAGAAACTCTTTCAGAATAAAAGCACCAAGTCTGTGAGGATGCCTACCTTGAGAGGTTGGGGTCGTCTGGGTCAGTGGCTCCGTAACGACTCCAGGAAGTGGGATGGGAAGAGAGACTCCCAGGTACTGCAGGTCAATGGACAGCGCCGTATCCAGAAGGGTCATCTTCAGACCAACTGAGGCCACAAACATCACCAGACACGAAGCATTATCTTAGAGTCAATGACAGCTTTAAGTCAACTCATTGGAATCCAGTAGGAGTGCACCGACTGTAGTTTTTCTGGCCGATCAATGATTTTTAATTATTTCTTTATGTGACCTGTTGATTCCGATTTTGGCCAATACCGTTTTGTTTTTCTTTATTTGAAATGTTGCCAAATATAGCAACAAAGATAATGAGTTAGCAACATTGTGATGACTGTTATTAGCTGTAGATGTGACCTAATGTGCGGGTCTGTCAGTCTCGTGGCAGAGAAAAAGAGGACAGTGGCAGCTCTTCAGATCTTAGCGCAGATAAATAAGATCAGTTTCAAGCCTAAAACCCGATCACATAAATTGCAGGAGATCATGGGCAGATTTATGGACCGGCATATTTATCGGTGCACCCCTAGAAGGCAGTAATGCATACCTTCCTGCAGCACAGGGTGGATGACCTGCCTGTGTTTCATAAGCTTTAGGTCTCGAAGAAGAGTTTCCTCATGAACCGCGATTGTCTCCTTCAGACTCTCTGTTGAAATTGTGAAGGTTCATGTCAGACCTGAATTCATTATCATCTCTCCTTGCACGCTCCCGGCTCCCAAAGCTGACAAACATCTGATAACCAGAATCTGGTACACAACCTCAACTTCACTAGATGAAAACATTGTTAATCAAACTTGGATGGTTTGATAAAGAATAATGCTTGATGTGATACCCCTACTGCTGCTCCTGTCGTCCGCCTCTTCATCAGGTTTTGGGTCAGGGGTCAGCTGAGGGTCAGGGAGCAGCTCTTCAGATGACTCAGCAGTGTGAAGTTTTAGGGCCTCCTGAAACGATAGGAATCTTTTTATTCTTATTCTCAAAATACATCAATGGGTAGATATTTAAAATACAGTAAAATTATTAATCCACAAGTTAATAATGACAACAAACAGTGACTTAAGTCTATAAAATAACATGCACACAAATGATTGGTTGATGGTATGAATCAGAATCAATACTACTGATGTAAACAGAGTTGTGAATAATGTTTCTGCAGTGACAGATGTGTGGAAACATGACTGCTTGAGGCATTGCTTTTAATCACATGCAGATTTGTTCATATTAGACATTTTTATAATAAATTCTGATGTTTTCACTGTAATCCTGCAAAACATTCTGGAAGTTATGGAACCATCTGTCTGCAGAGTCCAGGGTGGTAAACTGTTCATGGTGAGATATTGATTGATCGATTGATCAATTGAAACAGTTGGAGATGGAGATAGATTGATGAAATCAATGAATGGATGGATGTTTCTCCACCTCTGGAAAATAAATCAATCACTTTGTGTAGGAAGTCTATATCACCAGTAGGTCACAGTATAAACGAAGAATGTTTAGAGGAAGTTTAGGATTTGGTTCATGCTTCCTGACAGGATTCCATGTATTTAACTGAAACAGGAAATTCTCTTCAGTGGATGGTTGAGACCTCCCAGATTAAAACATAAGGAGCCCATAGCACTACTATGTTTATGTGTACTATGCATATGTACCCAAAATACAATAATCTGGAACTATCCTTTTTAAACATTTTTTTCACAAAAAAATTTAACGTCACTTTACCTTTGATGTGAAAGAGACAAAAAGCTGCTCCTCAACCTCTTCAACTTTGGGCTGCTTACTCCTATACTCGTTCCCAGCCTGACCCACCTCCAACCTGGCCAGCTTCGTTGACTTCTTTCTCTTGCAGGGCTTGGTGCTTGAGACTGGCAGGACTGGCACAGATGGCCGCGCCGGTTCCGAAACTGGCAAAGGTTGGCTGGTCACGGCCGCCGTGTCCGTGTTGGAAAACTCCACCCCGATGTCGTCGTCGGTGGAGAAAAAGTGCACCAGCTCTGCGAGGGAAGTTGTGGGCGACAAGCCGTCTTCATCCAGTGAAGAGAAGGTTGGAGACAGCGGTAGCTGAAGAGCAAGGGGAGACAACTCTGTGGGGAAAGGCAGAGACTGTTCACTGTCTTGAAATGATGGAATGGAGTCTTTTGGAGTGGTCTGGGTCGAAGATATAACACTCTGTGGCTCAGGAAGGCAAGACAACAAAGGCGAAGTGACTGACATTACAGGAGTCGACTGCTGCTGGGGCTGTAATGTTGTGAAAGATGGGTTTGCATATGTCCCAGACAGAGGTAACACTGTATGCCACTTAAAGACTGATGAGTTTCTGCAGTGTTGGGGGTCCGGAGTACTCGCTGCAGCAGATGTTGCAGAGTCAAGTTCTAAAGCTAATGAGGCTGGAAGAGGAGGTAAAGGTTCTGGGGAGCTCGCTGGCGACAAAGGGTCAAAGTCGAACGAGGAACACTGAGGGTCCGGAAGCAGAGAGTCGATCTTCAAGGAGCGGGAGCCTGAAGGTAGTGTGGAGGACTCTGCTGCTGCTTTGGGGGAGTCGGGAAGAGACAACGCTGTACTGAGATGCAAGGACAAATCAGGTGATCCAGAGGTAGAAGATGAGGACAGGGTGAATGCAGACATCTCAAGCGAGTCGAATGCATTCTCAGAGTTGGATATAATGCTTTATGGTCAGGGGTTGTCAACTCTGAGCTTAAACATTCAGAAATAGTGATGAAAGGATCTTTAGCTTTTGTATCTGGAACAGCTGCATCTGAAGCAGTGAAAAGGTCTGGACCGGATGGGCGGGAGAGATTCGTTTCAGCTGCCTGTTCAGTAACATTTAAAAGCTTTTCATCTGGCAGAAGATGGTTTCCTCCACAGTCCTCCATGACGGGTTTGACGCTGGTTTCCTGATGAGGTGCTGCGGCAGGACTCTGAGAACCACAGGACTCAGGCAGAGGTGCATGAGGAGCAGACTCTGTTGTGTTATTTGACTTCTTAGATTTTGTTGAATGTTGCTTTAAAAAAAGTGCAAGTGCTGGTAGGGGCAGTCGAGCTGGTTGTTTCTGTTGCTTCACACCATCCGACTCGGCACCTATGTTACATTGTTGGTGTGATTTGTTCAAGGAGCCGTCCTCTTCTATCGGAGCAGCAGAGGAGCAGACTGTTCTGACATTGGCAATAAAGTTAGAGTTAGACAGATGTTCATTGTCTTTGATATTACTGGTTTTTTCAACAGTTGAACTTTTCCTGGTGAATGTAGTGACAGATCCGTTTTTCTTATTAGCAATATCCTGTTTAGTCAGTCTGTCTGTCAAAGTTGTGGACGTAGTGTTGCCTTGTGCTGCTCCAGAGGAGTTGCTGTGGTTGCTGCCACGTTGCTCTTTGTGACATCTCTGCAGTGAGACATGAGCCTCACAAATTAGCTCAGAAATTAACTTCGGAGCTGGACGTGAACTGCTGCTGAAGGAAACCAGAAAAAAATGACACATTAGTGACATCGGCACACTTTATTGTTAAATATTTACTGATGCTACTTGTGTCAATTTGCTCAAACTGGGACCGGATAAATATGCTTCCATTTTTCTACACAACTGACAACAAAAAGTGAGGTAAACAAACATTTAAAAGCATACAGTAGAAAAAAAGCACAACTTTAATTGTTTGGAGCCACTTGCGCCCTAATAGACTCCCTAGCATTGTAGTCGTTTTGTTTCTGTAAAGGCACAGTTCAAAAAGATCCAGAATTCATATCTTTATCTTCAACAGTGATACACCAATCAGTAACTGGACCTAAATCTGCTAATTTCTGGTGGAGGGACGCAGAGTATCTGAGTATATTGACAATGCTGGTTACATTCAACTATTTAAAAAACAGGTATGTTGGGGAAAATCCAAAATCAATCAAAATTGAAATAGACAGGTCACACCTCAAAGAAATACAGAAATTAGTACTGAATGGGGGACTGTTGTATAGTAAAGATAAATAATTAACTGTTTACCATCTGTCAATGCATCATTAACTGAATTTGAGTGTGCTGTAGTATAATTGTGATTAAACTGAACCATAGTGGGCATGAAATGGCTCAAATTTATTACAATATTTCTACACAAAAGAATATGAATTTTTTTTCTAAATTGCTTTGAATTTACATTTATTGTAAATTGGTGCAAAATAAATACATTGAATTAAATCTATTTTAGTATTTTAGTAAATGCAAAACCTCTTGGTTTTGCATTTACTAATGAGTATTAAATGAGTATTTACTAAACTGCGCCATGCACCAACAGAATGGAGTTATGAAAATAAATGAACATTGCAATAATATTCTCCTTTATTTTATTATTTTTGACTGTAAATAAAGCTATTGAATATCTATTATAACCTGGTACCAAAAAAAGGTGAAATGAAGATAAGGAAAACAAATGTATTATGCATCAGTTCAAAATACATATTTTTAAAACCTACTCATGTTACCCTTAACCTTAACACACCCAACACACATTAATATGCGAAGTAAAATTCTTGTGCTGGAATGGTTAATAAATGAATGTAAAGGTACCTGCAGTGTCAGTACAAATTGATGAATTAAACAAGACAAACTGAAAAAATGTTTAATTAAAAGAAAGAAGAAACATTTTAAATCATTACAATTATTGTTGCATGGGTGTTAAAATATATGTTTTATAAGCAGGAATGTTTTATTTAAGGATCTTTCATTTAAATTTTAGAACTAGGGTTTACTTTTAAATAGGAGGAAAGTACAGTTATATTTAAAAAATGCAGGTAGGTGATTTAAAGCAATGTTAGGTTGGTTTCACAAAGGTTTAGAGAATGCTTTTTTGCTAAAAACCAAGGCAACAATGGGACAAATGTCAGTACTTATTAACTGACAGATCCATTCTACAGGACGAAAGGTCTTCTCAAGAAACAGAATCCATTTTGGTATGCTGTCAAACAGAGTTTACAAAACACTGAAAACCACCAGACATCAGAGAAAATATTTTAGAAAGTCAGACTGATCTGTGAGAGTCGTTTCTGAGATCAAATTTGCCATTCGTTCTATATAAAATACAAGCTAAGTCCTTCAGGGCTTTGAGTGGCTGTGGAAACAGAGACTTCTTGAAGAACGCTGTCTTAATGACATCTTTACTTGGACCTAAAGACTTCTTGCAGTTGCAAATGGCATATTTGGCAAAAAGGTAGTACAATATTTTTCACACTGAACTGTCAGGACTTACCTGGGACCTTCCACTGGAGTGGTGGCGGATGGCTGGGTGTTGCTCGTTGTGGATTTTTCCTGAGGCTCTTTTGGAGGTGGAAGTTTCACGTCCAATGCTTTAGAATTTCTGGGTTTGTGGTTTGCTAGCAAAATCTTTAAGCTCTTCTTCACGGGATGCTGCTCAGTGTTTGTCTTACCTTCATAATTGTTCGAATCTTTGCCCGCGTTTCCTTTGAGTCTTAAGCCACATGTATCGACCCGGTCCTCCTTCAGTTTTTTAACAAACGGGTTGTAGTTCACCTTCAACTGGGTAAACTGGGGGTTTTGGTATGTGGTGACTGTTATAAACTCAGTCTGGGGGAACGTGAAAGTGAGAACATTGGGACCGTTCAGTCTAAAGTCTTCTATGGCTTTGTCTGCCTGGACCACATGCAATTGCGGTAAATAGCGGTGCATCGGATGCAGGATAATGTTCCCCTCCTGGTCTGAGGTGTTGTTTGTGAGTTTCAGTCTGTAAAAGGACACTGGACTCTGCATCCAGTGCTGACCTGTTGCTGGGGAGTCTGGATGAACGAAAGGCTTACTCCTCACATGACGCTCTGCTTTTCGGCAAACTTGCCAGCTCTCTCCCGTCCACCTGTACTGACTGTTGTCTAAAGGCTCAACGTCCATGACCAGTGAGTACTTCCTCAATGACTGCAAGCCAGTGACACGGAAGCGGCAGTAAGGGAACATTCTGCTGCCTTGCTTGGTCAGAATCATTTCTGTTCTACATTTATAGAACTCATTCCACATGCCGTTGTTGTCTAGTGTCACTTTGACATCTTTACAGACGCAGTCAGGTGACAGGACATCAGAAGGAGAGTTTATACAGGCGGGATGCTTGAGTTCACCCATCTTCATGATGGCCTCCTTGGCTGAGTACATCTTGTGTTTCCCACTAATATTTGCTTCACCAGTGGACACACAGATGCCCTGGACAGTCCCACTGTTTTGCACTTTTCCTGCTCTCACAGCCACAAGGCATGCAGATGAATGATCAGCCGTTGGGGCTGCTGCTGGGGCAGTCGCCCCTTCCTTCAGGATCACCATACCTTGACGAGTCTTCGAAGAGGCCATGAACCGACCCCTGAAGGATCCCACTTCTCGGCATAATATTTCAAGATGGCATCCTGAAAAACAAGATCCACACTGTGTCAGTACAGCGCGACATTTCATGCGAGATTTGGCATACAGCAACACTTCAAATTTTAAATGTGCAGCTTAGAGCAGCAGTGTAAACGATGAACTGTACCTTAAGTCTTTATCTAAACATAGTTGGACCGTACATTTTCCTGATCCTAAAAAGTCCCCCTAAAAGTCTGACACCCCACTCAACACTGCACAGTTGAGAAGAACCGATCAGAACTTTGTAGCTCATTTCCATCCTAACGTTAGCTGATTTGTATCTCTGTTGAATGACTGTAATATAAGATGAAGATAGAACAAAATTAAAATAATGTTTTTCATTCTCTATTGTTATAATTTATGATATTGGGAACACAGAACCATTACGTTACTAAAGGTAGCTGCCACTGTAAATCAGAATATCACCACTGTTTTAAATGTGCAATTAAATTCTAAATATTCTTATATTAGCATATAATATTCTATATTATATGTTACTGGCATGTAACAATAAGTACATATTTTATGAAAGACAATGAAAGCCATTATCTGTGGAAGGTCTTGCTCTCTCTCGCTTTCTGGCAGCCTAAATAAGCTACATATATCACAGAGAATTAAGTTTCCCTTTAAACAGAGCTGGGCAATAAACCAATTTTATCAATTAATGATGATTTCATTTTTGGAGAAAAAGAATCTGGATTTGTTTTCCTCTCCATTAAATTCCTTGGGGTTCCACTGTTTAGAGTGACATCAGCTCAGCCTGGGCATACCATCTTGCTTTATGGCTTGTATATATTTGGACTTTGAATTCAGGTCTGCGACTGAATCCAGTTTTTGAAAATATTTTCTGTCAGTTGTAATTTCTTTTTAAGAAAATTAGAAAAAAAATTAAAATCAGTCAGGCATATTGTTACGTAAAATTATAATCTGATTGCACAGTTAAAACCATGACAACAACAGACACACCCCACAGTCAGCTAAGTGAACATTTTGATGCACACACACAGATTCCTAACTTCCATCTCCATCCAGAAACCTGAGGCACGGGTTTGGTTGTTAATTTAATATTTTACATGTAATGGTAGAACTGAAATAAAACTTAAACAAATAATAATGCATGTGTTGTAGTTTTTAGGGGAGAAAAACCCAAACATATTGTCCAGAAAAACTATTGGTAATCTGGCCACTCTTTTGTAAAGCCCACCATTGCCCATCTAATTACAGTTGTATGAAAACATTTATTAGCATTTCTTATTGGATCTTAGTAACACATACTACTGTGTTATTGTTGGATGTGTGTTCTATGACTTTGTATTTTAGTTTTTTATTATGTAAAGCACTTTGAAATGCCTTGTTGCTGGAAAGTGCAATACAAATAAAATTTGGTTGATAGATTGATTGATAATGTATGATAGCAAGTGTTTGAAGGTTTAAAATCCAAAAATATTAATAGCACTCTTCCCATTCTATATTACAAAGCAAATGTCCCCCAATAAGTCAAACTTGTAATTTCAACATGGCTGTGTTGGTGAGAAGGCATTCCAGCTGCACTTCATTTCCCAGTTCTACAGTCATTTTCAATTAATTACACTCTCATTTGTTTATTTTGAAAATTAAGCAGACATAAAACAAATTTTTAAGACCACATTTCTCTATAAAACGTATTTTTATTGATTTGATGTAATACTTTATTCTTAAATGTCATGATTTCATTATGTGGAAGCAGAAAATCATCATGAGTAACAAAAAAAGCAGAATTATTGTATTTAATATATTTCACTTGGTAAATTTAGATACTGAAAAAAATTACTTTTCAATAATGAATATGTCTGTATATGCAATATTAGACAAAAGAAAGCAGAAGTTCAGTTTTGTCTCCACTGCTGAAATAGTGGCTGAATTCAGCTTTCAGCCAGCACTCTGTCCTGTTGTGTAGAAAAGACCAGTGAAAAAAAATCAGATTCTACATCCACCATATATGACAAACGCCTTATTTAAAATAAAACAACCATAGCCGACCTTCTGATGACAGAAGAGGAGTTTAAAGTTGTACAATATGTGGAGTCAAAATTAGCACATCACAACTGTTTAAATTGGCTGAGATTCGAGGAGCATCGCATTCAAACTCTACTTGCAAATACAATATAGAGTTTGCAAGACTTCATTTTATTCCCTCAACTGATATGAATCTTAGTGACCAAGATGCTAATATTCAGGGAGAGTGGAGATGGAAAAGAAAAAAAGATTGAAGAAAATGTGGGATAGCCAGAAATAAATGTCATGACAAATTAACAAGAGCATCACAATATCAGTAGAAATACAGAACACACACATTGTAACTATGATGTCAGTAAATTGTCCGAAAAACAATATTATTCCAACTATTTTTACTTAAGCAAAATTGTAAACAAACCACTAAATATGACGGTTTGAGACATTGTGAGGATATTTATTATGTCTTCTTATCATTCTGTTCTTTAAATAGTAACAACTACAACAAGCTGCTATAGGTCGGTTAATAAGTCAAGCTATGTCCTTACAGTTGCCATCAAACTTTCGAACTTATTTGCCATCAAACTTTCCTAAAACTTGAAGTTTGTCAAACAGATTTCCAACTGAAGGAGTAATACCCAACAGGCAAATTCAACTCAAAGTAACTTTACCCGGTTCCCAGCTAGCTGATGAGCAGCGCACAACAACAGCCTTGCCCCATCCCCGCCTGGGGCACTACGATCTAAACATATTTAGAAAACTGGCCAATCCAGGGGTCCTATTAATAGAACCTTAAACTGGATGGTATATCTGGCTTTTCACAACATTGGAATATCTCAACATCAAGAAGAATCAGTCAAGATCACAGAAAGCTATTGTAAGTCATTGGCTTTTAAAGTAGAAGGAAACTTTCCTCAATAGCCTTCTGTTGAAAGCTACAACTTTTGAGCACAGCTAATAAAAAGTCAAATAATCCTGGTTGGGGCTGCATTTTACTACAGTTATCACTGTTGCTGTGCAGTACGTCGGTCCTGGGTTCAAACCCAAATCAGAATTTTTATGTATTGACTTTGCATTTTCTCCATATGCATTTGTGGTTTCTCTCTGGGTATTACAGCTTCCACTCACAGTCCAAAGAGCTGTATAGTATGTTAACTTGCTTCTTGTTTAATTTTCTTAACATTAAGAATAAGCCACTAAGTGTAAGCTTGGTTGTTTGTCCTGTGATGGACTGGTGATCTGAACACGCCACTTGCCCATTGATTGTTGGAGATATGCACCAATCCCCAAGGAACAATCTGGGGTACAAATCTGGATTGTATGAAACACAACAGGAAGCTTAAATATTGGTATGATTCAGGTACTGTGTCAAATTCTGGAGAAGTTCAAACAAAATAGCGGTTAGCCATGGTTAGCTTCTCAGTCTTCTACCTTAGATGTTGATTTATGAATATGAACTTGATTTCTTTTGGGAAGGTTTGTTATTAAAAGAGACTAAACATATCAACATTTAAGAAAAACCAAGAAGGTAACCTTTAACAGATTTTGTGGTTCTTCCATATTGGAATCAATGCTAACAGCTACTAGCTACTCTTTTGTTTGACTAAGGACAATGATTTAAAGATTAGTCCTTCACAATCAAATGAATAACATAGGAGACTTGGTCAAATGTATGCTCAGTTTAAAACCCATTCTGCTAAGACACGTGTATACTGTTATTAATTATTCTGTTGATTATGTTCCAGATATAAAAGCTGCCATTAGCCAGCGACTGCAAGATGGTGAAGAATGCAGTTGATAAAGAGAGTCAAATGAAATACTGTGTATGTTAGTAAGACTGTCTTTGTTCTGTGCTCTCAGTAGGTCGGATAGTAAACATATTACTGTGCTGTTAAGCCAGAAATGCCTAGCTAGCTGCAGGCCATAGTCACAGCCCAGTAATGGCTGCCCACCAAACACCAAACATATCCCAGCACGTGCTCTTCTATCTGCACGCACATTACCTTCTGCCTATAGGAACACACGGAGTGTGTCCTGATGCCACATCAAATCCGTCCTTGTCGTCGATAACTCCATCGGTCTGGCGCACATGAGGACCATTCACTGTTCAAAAAAAAAAAAAACAACACGCTTTTTTTTTTGTTACGTCACCAACATCACCGTCCTCTTCTTCCGGAACTGCGCAGACTCAGACGCCATCTTACAAAAGCCACCTGGGTGAAAAGTGTTCGTGCTACGCAAACAACGGAGAAGTTCAGGATTTGACGCTGGATACCAACAGGAAGAGACCCCAGGGCGGCCCTGCTCTCCCTCTGACGCCTTCCTGTCGGGGTTCACATGTCACTAGCTACTCGAGGCTGGAGGGTGAGCTCTCTCTGATCAGTACGACCAGGCATCTGGATCCATGTTTTCTTCTGTGAACAGAAGTAAAGCTTAAAGAAATTGCGACGGAAGCGTCACTCATCTGGATTGTAACGGGTTATTTGTTCATATTATAGTGCTTTCTTTATTGTTTCCGTGGTTTGACTTTTAACAGTAGGTTGTGTGAACACATTTAATTTAATAGTCTCCGTCTTTGATTTGTGGACATCTCCGCGGTCTGTTCTGCATTTAATATATTGTCTGAGTCTTGTGTTTAGCCTCCGCCATGTTGTTTGCGCCGGGTTTAACACCGTCATCCCGTCATGGCGGCCGCAGATGGAGCTTAGGAGCGTGGTAAACACACACGGGGCGGGGCGGGCGGAGTTATTTGCCTCGACTCTGTCATCTCCCCTTACAGACCCGAACCGGACAAATGGATCGTGAAGGATGGAACCAAGAAGTCCGCACAGCTGCTTGCAAATCACACTGCATGTTAAAGAATCATATATTTTGATAACAAGTGTGTTTGTGTGTATGAAGATATTCGGGATGGGATGTCGAAGCTTTCCGTGTGGGCGTGGTCTGTTGGCCAGAACCCTTGACGTCAGTACTGTAGTTGGGAGGGGGAGACATTAGCCACGGGGGGGCGCTGTTGTAGAGGACAGCAATGCTCACAAATAACGCTGGTAAGTTGTATTGTTTTGTGTCGTACGAACGTGAACTGCACGCGAGATGTTATGCAACGTTAAACACCGGCAGAGCTCTTTGACATGGAGCTGTATTTGGTTCATGTCTTTTCTTTACATTAGCTAACTGGTGATGTAATTAACAGATATATTGCTAAAATGAAAGATATGACTCACCATTCCCCCCCACATAAGTTGACAATTGAATTTATTGACTGTGTGTTAATTTACAAGTTTGAGGTCCTTTCAGCCATTTTTGTTGTTTAATCTTTCTTGATCTAAAAAGTCAGGAATGGAATGAAGCTTCGTGCCACGAAATGTTTCATACTGCCCATAAGCTTAACCAGCTTCAACAAATGATGATTTAAGGTATTTTTTGACCATGTTTGTTTTGATCTGAGTAATCACCATATTTTATCAATACATAATTCAAATTTAAATATCTGGGGATGCACAGATGTGAAACTTTGGGCCAATATCTGAAAATATTGCTGCTACGACCAATAACCGAACAAAAAAAACACAATGAGAAAACAACCACATTAGCTGTGTTTCCAATGCAACTGTGTGCAAAACTTTGTCAATATTCCGCTAATGCCAAAAAAAACCAATTTGACAATGTTTTCATTGAATAAGAAACATAAAATCACACGTGAAAAGGTTTTTTCATGCGCCAAGTCTTCATAAAGTAGCACAGTCCTTCAACTACTTCCTGTTGTCTTCTTTGTGGTTTGTTCTAGCCGTACCATCCAGTTGTTGAGCCTGTGTCTCGTGATGCGAAAAACAGTGTTTGCTTAAATTTTTTCATTGCAGTTTTGTGAAATAAACCAATTTTTATTCAGCCAATCATTGTAGTGCTAAAACTAATCAAAGAACGAGTTTTGTCAGTCATTTTTGAAATGCCAAACTGCACAAATAAGTGGCATTTACTACTATTGCTTCTTTCTTCAATTAAACACAATTCAATCCTGCACTGCATCACTATTAATGTCACACGACCAAGATGGAAATCAGTTAATATCAGTTTTACTTATGGACCGATACCAATATTTTTTTTAAATAGAACCCACAAACATTGGCTGACACTAATATATCATACATCCTGTGAAATAATTAAAATTCTCAAAATTTAATTAAAGCATAAATTTGATTTGAACACTTTTATAACCTCTTTCATAATTTGCTGAAATATTAAACCAGCAAAAATGACCATGTTTAAGTATGAGATGGTTTGTGCAAGAGGAAAAAGTAAATGTTGAGGTATGAAGGAACTAATTGATCGAGATCCACTTGGTATCGATTTTTTTTTTTGTTGTATGGATGGATTTTTTTTTGTTTCCCCTGCTTATTTCTATCTATCTTTATTTTTTTAAGATACTCAAGGTGTCCAGAAATACAAATCTGCTTGCATTCTTTAATTAGATTTTAAACAATAAACCAGGCTAGTTTCTGGATCAATATTTTATCCAGAAAACACAAACAGCTGAATGTTTGTATTTTTTTAGTTTCACTGAGCTGATCCTGTTTTATTTCATTGTTTTAACAAGGAATTGATTTTCAAGATCTCATTGTCATTCAAGTCCAGTTAAAATGACTTAGGTCCTGAGCTCAACTCCTGGTATCCTTCTTAACAAAGTTATGGGAACAACTATGTGTAAAAAAAAAAACAAAAAAAAAAAACTTTCACACAGAATACAGTTAAGCAGTTGGTTTCTGTTTTTCAACATTTCTTGTCATAAATTTAAAGCTCCAGTTTTCAGCATGGAATGGCTGCAGGCAGGATTTAAATCTGGGATCTTGTGCTTGTGAGTAATACACATGTTCTTTGAGCCGTCCTCTTTCTTTGTTTTCAGATCAAAATATATTAAAATAGGAGCATTAATGGTCAGAATTCTTAATTTTAAAAGTAATGAAACACCAAGCTTGTCCAGCACCAGATGCAATCATATAGCCTGTCCGACGCGTCTTCCAGAATGTTACACTTTTGCCCCATCAGCCCAAACAATATTTTCTATAAAGTTTTGTGGACCATGAACATTTTTATTTTTGGTAAACAAGAGGCCTGTCTTTATGTTTTCTTTTCCAGCTGTGAGTCTGGCTTTGGACTCCCTTCTGGCCTCCCTTGGATGCCATTTTGTCCAGTGTCTCTTAACTCAGAACTTGGCTTAGACAGGTGAGGCCTGCAGAACTTTAGAAGTTCTCCTGGGTCATTGATTTAGTTTCCTTTTAAATTTTATCGATGCCAAAATGATTTGTCTGTATGTAAAGTCTGTACTCAAAGACCATGTAAAATTAAAGTCGAATTTATTATTCCTTGTTTCTACAGAACCTTGGCCAATAAAGCTGATTGGTGCAAGCCAATCAGATTGAAGTCGTCCTTTGAACTGGCTAGCTGTGTGTTTTGCATCAACCACATAAATTAAAATCTTGCAATACTTTTTGGAGGCCTGCCAATTCTGGGAAGAAGTTCCAAAGTCTTGGAAACCTTTTGTTACTTTTTGAAAACTGGTGCCAGTAGAGCTGTTTACCAATCAGTCATGTTTTGGTTTCCCAAATCTTTGAGCCTACCTCGAGTTGTCAGTACGGTTCTTGTTCAGTGATTTCTTGATTCTACAAGTCTTATCAATAATCAGACCTGAGTGTGGCCTGTGAAAATTAACTTTAAAAATATGGTTAATTACAGTGTATTCATAATTTAATAAAGTAGATCAACTTTTCCCATAGACCAGCTTGGTTTGGACGTCTCCCTTAAATTAAATAATTTTATACATATTTAGATTTTACTTTTCTGATAATGGCCCTGTGATGGACTGGTGACCTGTCCAGGGTGTACCCTACCACTCGCCCCATATGTCTGGCTGGAGATGGGCACCAGCAACCCTCCTGACCCCACTAGGGACAAAGGTGTAAGAAAATGGATGGGATCGTATGAATGGTCTGAAACATGACAAAAAGGTAAAAACAGAAATCTGTAAGGAGGCAAATTATTCTTACAGCACTAAACATATTAAAGTGAAAATAAGTAAAACTGACATAGTTAAAATAAACTTCACCAGTAATGCTCACAATTATAAGGGTGTTGTATTTAAAAAGACACTCGCACATTGAGATACAGCTTCCAATGTACCTGGAAAGTCCTGCCAATAAAGGACACTATGTTTTATATATAGGCTGTTTCAGAATAGATCCCTAGCTTTTGGGTTTGAAAAACTGTATTTTCCAGTATTGTCACTTTTAATCAAGCTTTAGTAAAAAAAAATTGGAAGGTTTTTCTGGCTCTAGTGACCTTTATTTGAAGCAAATAAGACAGGAAATAGAAAATAGGTAAAGAGCAAGTAAGGTCCCAGACTCAGGAACTGAATGCGTCAAGGACTTATAGATGCCATATATGGGCAGCTTCTCTACCTCAAGTTGATATTAACGATGTTCGCCCTCTTTCACTTCCAAGTTTATCGTGTTATTTTTAATGAGCAGAAAGCTATTAAAATACATCCTAAAAAATCTCCTAAAAAGAATTACAATATTGCAGTATAAATTACACTGGTCAACAGCCAAAAGATAGTCTAGGAGTTTCCAACTGTTAGGGTCATGTTGATGAGCTCAATCCAAAAATCACTTTGGTTTTGCTCAATCAGGTCAACTTTATGAACTATGGAGCAACATGAGCAACAAAATACATGACTTGTTCTGACATCTGGGTCAGTTTCCTGAGAATCTGATCAATGAGTGACGAGCAGGAGGAGAGATTTAATCAGGACAGGAAAGACTGAGAATTTTACACAATGTTCAGTTTATATGTACTTAATCCCAGTTTGTAACATTTAATTAATACACTCTTAGAATATTTACATGACTGAGAAAAATCAATGTCATTTTTGGATTCAGTGGTGCAAAATAGTCACAATTCAGCTGAAAAAACAAAGACGTCAAAAAAATATTTTTTGTAACCCAGTGTAATTAAATATAAAAGTACCAAACAGAAGTAGCGATTAGCAATGTTCAACTCAGATCAAGATGAACAGGCTTACAGATGGCAGCACAGCAACAAAAAGTGAAAGAACACACCTTGTGTTGAGGAGGCAGATGGTGCCTGCCTGTTTGTTGCACACTTCATAATTAATCAGTGTGGTGTTGCAGGTTCGTTTATTTTGACGAAGGCTGTGGAAACATGAGGCGACAGTGAGCGCCTTCGCTGACCAGCCGTTACTGCGCTTAATTACCGTTGACTCGCTCACAAACCAATATTTACAACGTTAGTCAAAGAACAAATATTTACAATACAAGTCAAAGAATGAACTAAAAACCTCCACACATAGACCTCGCCACTCCGCTCTAGCCCACCTTCCTCACAAGAGACTCGAACAGCAGCGCTAATTGACATTTACCTGTGGAAACGTGAGAGCGACAGTGAAGCGCCTCCGCTGACCAGCCGTTACTGCGCTTAATTGCCGTTGGCTCGCTGAGTCAGGAGCGTCACTGTGCTCTATGCGCCCACTGGTGGCGAAGCGCTGTCACTGCAGCACCGCGCATCTCAGCAAGAGAAGAGCAGCTGAAGAGCACAGCCAGGACAAGAACAATGGAAGCAAATACAACACAGAAAAGGGAGGGGGTGTAATTACTTCTGATGCCCATTCTCTCACACTCTCCCCTCAAAAATGAATGTCGTCCTGACATTCGGGTACCCTAGCTTTACAGCAAATGCATCAGCAAACACGTTTTGATGCTTTACAATAATGCAGAGTTCTTCTAAGGAGTCAGAATGAATGTTCAAAGAGATGCTATGCTGTGTCCAGTCTGAAAATATGACATGTATCTCCTATTAATGTCACATTGTTGCGGTCGACGTCATTGTGCTCAATGACAATCCACCCCTTGATCCGCCACTAGCGTAAATATCTGCAATCTCTTCTGAGAGTAAGGTACTTTAACTTACAAGTAAACTCTACCTTCAAAAACATGGTAAAACAGATACCGTGGGTACTCATATCATTCTAACTAAAATACATCAAAAGTAGTTAATCATGCAAATCATTATAACTTATTCACATCACATAAAAGGCTGTCCCAGATTAAGGTAGTTAAATCTTAACATAGGTTTTCTTGTTCAAAAAGGATACCTTCTCACCCTGTGGGGTGATGTGTCAGTCTCTTCTTGGTCACTGGCAGCTGACTGGTGAGACTCATCCCCACTGTTCATGTTCTCTGGATGAAAGTCATCTTCTAGTGTTGCATCCATGTCCTCACCAAGAGTTGGTTGCTGCACTGGTTTCTTATCATAGTGAGCCTTCCCTCTCATCTCCTGCTTACTGGCTGCTCTGGATGACAACTGATAGGGTTCACTCATCCTTGTCCTCTATTTTTCTGCATAGTCCTGGTGAGAAGAGCTTTGGTTCTTTTAGCTGAGACCGAACATGAGATCGATGGGATGGGGAGCCGGGGGTGACAACCAAATAAGAGGAAGTAGGGAGCATAGCCAGTAGCTTCACTGCGTGTGCAATTGTATGCATGGACCACTTTTGGTAAAGAAGATTTCCAATCTTTTTTTTCCATTTCTGGTAGACTCCTCAGCCTGCCGTTCAGACCTGTTGAACCTTTCAACCTGACCGTTACCCTGCAGATGGTATGGCGTTGTTCTTGACCCCTTGACCCTACTGTGCTTCTCTAGTGAGGTGAATAATTTGTTTTCAAACTCCTTTCCCTGGTCATGATGCAGCTTTGTGGGAAAACCAAACTTCAAAACAAAATCCCCAAATATTTTCTCTGCAGCTGTTTTGGCTGCTTTGTTTATGCAGGGATAAGCTTGGGTAAATCGTGTGAAATGGTCCATCACTACAAGGATGTACTTGTACCCACCACTGCATTTCTCCAGATGTAAGAAATCAATGGAGTCTAACTCAAATGGGTATGTAGTGATGATGTTGGTAAGAGGGGCTCAAGTTGACTTATTTGGCCACTTTTGTTTCAAACAACTGCATACACGAGTGATATAGTGTTCGACATCACCTTGCATGTTAGGCCAGTAGAAGCGATTTCTGATGAGATCCAACACCCTCTCAACTCCAAGATGACCCATCTCCTCATGAAGCTCCTTAAAAACAAGTGCATGATATTTCTGTGGTAGAAGGAGTTGTGAGTGACTCGCTGTTCAGCGGTGGAGTAATCCATCTTCAGCCATATATAATCTGTGTTTTTGTCTCATTAGAGCAGCGACCCTCCTGTTGCCCTTGTGCCAGCCATGTTTTGACTTTTCCTGTGCACTAACACATCTCAATACTTCGCTAATCACTGGATCATCTTGTTGAGCTTGTCTAAGTGCTGCTCTACTGATGTCCTTTACTGATCACATATTTAGCTGCATCACATTCTTCTGTGACCAGACTGTTGATGGTTGCTGGGCACAGCCATGGCTCAGACTCCTGAAACTGAACAGCAACTGCTTGAATAACACTGTCCATCACCTCTGGGTGTACTATCTGTGTGCAGGTTTGCATGTACTCCTCCATGCTGAGGGACATTCGGGAGAAGCCATCTGCATCTCCACTGACTTTGCCTGGGTGATACTTTATTGAATACTGGAAATCAGCCAGTTCAGCAACCCATCGATGAGTGGTTGCATTCAGTTTAGCTGTGAAAAGCACATATGTAAGAGGGTTATTGACAGTGTAAACTGTAAATGGTGGTGCATAATAGAGATAATCTCTAAAGCTCCACATATGACCCACTTCAGAGCCAGGAACTCCAGCTTCCCTGAATAAAGGTGATAGTTTTTTTCTGGGGGTGTTAGCGTTCTTGATCCATATGCTGTGACTGCTAGAGTTCCCTGCTGTCTCTGGTAAAGTACAGCACCAAGCCCTTCTTGAGAAGCATCACAATGTAGAATGAACGGCTGTTCAAAGTCTGGATAACCCAATACTGGTGGTTTCACTAGAAAATCTAATGACTGGCAAAGCACCTCTTGATGTCTTGTTGACCATATAATTGGCTGTGATGATGGTAACTGTCCACTGTTCTGATTTTGTTTCCCTACACCTCACTTTTTGTGTTTTCCTTTTCCCTTTTTCTCAGGACTTGAGGAGAGAAGATCATAAAGAGGCTTAGCTATGCAGGAGAAGTTTGGAATGTAACTGCAATAGTAGGAGACAAATCCCAATAACTTTCTCAGTTCTCTCACTGTGGAGGGTTTTCTTTCTCTCAAAGCCTGTACAGGAACAATATCTGCAGGATCCATTGTGTATCCATCTTTTGTGACCAGCTTTCCAAGAAGTCTCACTTGGTTCTTAAAGATGTCACACTTCCTCGGTGTCAGCTTGACTTCTATTTTCTGATAATGCTGCAATACACTTCTAAGATGATTCAAGTGATCTCCAAATGTTTTAGAGTGCACCAAATTATCATCCAGGTAAGGCAAACACACCTCATCACGTAGCCCAGCCAGACACTCTTCTATGGACCTCTGAAACTCTGCTGGTGCTGATGATAATCCAAATGGTATTGTCACCCATTCATACAGACCCCATGGATGATAAATGCAGTGAGCAGGCGGCTTGATTCTTCCAGGAAGCCCTGGTGATAGGCTTTCCCCTGGTCGAGGACAGAAAACCAAGAACTTCCAATCAGGTTGTTTAGCATGTCCTGTATGCGGGGAATGGGATGACGGTCTGGTAGAGACTTCTTATTCAGCTCTGTAATCACAGCGCCGTCTGAGACTACCATCCCTTTTACGCACACAGACTATTGGGGTAGACTAGTTTGACTTAGACTTTGTTATCCAGCCCCTATTTAACAAATCTTCAAGATATTCTTTCACCTCGTTGTGCAGTGGTTTTGGAACAGATATATATGTTCTGGTCACTAGTGTGGGATCTTTTAATTGGATTTTAAGCTGCAGTAAGGGGATGGTTCCAACATCATAATCATCACAAGAGAAGGCTGCACACTCCTCTAGAAGTAGTTGTTTCATCAGCTGCTGTTGTGCTGGGGAAAGGTGGCTGATGGGAACTGGTAGATCCCAACGATCTTCACTTTCAGCCCTGCTTTGGTTCTCCTTTTTTTTCCCCTTTCCTCTCTGATCCCATTGAAGTTCCCTTTTCACAAAGGAAATTTGGTGTCTCTATTTCATTTACTTCTGTTGATTCTGTTGGTGCCACTTACATTGCTTTTACTGCTTGGATTTGACCTACTTTACTTTTGGAGGGTAAAACGATGTCATGAGCAGTATCATTGTTCACTGGGATTCTGAAGCAGGACCAGGAACTCTGTTGTAAGCACACTATTCCTTCTTTAACCCTTAGTCCTTCTGGTAGCTGTGACTGGGACAGAGGTTCAAACAGGACTCCTTGCTGACCTGCGAGGGGACCAGCTCGTGCACTGCACTTCACCATCTTCATCTGGCCAGATGGGATGATGAGGTTTCCTCTTGATGTTTTAACAGTACTACTGCCCTGTTCCCCATTCATATTTCTAATGACTTTTAGAAATACCTCTGCCTTCTTACTTTCAATAGAAAATGCTGTACTAACAGCTTCTGTAATGTTGGAGGGAGGATCTACTCCCATTTTTAATAGGTATTCAATCACATTGTAACCAATGATTGGTTCTTCTCCCACCGCATCCACTTCTGCAACTACAATTGGCACCCAGAGCTCTAGCTGTGTTTGACTGGCTGACGGTAATTTAAATTTGACCTCAACCCAGCCAATTAAAGGGATTGGTGTCTTATTTACTGCTCTTCCATCCAATATTCCAGGTCCAATAATTTCAGTGAGACTTCTGATCGTAGTATCAGGGAGATTCTGCTTTCTCCACTTTTCACTCATGAGACAGACCTGTGATCCAGAATCCCATAGAGCTCTGGTTTCCACTCCATCCAGCAGGCAGATAATGGTACACTTCTTTCCAATCAGGTTGAGCAGTTTGTCTCTTTGTGATAGAGAGAGGAGGTTGATACTAACACTCTCATTCCACTCAGGTGCTGCGTGTCTCACTCCTTCCATACACTTAGGTTCTGAATGGTGTGTGATGTCAGTGGTAAGCTTGTGTCCATTTTCTGTTTGGTCACTTTCCTTTTTGTCATCTCCTGTTGCTGGTACAATGTCACACTGCTCTGTGATATGTCTGTACATATCTGCTTCTCCGGGCCTTCTGATGTGTTTTTAGCAAAATCTACACCCACCTGATAGATGCCCACTTTGTCCACATCTGAAGCAGTGGTCACAAAACTCTCCTCTATTGTTGTCCTGACAGTGTTTACAGCCACGTCTCCGACTTGGTCTTGACTTGGCAGCAGGTAAATGAGTCATTAACCAGTCTTCTGATGTCTTGCATCTCACTTTTAAGTTGTTTAATGGCGTCTAAGAGCTCGGTTTCTGTGTGAGAGGCAGATGATTGCACTTTTCCAGTTTTATTCTTTATCTTGGTGGAAGATGGCTGTTCTTGCTCCCAAATTGCTCCAACTGTTGTTTTGGGAGCTGCCTGTGCTTCTGCTCTAACCTCCCTCACTTTCAGATCTTTATTGTTCCTCCTGAACTTCTGTTGCCTTTCCCATTCAATGCTGGCTTCTTCATTAGTCTTTGCTATCAGTACATCATCTGTAACCGTCAGATCATCCAGGAAGTTCTTGAGTTGGTATTTAACATTACCATTAATAAGTCCTGTTCCTACTGCTCTCAGAAACGTCTTTTGAACCAATTCTGGGCCATAGTCCCCTTCTGAACCAGGTTCTCTAGATGCAGCGAGCAATCTTTTTTTTAACTCTATTGCTCTAAACAAGAAATTTTTTGGAGACTCCAGCGTAATGTTAATTAGACGATGGTACAGGTCAGTGGAGCTGTCTTCCTTGTAATGTCCCTTTAATATTGTATGCAGCTGTGCAATAGAAAGGTCTGTTTTGATCTCTAGCATATCACAGAGAGGTAAACCTGGGCTAATAGCTCTGACCACAGCCTCTATGATCTCCACTTCACTGTGATACCGTTTTAGGCCCATTTCAATCTGATGGATCAGGTTTGAATAGGACGGTTTGTCTCTCTGATCTCTTTCTCCAATTTGGCCATTAATTTTAAACTCTCTTCTTATTGTAACTTCTGGTGGACGTGTTGCAAAGAGGTTGGAAGGTTGTGTTGGAAGTGGTGATGTTTCCTGTTTTTTCACTTTGTTTTCCAATTTTGCCATTTCTCCCTCCAATTTCTTTGTTGCAGCCTGGAAACTTAGCTGTAATGCTGCATACTGTTCTTGCAAACCTATAACAGCAGCATTATCCTGATTCAGAGTATCATCAACCATCTGTGACATCTCATATTCGCTCACTTCTTTAGCTTTTGATATTAATCTGCTGAGGAATTCACAAGCTACATCCTCTTCCTCACTCTCTATAGTTGTATCTACAGCTGCATCTATTAGTCTGATCAGCTTGTGCTTTCTGGTCTGATTTTCTGTCGAGACTTTTCCACATGAACACACCTCTTGTAGCTTTCAACTGCACCAGAGCCTCACTCAACGGGTCTTGCAGTTGCTCCAACTCCATCGCTTGTGTGTCACAATCTCCCTGAAGCACCGCTGATCCCCGTACGGGCCACCAATGTTTGTTGCACACTTCATAATTAATCAGTGTGGTGTTGCAGGTTCGTTTATTTTGACGAAGGCTGTGGAAACATGAGGCGACAGTGAGCGCCTTCGCTGACCAGCCGTTACTGCGCTTAATTGCCGTTGACTCGCTCACAAACCAATATTTACAACGTTAGTCAAAGAACAAATATTTACAATACAAGTCAAAGAATGAACTAAAAACCTCCACACATAGACCTCGCCACTCCGCTCTAGCCCACCTTCCTCACAAGAGACTCAAACAGCAGCGCTAATTGACATTTACCTGTGGAAACGTGAGAGCGACAGTGAAGCGCCTCCGCTGACCAGCCGTTACTGCGCTTAATTGCCGTTGGCTCGCTGAGTCAGGAGCGTCACTGTGCTCTATGCGCCCACTGGTGGCCAAGCGCTGTCACTGCAGCACCGCGCATCTCAGCAAGAGAAGAGCAGCTGAAGAGCACAGCCAGGACAAGAACAATGGAAGCAAATACAACACAGAAAAGGGAGGGGGTGTAATTACTTCTGATGCCCATTCTCTCACACGTTGATGACTGAAAAACTCACAGTGGTCTCTAAAATAACTTGAAACAGACAAAAGTACTAATGAATAAAAGTTTGCTGAAAATAAACCAGTGAAAATCCCTTCTGTGATTGAACAATTCCTGTAGCTGTTAAAGCCAGTTTGGAATAGTTCAATGATTTCCTCTTGGTGATTCTTGGGTCATTTGAGTCTTTATCCTATTGAAAGACCCCATGACCTGTGACTGAGGTCAGGCTTTCTGACAAAGCAGCACATTTCTTGTCCAGAATACCTAGAGTGTTGAGATTTCATCATACCTCGCATCGAGACACGCTGTACCAGATGTAGCACAGCAGCCCCAGAATATAACCGAGCCTCCTCCATGTTTCATTTCTTGAATCAAGAGTTAATTTCTTGGTGTGCTTCAGTGTTGCATCAGTGAACAAAGAACTGACATGCCTTGACAAAAAGCCCCAGTTCTGTCTAATCTGTCCGAAGGACATTCTTCTAATGACCATAATCTCCTTGGTTTCCTGTGGCTCATGTTCAGTGTGGTACACAATATGTACATTTTTATAATTTTCTGTCATTGTCATTTTTAAATTAAATAAACTCATTGGCCAAGGCTGACAAATGTATATTTCATCCTAAAGGAAGACTGACATCATCTATTAATAGGTTTGTGTAAATAGGTATTTAAATTTATTAAAATTAAAGTTTCAAAACTGCTAAAACCAGGGATGCACGATACATCTACATTAACATCATATCGGCCGATGTAGCATATCAATATGGGTACGATAAGTAGGATTGTGTAGATGTTAATTACCAGTATTCATTTCCATCCTATTGTAATCAGTAGGTTTTGCCATGGTGTCACGTGAATTGGAGGGTGTTTAACTGAAGCAGAGAAGCAATATCAGAGGTGTGGTTGTTTATTCTTTCTGTCAAAAGGGCAGGGAAATATAAATATCAGCTGTAACAGTATCAGCCCAAATTTTCCCATCAGTGCATCCCTTGCTAAAACGTTGCCACAAAACCTTTACAGGTGTATGTCTGCCAAAGAAACTGGGTTGTCGTATTGTCTAGCACAGCAGTGGGTAACTCCAGGCCTCGGGGGATGGTCCCCTGCAACTTTTAGATACATCTCTACTTAAACACACCTGAGTCAAATAATGAGGTCGTTAGCAGGACTCTGGAGAACTTGACAGCATTTAGGAGGTGATTCAGCTGTTGGATTAAAGTGTGTGGAACCAGGGAGACATCCAAGAGTTGCAGGAGGCCGGTCCTCGAGGACCAGGATTGCCCACCCCTGGTCTAGCAGGTACATCAAGTCGTACTCGATACCAACAGTTCCTTCACCGACTCACCAGGTCGCACCAGGCGTCTGCTCATCGCTACCATCTGGCCACATACAAGACCAAAATGTGCTTCAGTGAGACAAAATACCATGGCGGAGTGAACAGAAATGACTTCAGATTTTTGAAGCATAAAATAACCATGTGCTCCCCCTCTCTCCCACCATTTGCTGCACACTGAAGGTCAGCTGGCTGAATGAATGGTCTTTTACCTGGCTTAAAAATAAGACAAATTTGGCTTTTAACAAGACTTGCGATATGTGCATTGGAATGGCAAAAAGGAGCAACACATTTTGCAAAAAATGTTTTAAAAAAACCTTGGTAATTCTATTTGAAGGAGTGTGTGTAAGACTGTCATAATATCATAAACACGACATAGCGCCTGTTATGAACATGGAGTCTTTATGAATGTTTATGGCTGTTGTCATGAAGTGTCTTTTGGTAAATGACACTTTTAGTGCAAAGTTTACACTTTTAATGCAACTTTTAGTACAATGTTGCATTAAAAGTGTCATTTACCGAATGACACTTGACAACAGTCAAACATTCACACAGGCTCCTTCATGTTCATAACAGATGCTGTCATGTTTATGACAACACTATGCCAGTCTTTTTGCACACCCCTTCAAATAAAGTGTTACCAAAACCTTTCTACTTTAAAACCTTCACCTGAATTTAATGTGTATGTATGAAAGTTAAAACAATCAATATTTTAAGTGTAATTAATGTAAAGATGACTTTTGCTGCAGTCATCATACTGTTTTCAATTTTCGGATGTACATTTCAAATAAAAGATGAAGTGTATGAATGTTTTGTGTGAATACTGTGATAACATGATTTGTAGTTATTTTATCTATGGATGTTTTAGTGTTATAGCACACTTATCATTTCACGCCTACAGTCCAGTACTGATGTAAGGGTTTACATCGTTAGTCTGCTGCTGCCAGCATAAATCCTCAGACACCAGTGCCACCAGTAACACTTTATTTTTCACAAGTTCATCCCACCTCAGTATTCCCCACAGATCTGAAGTCAGTGATTTATAGAAAGGTTAAGAAAAGGTGGTTAAAACCTCACAATGCAGCAACCAGCACATCATTAGGAAAACCTAAAGCTGCTACAGTTGAAGCCAGAAGTTTACATACACCAAATCAAATCACATTTTCTTCCCTCACTGTGTGAAGTTTAATCAGACTGACCTTCTTTTGCTTTAGGTCAGTTAGAATTACCAAAATTATTTCTAACTACTAAATCCCACAATAGCAGGAGAATGAAACAGATTTATTTATTTATACCTTTGAAATCAGATGTTTACATACAGAATGATTATCTCTTCAAACAACAAGGGGAAGCCCAGATGATGATGATGATGATGTCATGGCCTTGGAAACTTTATTTGGAGGAAATAAAGGCCGACACTTGGAAGCCTCACCGTTCTGACTGATGTATCGGGGGAGGCAGCATCATGTGGTGGGGCCGTTTTGATGAAGGAGGAACTGGTGGCATTATGAATAAAGAACATGGTGTAGAAACCTTAAAAACATCAGCCAGGAAGCCAAAGCTCCAAATGGACAATAACCCAAAGCATCCAGCCAAAGTGGCTTAAGGACAACAAAGTCAATGTTTTGGTGTGACCATCAGAACTCCAGTAAACTACTGTGAGAAACCTCCGAGAGGAAACCTAAGAGGTTTGACACAAGTCATACACTTCAAAATACAAGTATCCCTTACAACGGAAATGTAAACTTCTGAAAATGAAGTTATGTCTGAAAACATTTTCCTCACTTCGTTTACTGGCAATTATCAAGTAGAAATGCGGTGATTCTGATAAGGCTAAAACGAGAAGTTTGATCTGATTTAACTTCAGACAGTGAGAAAATTAAAAATGTGTCTTTTTATTCATTTATGTAAACTCCTGGTTTCAACTGTAAGTGTTCAGTTCACCATGATCAGCACACTGCACACTCTTCAGGTTGAAAACACGTCTAAAGCCATTTCACGTGCTACATCATGTCCCAGAGGGGCTAATAAAGTCAACACCAATGTATTAACATTAGCATGTTAAATTGAGCAGCACATATTCACCAAGGCAACAGCTGCTGGTTCATCTTCTAGTCACCTGCTGAGGCTTTGACTACCTGACCAAAGCAGTTTAGCCTCCAGGACAAAAGGTCTGATTTGGGAACTTTTGAATGCAAATAAGTTGATTTACAAGATCCTAACAGATAGCTATAGAGTTTTGATTATTGTGAAATAACCTGTTTGCAAAACAAAAACTATTAGTTTTTAAGTGGCATATCAGACCTTCACTGCCTTCTGCTACACAATAAAAGCTTACCCAGAGTTCTTAGTGCTGCCATAATTAAATAACTTTACTGACAACTCATTGAAAAACAGTGCGGCTGTCAGAAATGTTAATAAAATCACTAAAAGTTGTTTCTACCTGCAACATCATCACTCTTCACCTGTTGCTGACACTGAGGCACATTATACGCCTGCCTACTAAAGTTCTGCATGTCTAACTGGGAATCCCTTCTGACTGCTGAGTTATCACTGACTATGCATTACTACCATCTCTCTCATTGTCTAGGTCCTGCAGTGTGTCACCACGGCAGCAGCTGTTGCCTCGTACCCCAGCCTGATTAGCTGGTACACTGGTTATCAAGGAAGAATATAAAAAACATGCCGACGCTTGCCATTTGCTCAGCTTGTTTGCTTGTTGATGAGGAAGCTCAGCTGTGCAGCCTCTCTGTATGTCCTGTTCTCCACTGTATTCTCCCAGTGGAAACAAACCGGTCCATGTAGAAAGTCTTCCACACCGGACAAGTCATGTTTCTACAGCAGGCGGTTCCTTCAGCAGGACGAACCTTATGTCTTCTGCAGAGTATTTGCTTTGATCATTCCAAGAAGGAGTCAGTTAATCACCAGCGAAGATGATCTCAGCTCCCATCAGATAATTCCGACTTCACTTTTGTAGATGAACTCCAAACCGTTTTCAATACCCGACTACGTCTCACCCAAATGCAGAATCCTGGCACAACGCAGCTGCACAGTTCTTAAGAAAAAAGAGCAAGTTTCATAATGTCACCAATAAAGAAGCTAAAATTGTTTTAAATTATTATGTAACATGGAGCAAAACCACGAACGTTCACGGTTAACTAGTGACAGTTACCCTCCACAGATCCACATATCATGGTTCTGTGGCCGATTTCTGCTCTGGAGTTTTGACACACTGATCCTGATTTCAATCATTTCCAAATTGCTGTTGTAGCACTTTTCCTATCCTCCCTGTCATCACAAGACATTTAAATTAGCCGAGTTGGCGTCAAGCTGTAACATTTTGAACTGTCTTTAGCAACTTGGATTAGGAATTAGCACCAGTTATCATAGTCACGAATGGAATATTCTAGAAGTCCAGAGAAAACTCTACAACAGACTCTGAAAACTCAAAAAGATGAACGGAAACCATTTGCTTGTTCTCTGTTCAACCGGTCTGCTGAACATCTCTCCCTCTGCGATTTGTAAAAAACACTATTTCCTTTTAAGTAGCTTCTTCCATGTCTGTGCTTCCTCACTCTTCAGAGACTGAAATCAGCTTAGTTTGAGTTCTTACCACAAGTAACAGCCTCCACATCCTGGTTCATTTATTGAACCTAAAAATATCCAGTTTTTTAGCCAGCCACTGGTCAGATGATGATCATCTGACTCTGAGAATCACCAGCTGATTTCTCGGTGCATGTTTAATAATTATTTCACCAAACATAAAGCAGGTGGTTAGCAGCTCTCAGAGATGAGAAATGTTCTCAAACTGTTTATTCCTACTATTGACCTCATGATAAACTAGTGAAACACTAAGTTATTTAAGTAAATTCTTTCTGCCTCGGAAGCTAGAACCAAAAAAATATTTCATCCTTTTACAGACAAATCTCTGAAAAGACTCAGAGATTCTGAGGTCCTCAACCACTGACTCACTCGACGACACGCCAGGAATGTGTTTGTGTGCTGGCAACAGGTGAAGGTCACTTTGCCTGGGAGAGTTGGTCCTTTAGTACCTTGCCTGGTCTCTACTGACTGCAGCCACTCTGAGATATAAAGCGAACAGCCGGTCAGGAGAGAGGAGCAAATCTGGGCCATGCCAGGTCAATCGATCAAACGTTAATTACGACATCATCGTCTTCATCCCTTAGCTCATCAACTGGTCCGTTTGCTAAATCCCCTCTTCTTCCCACAGAGCCCATCGCCTCTGCTTCCTCAGCGATGGCTCCACAGGGGCCCACGATGTACCTGTAGTCCCCTCCGATGGCCAGCGTGGCCCCAGAGCCCACCATGAGCCAGTCCTTCTCCTCATCCTCTGCCCGGCGCTGCCAGGGGACGCTCCAGTTGGAACCCTCCGCTACGGCCTCCGGTCCCAGGATCCGGGCCCCCACAGCTCCTTCCTCTCTGTCCGTCTCGCTGTTGTCCCCTTCCAGGTTGACATAGAGCAAAGGCTCCTTCAGAGGGGCGTCAGGGGACAGGGACAAGTGCAGTGTCTCCAGCTGAACGACCAGCTGCGGGAAACTGGGACGGCATTTGGGGACCGGGCTCCAGCATCTGTGCATGATCTCATAACTAGCAGGCAGAAGAAAAAAAAAACTGCAAAAATTCAGGAATTTAAATTTTAAAAAGGTCACTGAAAAAGCATTTTTGAAACATTAAAGCCACAGGAGGTAACTTTTATGAAATACATATTTCATAAAAATTTTCACATATTTGTTAAAACTGCCGCCATATTGTGACATGGTATGGTATGGGACAGATAATAAGTGAACAGATCGATCTGAACCTCCTATGAGCTTCTATTGCCATCTGAGGAAATTCTGTACTCCCAGTCAGAAACAACCAATCAGAGCCAGGAGGAGGGGCTTAGTGCTGTCAATCAACCTCATGTACTCTCTGCTTATTGTGCTAATGGCAGAGAAACAACTTACCGTTACAGGAAAACTATTTATTGGTGGCCATGCTCGCTAGCATTAGCATTCACCACAGGCTATGCTAGATAAAGGGTAGCAGAGAGAAGGGAGAGAGAGGGAATCAGCAGCGCCACATGGAGGGTGATTGACAGCGCTCGGATCCTTCTTCTGATTGGTTGTTTCTAGGCAGAAGGCAGAGGAGCTGCATTTATTCACACACAATCCATCTAATACCAATAAACGTGTAAAAAAAGGTGGTGGAATGTGACAATAACACACTGTATATGATAAATTATAAACTTAAATACTCTCAACGTATGTTGGTGTGTAAAGACCCACATGTCGTCTCTGCAGTCTGCAGGTTTCTTCAGACGCTCTCCTTTTATCAGAAACTCATAGATCTCAGAGTTTTCCACTCCAGGATATGGAGTCTGACCCCGGGTCATGATCTCCCACATTGTCACACCAAAAGCCCACTGAAACAAATACAGTTAAATAAATACATCTGCATAAAACCACAACTAATTCCCAGGTTAATAAGTTAGCCTTTTGTGTTGTGTTGATAGCAATGTGTGTGTATGTGTGTATGAGTACCACATCGCTCTGAGTGGTGTACACATTATCTGCCAAGCTCTCTAGGGCGATCCACTTGACAGGCAGCTTGGAAACAGAGCCCTGACGGTAATAATCTCCACTATAGATCTTCTTAGAGAGCCCGAAGTCTGCCACACACACAGACATGTTCTCGTTCAACCTGTACACACACACACACAACACACACACACACACACACAGTCGTATTTTCATGACTTTACATCAACTTCCATTCATTTTCTACAGCCTAACCCCAACCCTAACCATCATAGACCCCAACCCCAAACAGCATTTCCCCTCATGGGAAACAACAAATGTCCCCACAAAAAGCAGTGGTCCCCATGATGTAGACAGAAATAGGTCCCTACAAGGATATAAAAACCTGGTTCACACACACAAACACACACTACAAAGTACTTCTGTTCATTTTTTTCCCCATTTTTTAAAGTTGTCCTGGCTGGCTCGCCTCATTTTTTTAACTCAATAAATGAGGAGCTGATTAAAACTAAAGTTATGTCAGAATGACTACATATCAAATGGACTCCATTTCAAGTGAAGACATTAATTGTGCCAAATTAATGACCTAATTAATAAGCCACGACAGCAGCAGCACCAAATTTAATCCAAGGAAGAAAGAAAAAAAGTAATCCTGCTTTTCTTTTACTTCTCCACCTTTCCACAGACGAAAGATGGAGTTTAACTTTTTTTAACTTCAGTCCATTTTTAAGGTGATAAAGATCATAAAATTATCTAAAAATCTTTTAGGTTCAACTGAGACCAGCATTTTGTACTGGCGTAGGTAAGCTCAGAAAAGTGTCCAGACTGACATGCAGTTTCGGGCGGCCAGGTCTCTGTGGATGATGCTCTTGCTGCTCAGATACTCCATCCCTCGAGCGATGTCCAGCATGAACTGCACCAGCGACTGGAGAGAGAGGTCCTGAAGCAGAGACAGTATGTTGTCAGGAGTTTATCAGACATCAGGTTCAGGCATAAAATTATTCATATCCAGTTGCTTACAAATGGCTCATCCCCCAAACGGGACAACAGCAGGAAGGTGTGCAGATCCCCGTGCTTCATAAACGGCAGGACCACCATTGGGATTGGCAGCCGCTGGCCAGGACGCCGGTGCAGACTCACTCCTGTTGCACAGAACAGACTGTGAACTGGGTTTTCTGACAGCTTGTTGAAGCATTCAGTGTGTTTTGCTGGTGTGTTACCAATGAGCTTGATGACATTGGGATGGTGGAAGTCCTTCATATACGCAGCCTCCTTTAGACACTGTTCAATGTCACCTGAAGAGGTGATGTCAGCTGCACAAGAAAACACACACGTTTACATGCAGCAATGTTTTGACCCCCCCACTCCTTTGACATGTCACAAACACTCTGGCCAGCATGATTGTTGAACTTTGGAAGAAAGTAGAAAAAGAAAGGATGGGAAAGCCTCACTCGAATGTAAATAACAAATTTCCTGAGTTTTTGCTTAATAAATTTGGTGGCACTTTGGCCAAGTTAGTTCAACACATCGTCCATTTGGAAAACACTTCCACATTTCCCAGACTCTGTCTGTCTGTCTTTAAATACCAGCTGAAAACTCTGCTATTCAAACAAGCATTTCCACTTGGATTAATCAATACTCTCTTTCTTATGTTCTTTTTTTATTTGGGGAAATAGGAGATAGAAATCCCATGATGACTCACATTTCAGCACTTTGACAGCCACTTTCTGCATCGATGAGTCATCAGTTTTCAGAATGGCTTCACGCACTGAACCAAACTCACCTGTAAAGGTCAACATACACACATCAACATCCAACTTGTATATCATGTCACTCCACAACAGAATTTCTATTTTGTTAAAGGATTTCTTGTTAATGTTTTTTACTGGTCTTAGAACTAATATATTTAAACATATTTGTTGAATCTGATATTTTTGGAACACAAATACTTTTTAGACTTTTTCGGATTCAATTGTTTTTTCACATTTTGACTACTTATATTAATATATTATATTATTATAATACAATATATTGCTTATATTATATATATAGTCACTAGATGGCAGCAGTGCTCAAGTTAATCAACAGTCTACCTGTTGGACCCAGTAGAAGAATTAGCCTACACAGAGTACACAACTGACAGAGATGAGCTGGAGAAGTTTGTGACAGTACTTTTTTTTTAATTAAAAAAAATGGCGGCAGAGGCTAGAAATGCAAATATAACGGAGTATTAGGGCAAGAAGACCAAGATATTTTATTTCTTACTTGCAAATATCAAGGTCATAATATTAACAGAATAAAGATGAAAGATCCTGGTGGGTTTTTTCTTCTTGATTTTCAGGTCATTTTCATGTTGCTTTACTAAACCAAATATTGGGTCAGGTTTCTACTGATTGGTTTATGTGGCTGCGTTACCTTTTCCCAGCATGTGGCCCAGAGTAAGAAGTCTCTCTGAAATCAACACATCCTGCAGCTTGTTCTTCAGCTCACTGCTGATGCAGAGACTGTCCACTGAAGGAAGGAAGACAGAGTCAAAGGTTAGTAAAGCCTGTAATTATCCACTCAGTTTATAAAGTGATACATTTCAACTTATCTCCTGGTGAGCAGAGGAGAGAAAGGAGAACTAAGATATTATAAATGGGTAATTGTCATATTGCTTCAACTTTAACCTGATGACAGACGTAGAGTGCTGGAAGAAACTATTTGCCCCATGTAAAGCTCAATTTCTTTTTTATATCAGACAAAGACAACCCGAGTAAATACAAAAAGAGGTTTCCGAAAGATGAAAGAAGCCTACCTGGCTTTTATATCAAAAAGTCTTCACCTTCCTTGTTTAATCGTGAATAATGTGCAATTAACCGCTTTTCTTTTCATCTCATTGCTGCTAAATCTACAGAATCACAGCTCTGAGCAGAAGAAGTGCTGTAGGAAACCGATCACTCACAGGTGGACTCCTGCAGATCAGCCATGTTTCTGCTGAACGACCGAGCTGCAGTGAAGAACACCGAACTCTCTGGACCAGGAGCTTTAAAGGCCGAACTGCAAACAGACACAACGCAAAAACGAGATCCTCTTCCTTTGTGTGTTCAGATTCAAACAAGACATCTCACTCACACACGAAAACACACGCGCACACAAACACACACACACACCAGGCATCATACCCAAACTTTGTTTCCTTCTCTCTGCGCTGAGCTGCGATGGTGAGCAGCAGCCCAACGATGGTGGCCACCAGCAGGCCGAGCAGCAGCCCCACCCACATGCGGCTCCGCTGCACCTGGACAGGAGCTGACAGCAGAGATCAGTCCAGTTTAACAGAATAATCCTTCACAATAACAACTAAAGTCTACTCTCTTAAATAACATAGAATCCAACAGTAAATCATAAATAGTAAGGAAGGTAATTATAGTTAACTAATGAATTTAAAAAAACGATAATTAATGGGGGGCCAACTATAACTAAAAGTAACTGTATTGTGTGTTTATAAAGCAGAAAATGAGTCAGTTGATTGTTTAACTAACTGAAAACATTTTTTGAAAATAGTTTTTTGAAAATGTTGAGTGTTCATTACCCAATCTATATACTGTATATGTAATCACAGTACAGTACTGTGATCCTTTTAAATTTCCACCTTAAAATTAACCAATATATGAAAAAATAAAATCAAGTACATACTATAGATAATACAACTGAACAAGAACTATAACAATATTTCACTAATAAAAAGCAGCAAACATACTTTAAAAACTAACTGAATCAGGCAAACTGAACTGTACTGAGAACAACAAAACTGAAACGGTCCTGATAGGAAGCAAACATCTGTTTAACAGGAGGTCATTCTGCTGCACGAGAGGAAGCATTCATCAGACAAACCATACCAACCCCTGACAGGCTACCTGAGGAAGGCATCACCAGCACCGAGGGGCTCCAGGGTCCACAGCCAACCACGGTGCAGGCTGCTACCTGGATGGAGGCGTTGAAGAAACGGGCTGCGTCTAACGTTGGAGTAGAGTTCTCCTTAAACAGCAGAGGTTCCTGGAAACACAATTACAATTGGAAGGATGAGGAACTTTAGCTGGTTCTGGGACTTGTAGGAGAGAACAGAACCCTGACCCCCATCAGACCCTGACTGCCCTCCAGGCCATGCAGGTTGATGGCAGCGACAGAGAGCTGCTGCTGCTTGAGTCTGTCCTTCATTGCTCTACATAACATCCTCTCTGATCTGTAATAATAATAAAAACACACCACCAGTTCCCTGTGACTCCAAGACATGAAATACTTACACATCACACCTGGCTTATTATGGATTAACTAAACAGCTTTAACAGCAGCAAACAGAAACACATTCAGTGAAATCAGATTACATGTAAAAACACCAACACTTTATCTGAGGGTGTCTGATATATCACTGTCATAAACATGATATAACATCTGTTGTGATTTTTGAAGAAGTCTTTATGAATGTTTATGACTGTTGTCATGAAGTGTTATTCAGTAAATAATGACACTTTTAATGCAAAGATGACTCTTTTGACTTATTCACTTCCAGTGCATAAGACTTTCAGTGTAATGCCAGTCTTATGCACACTCCTTCAAATAAAGAGTTACTGTAAAAACTAGGTGGGTCTTAACGCTATCAATCAAGCCTGTGTATTATCTGTCCTGTATTAAGTTGTCATGACATGGTGACACAACATATTCCTCATAAAAGTTACATAGTGCAGCTCTAAATGTTGAAGGAATGTTGAAAACAAACCATGAGGAGGTGGAATGATGGACGGTGTGCGGTGCTATGACGGAGCGTTCACCTGAGGTTCTCCTCCATGAGTCCACTGCAGCTTGTAGGCCAGCAGTTTCCCCTGCAGCTCATCCTCCTTCAGCCTGGCCCACTGCAGAGACAGATTCTGCCCTGACAGCACAAAGCTCAGGTTCCTGGGGGCCACAGAGGGCACTGCAGACAGGGCCACACAGTTCAGTCAGCACCAGCTCTAATTCTTCTTTAACATCTTTACAATCTCAGCTGCCATGTTGGCAGGACAATCCAAAGCTAAAAGTGGATCTGGCTGGACACGGTATTCTGGATTTTTAAAAAATTTAATATTATAAATGTTTAAATAGAATGGCTTACACCTGAGCCATTAAACAACTGTATACAGAGATTGCAGGGCAACAGCAGAGCTACCAGAACAACATCAAACTTCAACTGTAGAAGCAGTTTTGCTCAAAGCTCTCTCTCTGTCTCTCTCTCTCTCTCTTTCTCTCTCTCTCGGATCAACAGCATGTGACTCACGTCCTGTCAGTTTAAAGTCTATAATCCGCTTCATTAAGTGCAAAAAACAAACTAAACTTTGATCATGTCATCCAGAAGCTAATGTTTCTTTTTTATTGTCATGTTTCTAATTTCTTTCCTTTATGCGCATAATTTTGATAACATTGGGACTGTATCAATTTTGCTGGACAATAAGTTCTCCTAATAAGTTATTGCAATAAGCGATAATATGGCTATGAGACCATATTGCTTGTTGCAACAGGTCTACATGTGGTCACCATCATTTTTTGCCTAAATAAACTTTAGGCAAAAATAGAAGTGGTCTTTTTTGTTTTTAGAGAGACGATAATGTTGTCAATTTAATGTTTTATTATTTTACTCCCTAATAGTTTTTAGATGTATTGTTTAGAAAAGCCTGTACAGAAACAAGCTTCTACACTATAAGCACCACGATCCAGGCATGAGAGTGCTGCTGCTTTGTTCAGTCTGTCTGTTATTGGGTGTCTTGTCTCTATCAAATGCGCCTAATAATAAATAACATGTTGGTCCATATTCCTGCAGGTGGCGCTAAAATCACTTTAGTCAGCCCTTATAAATGGATTGAGGCCACAAACAAAAGCTCATTGTACAGAGAGGACTGGAATCCACTGGAGTAGGTCCAGCTGGACCAGTGCACACACACACACACACACACACACACACACACACACACACACACACACACACACACACACACACACAAACAAACAAACACCCTCCCACCCAGAGGGTTCAGCTCTCTGGGTGACCAGCAGCTCCAGTGTTTACTGATGAAACTCTGCAGCAGGCCCTGAGCTCAACACCTGGCTGTAGCAGCAACCAGCTTAAACACACATCCACCATCAGCTTCTTCACCTGACTCTGGGGTGATGAAGGTCAGCCACGGGGAAAACGGGGAGGCTCCCACCTCGTTCGCACAGGAAACCCTCAGGCTGTAGTTGGAGTGACTCCTCAGGCCCGTTAGTGTGTGGATGTGAGGAGGAACCTGCACCTCCTGCTGGGGGAGGTTCCACCGGCGCCCTGCCACCCGCACCACCTGCAGAGGAGGAGAAGGGGCAGCTGCACAACCGCTGACAATGTACCTCTATCTTTCTGTGCGTGTTTGTGTGTTTTACCTGAATCACACATGTGGACAGTTCGGAGTAACCCTTGAATCCTGGTTTCCATGACAATGTAACATTGTTGTCTGCAATCCTGAGAAGCTGCAGGTCCACTGGAGCTGCTGGCAACACTTCAGCAGACAGACAGAAAGGCTGATTGGTGCGTCAAGTTTATTTTAAATAGAACATTTCAGCAACAAGGCAGTTCAAGAGATTTATATTAAAAAAGACATTCATTATGGTTATGTACATAAAAGTAATGTCTTTTCAAAATAGCACCCCCTTGTTTCCTCCTTGTGTTCTGTTTTTGTTTTGTTGTAAATGTAAATGGTAAAGAAAAGGAATTTTGTAATTGATCACAAACTGAAACTGTGGCCTTTTGGTGGAATCAAGCTTTTGTAATCTTCTCAATGCTTCAAAAATAAAGAATTAAAAAATATATATCAGTCATCAGTTATGAAACAAGCAATAAACATTACATTAAGTCAAATATAATCAAAATCATAAAGCAAATACACAACCAATAAGCTGATTGATGTTCCAGTTCCTGCTGATCAAAGAACTCTAAACAGGTGAGTTTTAAGTCTCAAATTAAGGGACTCAAGTGTTTCAGCTGTTTTGCAGTTTTCGGGAATTTGTTCCAGATTAGTGGAGCATAAGAACTGAATCCATGTTTGGTTCTGGTTCTGGATGGAGAACAGAACCAGAATCTGAAGACCTGAGAGGTTCTGGAAGGTTGATACAACAGCAGCAGATATTTAATGTATTGTGCTGCTAAACCGTTCAGTGATTTATAAACTCACATCAGTATTTTAAAGTCCATTCTCTCTGTGAAGAACTTCAGAACTGGGTGATGTTCTCTATCTGCCAGCAGCAACGTTCTGATTGATTTTTTTAGGCAGACCTATAAAGACGCTGTTGCAGTAATCGATGCCACTAAATTTATCATTTATGAATGACTTTCTTTAGATCTTGCTGAGACATTCGTCTTTTAATCCTGGATATGTTCTTCTGGTGATAGAAGGCAAACTTTGCTCAGGTCAGAGTCCATCACTACAGCCAGGTTTGGAGCAGGACACACCTTTAATATGGACGGTTCCGGTTCTGGACACAGAGATTCCTCTGGTGTTCTTCGCTTCGCAGTAAAACTTGATGCTGCTGTTCACACCTGTACCCACACACACAGACACACAGACACACAGACACACACACACACACACACACACACACACACACATACACACACACATACAAGTGACTGGAAAGACCTGGAGTTTTAACAGCAGCTGAAGGAAAATGAGATGAGCTTTTCACATTGTAGTTTTAAGGAATAAAAATGTGAAAAGTGCGGTGTGAATTTGTATTCAGCCCATCTCTCCTGAGTATTTTATGGAAGAACTCTTTGCTGAAGATCTTCACCATGTCTTTCCCAAGATTCTCAGCTCAGTTTAGGTTTGGACTTTGACTAGGCCTTTTCAGCTCATGCATTTTATGTTTTATCTCATGAGAATAAACTTTGATATAAACCCTTCTATTAGAGCTCTGGCTGCATGTACTATATGAAGGATTTTGAATTAATATGAGTTACAACAACATTTAATTAAATAAAATTGCTTAGAGCTGCAAATGTCATATGATCTGTTGAAAAAAACTACGGTAACACTTTGTTACAGAGTGTATATAAGACTGACACGACACTGTCATAAACATGGCATAACATCTCATGACATGACCATGAAGGAGTCTTTATGAATGTCTATGATTGTCATGAAATGTCATTCGGTAATGACACTTTAATGCAAAGTTGGCACTCTTACTGGACTTTCAATGCAAAGTTACTTTTAGAGTAACTTTGCATTAAAAATGACATCATTTACAAAATAATACAAAGTTAAAACTTCTAATGCAACTTCGCATTAAAAGCGTCACCGTTTACCGAATCACACTTCATAACAGTCATAAACATTCATAAAGACTTCTTGGTCATGACAGGTGTCATGTCATGTCCAAAGAGCCACTTGTTCCACTAGCACAAGGCCAGGTGGTTCTTGTTTATGCATTTATCTTGTCACAACACATGATGTGACCCATAAATGGACTATTAAACACTTCAGACAGAACTTCTATCTGAAGCCAATCTGAGCTGCAGGGACTCACAGCGTCATCCCTGATGGGTCCCTTGGTCTGCATGATACTGTTTGCTCTCTAATGTTCTCTACAGAATCTCTTAGGCCAGAGGCAGAAAAGTAAAAACTCAGATTAAATAACACAAAGCAGAAGTCTGACTACAATTAGGTTCTGAAGGCAACTGGTAATACTGGATTTGACTGAATAAATAAAGGTGAGTAGAAGTGCGAGTCAGACTTTTCAGGTCTTTATTTGTGAAGGATTTTACTAAAACTTAGGGTTGTTTGTTATACAAAGGCCAATAAAACACGCTGAAGTTTGTGGTTGTACATGTATTTAGTGAGTGTGTAAGGCCCTTTCATTACAATCTTCATAAACAGGTAGGATCTGTTCAGATGTCAATGTCCCAACATGCCTTACTGACAGGAAACACTCTGGGTGTGTGTGTGTCTGTCACCTTGTTTGTAAATCACTGACAGATCCAGAACAGAAAAGTGTATCGATGCCTGTTTTTTCCAAGCTGCTTGGAGTATGGAGCATGAGAAACATGAAATTAGAAATGTTCAATTCTAAAAGGAAAGAAAGAGGATCTTGCCTGCTGGGGATAGTCAAAGGGCCCATAGTAGCCATGGCTACCATCAGTGTGAATGTGTGAATGATTGATTAATTGTAGTGTGAAGCGCTTTTGAGTCCTCGGACTTGATAAAGCTCTTACAAGTGAAGCCATTTTCCAGATTCTTCTCCCTAAACCAACCTTTTCATATCAGTATCCAACTTAATCCTATTACTACTACCAGAGCAATTCTGTTGGCTACTTCTGGCATGATAGCAGACGCTGCAGTAAAGCGTTGTTGGTATGCAGTGAGCTGTGTTATTAAAGCAACTGGTTTAGTCAAACTTCTGGTACAAACCTGCAGACATTTCCATTAGAAGCCAGGATTTGCCTGGACATGCCTACATGTTGCACTGTAGGCATGTCTACAGCAAAGTTGTGGCTTCAGCAGGCGCGTGTTGAACATGCACCCAGAGGGAACCTGGACTATTACTGCGATCAGTCAATTCATTTCCATCAGAAGCTCTCAGGGTCCAAAGACTCCATCTTTATGCTGACTGGTTGTTTTCTAGTGATGCCAGATTAAAGCCCTTTCTTTTTACCATCCCAGACACTAACATGTAAAACCCTACTGGAGCTTTGGACAAGTCAGACCAAGATGGCACCTATTCAGGAACAAACACAGGAAGGATTTTCACTCAAGCAGAGGTTCTGACCTGGGACATGGAGGACAGAGGGGGATTGTTGGGGTCCTCCCTCCTGAACTCCTCCCAGCCACCACAGCACCTCCACAGGCTCAGGGGGGCCCACAGCGGCACAAGAGAGGTTAAAGGGGATGCTAGGGAACGTCGCCACATCCTGAGGTTCCTGGATGAAGTGAGGGACGCCTGTGGAGGAGGCACAGAGGAGGACGACCACCAGGGGACTGAGCAGGAGCAAACGCAGAGACAGATTTACTACCACGGCGTGTTTATGATCTTACCTTCAACTGTTATCCAGGCTCGTTCAGAGGAGAACATCTGACTGTGGGACTCCACCACACACCAATACTGACCAGCATCCTGCTGCTGCACCGACTTCACACTGCAACCACAAGGTAGAACGTCAACCATGGACATGCTTCATCACTGCTGCCTCTGCAGGTCCAACAGAAACGACAAGCAGGTGACATCACCTCTACAAAAGGACAACCAACTACAATCTGCTGGACCAAAGCAGATTGGTCCACCAAGGTGGAGGAAAATTGTTCCACTGCACCACACAGCTGTCTTCTGATGGCATCTACACCAATATGGTTTTTGCAAGTAAATAGTAGTGGTGAGACTCAATAAACATTTTTTATTTAATTAATTGGAGGGTCGGCAATTAATTACATTTTAATTGAAAACTATTGTATATACTGATATTGTAAATAGCATTTTCAATTAAACAAAAATGTTGTTGCTGCTAAATTATTGACAAATAAATAGACATATGAATTAAAGAACATAGATCTTTATTGTTTTTAATCATTTATTAAAAATGGTAAATTTTTAATAATTTATCATTATTTACAATATTTATTATTAATTATAAATTATAATAATGACAATTATTACAGTTAATAATAATTCATTATTATTAATTATTACTAATAATAATTTGTAATAACCATCAGATTCTAGTGAGTCATCGTTCCAGTGGTTTAGGAAGCCTTGATCATTAATTTAAATTCTTCAGAAATATGGACTGTGGACGCTGACATTAGCGTTGGAGACTTCTGTATTGCTGCTAGCATCTCAATGCTGCTAGCATTGAGCACCTTTCCAACAAGTCAGGCTTGTACTACGTGTACTGCCATTATTTTTAGTGTTTAACATAATAAGGGGTTCATGTGCTACCCGAGATGGAGTACTTGGGTGTTTTTGAGATTTCTTTGAGGATTGTGCACTTTCCTTTCTCCTTATTGATGGTCAGGTGATCAGGTACATTAAATTATCTACTTTGAAGTCAGGTTGGACTTCATACTTTCCATTTTGGCTTCAGTTTTATGAACATTGTGCACAGTGTGGACAATGTTTTGGATGTTTATGTACATTTCACTTTAGATGTAAATAATAGAATCAACTAAAAATCATATTGTTTTTGCTGTTCCCTAAAATGTAACGCCCAAAGCATTCCCTTTCTTTTGACTGTCTAATCTTTAGGGAAAGATCTGTTTTCAGATCACAAGAATACTGTATGTTTACTAAAGGGGTTATAGTGTCGAAACACTGTGAACATTTTCTTGCCTATAAGCAGGAAGTAATCAGTAGAAAGTCATGGAATTTACTCATTTCAAATAAAAACTAAAGGTTGGATTTTCTGAGTGGCTCATGCAACTGCTTCTTTCTAAGCGTTGGGATAGTTACATCAGGCCCTTTGCTCTGGGGAAGCTTTGGAACAGCGTACTGCTTCCCAAACATTCTTCTGTTTGGAATGGCTGCTGACAGAGCGGGACCACAAAGGTCTGAGCCGAGTGGCCCAGTGGGCCACAGTGTGCTGCCAAGCATGCTGTCCTGATTGAAATCTGCTTTCAGTGGGAGACAGAGCTCTGTGACAGGACCACAGCACACTGAATGAGAAATAACAACCACTTAAAATTAAACATGGGTGTATTTATTTCTTATTTGTCCAAGTCTTTTCTATTCTGCCTAACACCCAATAACATTAATAAAAAAATCTGTCTTTCATTTCACTGGCATAGAATAAAACAGCTTTTAGTCAAGCAGATCCTGATTTAGAACTGAAAAAGTGACAGATTTATACAGAAATCCTGCAGCACGAGTCAGAACTCCTTATGTCCTGCACTTCTCTGCTACTGCTGACAAATTGATGCAACAAATTCAGACAAAATGAAATCTTCTTGAAGTAGAAACTGCTAAGAACAACACAAAGTATCCACCTTTTATTCACTCTCCTTTTTTATTTGTAGTAAAAAGGACAACAAACATCCAGGGATTTTTACAGAAAATCACTAGATGTGATTTTTCGCACATGCACTAAAAGCAAACAAGTGCAATTCAAACTAATTAAAGTATTGTGTTTTATATTTAGAGGAAACACAGCAATTGTGAAATTTTGTTTTTTTGACATAAGTGGAACATTGACAAAATTTGTGATGGAAACACAGCAACTGACTCCTCTTGAATTAAAAAAAAGAAAACAAAGACAGATGTCCTGACTGTAATGAAGACAGTTTAAACTAAGACTGGACCATAATCTAGAAACGTGTCACCTAGTTGGTAAAAAACAGTAACAGTTTTGTGTTATCAGGGCATTAGAGGTTAACTTTTAATCTGCCCTTGGGAAGAGCGAGAAGGACAAAGTTTACAGGGAGGCGTGGGAGAAGTAGAATGATTAGTGTTAAAAACAAAACGGCCCAGCCTCTATTTACGGCTGATCTGCTGTTTAGCCTTCAACAGAACAGAAAAAACACCAGCAACATTCAAACTCACTCAGAACCAGAGCTTGCAGCCATGGGGAGATAATCACTCCTAATCTACTGATTTGTTTTGTTTCTTCATCCAGAAAAGGAAAATAAAGTGATGATGTTGTCTGGGCAACATCAGATTCCCTGTGACTCATTCAGATATCTTCCCTGTTTTTCAAAGCCAAAGCTTGAACCTGTTGCCACAGTGCCGTTTTCATTTTCACAAGTTTAAAGGATGAACATGTTTTGTAATTAAATGCAGACAATATGAATACATTTGCAATAGGGGTGCACTGATTTACCAGCCAGCTGACTCATCGGTGCCCATTTCCTTTATTTTGAGAGATCGGTGATTGGACGATAGTTGTGTGAAAAGCAGATCTTATCCCACGATTGTATCTACCTCTGCCAACCCTATGGGTTACCCCTGCTCTGCCTTTAGAGAGGTTTGACTGACAGACCAGCTCACCAGGTCATGTCTGCATGTTTGCAGTTAACAACAGTCAACTCACTATTGCCAACTCAGCGAGCTTCTTTCTATATTTAGCAACATTCAGGCAAAGAAAAATTGGAATTGGCCAAAATCAGAATCGGTAATCGATCAAGTTTCTTGGTAATTAGCGACCACCAAGAAAACAACAATTGGTGCACCCCTAATTTGCAAGGCACTGTGAACTCAGTCATGTTGATCTCAATCATTTCCAGTGTGGTGCTGCTGGACCTGTGGGAAGTCTCCCAGTGCTGCTCTCCCAGGATGAGGAAGACCTGATCCGTGCTGTACAGCTTCTCCCCGTCCTTCATCCAGATGATGTCCGGTTCAGTCAGGCCTTCCACAGCGCAGCCCAGCCTCACCTCGTTCCCCTGAGACACCGTCTGATTGGACGGGTGCTTCGTGAACACCACGCCTGCAGAAGAGCGGGGATACTTCCTAAATCACTCCAACACTACTGTACATACATACATACATACATACATACATACAATACATACATACATACATACATACATACATACATACATACATACATACATACATACATAGATATATATAATTTTTTTTCCACAGATGAAAAATAATAAATGTTTGCTATGTTAATAAGACTGATCTGGAAGTACACCTGTTTCTACAACGTCAGAAAACTTCCACTTGTTTCCATTTCTTAATTTTACTGATTTCTTTCGCAACATGATGTATAAATGCAGGAAATTTGCACATTTCAAGTCCCAGAGTTGATTAACTATATTTTTTGAATTTGCACATTTAATAAATTTGTAGCAGTTGTTCCTCCAAAGCAGATGTGAACTGATTGTGAAAGGTGGTCCTTTGGAGAGACTCCTGCTGACTCTGCAGCTGCCTTCACTTCACACCAGATCACAGTATTTGTCCCGTTATCCTGCATTATCCTGTAGCAGCTCACAGTGGTGCTTGTGAATTAGCTTGTGAATTACGCTGGTGGGGTGACCTTAACCACCCCATTCCATATCCGGATCATGAGCCATAAAGAACACGTGCATGGAGTGAACGGATGATCTTAAAGCTGCAGTATGTAACTTGTACAAAAATAATTTTTTTTAAATTTTGGGAAAAAAAAAAACAACGCAGTGACAGTATAGTATGAGACAGATAATCTGTGAAAAGTTCGATCTCCTCCACTTTCTCTCAGAGCTGATAATGCCATCTGCAGAAGTGAACGACTCCCGACCAAAAACAACCAATCAGAGCCAGGAGGCAGGTCTTAGTGCTGTCAGTCAAACTCACGTACTCGTTGCTAAATGTGCTAACAGCAGAAAAACAACTTATCTTTACAGGAAAATCATTTATTGGGGTCATATTAACTAGCCTTAGCATTCACAACAGGGAAAAGTTGTAGTGGTGGCATAGAGCAGAGGGGAAAGAGATGAGCAGCACCACACAACAGTGTGACTGACGGCGCCAAACCCCCCCTCCTGGCCCTGATTGGTTGGTTAGTTAGCACTGGGAGAATGCAGAGGAAATAGATTTTTTTTTCACGGATTGTCTGTCTCACAGTCACAATATAGTGACTGTCTCAACAAATATGTTTTTAAAAATTATAGAATTTACATTCTACTTTAATGAGCAATCAAGGCTAATCAGCCAATATGCAGTGGATCCTATTTGCCGATTTTTTGTGGAACGTAACAAACTGTGAAAAATTTGCCTATTTCCAGATTTCCAGACAAAGGGAGAGCATATTTGAAAAATTTGCAAAGCAGCCATTTTCTTTGTTTCTGATTGGCTGTATTCCCAAGAGCAGAGATAAGGAAGCATGTAGAGGTTAGCTCCTGTGGAAGTACCGGGATGGTTACCACTGTTCACATTAAAACTTATTAAGGTATATGTGGTGTTGACTTGTTTAAATGAAACATTTATCAACATTTTTAGAAAATGTCCCAAGATATTGAAGGTTTGAGTTCATTGCAGGCCATTTAGCTCCCTAATCCCCATGGATACGGGCTCAAGCTGACCCCACAAGAGATCTTATGGAGTCCTGAGATTGAGGTGGAATGCAGGGCATTCCATCCTTTCCACTCCTCAGTACTGCAGCTGGTTCCACTTTATGGAGGACTGGCTGTCCCAAAAATTTCAGAGATTAACCTTAATTTTTCCAAGTTTTTATGCTGAAATTTACTCCTCCTTTTTTACTCTTATCTACTATAGCCCTAACACGTCACTGTAGAATTTAGATGAAGATTTGCTCACACTTGTAATAACAACTACAGATAACCACATTTTTCAAAACCATCAACAAACCTGAGACATTGTTCAGATTCGTTGACCAGTCTCCTTGAATAGCTAGAGTTGAGCTAAATCATGGTTGGGATAGAGTCTACCTTTACTAAAACGTCTCAGACTGCTGAATCCGCTCCATACGGTCATTGTCCTCCATTGGGAACCCCCAACTCTGTCGCAGTTAAACCATCTAACCATCACCTAACCATCATCCACTTTGCACAATGCACCAATGATGTAACACTGTCATTGATCGTTGCTTCGGTCTTCTTGAGTTTGAAAAGCCTCCTAACATACTTCTTGTCACTGTGTCCATGGAGCGCCATCTTTGTCTCCTGAAGCCATGTGGTTTGTCCATAAGAGCAGCTTTCTTGCTTGGCATCTTATCAGTCCATGTGAAAATAAAGTTTACTGAGGACAGTCTGATGATTGTCCACAGACCGTGGATGGTCTGTGCCTCTGGACATTAAGATCTAATGTCCAGAAGCTTCAGCCTTGCTATTTCCTGGTTTGTTCCTAAAACAATTTAATCGACTTCCTGTCATCTGAGGAGGGGAAGTTTAGGTTTTCTTCCAGATCTTTACATCTGTAGAACATCATAGACAGTTGCTGGGACTGATGATCTTCAAAAGACTTTCTTCTACCAATATGTTTCTCTCACCTTCAGACAGTTCCCTACACGCTCCTGTTCTTCTAAGTCTTGGTCGACCCAATGTTTTGTCATGCTGGCGAAGAACAACAGCTGCATTAACGCATAATCTCTGCCAAAGTCAATGAAAATAGAAATGCGTTTGTGCCACTTATTCAAAGATTTCCATGAATGTACAAATTTAGGCCGTGTGTAATGGAGAAATTCCACTTTGGGTTCAAATCATAACACACAGTTCACAGAGAATAACTGGAAGAACAATGGTCTCCATAAAGTTGTACCAGTTTTATTAATATTAGATCTAAAGTCCAATCTGACAGATGCAAGTGTTGAGGTAATTTTGTCAAACTTAGATTCTTTAAAACTGAATTTATCTCAGTATAACGCTACTCAAAAAGTCACTTTGATGACTTTTTAAATTTTTGGAGAAACTGAATTTTGTGTTTTCATAAGCTGCAATAATCACATTGAACTATAATAAAAACACTCCTCCATCCTTCTTTATGTAATGAATCCTTTATAATATATTCATTTTTTTAAAGAAATGTAATTACTGAAATAAATGAGCAGTTTGATAATATTTAAACTGCTCATGAAATGATTCAGTGAGATGAATCTGTACAAAGTTCAGATCTTTCATAGTCACCTGCGTGCTGGTGCACACAAGATTAGACCCCTGAAAAACTACATTCTGACTATAATCTCTGACTTCAGAACTTAATCTCAGAAGTTTAACATTTTCTCAGAATAAAAAAAAAGTCAGAATTCTGATTTTAACGTCAGAATCATTTTTTTTTCCTTTTCCCAGTGGCCCTAATCCTCTTCCACATCTCGGTAGATGTTCCTGTTGGACCAGAGGTAAAGTTTATTGTGGACCAGCAGTTTTACAGCCTCACTCCTGGTGTTTCTGCTTCATGTAGAGAGGAAAGTTCACATGTCAGAACTTATTGTCCCTCCCCGGTCCAACAGGTGACACTGAAAGTTCGTCCTCAGCACGTTCACCTGACTGTTCCCAGAGGGAGATACCGAGGCTGAGAAAGTGAGGAAACCATTAGCTCTCCCAGCTAACCGGCTCATTAACACTCACCGCTCCCACAGCTCCCAGTCAGAGTCCGCAGAGCAACAACAACGACCCACAGCAGCGGCTTCATCCTCTCATAGTCTCAATGGACTCAATGGGCTCCTTCATCTGCCACTTTCACCGACGTGTCACTCCGCTCCGCTCTTCCTCATCGTTACTAAAGCCTGACTTTCCAGCGTGTGAACGGAGGAACACGGACGGAATGACCGGGGGAGGGGAGGAAAACACTTGAGGAGACCCGGAGGAGAACAAGCTGGTGGCAGGGCTCCTCCTCCTGAACGAGTCCTGAAAACTTACTGCACTCAATTCAATGAGCCACAATATTGTTGAAAATGTAGGAACTTTATCACTAAGTGGAGGACATTATATGGATTAATTATCTGTTAACTGTGATAACTTTCCACTAATAAAAACAAGACATTTGAAATATTTCATAAAACTCAAATTGACTTGTGAAATATTTCATAAAACTCAAATTGACTTATTTTAAATTGTCAGTTTAAAATACTCAAATTGACAATTTGAGTTATTTTAAATTGACATCAAAATAACTCAAATTGACTTATTTTGATATATATATATATATATAATATATATATATCCATGGATTGAATGGATGCCTCTAATCTGTTTTAAATGATGTCCCTGCAGCTGAGAGAGATATTCACATGGCCAGAAGATGTCCACTGCTATCCTGTGTCTCTGCTGCAGCTTCCTGTTGAGAACATCCTGTTTACAGCCACACAATGTCCAGGTTGATTGAGTGTCGGCTGACAAAGAGACACAGTTTAACCAGAACATTTAGTGCTGGAGAACACAGATAGATGGACAGGAGGTCTAATGAAGCTCTGTGAAGGTTATCAAGCATTTAGTTGTGTTCTGATAATATTTTCTTTTTTATCTGTGAAAGTTTATGTCAGAAATATTTTAAATGTTTTTGGTAGCAATTTTAAAAAAATGTTTCATTAAGATGATAAACATAAATCAAAAATATATTAATAGTGGCTAGTGAATTAGAATTCAAACGTGTGATGGGTAATAATAATAACTCATCTTTGGATTAATGGACTATTTAGAGTTTGAATTAGCATAACTTCATGTTATTGATCTTTTCCCAGCGTTTTCTTTGATTCACTTTCCCATCAGCTCAATCCTTAATCTCTTGTTTTTCTGGTGAGCAGAATCAGATTAAGCTGGTTGGGAAAGAATCTGGGTTTGCTGTAGTTTACTTTAACTGGGCCATTACAGCCATGCTGTTGTAGATCAGCAGTTTTAGGTGACCCAGTTTGGATTCGCGGTTTCCAAAACAAGCCCATATCATCACTCCTTCACCACCATGCTTGACAGTTAAAGTGCCATGTTTGTGTTTGGCCAAACAAGAAATGTCCCCAAGAGCTGTTGCGTTTTTCTTTTTAAAAAAATAAAAATAATCTTTTTCCACCTTGCTAAAGAAGTTATACAGGTTTTGTGTTTTGCTAATTATCTTTTTATGAGCTTTAACGTCAACCTGCTGCCGTAGGCCTGTGACATTTCACATGGAGATAATTATGATGTGAATACACAAACCTGTCCAACATGTTCAGCTGGCAGTTCTTTTCTCCTGACAGAGCGACACAGGTTGTTAAAGCTGGACTCAAAAGATTTGCAAATGTCAGTGAGGTTTTAAGAGAAAAAAACAAAGCATACACTGACTGACTTGTTAAGCATCTGCTTTAATTAAATACAAGAAAAAAAAGATTGTAGACAAATTTCCATGGGCATCCTGGAGAGCCACTCCTTCACTCCACCTGTTTGTTTCAGCAGCAGAGTACAGAGTACTCCCCCTCCCCCCCCCGTCCGCAGAAAGATTTCACAGTCTCAACCGGTCCGCGGCACAAAAAAGGTTGGGGATCACTGGTTTAAACAATCACAGAGCAAAACACCGACCGGCTTTAACAAAATATCACTTCAGTTGATTTTTTAAAAACAATAACAGTAAGTGAAAACCGCTGCTTAGTGTCTTAGTTACTTTCAGTCATGGTAAAAAGTAAGTACACACTTTGAAAAAGTATCCACAGGCTGTTTTACGTACAACCTTTCCACTTTTAGTTCCGTTCCATTAATACCTTTTGTTGTGAATGAACCAACAGAAAGCAAAGCAAACCTGTGGAGTCGGAAGAAAACGGTGGCACATTTCAGAAAGTCCTTCACAACCGCAACTCTAAAAAGACATGCAGAACTATTATGTCCCTAAATAAATTCCAGCACAACCAGTTTCCTTCAGAAGCCGCTTAATTGTACATAAGAGTCCAGATTTGTGCAATAAAATCTGAGTGTGGATGCAGCTGCTGGGTTTGTGTGAGAGCATTAGAGAACGAGCAGCATCATGGAGACGCAGCTCTCCAGCAGCAGCTCAGGGAGGAAGTTCTGGAGAAGTTAAAAAGCAGGGTTAGGATCTAGAACCACATCCCAAACTTTGAACGTGAACAGCAAGAAGGAAAACATTGTTTTGTTTTGCATGTTGAGAGGCAGAAACAGGAAGTCCAGTCTGCGTCCAACAGACATGTAGAAGAAGGTCGGATGGAGGAAGACCTGTTCAGAGACTGCAGAGTGGGGAGGAGGTTCACCTTCACATGCAGTCAGAACCGCTTTAGATCAAACTGCGTGCATGTGCTAGAATGGCCTAGTCAAAGCTCAAAATCAAATAGAATTTGTGAAGTGCCTGAAAAGTGAGGTTTTCAGATGCTCTCCGAGATCTGAATGACTGTCTGCTGGGAGACCTGCAGCATTCTCCTCATGCTGTGAGCTGATTGGTCGATCACACTTCTTCTGAAAAACACTGAAGGTTGAGGCAGTAAAGTGGAGAAGTCAGGGGGTATGAAAACTTTTGCACTGATCTGGACGAATCTGGGCCTTTTGTGCTCCATGTAGTTTTTCCCTCATTGCTTTTCACATTATTTCATCATCACTGTTCAATAAGCAACAGCATTGGGGAACCTGTGATGTGGGATCAGTCAGATTTAAATCATTGTAAAACATGTTGAAGTGTCTTCGTATGATTGGATTATCAAATGTTAATACATAGCTAATGAGACGTGTGAAGAAATCCATGGAGTTATTAATTTATGGATGGTTGGGGGAACTAAGCCGACACTGACGTTCACAGAAGAAGTCTGGTTCAGAGACTCAAACCTAAACATACATGTTTACATCTGATGGACAATAAGAAGCAACACAAACGCTGCCTAAAAGAAGAAAGGATTTAGAGTCCACACACTGCTGGGTAGAGCTTCTTGGGGTCACATGGTGGGACGCGCTAAAGATGGCGGTGATTAAATAAAACTGTAAGGCCTGAAAGGGGGAGAAGCGGTTTAATGTTTTTGCTAATTGGTGAGTACGATGTGATGATTTAAAACTGAGCAGCTGCACTCTAAAGCCACCAGATCTCATGCAAGACGACAACAGGCGTGAAGCGTCCAACATGTCCGAAGCCTCCTGAGCTCTGCTGCAGGACCAGAGTCACAACATGCAGAGAAAAACTGATTAAAAAAAACTGCTGTTTTTTTCTTTTTCTTCTCTTCTGAATCAAGATCATCTTTCTCATCACAAGTCCTTATCTGGACTTGTGAAGGTTCATGCACCTTCACTTAAATGTCCCTGTTCTGGAGGTGCATGTCGCTCCGTTTACATTAAAGCCTGGAAGCAAATCCTGGTTAAAAAGCCGCTCTGGATCTCATGGGGTCGTGCTGAGCCTGCCTCGCCGTCATCGTCTGTCTCCGTGTGTCAGCAGGTCCGGTGTCTGGGTGGAGTGCTGCAGGAAGCACCTCGCTGTAGACCAATAAGAAGCTCTGGCTGGTGCAGGAGGAGGGAGAGGGGGATGGTGGGTTTCAGACCGACGCCGAGTCTGGAGTCGTCATGGTAGCGGGGATTCAGGCGAACTTCTTCTTGGTGGCAGTGAAACGCTCCATGTACTGATGAGAGAAGAAGAGAGATGTGGTAACCTGGAACCGGCTCTGAATGGTGTTTGGTTGGTCTGGAGGTACAGAGGTTGACCCCTGACCCTCAGGCTGCTGCTTTTAAACAGGCTGTTAAACTTAAACTCATAACTGAAGCAAAGATGCTGTAAGAACCAGACTATCAGCTTAAGGAGTCTGGTTCCATCTGTCATGAACATCTTTTGGAAATCTCCTTGTTAAAGTCAGGATCTAATCAACACACATAGACTTTTTAAGGAGAAGCATCAAAATCCTGATTATTAGCTGGATAAATTCTCTCTCACTCTGCTTATAACAGAAGGTGGGAAAACAAAACATTTCACCATCATATCAGTTCAGGAAAATGTTCTTTAACATCAGTATGGGTTCGATAAGTGAAACTAGGCTGTAACAATCGATATTTATTTCAATCTCATTGCCGTTTGTTTATGTGATCATGTGTTATTTGTTTGGTCTTGTGACTGGGTTAGTGACGCAGCACAGGATTATGGGTATTTAACTGAAGCGGAGAAGCAATGCAGGTGTGATAGTTGCTTACAATATTCATTTATACACACACACACACACACACACACACACACACACACACACACACACACACACACACACACACACACACACACACACACACACACACACACACACACACACACACACACACACACACACCAATATTTCTGCTTCATAACCTGGTGATTTGTTAATTAAGACAGAGAAAGACAGCTTTATAACTTCTACAGCACTTACACATATTCCTTAGTTTATTTAACCATAAATGGATCTTTGTTGAGAAATTCAATTCTTAACTTGCTTAGAAAGAGTGAAAAAAATCACATGGATTGTTAATAATAATAATAATAATAATACTGAACTGACCTTTTCATATCCCTCCAGCTCTCTGAGCTTCTTCACTTCGAACAGGTTTCCCTCCACGGAGAACAGGGACACCTGGGACTCGGTCAGGATGGACTCAGGAATGGAGGACAGTTCCAGACAGTTCTCCTCCAGACGCAGAACTTTGAGACGGGGACAGCAAGACACTTCTGCTGACAGCACTGAGATCTGACAGGGAGGAGAAGACCTGCTTACACTCCAAAACCCTTAAAGCAGTGGTCCCCAACCCCCGGTCCGCTGCCCCCCATCCCCCGGTCCGCCAAAAAAGTCTCAACTCAACAAAAAAGGTAGGGGACAGTCTCATAGGTCTCATAGCAGCAGTTATGTATCCCATATTTAACATATTTCTCACAGGGCTTTATGGTGCAGAAAATAATTGAATATTTTCAGCAAAATCTTTCACATGTGGATATAAGAGCCTAACTTGGTACAAGATGTTCCCAGGAGTTTGCTTTTTGAAAAAAAAAAAAAAAAAAAACTATTAGCATGATGAAGGAAATTTTCTTCTATTCTGCTAATTTTGCCCATATTTATCACAGATTAATACTTTTGGTGTCAAATCACAATCTACATATTTTGAATCATAAGAGGATACACATTTTCTCAATCTAGTGCCTCCTTTTTTCTGGTGGACATTTTTCAAAATGGCCAAAATAGTTGTAATGTAGTATATATGTTTGCACTAAAATCACCAGTGGTGGGCACAGCTAACCAAAAAGTTATGTTCACTAATCACTAATTTGCCAAACAAGAATCTTAGCTCATTAACCGCCTAAAAAGTAGCAGAAGCAAACAGTAAAACTCTAAACACGTAAGAAAATGAGCAGGAACCAAACACTGAACTGCTAAACAGGTAAAAGAAAATTAGCAGAGGCTATTGCTAAACCATAGAAAAATGAGTAGGACCTAACAAAAATAGCAGAAGCTAGAGCTAAACCTCTAAATACATAAGAAATTGAAATCGCTAAAAACATTACTTTTCCTCATATTCATACCACTTTAAAGTTGCATGAATGTAAATATAATATAATATGCTGCTCTATTATTGATAATGAAACCTGGTTTTGGTTGAGGTTGATCTCGATGGCCTGCAGCTCTGAGACCGCTGCTGGGACGCTCTGAATCCTGTTTCTGGACAAATCCAGCAGGTCCAGCTGCCTCAGCGTTCCTAGTCCTGCTGGGAACTCGGTGAACTGGTTCCCGGACAGGCTCAGGGTCCTCAGGGCCTTCAGCTGGCCCAGGGTGGGGGGCAGCTGCTGGATCTGATTCCCATTCAAGCTCAGGGTCTCAAGCTTCTTTAGCTTGCCGATCTCTGCAGGAAGGCCAGCTTAAAGAGGGAAAACAGAAATGTGAGAGGAAGCGTGGCGGAGCAGACACCACCTACCGCTCACTCACTCACTCAGCTTGTTGGAGTTCAGCGTCAGGCTTTTCAGCTGCAGGAAGTTTCCAACTGAGGCCGGGAGAACCTCGATCTTATTCCCGGACAGATCCACTGTTCTCAGGTTGGCGGTGAGCCTTTGGAGCTCCTCTGGAAACTGAAACAGGACAAGTTCAGAACAGCATCATCTAGTTACAGGATCCCTTTAAAAGACAAACCCAGGAATGTTTTACAGCTGTACTATGACTCTAGAACGCCTATCAACAATCTGTAAATCGTATGACTAATTCATCAATACCCATTGTTTTTATGTTTGCCTGATTCTGTTGGAAGGGACTGCACTGCTCAGACAGGAAGTGACTCTTTTCCACTTCCTCCCAGCTGCTCCTCCTACCTCCTGCAGGCCTTTGGCCGTCAGCTGAAACACTCCCGTCTTCTGGGAGGTCTCCAGGTGAGACTTCAGCGCGCTGTTGCCCATGTTCCCCTCTGGATCTGGACGTCCAGCTCACATCCAGCTCACGTCCAGAGGTAGAGCCGTTTCCATGGAGCTCCTCCTCCTGGTTAGAAGCTGTTAATGAGATCAGAGGATGAAATTCCTGCAGGACATGCAGTCCACACACTGACGCCCTCCGTCTAATCATGACTGTGGAAATGAAACACAGTATTGGGATCTTTTCCTTCTTTCCTGTGTATCTGTGCAGCAACACAGAAAATCAGGTCCATGTTTGATCATTTCCAGGTGTGAAATAACACAGACAGAATAAAACTGACTGAAAATGCTCATAGTTGCACAGATGTAAACGTATCACTGATCAACTCTGTGCAAACGGCCTGCAAGTGAACTGAACAGCCATAAACTCCACAGACTGCAGTGTTTATGACAATGCAACCATTTTATTTGGATGTTTGCACAGTTAAAAACATGTTATTATGACCCATTTCTGCTGGGTTAAAACTCTGAGCTTGTGAACATGAATGAATTGTTGTCTTTGAATACTTCAGTGGAGGCAGTAGATCATGAGCTCACTGCTTCAGGACAGCCTCAGCTTTGTTCTGAACTCTGGAAGGTAGCCCTGTCACAATAACATATTTTGCTGCCGGATAAATTGTTCCATCAGTTATTGCGATAAATAATAATTTGGCTGTTTTGAGACCATTTTCAAGTAATGTAATGGTAATGGCAGAATAATGTGAGAACACATTCTCAAAGATCAATAAACCTAATATATGAATGAACATTTAACACTGGAAGTGGAAGACATTTTAAATATCCTAAAATAAATCAACACAACAAATAAAATGGAAACTGAAATCTCTGTAAGCAAAACTGTCCCTAAAAAAAGTGAGCTGGTTGAAAGTACAGAGAAAAGAGAAAAAGGAGAAAACATGCAAATAGAAATGATTGAACTTGTTTTAATTTCTCATGCAACTAACTGATTTATTGCAACACGACGACTGGAAGGTAAAGAAAATGGGATTCAAATAGTTAAATCTAATTAATTAGAGAATGTATCTGAAATTTCTGTGGACGGGTGACTGCAGAGTCAGAGCAAAGAGACGACAGAGAGTCAGACCAACCAGCTGACAGAACCAAGATGTTGGGTCTAGGCCTGTCACGATAACAGTTTACCTGATGATAAATAGTTCCAGAATGTATTATGACAAACAATAGTATTGTTGTTTTGAGACAATTTTCAAGTGATATAATCATAAACAATGCCATAAAAATTCAAGAACACATTCTCAATGATCGATAAACTTTACATTGAAATGAACATTAAACACTGGAACATTTATTCCATAAATGAATAATGGAATCTCTGCAAACAAAATGATCTATCAAAAAACTTGGTGTTTATTTGCTTGATTTACAACAAGTAAACAGTAAAATCAAGCAAATGAAAATTAATTTGTTTCTTTTCATTTATCATGCGATTAATTGATGTATTGTTTTCTTGTGACAGCCAACCTTAGATCAGCTTAAAATCTGATGTTCATTCATAACTGCAAACTTTAATCTTCCATCAAGATAGTTTTAAAATTTGCCAATAATTTGGATCTGAATTTCAGAAAGAGGAGCAGTGCATACAAACATCCAGCAGGCTGAGCCAAACGGTAGGATCTCTATCCAATTCTTCCTTAAAGTTCAAACTGATATTTAGAAGACCAAAAAATATGTGTGAGAAAGCATAACTTTACACAAAGATGAGTTGTTCAAGTTAAATGTTAAATTGGATAAAGATAATCCTCTACAGATTAATGCGAGAACACATTCTCAAAGATGGAAAAAATAAAAATTATTCTGAAGTCAAAGCAGAAGAGCACCGAGGAGCAACCAGCTTCCCTGGAGGAACATGACGATTTAAGTGATTTTTTTTTTAATGTGGCCGGTGGAAATCAAAATTATAAGAAAAAACAAGAACATTCATTCTCAATTCCGCTAATATAATCATGATTACATTGATTCATTCGAACAGGTTTGGAATATCATGACTTGATCCAGAATAGTTATTAAATTTACAATAAAGTATAATTATTAGGATTCCAATTAATATTTTCTATCTATTGCTTTGAATAAAGTGTCATTTTGAGCTTCCTTTCAAAAAAAATCTCCCCTCTCAAATTTTCATAAAATTGAGAGCAAATACATTTAACCTAATGAGACTGAGGAATAATATTTGTATGAATAAATAGATGTTAAAGTAGTTAATAAGTCCAGTTAATCATTTAAGATTTTATGAAACTTAGAACTTCACTACATACTGACACATTAACTACTGGTCCTCTTTATTATGCTTAATATTTATTATGCATAATAAATATTAATATTAAACAATGTTTTGTTTAATAATATTAAACAAAACATGTCACCGTTTTATTATCATAACTTTACTAAACAATGTTCTGCTGGATTTTATTGTTGCTTTAGGATTTTAACTAGCACCAGTTAAATCGTGCTGCGCATTGCTGCTTTCTTTTGTTGTACTGTCATAGTTACTAGAACACGTTAGAATGTCACCGACACACATCAGTTTCCTGCTAGCAGCTCAGGCCCGTCCGTCCACTGTTCCACACAGCCGGAGCTCTTCTGAAGCCGCTCAGCTTGGTGTTAAAGCCTCTCTCTGCTCACAGATCGTCCTGTGACGTGACCCTGCTGCTAACTTCCGGTAGTTATGTGTCGTTAACTCACCTCACCGTGGACTCGGAGGACGGTTCTGTTCTGGTCCGGCTCAGTAAACTGAACTGAACTGAACTGATCAAACCGATGAAAACAAGTTCAGTGAGGAGGGGAGGAGGGCGTCGCTGCTTCAGGATGAATCTCCTCCTCTTCCCTTTCCGGCTTCTTCGTCTTCCGTTTGCGGAGTTACTTATACTTTTTGCTGTATTTTGCCATCTACTGGGCTGGAGTGGTAGTGCTCGAACTGTGACTCCATCAGGACTGCATGGACCAGGATGTGGAGGCTTTGAGAAAAAACGAGGTTAAAATAACTACAACCATCACTACATCATGTTTGCCCCTTTCCTTTTCCTCTGAAATAGCTTGTGGTAAAAAATAGGCATTTTTTAGACATTCATCTGTGGATTGTATGGAAGTACAGCCTTTTTATATTTTTTATACCTTTAATTGATTGCAATTCTGTTTTCAACACCATCATCCTAAATATAGTGGTGGAAAACAACCTGTATTCATCAGCTCCTGAATAAGACGTTCCCATAAAATGGATATTAAAGGTTAAAATTGACCCCTGCAGCGTGACGTTAAACAATGGCACTACACAGGGCTGTGTGCCAATGCGAAATTATAATAATAATAATAAAAAAATAATAATAATTTAAAAAAACATCGAAAAAATAACTTTTGTTTGAGTCCAACAATCAGACCAATAGGGGGCGGTGTTGTTTTTCTAAAATGTTTACCGGAAAAGAAGAAGAAACTTGGCGGAAAAGCGCTCAGATTTGAGTCGAAAAGCCACAGCCTTTCCCCGGAGCGGGTCAAACGGAGCGGGTCGATTATGTGGTCGGTAGCCTGAGTAACGACGGGAAGGTGAGAGCTTAACCTTCAGCTGACCTCCGGTTCATCCACAGGTCAGAGACAGTCTGTCTGTCTTCTGTGAGACCTGTTGAACCAATAGCTGTGATGTGTATTTGGAAGATTAAAACCTCGTCATGATTACATGACCCAGCTGTGCGTCATGTGATCTGTTGTTTTGTTTCTGACCTCATATGTTTATTAGAACAGTAGAGGCCAGAAAAGCTTCATGAAGACCAAGAAACACTGCTATAAATATAAACTAAAGGGAAAAAAATCTGATTATATCAACATAATGGATGTTATTTTATCTTAGTTCACCACCAAACCCTCCCTCTGGAGGCCAGAATGATCCCTGTTGGAAGTTGGCTGGACAGAAACTCCAGCAGCATTCAGGCTGATGCATTAGCTTCCATTAGCTGCTCTTGAGATCTGCTGTATTAATAATGTAGTTGAATGTCCATGTTTCACTTCCAGATGCATCAGTGGGATTTGTCTCCGTTCTCTGTGACTCCGGCTGCGAGTTTGCTGTCCAGATGTGTCTCTGTGGGAGCCGCGTCCCAGGTCAGGACATCATGTCCCCCTGCTGTTCTATGAATTATTTTCTCCTGATCTTATTTCCTACTTATCCCCTTATTAAATAAAAAACAAACAAAGATATCAGATGACTTAATTTGCAACATACGAGCACAGTTTACTGATTCACTGTTTGTGAAATGTTTCATGATGGAGCAATGTGTCACACAAACCTGTGCCAATATGTGTATAGAACCTTGAAAGATTGTTTTTAAATGTGTAAGCAGGAAAGCCAGACATTTTAGTCACTTCCTACACTTTTCTCATGAATCTGGATGTCTGAGTTATATCCGATAGGTCAATGATCTGGAGTGAAATCTTGTTTCTATCTTCCCTTAGGATGAAATCGACTCGGCCTTTTCTGAGCCGAGTCCCGTTTTCTCGGCCCGCCTGCTTGAGGCAGAAGAACTCATCAGAAAGCAGAAGCAGCTGGATGAGGTATGCCTGGCTGTGATCCCACTCACTGTTGTTGCACTACATCCTAAAGTCCTTCACTAATTTCAATTACAATCTAGTTGTTCTAATCAGCACAAAGTGACTATTTTGTGCGCAGGATCTAATTTCTATGTAACAACGAGGTTTGTTATTAGGGCTGAAACAATTAATTGTAATGAATCAATTATTTGACTTACTGTAATTTATCCATCAATCCATTTTCTTCCGCTTATCCGGGATCGGGTCGCGGGGGCAGCAGCTTCAGAAGGGAGGCCCAGACTTCCCTCTCCCCAGCCACGTCTTCCAGCTCCTCCAGGAACCCCAAGGCGTTCCCAGGCCAGCCGAGAGACATTGTCCCTCCAGCGTGTCCTGGGTCTTCCCGAGGTCTGGAACACCTCACCAGGGAGGCGTCCAGGAGGCATCCTGACCAGATGCCCGAGCCTCAACTGGCTCCTCTCGACGTGGAGGAGCAGCGGCTCTACTTTGAGTCCCTCCCGGATGACCGAGCTTCTCACCCTATCTCTAAGGGAGAGCCCGGCCGCCCTGCGGAGGAAACCCATTTCGGCCGCTTGTATCCGTGATCTCGTTCTTTCAGTCATGACCCAAAGCTCATGACCATAGATGAGGGTGGGAACGTAGCTCGACCGGTAAATCCGAGAGCTTCGCTTTTTGACTCAGCTCTCTCTTCACCACGACGGACCGGTACAGCGCCCGCTTCACGGCAGACGCCGCCCCAATCCGCCTGTCGATTTCCCGCTCCCTTCTTCCCTCATTCGTGAACAGATCCCTAGATACTTCAATTCCTCCACTTGAGACAGGACGACACCCCTGACCCGGAGAAGGCACTCTACCCTTTTCCGGCTCAAGACCATGGCCTCGGATTTGGAGGCACTGAGCCTCATCCCGTGTAATTTAGTAATTGATAAATTCTGTACATGTGTTCTGTCCGGTCCCACTGATCCAGGTGCAGCTGCAGTTGGAGCTGTTGAAGGTGGATGAACAAAGTGCTGACGTCTCCCATGGATTCCATCTCAGTGAGTCTCACTCTCATCCAGCTCTGTCACAAACATTTTATTTTAACCTGAAATCAGAATTAGACTGACATGTCGTTATGGATCAGACACATTGTCACCGTTACCCAATCTATTTTTTTTTTTCAATATTGTGAGCAATACAGATATGAATGTTGTATCAGTCATTTCTAGTTTTTAACAGTGCTTCATGAGAAATCCAGCTCAGTTTGTGACATGACGAAGACCAGAGCAGTCACATGTCAGATGTCTACTGATGAACCTCCCACCCAACGCCCCCGATTCCTCCTCTCTCCATCAGGTCAGAAGAATGAGAAGCTGCAGTTGCTTGGTAACCACCTAATGGGCGTCCTGAGGGAGCACAAAGTTCTAAGACAGAGGCTGATGCGGCCGCTGGCTCGGACCAACCTGCCCGTCCTGGCTCGCCTGCACGCGTAAGATCTGACGGTTTATAACAACAGTCGGTCATCTGGTGTATGTGCTGACCTGGACAAAAGTGTCTTATTTCCAGCTCATGTCTAATTCTCTGCTCCAGCTCTGTGGTGGACTCCATCAGGCTGATGATGGACTTCATAGAGTGTCTGGAGGAGAAGCTGAGATCTACCCACAACCGAACCACCAGCACCGACTCTCTCGCCCTGCTGGTCAGTTTCCGTCACAAACGTGGAACCACAAACCGTACCCCGGTATCCGTTTGCAGGATGTCAGTGCTGAACTTCTTAAAGGGGCAGTAACATTTAAAATCGCCTTTTTTAGAGCTTTACATTATGTTATAATGTTGTTTCCTCATCAATAGCATACCAGGAGTGTTGCTTTAATTTTTTTTTCATGCATGTTTGAGAACCATTCAGCTGTGCAAAACGCCTGGTTGGACTTGGCTCCACTTTTGAAACGCAGCTCCTCCTCACCTACAGCTCTCCGACGTCCCCATTCAGCTCCTTCAGACTAGCCAACACCAATTAGCAAACACCTGGTGGAACTGTTCATCTGCAGATCTCATTATAAGAGTCACTTCTCAGAGCAATGCTGGTAAAAACATAAATAGAGGAGTGATGACTTCCTGAAGGGGGGCTCTCAGAACAGGACTTTTAAAGAGACAGAAACCCAATTTCAAGGCATTAAATTAGGAAGTACAATTTATTTTAAGTCATATTTGTTATATGCATCATTTCTTTAACAAGTGAAGGTAACAGTTACTTAATTATGTCATAAAATGGCACTATATGCTCGGAAAACACATAATACTGCCCTTTAATGACGATCAGTCTGGATAAATGAAAAGTGTGTAGGAAAGTAAATAGTGTTTTATATTTTTCAGTCCATTTGTCCATCCATTCTTATCTACTGTTCCAGTAGCAGTTATCCCAGTCAGATGAGCAGTAACCCTTGGGCTGGACTTAGTAACAGACATGGGAACATTTGGAGCACATTTAGCATAAAGCATGTTCTGACCACAGGCTGCAGGGACATGATCATTCTGAAGTTGGTCTCTCCCTCCCTCTCCTCTGCAGGATAACTCGCTCACCCTCCTGTTGACTATGGCTTCAGAATCTGAGATGTTGTTCCAGAGGATTCAGCAGTGGAGGTCGATCAGCTGCAGCCGCCCAGGAGCGTTTGATGCACAGACTGGTTCTGAGCTGTCTGCTTCCTGAGGACTCTGTGGAGCCCCCTCTGATGAAAACCAGCCGGAATGAACCAGAATAGCTTCCTTAATTCCAACTGGACCTCAGTGTCCTCTTTCTCATACTATTGCAACCCAGACTTTTCAGATTTGAATAAAGCACACTTGAATTATACATAAGAAAATCTTTATTTTTTAAGTTAGTCTTTTTTTTTCTTTTCAATTCAAGTTTAATTGAATTGAAGTTCAAGTTCAATTCAAGTTTCCACAGTTTCCAGTTAATTGCAAAAGTACTATCACTCTTTTTCTCGGTCAAGGCAAAATGGCTGATTGGCCACAGCGCCCCCTCTGGTGGATTTGGGCGGCAAGAAGATCATGCTTGAACTTGACAAGTGGGAGTTAAAAGTATTTGATTTAAGGTTTGCTGTTCATTTTCTAAATGTGTAAAAAAAAAGTTTTGGTTAAAAAATACATTGTTGGGCCTTATTAATCTAGAGATTTTTTTTTTAAATAAATCTTTTATTACCTTGTCTTATGTTGCTTGTATTATAGGTGTTGTGTAAAAACAGTTACAAAGTCGGCCTTTTATCACCTGAAGAACATCTCCAGGATTAGAGGACTAATGTCTCAGTGAGATCTAGAGAAACTCATCCATGTGTTTATCTTTAGTTGCATTGATTACTGCAGCAGCGTTTTCACAGGTAGGTCCAACAAATCAATCAAGCTGGTCCAGAAGCTGCTCCTCGCGTTCTCACTACAACCAGAAAGACAGAGCACATAACACCAGTTTTAAAGTCACTACACTGACTCCCTGTAGCTCAGAGAATAGACTTTAAAATACTGTTAATTTATAAATCACTGAACAGCTCAGCACCACAATACATTAAAGATCTTGTGTATCAACCTTCCAGATGCCTCAGGTCTTCTGGTTCTGCTCTGCATCCAGAACCAGAACCAAACGAGGAGAAGCAGCATTCAGCTTCTATTTGGAACAAACTTTCAGAAAACTGTAAAGCAGCTGAAACACTGAGTGCCTTTAAATCTAGACTAAAAATCCAGCTGTTTAGAGTTTTTTGAAACGTAATCAATTACGAATTTAGTGATGGCAATTAATGTAATATTTTTGATTATTGAGTCTATGTTGCATGACTGGTTTATGATGTAAAGCACTTTGAAATGTCTTGCTGCTGAAATGTGCTATACAAATAAAATTTGATTTTCCCATTTTTCTTTCCCTCTGTTTGACGTCTGACAAATTTTATTTTTTACTTGTTTTTTTTACTGTCATCTTACAACTTGATGTGTGCCCTAAACCTGTAAGACTTGACATCTTCTTGTACATACATGAAAAGTGATTCTGTACACTTGTACAAAAAAAAGGTAGTGTATGGATGGTTTCACGACACTCGGGGAAAGTTTTTCAAGCAAAATACCTTAAAATCCAGTTCAGGAGGCCATTTTGACATGCACGCCTTGCGCCAGCCCAGTAAGCGGCGGTATAACGCCCATAAACGGAATATTAACAACCCATGATGACGCAGGGCTTCCGGTTTAGTTCTGTTTGGATGACGCTTCGCTGGTGGAGTTTGGAAACGGCTGCGTTTTACATTGTAGTGTCCAGCGCTCGGTAAGCCCGAACAACCACTGACACATTTCTTCTCATTTATTTTGTGGTCCAGTTTCCGCCATTTTAGACACTAACGAGCTAATTGGACCCGGAGTCAGTTTCCAGATGAAGACGGCGGACTGTCGGCTGTCCAGCTAACTAGCTGCTAGGTCGTTAGCATTGCTGTAAACAGCTGTGATGTTGTTGAGAGCCGGAGGCTGAGGAAAAAAACAACAACAACAACACACCATCAATCTGAGGCCTCGTTGTTGGCGTCCATCAGAGACAGAGTTCGTGTTCAGTTTGATTAGTTTTATTTTGGGAGTTTATTTAGCCTTTTTTCCTCGTCGGTAACTCAGTTTCTACGGCGAAGTAGATTAAACCGAAAGGCTTTAACGGCTGTTGGCTGTTCATCCAACGCAGCTCAGGATTAAAAACACTGAAGTTTCGTCAGATTTTCGGTTATTTACACTCTTGAAATAATGCAGAAGAAATTAAAATATCTTCAATATGTTAAGAGCTTAAATATATAAGAATTGGAGTCAAACTAAATGACAAGTGATGTTTCTCGACATTAGAAAAGTCACAGATTTCTTGGCCAGCCATCGTAGAGCCCTGTTTGTTTTAAACACACGTTAGTATACAATACATGTATCTCACTGGGTCCTCATGTTATAATCTAGTTAAAGAAAAATTACAAAATGGAAGAAAAACTCTGAAATAGTTGTCAACATTTTCTTGTGTAAAGCTCTTTAAGATCAGACAGAGAGCATCTACATTATTTTTTTGTCTTGGTACAGTTTTTTTTTCAATTGGGTTTAGGTCTGGACTTTGACTAGGCCATTCTAGCACATGAACATGCTGCTCACTGTAGCTCTGGCTCCATGTTCAGAGTGGTTCTCCTGATGGAAGGTAAAACTTCCACCCCAGTCTTCTGCAGGTTCTAACAGGTTTTCCTCCATGTTTCTCCTGGATATATACTTTGTCCATATTCAAGCGTTAATACTGGCCACTGCATGACGCAGCCTTTGCTGTTTTTCATCATTAAGATGGTGTGTGTAGGGTGATGTGCAGTGTTAGTTTCCCACTGTACAGAGTTTTGCATGCAGGTCAAACATTTAATTCTCCCCGTTTTACCTTGTTGCACGTTTGTTATGGCAAACTTGAAACTGGGCGACTTATTGCTTTATTTCAAATAGATGTTACTTTCTTAGTGAGGCGGTGTGGTTGACCCTGATACTAAGAGTGTCACGGCTGTGATTGGTTCCTTCTTGAAACAAAATGAGTCATACAAAAACAAATACGGTCCCAGTAATCTGTTAAACCAATCATACAGCTTAGACTGGGTTAAGAATTTCATGACGATGAAACTGCAATACTGAATTAATCCCTACACAGCATCAACATGTTTATTCATACCTTATTTATTCACCTTATTGATTTAATTATTGTGATTTGTTATGCCATCTAGCCATGCTGGTCCTTTTACTGCGCCATTTATTTGATGTTGATGTTTACACTCGGCTGACAGTAATTCACTGTGATTGGCTACTTGTTTGATCTGGCAAAATGACCATCATAAAATGGGGAATACAGAAAACCTAAACAGTGCCTGCTGCTGAATATTCATAAAATGGATATTCATAAAAATATGGAGAATAATTCTCCTTTTTGCCTTTCCACCATGTTCCAGACACCCTCACTGAATCTCCCTTTCTCTTCTGTTATCATTTTGTATCTAAAGACTAACTGCTGCTTTATGAATAATCTTTATCTTACCAAAGTAAAATTCTAAGAAAAAATGGAATTCCAGAAATTTCCAAGACTTTTTAAAAATGACTTGAGTAGGATCTATATTTAGCCTCTGAATGGGTTCAGTTTTTGAGTTTTGTTGTCCAAACAATGTTTAATTTTGAGCGGATCCTTGTTTTCGACATACTTCCAGTCATTTGTTTTTAAGCTGTCGGTCAGTTTATTTTTGCTGATCCTTTTCCCCATTTTTGCTTAAATTTGGTCCAGGTTTGTTGACTCATAGGGAGTCCTATGAACTGGAGTTTCTTTTCTGTGGGCCAGCAATTAAAAATACTTTGTTGTGGTTTTCCCCGCTTCAACTCTTTCGAGTGGGAGAACTTGCCTTTGCATCCACAAGAGGTTTGCTGCTTACAAACCTACTGTTTGTAAGCACACTTTCACACTTTTTGTTACAGAACTTAAGCGCATGTCGTCGCCGGACTCCGCCGTCCGTTTTACCTGAGGATACCAGGCACTCGATGCCGGGACAGGGCAAGGTCTACTACCTTGCGAAATTTTACCTGTTAGAGTCTAGAAATGACAGGGTTTTAGGTGCGCGTAATGACCCTCAGTCACTCGCCACTTAATCACTCACCCCTGTTGCCTTTCCTTGGAGTGTCGTCAACCTTCAGATCCCAGCAGGCAGGCAGAGAACCAGCCCTTGAACAGGTTCTGAAAAGCTTCCACTAGGAAGCTTTGCCGTGCACGGTCTCTACTGGCATCAGCCTCACCTGCCGGAATCCTTCCGGTATGTTGACCTCCGGCTCGAAGGACCAAATTATGTCAGAGTTGACACCTATTAAAGGGCAAATAACACAGAAAAGACAAGAGAGTTAGATTCTGAATACTCGCGAGGAGAACAGACAGAGATGTGCTTTCAGTTACAAATCTCCTACTGCTCTGAACGCACATTTCCCTGCCCCTCTCTTTTTATTGTATTTAGGATCCCTAATCACAGAGAGCGCTGTAACTCTAAAGGGAGGGGGGAAGAACACTTTCACACAGTTACAGCGCCACAGATTATCACTAACTAGCAATCACAATCTAAGAGGTCTAAACAGGGCGTTCTGTGAAGAGTTGCTGTCACTGCTCTTCTTCAGAGAGGCCCTCTGAGAGAGGAAATCAGAATATTCACAATACAGAATCATGTTCTTAAAATATATGACTAAACTAATAAGAGTATGTAAAATAAGAAAATAAAGGCATAACAAATAGTTGATAAAAACACAATTTACCTAACAGGACTTTCCTTCCACTTCACAAATTTGTTCTCGTAATTATATCTGTCACCATAACGCATTTTGCTGGACGTTGAATTATCCCAGAAATTATTGCAATAAATGATATTGTTGTTTGAACACTATTTTAAAATAATATATAGATAAAAGTTGCTCTCTTAAAGACCAATAAACATTCATTTTTTCTGAAGAGCCGGGAGACGTTTTAATTATCCAACATTAAACGCAACAACCAAAAATGATAAATAAAAGATTTGTATTTACATTAATCTGATTACGTCATAGTTTGAGCTCATATTTTCACACTCTGTCCCAGAGGAGATTAATTCATAGTTTTTCTCTTCTCTGTGTAGAAGCTGTGTCTGTGGGAAGCAGCAGTCTCTGACTCACTGAGGGTTCTTACCTGGAAGTCCCCCGTCCACAACACACACTCACACAGACAGTAAGTGGCACATTTTGACCTCTCACATACTTGGGTTGCATCAGCTGCAGAATTTCTGTATGATGCAACGATGCTGTAATTTAAAAAAGTCATAACATACAATAAAGTCTTTTCTGTGAATCAGTGAGGGTTGACATGGCCACAGGCTGGTAGGGTAAACAGTGAGTGTAGCAGCCAACAGGATCTTAGTTTTGTTGCTGATGTTGTACATGTATGCGTGTTCCTCTGGGCTCCTCCAGGTTTACTTCAGAGTGCCATCATGGTGCTGGCCGACCTGGGAAGGAAGATCACCTCGGCGCTGAGGTCACTCAGCAACGCCACCATCATCAATGAAGAGGTAGGACACACAGCGTGGCGGCAAGCACTACTCTTTGTTCTGGAAACTGCTACTGAAGAAACCTTACAAGTTTGATTCAGTTTGTCCTGAAGTAGAAGAGGCTTCTAGAAGGGAAGCTCTGTTCTCTACTGAGACTCATGTTGAGCTCACTTAGAAATAAAATCTCAGATTTCTTTCATAGCAAATCTGTTTTTTAGAGCTATTGTAGACAGGAAAAAAGGAGTAAATTTCTGCCAAAATGTCAGAAGATTTTGAGATCTCAGAAATTTTCTGAGCTCCAAGTTGAAAATTTGCAAGAAAAAAATCCTGAAAGTTTGAGATTAATCTCTACAATGGCTCTAATACAGCATCATAGATTTTATATTTTAGTTGATTTTTTTCCCCTTGCTTGCCATTTATCCAATATTGACTTTATAAATGTATTGTATTTGTGCTGAAATATTAGTGAAATCCAGATTTACTGCAGATCTGTGTAATACCAACTGCTCTCTCTTAAAAACAAGGTGAAAGAATGTCATGAACAATTCTTGCTTAAATGCTCCTTCAGGCTCATGTATAAAAGGAGACATTAAATCAGCTTTTTCCCTTCAAATATTAAGTTGGACAAAGGTTCTGTTTGTCTTTTAATAAACCTTTTAGAAAAATGTAGCTTCTTGTGCTATGGTGCACTTTTCCAGTTAGAGGAGGCAAAAAAGAAATGGTGGAGTAAATGAGATATTTAGATTGTGTTTATCTATATTTTCTTTAAAGGTAACTTTCAGGATCAAAGTTTTAATTGAATTTAAATCTTTTGTGATAAATTAAAAATTCAGTTTGTCCACAAAGAAGGAGAACAACAGTTGGATTTGGTTCCTAAAGGAGAAATGGGAGAGTGGTTCTTCAGATGCTATTTTCAGGGGTTTGTTTGTTTTTGTCCTCCCAGGTGTTGAACGCCATGTTGAAGGAGGTGTGTGCTGCTCTCCTGGAGGCAGACGTTAACATCAAACTGGTCAAACAGCTGAGGGAAAATGTCAAGTAAGCATGGTGCAGCCGGGTTCTGGTCCCGTTCTTCTGGGCGGAACCCGGCTGTTAGCAAATCCTCCGTCTTTCCCCTGCAGGTCAGCCATTGACCTGGAGGAGATGGCCTCAGGCCTGAACAAGAGGAGGATGATCCAACACGCTGTGTTTAAGGAGCTGGTGAAGGTACATCCATAAGTCATGAGAACCATGAGTTCCGGTTGCTGTGAAGTGTCCATGTGTGTCTGACGTGTGTGTGCTGTGTTTCAGCTGGTCGATCCCGGCGTGAAGGCCTGGACTCCAACCAAAGGCAAGAACAACGTCATCATGTTTGTTGGTCTGCAGGGCAGTGGCAAAACTACAACCTGCTCCAAGGTGACTGCACACACCTGGACCTGACGCATCCATCCATTTTCTGTACACCCTTTGTCCCTTAGTGGGGTCAGGAGGGTTGCTGGTACACCTGACACACACTCTCCCAAAACACCACATGCATTTTACAGTTCTTCTAAACGACTAAAAAGGACTGCTTTCTCTCATTACTTATGTTTACAGACTTAAAGCTGATCAGACCTTATGGAACATTTTCCTCATCCTTATTTGAAGCTTCTGTTATCGCAACTGTTCAGTATTGTGGTCAAACTCTTGAATAGTAGCACCAAAACCTTCAATAATGTAGAGAAAAGAACATTTGAAACAATCAGGATATGAAACAGCCTTTACTTGTTTACTAAAGTATGCTAGACACAAAAAACCCTGAATGTTATAAAACCTTTTTTATACACATTGAGAAAAAGCATATGTCAAAAAAGAATGGAATTAACAGACAAACAGATGTTTGTCTTAGTTCCAACTAAATCTGAATGAACATCTGTTGAACCTGATGAAGATGTGGATAGTTAATGTTCCCACAACCTGAGATGAGTTTGAGTTTGGAGTCACTTGGTTTAGATGTGGCATTCTGATGGAACCCAGACAAGATGACTTATGCAATTAAGGTTAATTAACAGCTTTTAGTGAATTGTGCAAGAAATTCAGCTGATACCAGATATTTACATGAAATAATGGAAATCAAACTCTTTCCTTCTTTAGGACACATAGAAATAAAATATTTATTTGCTAAATCCCTGGGCGAGGCATTATTGTTTTTTTAAAACTTAAAAGGTCTTCAAAATTAGAAGATTGCATCCATTTCCTCGGTATTTGGTGGAATTGCCTGTGAAAATGCTTCAACATTGAGTTGGTTGTCCTTAATTTTCTAACTAAATTTCTAGCATGTTAAGCCACCTTACGCAAGGAAAATGCATAATAATGCCCTTAAATAGCCTCCTTGCTTTCTTCTTTGTGCTGTAATGAAATGTGTATCTCACCTCCAAACCTCCAGATTGAATCCAGATCATCCTAAAATGTTTCTCCAGAATTTTGCTTTTTTTTTTTTTTTTTTTTTTTGATCAAGGTCTTTTTTATTATTTTTTACTACTTTTTACATGAATCACAAAAAATACAAACAACAAAGACAACCCCAACTGAAATCCCTCCCACCCCTACCCTCCTACACCGGATCTACCACCCCAAGATGAGTCCACCTATTATTCATACATGTGTCGATACAGATGTTTTGGTTTGTATACCAAAAGCCAATATTTGACCATTACACAAAGTTATCTGCAGAAATTTGTTCTACATGAGATATAAATGGCTGCCAAATGTCAAAGAATTTGTTTACAGACCCCCCAACAGTATATCTGATCTTCTCTAAATGAATGTAAGACATAACCTCTCTTAGCCAGTGTCCATATACTGGAGGATGTGGATCCTTCCATCGAAGAAGAATGAGTCTTCTGGCTTACTAGCCAGATAGAGAGCAAAAAGCCAACACAGTCCTCTGATGTTTGCTGAAGGAAGCCTCCGCTGGAGCCACCCCAAAGAGAGAGATGAGTGGTGATGGATGAACAGTTCGTCCAAATATTCCTGAAAAGGTGTCAAAGATGCCTTGCCAGTATCCATGCAACTCTGGACAAGACCAGAATGTGTGTAAAAGTGTGGCTGGAGATTGTTTACAATGATCACACGTCTGGTCCAAGTCCCTTTTGAGTTTGCACAACTTGTCCTTAGACCAGTGTAGACTATGTACTACCTTGAATTGAACTATAACATGTCTCAGACATATTGAGGACGAATATATATTTTGAATAATATTTTGCCAAACTATGTCTGATATGGATTCCTCCAAGTCCAACTCCCACTTGTCCCTCAAAGACTCTAAGTTTGTGTCATTAAATGAACTGAGTAACGAATAAACTCTACTCATAGAGCGTTTTGTTACAGACTTGCACATCAAAATCTATCTATAAGAGAAGTTGGCGGACGTAGAGGAAAACATCCAGAGTTTGACATTACAAAATGTCTCAATTGTAAATACCTGAAAAACTGTGACTTGTGGATATCAAATTTCTGTGTTAGCTGTTCGAATGAGGCAAACTTATTGTCTATATAAAGATCATTTAGAGAAGTTATTCCCTTTAGACTCCAAGCGTTGAAAGCAGAGTCCATTAGTGAAGGGGCAAACATGTGATTATTTAATATTGGAGCAGACAGTAATAATTCCGTACCTTTAAACAACCTCCTGCACTGATTCCAGATTTTTATTGTGCGAGTCACAACCGGATTAGAAGTATAAGTTGAGATTGGTTGAGTAAACGGTAACTGGGAGCAGAGTATAGCAGAGAGAGAGCTAGCCGTAACTGAGTTCTTCTCTAAACTCACCCAAGTAGGAGCAGGATTGTCCTCTCTCAACCAGTACAATAATGCTCTAATGTTAGCTGCCCAGTAGTAATATAAGAAGTTGGGAAGTGACAAGCCACCAAGGCCATGGGGTCGCTGTAGCATCTTACTGCCTATCCGTGGGTGCTTTTTGTTCCAAATAAATGACGCCAACTCACTATTTAAATTTGTAAAGAAAGTCCTGGTGAGGAACACTGGCACGCTCTGAAATAGATAAAGTAATTTGGGAAGTACTGCCATTTTGATCACGTTGATTCTACCCCCCCAGGGATAGAGGCAGGGATGCCCATGTAGCGATGTCCTTCCTAAGGTTAACCAGGAGAGGCAGATAGTTTGCTGTATAGAGATCTTTGTGACGGTGAGTAATCCAAATACCAAGGTATTTAAATTTGGCAGGGCTGATTTTGAAAGGAACTGGACCCATATGCTGCTCTTCCATTGGGGTCACAGGCATCAGTTCACTTTTTAAAGGTTAACCTTATAGCCAGCTATGTTACCAAACTTTTGAAGCAAAGTAAGTAACTCAGGAACACTGGATAAGGGATCTGAAATATAAAGAAGTGTATCATCAGCGTATAAGGAAACTTAATGTTCGGTACCAAACCGATTGATAAATTTAATTTTGGGGTTGTTCCTCAAAGCCACTGCAAGTGTTTCAATCGCGATTGCGAATAAGAGCGGTGAGAGTGGGCACCCCTGCCTCGTACCACGTTTTAATTCAAAGTAATTGGATAGATTACTGTTGGTGCGTACAGCTGCCATTGGAAAGGTATAAATCAGCTTCACCCATGACACAAATTTAGGGCCGAACTTAAATATCTCCAAGGTCTTAAAAAGATAGTTCCACTCCACCCGGTCAAACGCTTTCTCAGCATCCAGTGAGATTAAAATTTCATGACAATTATAACCGGGTGGAGCAGAGGTATACAACACATTAAACAGCCGCCTGATATTAAAGAAAGACTGACAATTTTTAATATATTTTTTTTTTTAAACAATCCAAGTCATTGATTTTTGTGACATCAGTTTAGAAATATTCGCAAAGATTTTTGTGATAGTTTTCCTCATTACATCCCTTTCAGACTCTACATATAGAAGAAAAAGAAGAGGAAAAAATAACAAGCAGACAAATTGATCAAACAAATATTTTTATTCCTCAAAGAACCTAATTGTCGGCAGAGTAGTAAAAGTTAGAAACACAGGTGGGAGGTAGCAGCCACTTAAGCCCAACGTTTTGGACCGTTTTTGCAGTAAACTCACATTTACGTGTTGACGAAGTGAAAAAAAAAAAAAGGCAGAGAGATCTGCTGATTTTGCGTACATTTCTGTGACTGCAGATTTGAACAACTGGAGGAACTGTTAAATGATGGCCACTGTGTCACACAGCTGCTAGACCTTCATGTCTGTGTTCCACTAACAGCAGTGCTATTCTTCTCCCGACAGCTCGCTTATTATTACCAGAGAAAAGGCTGGAAGACTTGCCTGATCTGCGCCGACACCTTCAGAGCAGGTAGGCACACACACTGTCTGTAGCATTACCTAGCGTGGTGTCCTCGTTATCCAGATGATCTATAAATAAACAAACATCTTCTCTTTGATGTGAAAACTCCTCTCTTGTCTCCAAGGTGCCTTCGATCAGCTCAAACAAAACGCCACCAAAGCCAGAATACCTTTTTATGGAAGGTGAGTGTTCCTGTGCTGCTTCACTGTTTGTAATTAGCCCCTGGTTCCTCTCTGCCCCCTCCCTCATCCTCCTCATGGTTCCCTGTTTGTGTTGGGTTCAGTTACACTGAGATGGATCCTGTGGTGATCGCCGCTGAAGGCGTCGAGAAATTCAAGGGCGAAAACTTTGAGATCATCATCGTGGACACAAGTGGAAGACACAAACAGGAGGATTCACTGTTTGAGGAGATGCTGCAAGTCTCCAACGCAGTGGTGAGTACCTGAACTCATCACCACAGGGGATCAGCTGGACAGAAGTAAGGACTCACCAATCCACTTTTCTCTGAGATTTAGTACCGGCCAATATGATACAGAGAAACAGCTGAATTGTCTTAAAACACACATTTTTTTTTAAAACACAGACATATTTGTACTAAATTACAAATTGATCTGATAGCTGTGCACCAGAACAGCACACCAAAATACACCAATAGCTTCACTAGCTTAGTCAAAGATGGAAAAACAACTTTAATTTGTTCAGTCTGTGTAAATAGGAGTAGAACAGCGAATGTAAAATTAATAATAAAGAAACAAACTGATAAATAAGAAGTTAACTGCCTTGGTCAAACATGTAAAAATAAACGGTAACAAACATTGTTTTAGTGGTTTGGAAAGAGCAATTAGAAATTCTAAATGTAATGTAAAATAAATAATAAAGCATGATGTTATTCAGAGCACAAAGCATAGAATTAGACTGACTAGATCTACCCACATGGAATGGGGACATTGTCATAACTAATCTATAATTTTTTCAAAATCAAGATCAATACAGATATTAATAACTGATCGGTTCATCTCTAGTGTCTTAAGTGTTATTGGTGTCTAAGGACTTTCTTTTCTCTACTGTTATGATATTTTATGCTTCTCCTTTGTCTGTTCCCATAGCAACCTGATAACATTGTGTATGTGATGGATGCATCCATCGGTCAGGCCTGCGAAGCCCAGGCTAAAGCTTTCAAAGACAAAGTGGACGTAGCGTCGGTCATCGTCACAAAGCTAGATGGACACGCCAAAGGAGGCGGAGCTTTGAGCGCGTAAGAACCTCTGCTGCACGGCGATTGGTTGGCCCGCGAGCCGACGGTTTACCCTCACTCTGTGATATTCTGTTGTTAGTGTGGCGGCCACCAGGAGTCCCATCATATTCATCGGAACAGGGGAACACATCGACGACTTCGAGCCGTTTAAGACACAACCTTTCATCAGCAAACTGCTGGGTAAAACCCGCCTGTGTTTCTGCTCTGACGGCACCGGCTGGGTCTACCAAGATTGTAACTCTGTTAGTTAGATGAAGGTTAGGGTTAGTTAATCTTTCTAACATCTGATCACTGCCTCTGGGGAAAATGACTTTCTTTCTAACCACGTTGTAGGGATTCTTTTCAGTGGAGCTCAGTGGAATCTTTGAGTTAACAGTAACAAGATCTACCCAAATAGTTAGAATTCTCAGAGTTCCAGCACAGACTGGATACGTTCTGGATAACTGTGGACACAGAGTTTAGAAAATTTGTTTTGTTTGCACATTTTATATCCTGTGCCTTTTTTAGTCTTTTTCCATCCATCCACTTGTCCTTCTGTATTTAAGACCTGATCTCTGTCGAAATAACTGCCTTAAGTTGATCAGTAGGATTGGACAATCTATTTGAGTATTGACTTCAATACTGTAGGAACAATGATTTAGTTCAATTCAATTCCAAAAATATTTTATTAATCCCAAAGGGAAATTAAATAAACAAAAGCCTTTAGGAAAATGGCAGATATGGTTTCTAGCAGCGTTGGCCTTTAGCAGTAGAACTACAGACACAGCTCAGGAATCTGAGTCAGACCTGAACCACACAAGTTTCATGTTGAGGTCAGGTAGGAGGGATGCAACTGAACATTATATTTTTATTTCTTAAGTAGTGTGTTTTATTTCTCACAGACTACAAGTCCCAAAGTCCCACAGAATAAAGGACTTTGGTCCTTTGTTGTTATTTTTCATCTCTACATTTAAATCTGCTGTTGAACCCATGCAGAGACGCAGCCAGAGTTCTGCATCAAGTCAAAAGATGGTTTGTGTTGCAGGAATGGGTGATATTGAAGGACTGATCGACAGAGTGAACGAGCTAAAGCTGGATGACAACGAGGAGCTGATAGACAAACTGAAACACGGTGAGAACCCAGATGCCTCCGCTGCAGAACCTGCTGCAGACACGGCTACTCACTCCTGATCTCTGACCTGCAGGTCAGTTCACGCTCAGGGACATGTACGAGCAGTTCCAGAACATCATGAAGATGGGGCCCTTTGGACAAATTATGGTAACTGAAGACCTCCTCTCAAATGATCTATTATGCTTCCTTGAACAGGCTGGGATGGTTCTGTGGGCGACAAAACAAGTTTATCACATTTGTTGTACAAATCATTCTTAGGGCCTCTGTCACTTTAAATTCAATGAGCTGCTTCAGCGGTAAAACCAACTGACCAAGCTTGGGTTGGTAGGAAATGGCGCGTTGTGACTTAACAGTCGGGAGGTTTTTGAAACGGCTCATTTTTCCAGACACCAAAATGCATAAACTTATTGACAAAAAAATGGCTGTTTCTTCGTTTTCTCTTTAAATCCTTTGACTGTATTTAGAAGCAGTATTTTGCTTAGTAGGTCGTCTTTAAGATCTTTATGTCTGTCCTTTTCTTTTTTCATGTAGCTGCTGGATTTCTGTTGAGTGTTAAATAGTAAAACTATGTTGATTCAGCATCTGTATGAGTAAATGCTGTTAGTTTCATAAGTTGTATGCAACCCTAACTATACAATGTTCAAAATACATAATGACCTTATTGATGATTGATCTGAGAACCTTGAAGAGGAATTGTGTCTCTCTCTGTCCTGACTTTGGATCTGTGTATGTGTGTTGCAATCAGGGTATGATTCCCGGCTTTGGTACAGATTTCATGAGTAAAGGAAATGAACAGGAATCAATGGCCAGATTGAAGAAACTCATGACCATCATGGACAGCATGAATGACCAGGGTAACACACACTGTGACACTTACTCTCTCTCTACTGTTCTCTGAATCTGTCAAGCAGATCTGAATGTAGACGTTGGTTTGAACAGGATTTCTGATTACCTCAACCTATGAAAGATTAACGGAGAGGGTGAAATCTCTGACTGACCTTGCTACGTTTGCTTTACAGAACTGGACAGTAAAGATGGAGCGAAGCTGTTCAGTAAACAGCCCAACCGGATCCAGAGGGTGGCCCGTGGATCTGGAGTTGCCACCAGAGATGTTCAGGAGTTACTTACTCAGTACACTAAGTTTGCTCAGATGGTGAAGAAGATGGGAGGCATCAAAGGACTATTCAAAGGTACCAGTGAGCCACAATTCATGCCTAGAGGAGACTCTGATCTGGTTCTGATGTAGTGATGTAATGTTTCTTAATCAGAAGAGTAATGGTGGATGTGTTTGAGCAAACCACTGAACAACACGTCTTCCCTCACTTTATCAGTTTCTGACCGGATGAAGATAACATGTCTGGATACTTAATGACCTCTTTTAAAGGAGGACTGTGTGAATGTAGAAAACTATGAATCACTTTGTAAAATCTGCTGAAGGATGAAATGTTATTTGATTATGCAACACTTTCCAAAATCATGACCTGAAAGGAGAGCAAGAAAAAACAAAACCTCAAGGTTTTTAGAAAATATAAGCATCCCTGGATTTACGTGCTAATATGTTTGTGATGTTTGGTGTTCCAGGAGGAGACATGTCCAAAAATGTGAACCCATCTCAAATGGCCAAACTGAAACCAGCAGATGGCCAAAATGATGGACCCTCGGGTCCTGCATCATATGGGTAAGACCTGCTCTCCAGTACAACTCCGACAGTGAACATTCATCCACAGCTCACTTCACACCTTCACTTAATGAAAGAATTCTTTAGTTATAAAGAGCTCATAAAAAGACTCAAAAACCGATGTGAAGGAGTGGAAAGATGTAGAGAAATACCAAAATGCCTTAGTAAATCCAGCGAATCAGTCTGACACAGTTACTGAGGAATGTTAACTGCACAGCCTGGAATTATATAAAAATAATTTAAAACTACAGTTGACATAAAATGGAAAGAATTTTTTTTTTAATTCTGAGTACCTGCTAGATAAAGAATTTCAAATGGAAATAATAATAGGCCAAGTATTAACCTTTAGGAAACCCCACAAGTTAAAGAAGCTGTCAGAGTTATAGTAATTAACTTTTACAAAGAAACTGCTTGACTCTATTCAGCCAGGAATATTAGATCTGATGTATTCCCTTTGCTTTTGATAAGTTTGGTTGTATGTCAGTTAGACTTTAAGTTACAAAAACTCCTCAATTCTTTAAGAGGGGCCAAGGTCAAGAGAATCAGTTGTTGATGAATTTTACAGATCAGTGTAATAATTGAGTGCACTGTTCCAACATGTCCCACCTAAAGTCTGTTAGCAGCATCATCAGCCTGCACTGTCTGAACAGAAATAAGTCTAATTCATGAACAAGTTTTTCATCTTCTCTTTAATGCCATAAAATATTTAAATAAATCTAACTCGCCTGTAAATGTGTTATAAAAATAAACATCATAAAACACACTTTCATGCACAAAGATGAAAAAAATTACTAAAACAATACAGAATAAGATGTATTATTATGCCCTAGACATTAACGCCTAGTGCTCAAAAAACATCATACAGACTTTTTTCAAATTTGTTTCTTTCAAAAATCCAGATTTGGTTTTAAAAGCAGTTGGAGTTAAAATGGACTCCACCAGCTTGATGAGTTTTGCTTCATGTTATTTTTTTTCCTGCCTATATTTAAACATCCCACAGCTCATCAGTCAAACAGTTAAACATTCTGTTATGTTTGTGTGTTTTAGGAGGCATGGCTGGTCTTCAGTCCATGATGCGTCAGTTCCAGCAAGGAGCTGCTGGCAACATGAAAGGCATGATGGGATTTAACAACATGTGACCTCCCACACAGCTGATGCCTTAATACAGAAGAGGAAACTCTTCTCCTCCTTGCAGGTGGAGGAACTGGGGCAAACCCTGTCTTTTGCTGCTTTGCATCAACAAAATAAAATACAGTTTGTCCTTTAAGAAAAACAGTGGAGTTAAATTGTGAGTTTAAAGGAATAGTTGAACTTTTCAGCAAATGTTTTTGTTTGTCAGAGAAACCTCTGGAATGCTCCTCGGTCTTATGGAAGATGAGCTGATGTTTAACGGGCCTCATTACCTTTGGTTGGTAAAAATGTTTTCATGTAAAATTAAATCATAGTTTAAACCATTACAGGAGTAAATGGCACAGGACGAAATTGAGTAGTGACTGTATTTTTGTCATAATAAAACATTTTTATTGCATCATTTTAAACCTGTTGTGTATTTATTTCATTGACTGATAAAATTACACCAAGTTTAGCTTTTTTAAAGTTTTTTAAACTGTGTAAGCTGCACAATGGCGCAGTAGGTAGGACTGTTGCAGCAAGAAGGTCCTGGGTTCGATATTTTAAAGTCTCCCTAGGTATGAGTGTGTGTACGGTTGTTTGTCCTGTCTCTCTGTGTTGTCCTGCGATGGACTGGCAACCTGTCCAGGGTGACCCCTCCTCTCAACCGAAATGTCTTGCTGGAGATGGGCACCAGGACCCCTCCAGACCCCACTAGGGACAAGGGTGGAAGAAATTGGATGGATGGTTTAAAAAGTTTAGGAAAGCCCTGATGATGATTATGTAGCTTTGAATTAAAAGAAAATGCTTTATTTCCATGTTATTAAAAAAATACAAACAAATCAGATCTCAGTAACAGAATTATGAAATGATGTTCTTTGTGGGGCTGATGCTTTGAGGTGATGTTCAGTGTTGGCTTTCTGCCATTCAGACTGCTTTGCATGTTGGGTAAAGCATCTTTGTCAAGATCTCCTACATGCTTTCAGCGAACTGAACTTATGTTAATCTCTTTAAAAAAAACATCCATCATCTTGAAGAAATTCACATGCTTAACTTACAAGAGCAGAGCTGCAACATGTCACCTCTAAGCAGAAATAACCTGACAAAGATGGAGATGTTCCTGGCAAAATTTTAGAGCGGCTCCGTTTTTCACCAGTAATAGTTCTATCAATTTATTATGTATTATGTACTTTTCCCTGTTATGAGTTGTGACAACTAATATTGTTTTTGTAGAATAGTAATTATTAAAGTTTATTGATGGTGATGTGTTTGGAGCGACGAGGAATGTGGCTTCTCTGTTTGACTCAGAGTGAGACCTCCTCCTTCGCGTACCTTCTGTGTGTTGACATGGCAACCGCTGCCGCCTATTTTGTTTCCTTCTCAGCGCGAGGAGAGGAGCGGCGGGTTCGCAGCAGCGGTAAGTTCTGACTTTCTTTTGAAACTCTCTGCTGGTCTTTGGCTTCGCCTGGAACACATTTTACTCCCGTATGGGCCGGAGCTGCTTCTGGGCAGCCTGAGTGAAGCTGCCACCCAGCCGCCTGGTAGCAGGAGATGACCTGAGGTTTAAACCGATTTGTTTAGCATCTTTGTGAGTCCATATTTATCAGCTGTAAACACGAAACAGACAGTGAACCTAGTGATGCCAGTCAGGCTAAAGACTTGTGCTGTTCTACACACCTTTCTTTGAATATATGCTTAAAGTTAATGTGAGCCAACATTTATTTTTTCTGAAGAGCCTTTAAACATTTTAATTATCCAAAGTTAAACGCAACAACCAAAAATGATAAATAAAAGATTTGTATTTACATTAATCTGATTACGTCATAGTTTGAGCTCATATTTTCACACTCTGTCCCAGAGGAGATTAATTCATAGTTTTTCTCTTCTCTGTGTAGAAGCTGTGTCTGTGGGAAGCAGCAGTCTCTGACTCACTGAGGGTTCTTACCTGGAAGTCCCCCGTCCACAACACACACTCACACAGACAGTAAGTGGCACATTTTGACCTCTCACATACTTGGGTTGCATCAGCTGCAGAATTTCTGTATGATGCAACGATGCTGTAATTTAAAAAAGTCATAACATACAATAAAGTATTTTCTGTGAATCAGTGAGGGTTGACATGGCCACAGGCTGGTAGGGTAAACAGTGAGTGTAGCAGCCAACAGGATCTTAGTTTTGTTGCTGATGTTGTACATGTATGCGTGTTCCTCTGGGCTCCTCCAGGTTTACTTCAGAGTGCCATCATGGTGCTGGCCGACCTGGGAAGGAAGATCACCTCGGCGCTGAGGTCACTCAGCAACGCCACCATCATCAATGAAGAGGTAGGACACACAGCGTGGCGGCAAGCACTACTCTTTGTTCTGGAAACTGCTACTGAAGAAACCTTACAAGTTTGATTCAGTTTGTCCTGAAGTAGAAGAGGCTTCTAGAAGGGAAGCTCTGTTCTCTACTGAGACTCATGTTGAGCTCACTTAGAAATAAAATCTCAGATTTCTTTCATAGCAAATCTGTTTTTTAGAGCTATTGTAGACAGGAAAAAAGGAGTAAATTTCTGCCAAAATGTCAGAAGATTTTGAGATCTCAGAAATTTTCTGAGCTCCAAGTTGAAAATTTGCAAGAAAAAAATCCTGAAAGTTTGAGATTAATCTCTACAATGGCTCTAATACAGCATCATAGATTTTATATTTTAGTTGATTTTTTTCCCCTTGCTTGCCATTTATCCAATATTGACTTTATAAATGTATTGTATTTGTGCTGAAATATTAGTGAAATCCAGATTTACTGCAGATCTGTGTAATACCAACTGCTCTCTCTTAAAAACAAGGTGAAAGAATGTCATGAACAATTCTTGCTTAAATGCTCCTTCAGGCTCATGTATAAAAGGAGACATTAAATCAGCTTTTTCCCTTCAAATATTAAGTTGGACAAAGGTTCTGTTTGTCTTTTAATAAATCTTTTAGAAAAATGTAGCTTCTTGTGCTATGGTGCACTTTTCCAGTTAGAGGAGGCAAAAAAGAAATGGTGGAGTAAATGAGATATTTAGATTGTGTTTATCTATATTTTCTTTAAAGGTAACTTTCAGGATCAAAGTTTTAATTGAATTTAAATCTTTTGTGATAAATTAAAAATTCAGTTTGTCCACAAAGAAGGAGAACAACAGTTGGATTTGGTTCCTAAAGGAGAAATGGGAGAGTGGTTCTTCAGATGCTATTTTCAGGGGTTTGTTTGTTTTTGTCCTCCCAGGTGTTGAACGCCATGTTGAAGGAGGTGTGTGCTGCTCTCCTGGAGGCAGACGTTAACATCAAACTGGTCAAACAGCTGAGGGAAAATGTCAAGTAAGCTGGTGCAGCCGGGTTCTGGTCCCGTTCTTCTGGGCGGAACCCGGCTGTTAGCAAATCCTCCGTCTTTCCCCTGCAGGTCAGCCATTGACCTGGAGGAGATGGCCTCAGGCCTGAACAAGAGGAGGATGATCCAACACGCTGTGTTTAAGGAGCTGGTGAAGGTACATCCATAAGTCATGAGAACCATGAGTTCCGGTTGCTGTGAAGTGTCCATGTGTGTCTGACGTGTGTGTGCTGTGTTTCAGCTGGTCGATCCCGGCGTGAAGGCCTGGACTCCAACCAAAGGCAAGAACAACGTCATCATGTTTGTTGGTCTGCAGGGCAGTGGCAAAACTACAACCTGCTCCAAGGTGACTGCACACACCTGGACCTGACGCATCCATCCATTTTCTGTACACCCTTTGTCCCTTAGTGGGGTCAGGAGGGTTGCTGGTACACCTGACACACACTCTCCCAAAACACCACATGCATTTTACAGTTCTTCTAAACGACTAAAAAGGGCTGCTTTCTCTCATTACTTATGTTTACAGACTTAAAGCTGATCAGACCTTATGGAACATTTTCCTCATCCTTATTTGAAGCTTCTGTTATCGCAACTGTTCAGTATTGTGGTCAAACTCTTGAATAGTAGCACCAAAACCTTCAATGATGTAGAGAAAAGAACATTTGAAACAATCAGGATATGAAACAGTCCCCAGAACGCGTTTACTTGTTTACTAAAGTATGCTAGACACAAAAAACCCTAAATGTTATAAAACCTTTTTTATACACATTGAGAAAAAGCATATGTCAAAAAAGAATGGAATTAACAGAGGAAACAGATGTTTGTCTTAGTTCCAACTAAATCTTAATGAACATCTGTTGAACCTGATGAAGATGTGGATAGTTAATGTTCCCACAACCTGAGATGAGTTTGAGTTTGGAGTCACTTGGTTTAGATGTGGCATTCTGATGGAACCCAGACAAGACTGACTTCTGCAATTAAGGTTAATTAACAGCTTTTAGTGAATTGTGCAAGAAATTCAGCTGAAACCAGATATTTATGTGAAATAATGGAAATCAAACTCTTTCCTGCTTTAGGACACATAGAAATAAAATATTTATTTGCTAAATCCCTGGGCGAGGCATTATTGTTTTAAAAAAACTTAAAATGTCTTCAAAATTAGAAGATTGCATCCATTTCCTCGGTATTTGGTGGAATTGCCTGTGAAAATGCTTCAACATTGAGTTGGTTGTCCTTAATTAATTTTCTAACTAAATTTCTAGCATGTTAAGCCACCTTACGCAAGGAAAATGCATAATAATGCCCTTAAATAGCCTCCTTGCTTTCTTCTTTGTGCTGTAATGAAATGTGTATCTCACCTCCAAACCTCCAGATTGAATCCAGATCATCCTAAAATGTTTCTTCAGAATTTTTCTTTTTTTTTTTTCTTTTTTTTTTTTTTGATCAAGGTCTTTTTTATTATTTTTTACTACTTTTTACATGAATCACAAAAAATACAAACGATAAAGACACCCCCAACTGAAATCCCTCCCATCCCTACCCTCCTACACCGGATCTACCACCCCAAGATGAGTCCACCTATTATTCATACATGTGTCGATACAAAGCACAATCCAAGTCATTGATTTTTGTGACATCAGTTTAGAAATATTTGCAAAGATTTTTGTGATAGTTTTCCTCATTACATCCCTTTCAGACTCTACATATAGAAGAAAAAGAAGAGGAAAAAATAACAAGCAGACAGATTGGTCAAACAAATATTTTTATTCCTCAAAGAACCTAATTATCGGCAGAGTAGTAAAAGTTAGAAACACAGGTGGGAGGTAGCAGCAACTTAAGCCCAACGTTTTGGACCGTTTTTGCAGTAAACTCACATTTACATGTTGACGACGTAAAAAAAAAAGGCAGAGATCTGCTGATTTTGCGTACATTTCTGTGACTGCAGATTTGAACAACTGGAGGAACTGTTAAATGATGGCCACTGTGTCACACAGCTGCTAGACCTTCATGTCTGTGTTCCACTAACAGCAGTGCTATTCTTCTCCCGACAGCTCGCTTATTATTACCAGAGAAAAGGCTGGAAGACTTGCCTGATCTGCGCCGACACCTTCAGAGCAGGTAGGCACACACACTGTCTGTAGCATTACCTAGCGTGGTGTCACTCGTTATCCAGATGATCTATAAATAAACAAACATCTTCTCTTTGATGTGAAAACTCCTCTCTTGTCTCCAAGGTGCCTTCGATCAGCTCAAACAAAACGCCACCAAAGCCAGAATACCTTTTTATGGAAGGTGAGTGTTCCTGTGCTGCTTCCACTGTTTGTAATTAGCCCCTGGTTCCTCTCTGCCCCCTCCCTCATCCTCCTCATGGTTCCCTGTTTGTGTTGGGTTCAGTTACACTGAGATGGATCCTGTGGTGATCGCCGCTGAAGGCGTTGAGAAATTCAAGGGCGAAAACTTTGAGATCATCATCGTGGACACAAGTGGAAGACACAAACAGGAGGATTCACTGTTTGAGGAGATGCTGCAAGTCTCCAACGCAGTGGTGAGTACCTGAACTCATCACCACAGGGGATCAGCTGGACAGAAGTAAGGACTCACCAATCCACTTTTTTCTGAGGTTTAGTACCGGCCAATATGATACAGAGAAACAGCTGAATTGTCTTAAAACACACATTTTTTTAAAACACAGACATATTTGTACTAAATTACAAATTGATCTGATAGCTGTGCACCAGAACAGCACACCAAAATACACCAATAGCTTCACTAGCTTAGTCAAAGATGGAAAAACAACTTTAATTTGTTCAGTCTGTGTAAATAGGAGTAGAACAGCGAATGTAAAATTAATAATAAAGAAACAAACTGATAAATAAGAAGTTAACTGCCTTGGTCAAACATGTAAAAATAAACGGTAACAAACATTGTTTTAGTGGTTCGGAAAGAGCAATTAGAAATTCTAAATATAATGTAAAATAAATGATAAAGCATGATGTTATTCAGAGCACAAAGCATAGAATTAGACTGACTAGATCTACCCACATGGAATGGGGACATTGTCATAACTAATCTATAATTTTTTCAAAATAAAGATCAATACAGATATTAATAACTGATCGGTTCATCTCTAGTGTCTTAAGTGTTATTGGTGTCTAAGGACTTTCTTTTCTCTACTGTTATGATATTTTATGCTCCTCCTTTGTCTGTTCCCATAGCAACCTGATAACATTGTGTATGTGATGGATGCATCCATCGGTCAGGCCTGCGAAGCCCAGGCTAAAGCTTTCAAAGACAAAGTGGACGTAGCGTCGGTCATCGTCACAAAGCTAGATGGACACGCCAAAGGAGGCGGAGCTTTGAGCGCGTAAGAACCTCTGCTGCACGGCGATTGGTTGGCCCGTGAGCCGACGGTTTACCCTCACTCTGTGATATTCTGTTGTTAGTGTGGCGGCCACCAGGAGTCCCATCATATTCATCGGAACAGGGGAACACATTGACGACTTCGAGCCGTTTAAGACACAACCTTTCATCAGCAAACTGCTGGGTAAAACCCGCCTGTGTTTCTGCTCTGACGGCACCGGCTGGGTCTACCAAGATTGTAACTCTGTTAGTTAGATGAAGGTTAGGGTTAGTTAATCTTTCTAACATCTGATCACTGCCTCTGGGGAAAATGACTTTCTTTCTAACCACGTTGTAGGGATTCTTTTCAGTGGAGCTCAGTGGAATCTTTGAGTTAACAGGAACAAGATCTACCCAAATAGTTAGAATTCTCAGAGTTCCAGCACAGACTGGATACGTTCTGGATAACTGTGGACACAGAGTTTAGAAAATTAGTTTTGTTTGCACATTTTATATCCTGTGCCTTTTTTTCGTCTTTTTCCATCCATCCACTTGTCCTTCTGTATTTAAGACCTGATCTCTGTCGAAATAACTGCCTTAAGTTGATCAGTAGGATTGGACAATCTATTTGAGTATTGACTTCAATACTGTAGGAACAATGATTTAGTTCAATTCAATTCCAAAAATATTTTATTAATCCCAAAGGGAAATTAAATAAACAAAAGCCTTTAGGAAAATGGCAGATATGGTTTCTAGCAGCGTTGGCCTTTAGCAGTAGAACTACAGACACAGCTCAGGAATCTGAGTCAGACCTGAACCACACAAGTTTCATGTTGAGGTCAGGTAGGAGGGATGCAACTGAACATTATATTTTTATTTCTTAAGTAGTGTGTTTTATTTCTCACAGACTACAAGTCCCAAAGTCCCACAAAATAAAGGACTTTGGTCCTTTGTTGTTATTTTTCATCTCTACATTTAAATCTGCTGTTGAACCCATGCAGAGACGCAGCCAGAGTTCTGCATCAAGTCAAAAGATGGTTTGTGTTGCAGGAATGGGTGATATTGAAGGACTGATCAAGATAGTGAACGAGATAAACGCGGGTGGCAACAAGAAGCTGATAGACAAACTGAAACACGGTGAGAACCCAGATGCCTCCGCTGCAGAATCTGCTGCAGACACGGCTACTCACTCCTGATCTCTGACCTGCAGGTCAGTTCACGCTCAGGGACATGTACGAGCAGTTCCAGAACATCATGAAGATGGGGCCCTTTGGACAAATTATGGTAACTGAAGACCTCCTCTCAAATGATCTATTATGCTTCCTTGAACAGGCTGGGATGGTTCTGTGGGCGACAAAACAAGTTTATCACATTTGTTGTACAAATCATTCTTAGGGCCTCTGTCACTTTAAATTCAATGAGCTGTTTCAGCGGTAAAACCAACTGACCAAGCTTGGGTTGGTAGGAAATGGCGCGTTGTGACTTAACAGTCGGGAGGTTTTTGAAACGGCTCATTTTTCCAGACACCAAAATGCATAAACTTATTGACAAAAAAATGGCTGTTTCTTCGTTTTCTCTTTAAATCCTTTGACTGTATTTAGAAGCAGTATTTTGCTTAGTAGGTCGTCTTTAAGATCTTTGTCTGTCCTTTTCTTTTTTCATGTAGCTGCTGGATTTCTGTTGATGTTTAAATAGTAAAACTATGTTGATTCAGCATCTGTATGAGTAGATATGCTGTTAGTTTCATAAGTTGTATGCAACCCTAACTATACAATGTTCAAAATACATAATGACCTTATTGATGATTGATCTGAGAACCTTGAAGAGGAATTGTGTCTCTCTCTGTCCTGACTTTGGATCTGTGTATGTGTGTTGCAATCAGGGTATGATTCCCGGCTTTGGTACAGATTTCATGAGTAAAGGAAATGAACAGGAATCAATGGCCAGATTGAAGAAACTCATGACCATCATGGACAGCATGAATGACCAGGGTAACACACACTGTGACACTTACTCTCTCTCTACTGTTCTCTGAATCTGTCAAGCAGATCTGAATGTAGACGTTGGTTTGAACAGGATTTCTGATTACCTCAACCTATGAAAGATTAACGGAGAGGGTGAAATCTCTGACTGACCTTGCTACGTTTGCTTTACAGAACTGGACAGTAAAGATGGAGCGAAGCTGTTCAGTAAACAGCCCCACCGGATTCAGAGGGTGGCCCGTGGATCTGGAGTTGCCACAAGAGACATTCAGGAGTTACTTACTCAGTACACTAAGTTTGCTCAGATGGTGAAGAAGATGGGAGGCATCAAAGGACTATTCAAAGGTACCAGTGAGCCACAATTCATGCCTAGAGGAGACTCTGATCTGGTTCTGATGTAGTGATGTAATGTTTCTTAATCAGAAGAGTAATGGTGGATGTGTTTGAGCAAACCACTGAACAACACGTCTTCCCTCACTTTATCAGTTTCTGACCGGATGAAGATAACATGTCTGGATACTTAATGACCTCTTTTAAAGGAGGACTGTGTGAATGTAGAAAACTATGAATCACTTTGTAAAATCTGCTGAAGGATGAAATGTTATTTGATTATGCAACACTTTCCAAAATCATGACCTGAAAGGAGAGCAAGAAAAAAAAAACCTCAAGGTTTTTAGAAAATATAAGCATCCCTGGATTTACGTGCCAATATGTTTGTGATGTTTGGTGTTCCAGGAGGAGACATGTCCAAAAATGTGAACCCATCTCAAATGGCCAAACTGAACCAGCAGATGGCCACAATGATGGACCCTCAGGTCCTGCATCATATGGGTAAGACCTGCTCTCCAGTACAACTCCGACAGTGAACATTCATCCACAGCTCACTTCACACCTTCACTTAATGAAATAATTCTTTCTATAAAAATAATTTAAAACTACAGTTGACATAAAATGGAAAGAGTTTTTTTTAAAATTCTGAGTACCTGCTAGATAAAGAATTTCAAATGGAAATAATAATAGGCCAAGTATTAACCTTTTTGACTCTATTCAGCCAGGAATATTAGATCTGATGTATTCCCTTTGCTTTTGATAAGTTTGGTTGTATGTCAATTAGACTTTAAGTTACAAAAACTCCTCAATTCTTTTAAGAGGGGCCAAGGTCAAGAGAATCAGCTGTTGATGAATTTTACAGATCAGTGTAATAATTGAGTGCACTGTTCCAACATGTCCCACCTAAAGTCTGTTAGCAGCATCATCAGCCTGCACTGTCTGAACAGAAATAAGTCTAATTCATGAACAAATTTTTTCATTTTCTCTTTAATGCCAGAAAATATTAAAATAACTATCACTCACTTTTAAATGTGTTATAAAAAATAAACATCATAAAACACACTTTCATGCACAAAGCTGAAAAAATTACTAAAACAATACAGAATAAGATGTATTATTATGCCCTAGACATTAACGCCTAGTGCTCAAAAAACAACATCATACAGACTTTTTTCAAACTTGTTTCTTTAAAAATCCAGATTTGGTTTTAAAAGCAGTTGGAGTTAAAATGGACTCCACCAGCTTGATGAGTTTTGCTTCATGTTATTATTTTTTTTCCTGCCTATATTTAAACATCCCACAGCTCATCAGTCAAACAGTTAAACATTCTGTTATGTTTGTGTGTTTTAGGAGGCATGGCTGGTCTTCAGTCCATGATGCGTCAGTTCCAGCAAGGAGCTGCTGGCAACATGAAAGGCATGATGGGATTTAACAACATGTGACCTCCCACACAGCTGATGCCTTAATACAGAAGAGGAAACTCTTCTCCTCCTTGCAGGTGGAGGAACTGGGGCAAACCCTGTCTTTTGCTGCTTTGCATCAACAAATAAAATACAGTTTGTCCTTTAAGAAAACAGTGGAGTTAAATTGTGAGTTTAAAGGAATAGTTGAACTTTTCAGCAAATGTTTTTGTTTGTCAGAGAAACCTCTGGAATGCTCCTCGGTCTTATGGAAGATGAGCTGATGTTTAACGGGCCTCATTACCTTTGGTTGGTAAAAATGTTTTCATGTAAAATTAAAACATAGTTTGATCCATTACTGGAGTAAATGGCACAGGACGAAATTGAGTAGTGACTGTATTTTTGTCATAATAAAACATTTTTATTGCATCATTTTAAACCTGTTGTGTATTTATTTCATTGACTGATAAAATTACACCAAGTTTAGCTTTTTTAAAGTTTTTAAACTGTGTAAGCTGCACAATGGCGCAGTAGGTAGGACTGTTGCAGCAAGAAGGTCCTGGGTTCGATATTTTAAAGTCTCCCTAGGTATGAGTGTGTGTACGGTTGTTTGTCCTGTCTCTCTGTGTTGTCCTGCGATGGACTGGCAACCTGTCCAGGGTGACCCCTCCTCTCAACCGAAATGTCTTGCTGGAGATGGGCACCAGGACCCCTCCAGACCCCACTAGGGACAAGGGTGGAAGAAAGTGGATGGATGGTTTAAAAAGTTTAGGAAAGCCCTGATGATGATTATGTAGCTTTGAATTAAAAGAAAATGCTTTATTTCCATGTTATTAAAAAAATACAAACAAATCAGATCTCAGTAACAGAATTATGAAATGATGTTCTTTGTGGGGCTGATGCTTTGAGGTGATGTTCAGTGTTGGCTTTCTGCCATTCAGACTGCTTTGCATGTTGGGTAAAGCATCGTTGTCAAGATCTCCTACATGGCTTTTGGTGAACTGAACTTATGTTAATCTCTTTAAAAAAACATCCATCATCTTGAAGAAATTCACATGCTTAACTTACAAGAGCAGAGCTGCAACATGTCACCTCTAAGCAGAAATAACCTGACAAAGATGGAGATGTTCCTGGCAAAATTTTAGAGCGGCTCCGTTTTTCACCAGTAATAGTTCTATCAATTTATTATGTATTATGTACCTTTCCCTGTTATGAGTTGTGACAACTAATATTATTGTTTTTGTAGAATAGTAATTATTAAAGTTTATTGTTTGTGATGTGTTTGGAGCGACGAGGAATGTGGCTTCTCTGTTTGACTCAGAGTGAGACCTCCTCCTTCGCGTACCTTCTGTGTGTTGACGTGGCAACCGCTGCCGCCATATTGTTTTGCTTCGTTGTCAGCGCGAAGAGAGGAGCGGCGGGTTCGCAGCAGCGGTAAGTTCTGACTTTCTTTTGAAACTCTCTGCTGGTCTTTGGCTTCGCCTGGAACACATTTTACTCCCGTATGGGCCGGAGCTGCTTCTGGGCAGCCTGAGTGAAGCTGCCACCCAGCCGCCTGGTAGCAGGAGATGACCTGAGGTTTAAACCGATTTGTTTAGCATCTTTGTGAGTCCATATTTATCAGCTGTAAACACGAAACAGACAGTGAACCTAGTGATGCCAGTCAGGGATTGGTCACTCAACAGAAGCAACTTTCCTCCCAGACATTGCTGCTGCAGCAACATCCTGCATTTGTTCTCTGAAATCTGTTGCTAACTCGCTAACTAGTCTCCAGATCATGTAATCTTTATATGGGGTAGAGGAGGTTAGGCTTAAACTTATCCACATTTGATCATGTTTCCACCTCAAAGTTCAGTTTATTTTATGCCTAATTGTAAAGTGGCCATGAAAATGACACCTAGATTTCTAAACCTTTTGCAAATACAAAGCTGAAAACTGTGGAATGGATTATGCAGTAAAGCCTTAAATAAGTGGAAAAATTCTAGAATTGGTATCGATGATAGAGAACCTGAGCTTAATATAATCTAATTTTGTGCTTTGGGCTCTGAGTGATGTCATGCTTTGTTATTCATTTTACATTATATTTGGAATTTCTGAATTGTAAGTAGTCAGCCTTTTATTTTAACCAGTTTCAGTTTCTTTATTTGTTTTCCATTAGCTGATCTACTCCTAATTACACTGATTGAACAAATGAAAGCTGTTTTTCCATGTTGAAGCTAGTGAATTTATTGGTATATTTTAGTGTGATGTACTAGTGCAAAGTTGGCAAATTAATTTGTAATTCAGTACATTTACATATGTTTTTTTTTTTTTTCAAAGAAAGGTTTTATGTCATTTCAGCTGTTTTTCTGTATTGGATCGAATTGGTCGATACTAGGCCTCAGATACTGGTATCTGTAACAGAAGTGAAAATTTGGCTCTTTGCATTAAAAAAGCACTAAGCTAATTTTAATGATCACACAACAATTCCAAATAAAAATGTGACGACAATCAACTGCATTGATTTAAAACAGAAAAGCAGCAATTATTCCCACTACATGGAAACTGTGTTGTGATCAGTTGCTGAAGAGAAACGAATCAAAGTTTGACTCTTTAGCGTGTCTTGATTGACATATTTAACCTTTGAACCCTGACGTTCCACTGAGCATTGTGCTTGTTGTTTACTGTACTCTAAATCTGCCAACCCCCACAGCTTTCCTGTGACTTTGTGACCCCTGCTTCGACATGGCCACCTTCGCCGAGTACATCGCTCAGAACGAGGAGCGCGACGGCGTCCGCTTCAGCTGGAACGTCTGGCCCTCCAGCCGTCTGGAGGCGACCCGCATGGTGGTGCCGGTGGCCGCTCTGTTCACACCGCTGCGGGAGAGAAGCGACCTGCCCCCAATCCAGTACGAACCCGTCCTGTGCAGCCGTGCCACCTGCCGTGCTGTCCTCAACCCACTCTGGTACGCGTCACCTGCTGCTCTTCCACCTGTGTGTAACTCACCAGTCTGTGTAGAACTTTGTGCCTTAGAGATGCAAATCTTTCAGTGTCCAACAATTTGACTATTTTTTTAGGGTCACTGTTTAAGTCAGAAACCAATTTTTCTATTGAAACTGTCTAGAGATTCTGTTTCTATTAATGAAATTAAATTTTGATTTATTTTGAACAAGTAAAGTGTCTCATAACTAAGAAAACAATAAAATGTCATAATAATAATCAAACATAAAAAAACAAATCTTCCATGTTCAGTTTGAAGTGGAGTAAGAAGAAAACAAACCCCCAACTGTCTCATCCAGATTTGTATTATACTCTACATATTTGTGCATCTAATTTTTACCCATGTCATAATTTGTTCTCTTTCTAAATTATATTTATTCAATGAATTTTGTGACTGACGAGAAAACAAATGGAACATTTATCTAAAACTATAACCATATGATATCAAATTCCATCCGTTTCTATTTTTTAAAAAAAGCAGGTTTGTGTGTAAAAGTCTGTAACTTGAATTACCAGTGGGTTAGCTTAGCTGACCGGCTAAGCTAACCTAAATAAAACATAATTATTCAAAATATATATATATATATATATATATTTTCCTCCTCCACCTCCACTGTCCGTCCGTCTTCCTCTCCACCTGTTTCAGCCAAGTGGACTACAGAGCCAAGCTGTGGGCCTGTAACTTCTGCTACCAGAGGAACCAGGTGAGTGGGGTCCTGCTGTGGGGACGGGAGTACAGTGATCCAGAGAGTCTGACACCCGACCCTCCTCTTCTCAGTTTCCTCCATCCTATGCCGGCATCTCAGAGGTGAACCAGCCCGCTGAGCTGCTGCCTCACTTCTCCACCATCGAGTATGTTGTGCAGGTGAGAAAGTTGCAGGGTGAGACCGACGAGCAGCTCGCCTCGCTGCCAGATGCTTGACCAACTCTGTTTTCCGGCACCAGCGGGGCCCTCAGATGCCGCTTGTCTTCCTGTACGTGGTGGACACCTGCATGGAGGACGAGGACTTGCAGGCTCTGAAAGAGTCTCTGCAGATGTCCCTGTCTCTGCTGCCCCCCACCGCTCTGGTGGGACTCATCACTTTTGGACGCATGGTTCAGGTCCATGAGCTGGGCTGTGAGGGGATCTCCAAGAGTTACGTCTTCAGAGGCACAAAGGACCTGAACGCTAAGCAGCTGCAGGTAAACGGGATCCTGGTCATTTATGGTGTCGTTTATCATTTATTGTGATAAATTTCCTATTGTGATGAGAATTTTGGTTTGTCGTTTTCACAATAAATTTCAATTAGTGATGTTTAAAACCACCCAGAGCTGTCTGTATTGTCAGGATTCAGAATCAGAATATGCTTTAGTGATGCAAATCACATTTTATGTGACCGGTGACCCAAAGTAATGTATTACAAATGCTGTGTCATGCTTTAACAGCCATACAGTTACCTAATAAAGTAATAATAAATAGTTATTTTTGTTATTTTTAGTGTTATCACAACACAATATTGTGATAAAACCTGAAGTCCTATAGCTCTACCCTTAGGTCTCAATCTTTACCTGTCCAGGTTTTGGACTCTTTAATCCTTCACAGCTTAAAAGGTCAAAGACACAGTTCTATGATAAACATATAATACGATATGATTTTTGTTGCAGGACATGCTCGGTCTAACAAAACCCTCTGCAGCTCAGGGTCGAGGGCCTCAAACCTCCCAGCAGCCTCTGTCCAACAGGTAAGATCGTTAGAAATGCTGACCAGCCAATATCCAGAAACCCACCAGCACCAATTTTAGAGACAGTATGCAACTTTTATAAAATAGGCTTTTTTTACATATTTATTAAAACTGTCACTGTGCCCTATAACAGGGGTGTCCAAAGTCGGTCCTCGAGGGCCAGCATCCTGCATGTCTTACTTCTCTCCTGGGTGTTGTAACAACCTCCTCAGCAAATCAGTGTTCTGCTTAGGCCTCGAATGAGCCATCATTTGAAGCAGGTGTGTAAAACCAGGGAGAGAACTAAAACTGACTTTGGGGACCCCTGCCCTATAACATAATATAATATGAGACAGACTAGCTGTGAACAGTGAAGCTTCTCTGCCTCTTCCCTGTGGTCCTACTGCAGAAACAACATCTCAGAGCCAGGAGGCGGGTCTTACCACTGTCAGTCACACTCCTGTATGCTCTGTTCATCCTTGCTCTCTGCTCCTCCCTAGTATTTTTGTCACTTGATTAAAGTGTGGTGACCGAGTGCCGGGCTCCTGTTTCTCTTTGTGACTTCAGGTTCCTGCAGCCAGTGCAGAAAATTGACATGAACCTGACTGACCTGTTGGGCGAGCTGCAGCGCGACCCCTGGCCGGTCACTCAGGGGAAGAGGCCGCTGCGCTCGCTGGGTGTCGCCATGTCTATTGCTGTGGGGCTTCTGGAGGTGAGGGGTCAGGTCTCTGGTCTCATCGTCATGACGACACCGTGCAAAATCTGACCGACTCTCCCTCCATTCAGTGCACCTTCCCTAACACCGGCGCCCGGATCATGACGTTCATCGGGGGCCCGGGTACACAGGGACCAGGGATGGTGGTCGGGGACGAGTTGAAGACCCCCATCAGGTCCTGGCATGACATCGAGAAGGACAATGCCAAGTTCATGAAGAAAGCCACCAAGGTGAGTCACTGCTACGGTCTGTGTCCATAAAGTCAAAAATGTCTTTTTATTCAGACAAATCTCATTACTACTGCACCTTCCCTACAATCAGTGTGCTTTTACAGTTAGAAGAAACAACCTTTAATAATCACAGCAAAAAATCTGAAGAGATGATAATTAGACAACTAATTATTAGGCTAATTTTAAAAGTATTTTGAATTTTTGAATTCTGTCTTTTATAACGCTATTTATAATATTTTAAAATGTATTTATGAATTCTGTCCAGCACTTTGGCACCTCAGGTGATGTAAAGTGTTTTATTCACGTTCAATTCAAATTCAAAAATACTTCATAGATCATTCTAACTTGATTGACTCATATTAATTCAAATTGTAAAGAAAACTGGAAGTGTCTTGGTGTTGGACAGCATCTCTGGAAAACATGAGATTCTGGAGCCTGAATCAAAGTGCTTTACAAGGCAGCCATTGAACCAAGGACAACGTACCAACTGGCAGACTGCAAAACACAGTCTTAACAAATAGTTTTGGTTTAGTTTCCAATGCAAATAGATTAGTTCACTTTAAACTCACAAGGAGTTTACAAGCACCTTTTTAACAAGACATATGAGGTTATTTTAAGTTAGTTTCTTAACAGTAATAAAAACATACTAGTTCCTCTGGCAAGTTTTTTTTCACCTCTAACATGGGGAAAATGTCTTGAAAGTTCATAAACCTGCCTATCTAACTAGTACTTTTTTTATATCAATATTCAAGAATTATTGACTTAAAACAATCTCATATATTTAGTTGAAAAGTTGTTTGTGAGTTAGTTTAGTTTTATTTGAAGGGTATCAAGATATTGTGTTGTTGCAGTGTGGAAAGGATTTGGCATTTCATTGGTTGGCACTATAGTACAGAAATAATCGACCAACACTAAATCTGTTTTACTTGAGGTGTGAAGTTGCATTACAGCAGCCTGGGGTTAAACCTCTGTGTCTAAACTGTGTGTGTTGATCTGTGTGTCGCAGCATTTCGAGGCTCTCGCTAACAGAGCTTCCACTAATGGCCACATCATCGACATTTACGCCTGCGCTCTTGATCAGACGGGTTTGCTGGAGATGAAATGCTGCCCCAACTACACAGGGTAAACACACACATCTGGATGTCTGTTGTAGGGACCCTCAGTGTCATAATGCTTTCCCCAAAAAACACTGATCCATGTCCAGGTCTCAATTCTAAAACCCAGCTGGACCTGAGCACTCAGTCTGTCTCTGCAGCCGAGGTTTTGAAAAGGGAAAATAAATAGCTGCTTGAACATGGAATGCTAGAACATTAAAATCATACACAAATGATGATGATGATTATTATTATTATATAATTGTTTTTTGTTATTAATATTGGATTGGTACATCTCTAATCAAATTGCTTTCATGCTGATTGAAGGTTCTGCACTTGTTTGTGGTCATAATGTGTCAAAAGGGGAAACAGTTGAAGCAGTGAGTACTTTTAAAGGGCATCATAAACTGACTATATATAGGTGAACAAAAACATTCCATAAAGTAGCACATTTATAGCATTTTTAATTGCTTCTTTGTTTCTGTAATAATTATCATAACTTCTGTAACAGTTTAGTAATATGCTTACACTGCTCACCATCTTGGTGGCATTGTGGATGACATTTTGAATGTAGTTAGTTGGTTGCTTGTACAAATGGTTGTAAGAAATGTATTTTATTTATTTATTTTTTCAATATGTTTTCTGTTTTTTTTCAGAGGATACATGGTGATGGCCGACTCCTTCAACACGTCTCTGTTCAAACAAACCTTCCAGAGGGTTTTCACCAAAGACGTCCAGGGATCTTTCAAGATGGCCTTTTCTGCCACACTTGAGGTCAAGGTATGAACCAGAAAGCCAGCAGGAGGCAGCAGAGCTCTTCCCGGCTCATCTGTTCCAGCAGTAATGAATGTTGTTCTGTCCTGCTGCAGACATCCAGAGAGATCAAAGTGTGTGGCGCGATCGGCCCCTGTGTTTCTCTGAGTGCAAAAGGACCCTGTGTGTCTGAAAACGTAAGACTCACTGCCACCACTTTATCACACTGTCCTCTACAAGCACACACAGGAAGAACAGATTGAAATACTCTCATTATCAAACATGCATACATTTTCAGCTTAGATTCTGTCAGATGTGAACACATCCCACAGCAGTTCTAGGATTTTATTTCAAGTTAAGTCAGGAGAATATTAAGCTGAGATCAGTCCACATATGCATATATTTGTTTTCTATCAGTTTACATTTCAGATTATTTTAGACTGGCAGCATTTGGAGATTATTTGTGTGAAGTAATTTTCATCTGGATGTTTGTGCTGGTTTGTGCAGCAATTTTTTTTGTTTGTGTTACTTCTGCTTAAAAGATATTAATGAAAGTTTTCATTTTGATTTAGTAAAGTTGTGGGTGGTCTGGTTGACCCTTTGAACTTTAAACTTTCGTTAATATCTTCTAAGCCAAAGCACAAATATAGTCAAGCTGATTGACACCAATTTTGTCTGATTTGAATTGAAGAAGGGGGAGGGGCCAACTTCACTCAGGTGAAGGAGGGTCATAGTCCTGCCTCTTACAGATACTGCTTGGGTTGGTGGGGAAAAAACAAACAAACCAGGAATTCAGTTACTCTTATGTTTTACCCCTGCTCAGTAAATAAACTGTTTGATGGATAAATCTTTTCAGTGCCATGTAAACAGTCTGAAAGCCATTTAATGTCAACGCTGTGAACCTTCTTATTTCAGGAGATCGGGACGGGAGGAACCTGCCAGTGGAAGATCTGCGGTCTGGATGCCAGCACAACGCTGGCTCTTTACTTCGAGGTCGTGAACCAGGTATGTACACCTAACCTCCATCCAGACCCAGGAGAACAATGAGGACAGTTTTAACTTCTACATTAAACCTAAACTGGTGTTGAATGATGGTACAAAAACATGTCCGTCCATTTTCTATACACCCTTGTCCCTAGTGGGGTCGGGAGGGTTGCTGGATACAAAAACATGTGATATGCAAAAATATTGGTGGATGTCATAATAATGATACGGCTTGGGATAAATAAACTTGAAATTGAAAAGGCTTCCTGTCTTTCTGAGTTGGTTTCATAGCCAATACAGGCCAAAGATAATGAGTAGTTAACCAGCTATTAAAGACGAGCAAACATAATCATTTCCACCTTAACCATAAAGTTTTATTGGCGTTATTGTGTCTGTTTGTCTAGTGAGGTTCTGGCTAGTTTCTAGTTCTAGTTTCTTATTGACTAATAAATTATTATTAGATGACTTCTTTTGCTCTTGATGAAGAAACCTGATATAGAAGTTATTGACCGAGACACTCCAGTTCTGTCATAGTGTGGAGACTTCATAAATGATCAAAGAGAAATAAATATTTTAGATTTCTCACAATGTTATTACAATGTGTGATTGTCTTGTCTTGTTTACTCATATTATGTCTAAAACTTGAGTTTTATTTGATTCTTCTGCATTTTTGTTTTGTTTTGTTTTGTAAACAGTCTGGAACTGTTCAGTATATTCTTGGCTCACCTATGAAACTGTAAGAACAGAGTTTTGTTGCTAGCCCACTCTTCAAATGAATAAATTTGTGAATCTTGTTATCATGTCCTAAAATAACCAACAGATGGCAGCACAACACTGCCAAGTATAGTCCAAAATGTTGTGAAGTTACAGATGGGGGTTAGTTTATGGCTTTATTAAAGACATTCACTGACCTGTTCTTAATATAACATAATCTTCTTTGCTTTTGACATAACATTAATGAAGTCATAAGTGCAAAGTTCATATATATGTAAGCAGATTATTCCATTATTCGTGTATTATAACTTATATGGTACCTTAAAAATATGATCCACATCTCAGCAAATTTGAATTTGACACAAACTCCCCCATCCCTTTTGTTACCAGTTCAGATTTAGATGGATAATTTATTAGTAGCTGTATAGTTATGGGTGAATGTATGCATTTACCCCTAACATTCATCCTCAAACCAGGCTTATCGCATCTAGTTTCCTCTCAATTAATTAATTAATTTTATTTTTTCAATATTATAGCTTCGATTCTTCTTCAGTTAGTAGAAACAATCACTTAATTAGTTCTTCTTGCTTGAAGAACTAATTAGCCGTGGTGGTGTTCACTGAGCAGAAAAGTTAAAAATAACATTTCTGAGGGTCAGACAAGCTGGTAATCGGTCAAGTTTGACTGCGTGAATAACAGAGGTCACTCATGGGAATTTCAGTTGATTGAGTGTTGGTCTGGAGTGTGGTCAGGTCGAGAGACTTCTGGAAAGGCTTCGGAGGAAACATCCCAGACCACATGTGATGTAATTTGCTCAGACTTTGTCGCACTGCTGACCTGTATCTCCTGGACTCAGAGAAAAGTGGATTATTAAAATCAGAATAAGATGAAGTTTTTTTTGTTTGTTTTTTTACTTTGGTGCAAAAAAACAAACAAACGATCCTGTCTGTGATTGGCACCATGTCTCAGGTGTGTGTGTGTGTTTTACTAGGTGTTTTAAAGGGGCAGTATTCTGAGACTTCCAGGCCACATAGTAACAGTTAATTGATAGCAAAATCAAATAACTGTTACCTTCAGTTGTTCTAAATACACTGTATTATTTTAATATGACTTAAAAGAAATTTGACTTTGTAATTAAATGTCTTAATATTGGATAATATTTTATTTATCACTACAGAAGGGTTCAGTGAATGCTCATATGAAACTGGTGGGTTCGGTACCTCAAAAAAGTTTAAGAACCACTGTTGTAGATGAAGGAATAACATTATAACATGATGTAAAGCTCAGAAAGATCAATTTTACATAATACTGCCCATTTAAGGTTTTCTTTTTCCAACCTCTCAAATTCAAAAATGTGCTCTCATACATCACAGCCCACCACTCTCTAATGGTTTTTATTTGTTGTGCATTAGAAACATCTAAGCTTTCTAGAGATTGGTCAATTTTGAATCCTTGTCAGGAATGGCTCCAGGAGTTTTCCCAGCTTGTGTCTGACATTAGTTTCATTTAAGAATGCACAGCTGTTATCTTTGGCCACACCCATCCTGTCTGTGATCAACACCATGTCTCAGGTGTGTGTGTTTTTTTTTCCTACTTGAAGTAAGCCAGTGTTTTCCTACAGAATGGCAAATGTAAGCGCTGTGCTCTCGTTTTTCCACTGTGTGGAGTCCTGCTTACCTGTGTGTCATGTAGATCAACCAGGGGTTGAGGGCAGCACTGGACAGAACCAGGCAGATAGACAGAACCGAACTTGCTGCTGAACTCTGCTGACCGCTGAGCGTCTCATAGACACACACTGCGATGTACGGCAGCCAACAGATCAACAGATACACTGCGGACAGAGATGGTGTTGTTACAAGTGGCACTGGGAGAAGTCATTAGATGTTGTTTCAGGAAACTAAAAAAATAAAATAAAATGATGGATTTTAAAGTTAATTTTCAGTCAAAACTTAATTTCGTCTGGTAAATTTGCAGTTTATGAGTGTTAGCAGTTCAACATTCCTTCATGCTGATAGTGCAGTTATCAGATTCTGGCTGTAGTTTGATATAACCCACTTTATTCTGGTGAATATAACAAAATGTTTAACTCCTATATGTTCTGGAAAACAACACAAATTTACGGGATTTGCTTCAGGATGTAGAGAAGTATAGAAAAAACGTTTTCAAATTTAATTCCACATTTTATTGTCTGTGTCCATTCATCTGTCCAATTAAGTGTCTGTTTGTTCCTCTGGCCATCCATCTATCCATGCACCTGTTCATCCATCTATTCATTTTTTTATCCTTTCATCCGTCTGTCCTCCGGCCTATCTCTATCCATCCCTCCCTCTATAAATGCTGTTTTTCTAAGCCTGAGCTGATATTAAATTATTCCTGCTAAATATCTCAGGGCTGTAGCAATGTTTGACAAATAAGCAAGGGGAGATGACAGTGACCGGTCAGAGGCCAAAGAGTAAACCTACCTGAGTTGGTGATCATCACCATGGTGCCCTTCAGGTAGAGCTTTGCCGGAACTTTGACACAGGGCATCTCGGTTCTCACAAACATTCTTCTTCTAGTCTGTTTCCTGGCAACGTAGATCATGTATCCATGCACAGAGCATATGGTGAAGATCGGGATCATGATGGTGGTTGTGATCCACACCATCACAAAATGCTTGTTTTGAGGAATGAACTCTAAGCAGCAGAGGAAGCGGGTCTTGCTGTAAGCGTAGCTGCCATAACCCATTATGGGCAGAGAGGCGATCAGTAAGCAGAAAAGCCACATCAGTGCCAGCAGAAAGCTGCTCCTTTTGGTGGTCCAGATGTTGCAGTAATTGAGGGCGAAGCAAATCTCCATGAACCTGTCCACTGTGACCCAGGTGAGGGACTGAATGGAAGAAGACTGTAAGAGGAGGAGGGTGAAGCCGCTCCACTGACAGAGGAGACTCTTGCTGGGGTATACAGGCGAGGACACGCTGTTGTAAACTCCAAAGGGAATGACTAAGAGTCCGGTAGCCAGGTCGCTGAGGCTGAAGCTCAAGGTGAGGCCCAGTGTGTTGGAGTGAAGCTGTTTGTTTAGCAGCATTATAGTCAGAATGAAAATGTTTCCAAAGACTGCTGCTGTACCAGACAGAACCATGGACATAGAAAATAGTATCCGTACCTCATTTTCCATCTTCAGATGATCCCTTATGAAACTCTGATCAGACAATACATGCAAGCATCACTTCTGTCCTCCTGTATGATTGGAGGGAATTTTCACAGTTCTTGAGGGAATTGTTCTCCACTTTTATGTAACTTTAGCTCAAGAACTGGTTGTTGGTGAATCACAGTCGGTAAAGAAAAAGAAAAAAAGACTCTTTGCCTTCTCTTTGTTAGAAACTCTTTAAAGACTTGATTGTTGTTCTACAGTTCAAATGTAGAACTGTAGAACGTTGATCTCCCCTAGACGAGATCAACCGGGCTTAGAGATCTGGTATGTCATTGCATGGAGCTGGCTTTCTCTCTTGGACTGAGTAGATAGAAGCATAAATAAAAAGCTAGAACAGGTTTCAACCAATCCCACAACTTTCTTTTTCAGTCTAATTCAGTTTCTGAACACAGGTCTGTTAAATATCAGATATCCACAGACAGTCGTTTTCCTTATTTGGACTTCAAATAAGATCTTTGTGAGAGAATTTTTACCTGATATTCAATTCCATATTTTTGTTCCTTGCTGCCATAGTTTGGGTTTAGGTAGGTGTTCAGATTTAGTCCTTCAGGAAATAAAAAAAATAAAGATTCCACTCAAAGTTCAAGTCCGGTTCCTGAGGTCCATCACTGTTTTTAAATCCGTGTGCTTCCCATCTGAGCCTGCTTTAATAATGACCGCATGGGGTGTGTCTTGCTCGGTGACTGTGTTTCCACAGAGACGGTTACCATGGTCTGCATGTCCTTCAGCTGTTGAGATGGTGACGGACACACAGAAATGAATAAACGGTCTGTGCACATTCAGGCACTTTGTTTTGACTTTAGAAACAAAAATGAAAAAAACAAAAACAGTAAGTAATCCGAAATAAAAAACCGGATATCAAAACCGTTATCCGAATTTCTGAATTAAACGAAAATGACAAAAAAAGATAAAAGATAACGGTCTGAAGGGGCCGTTATCTTTCACAAACTAAACTTTCGATTTAGTTTGTTTTTTTTTATAAAACAAGTGGTGACCCGGAAGTTCGCTCTGCCCGGCTCACACTGTGGCATTTTTATTCACTCCAGAAGAACCAAGCACTCGGAGTTTTAGTTGAACGCCGTGCATGCTTTTATTACAAAAGCAGTCGAACTCGGATCTAGTAGACGCCTGAAAAATAAACGATATCTGCACAACGAATCACTTCAGCGACTTGTGGCGTTTCCATTACAAATGTGCGAAAATCTTTGTCTATATTCTGCTAATATCGAAAAACACAATTTCTTAATTCTGGTGTTTCCATTAAATAAATGAAATCAAAATCACACACGAATAAGCTTGTCCACGCGATAAGTAATTAAATGTCATGGCAACAGCGGATGTAAACAGTTACAAGAGGTATTATCGCTCATCATCTATCAGCCAATCAGACGTCGGCGTCTTATTCAGGTGTTGGAGAAACAAGCCCCGCCTACTTGGGAGTGGATACGTATTCGGGGTTTTGTGGAAATTAGTCTGATTTTACAGAGCTATTAATTCAACACGTTGGGGAAAATAATTTTAAAACTACATTGTTTTTCCTTCAAACAACTAATTACTTGAATGTGTGTGTGCCTATGAAGTATAGCACACACACAAACAATACACCACGCACACGCTACACACACACACACACCACACACACACATTGTTATCCAGTGTGAGGAAAGTCAACGCTACCTAAACACACAGTCCGATATCCTGTGTGTGTTTGAGTTAACAAACTGAGATTTAAACCACCTTACTGAGGACCTTTACTGGATTGTGGGGACAATTGATCAAATCAGCTAATTTGTGATATTAGCACAATATCATAAAAACTAGATATTTAAAATAAGTTTAAATGTAGAGACCAAGACAGAAGTGGAATGGCCTTGGTGTCAGTTTGGTTCAGTCATCCCCTTCTGTCAAAGTGTTGCCACAAATTAAGGACGTGTTGATCAGTGTTGGTACATGTGTCACAACGGCTGAATTGGGTAATAATGGGAGTTCTGTGTCTGATCATTATGGTCCTGAACCTCAGACCTCTAACTGTTCATATCTGGTTGTATTTGTGTTTTGTGACTTCATCCGCTGCAGCGGATGAAGCTGCTGCTGTTTGCCACGTCATAACAAGTAAAAGTATGAGCTCCTCTTGCATTTCAGCTCTGAATGCTGAGTACTTGATGAAGAGACACAATGTAATATGAATGCAAGAAAAAAATAAAGATGACCCACACTTTAGAAATATGGTTTCTCTTCCTAAGTTGGTCTGATGATAGTGCGGACGAACTTCAGGTTCTTTTTAAGAGCTCTTGGCAGCATTTCCAGAAAAGGGACTTTGCAGGAAATAAAAAAATAATAGTCTTGCTTGTACATGTAACTCATTGTTTTCTCAGAGTTACAGGCACTTGTGATGCTTTTACTGGGAATATTTCAATCACAATCCAGAGAGATTTGAAGGCTGATCAATGCAGTTGATTTCCACTAGAAATCTAAACATCGAGAGTTTTGGTTTTTGCCGGATGCTGTTGATGAGCTTCATCATAAGCAAACTTACAATTTCTGAAAATTCTTCTGCTTTGTTTTTGTTGAATTTACTATAAATAATTTTTTGTTGTTCCTTTTGTCTATGCAAAAGCCTTTTGATATACTGTGATCAGTAAGCATTGTCCAAGAAACAAACGGCATTTGTCAGTGTTCACCTAAATACAGACTGTACAAGTTTTTGAAACGCACTGAAAGTGTCTTGATTATCCATGTGGCAAAAACCACGTGGTCTGATTCACGTACTAATTGTCCTCTTGACCCACCTGAGTGCTGCCACCGGACAGTCCCTCCATGCAGATTACTGATGTTCCTGCTTCTGGTTCTTCCTACAGCATAATGCTCCCATCCCTCAAGGTGGCCGGGGAGCCATCCAGTTCGTCACGCAGTACCAGCACTCCTCAGGGCAAAGACGCATCCGAGTCACCACAACTGCAAGAAAGTATGACAATGCAACTGCACTCTGTGCTCTTGTCTCCATCTCACATTAAATTAAAAACTGTGTAGTTCCGTCTAGAGATGCACCGATCCCATTATTACTGTCCGTATCGGTCCCGATATCGAAACTATTTTAGATCGGGTATCGGTGACAATGTGCCCAATCTATAAAGGCAGGTCTATTCAGTCTAAGTCTATGCTTTGCACATATTTACTGTATGTTACATTATATTTTGAATTCCTAATTTGTTAGTTTATTTTTTACATGTTTGACGAAGGCAGTCAACCTATTGTTTTTCATAGTTATTCATTGTCTGTTGGCTGTTTTACTCCTATTTACACTGACTGGACAAATGAAAGTAGTTTTTCCATGTCTGACCAGCTGGTGAAGCTGCTGGTATATTTTATTGTGCTATAGTGGTGCAGAGTTAACAAATAAATTTTTAATTCAGCACATTTACGTCTGTTTAACAAAAAAAAGAAATGTTTTATGTCAATTCAGCATTATTTATTCTGCATGGGGTCGGTATCGGCCGATACTGAACTTCAGATATCAGTATAGGAAGTAAAAAAGTGGATCAGTGCGTCCCTAGTTCTGTCCTAACATGAGTGAACCATGGTAACTGAAACATTGGAAATCTGATCACATACTAATATTACTAATATTAGACTTCATGTCTATCTTTGTATGTTTATAAACAATAAAATATGTTTTAAAAACTGAAGAGCCTGAGCCTCCCATTCAGATGTGACAGAAAATAAGAAGCTGTCATGAAAATATTATGTTCTTGCATCCCTTTGTCGCCCACATTCAGCTTCACAAATTTCCAAGTGTTGTGCGTTGTGTACGTGTCTATTTACCGCGTTATTTTTCTTTCAGCTGGGCTGATGCTCAGACTCAAATTCAGAGCATAGCGGCATCGTTCGACCAGGAGGCAGCAGCCATCTTGATGGCCAGGTTGGCGGTTTACCGGGCAGAAACGGAGGAGGGACCTGATGTGCTTCGATGGTTGGATAGACAGCTGATCAGACTGGTAGGAAACAGTAATAACATAATAACACATTTGAATTAAATATTTAAAGAACAACAAGATTTAACCACTTGTTGCTCGATGTTTGTGTGCAGTGCCAGAAGTTTGGTGACTATCACAAGGACGATCCCAACTCCTTTAGATTTTCTGAGACGTTCTCCCTCTACCCTCAGGTGACCTGCATGTCGCCCTAACCGTCACCGCCCAGCTGTTCTGTCCTGTTTTCCCTAAATGTCTTTTATTTATTTTTCTTCCTTCCAGTTCATGTTCCATCTGCGGCGCTCCTCGTTCCTGCAGGTGTTCAACAACAGTCCTGATGAGAGTTCCTATTACCGACACCATTTCAACAGGCAGGACCTGACCCAGGCCCTCATCATGATCCAGCCTGTGCTGTACGCCTACTCCTTCAACGGCCCACCTGAGGTAACGAGCCTCACAGTTTACCGCTTAAAACAAGTTTCTGTTTCACAGCTGGCTCCCATTATGTCCCTCAAAGGCCTCCATCAAATCAGATCAGTCGATGTGATAAGCTTCCAGATGATAGTTTTGACTCTTTCATGCACGTTTGAGAAATCCTTTCATCTCCATGGCAACCATTCAGCTGTGCAATACACCTGAATGGATCTAGCACCGCCTTTGAGGCGTAACTCCTCCTCCCTATCCTGCTTCTAACAAGAAATAATCTGTCCTGTTTTTAAGAGTCCGGTTGGACAGACTGTCTCCTTGTGGACTGCTTTCATTCTAGCTCAGGATTTGCTCATGCTTTTCCACCTCACCCCCTGCAGGGAGCGCTGTGCACAGGGAGCCTTAATGTTGTTGACCTGCTGACTGATGAGAGAGTGTGTGTGTGTGTGTGTGTGTGTGTGTGTGTGTGTGTGTGGTGTGTGTGTGTGTGTGTGTGTGTGTGTGTGTGTGTGTGTGTGTGTGTGTGTGTTTCAGCCGGTGCTCTTGGACAGCAGCAGCATCCTGCCGGACCGAATTCTGCTGATGGACACCTTCTTCCAGATCGTCATCTACCACGGAGAGGTACGAGCTAATTGGAGGAGGTGTGTGTGTTGGCTCTAGAACAAATGTGTGTGTAAGCGTCCGTCTCTTTCAGACTGTGTCTCAGTGGAGGAAAGCTGGCTACCAGGACATGCCTGAGTACGAAAACTTTAAGCATCTCCTCCAGGCTCCGGCGGATGACGCTCAAGAGCTGCTGCACACTCGCTTCCCCATGCCAAGATACATCGACACGGAACACGGTGGCAGCCAGGTGGGGGCGCTGTCGCATCCCCGCTTTTCACTCACACAGACTCGCATCCAACACAGGCGTTCAAGGTCATGAATGGAACAAAAGAAAACCTTTTGAAATTATTAGAAATAAACAAAGATAAAATCAGAGTTTCTGAAAAATAAAAAGTTTTCTTCCACTGGTTAATACGGCAAAAGTAAAGAAACTGTTTCTCACCACCCTGCTGGATCCAGTCAAGTTTATTTTTATAGGACATTTCAGAAACAAGGCAGTACAAAGAGCTTCACATGATGAAAATATAACACAGTAAACAATTATGAAACAAGCTACAAGCTTACATTTTGTTATATGCCATCAAGAATAATAATTATGAAATATATGAATTAACATTTCAATTACTATTAATTAAAGGAAACTAAGCAGGTGGAATTTAGCTTTGATTTATAATAACTCAGTATTTCGGCTGTTTTGCAGTTTTCTGGAACTTTATTCTAGATTAGATGAGCATCTAATCTAGATTCATTTGTTAACTGAAATAAGTAAAATGTCAATTAATGTGGAAAACCTATAACTAACTGGAACTATATTGTCGTTTATGAAACTACCTAAAGAAAATATTACAATTCTAACTCTAATATTCTTCATTTTTGTGTTTATGAAGCTATATATTTTTGAAACTGATGTGAAATAGATTACTGCACTCCATATTTTTTTTGCCGCGCTAACGCTAGTCTGCAAAATAGCAACAGAAATGTTGAGAGAAAACACCAGTCAATTGTTTAATAATTGAAAACATTTTTTGAAAATGGTTTCTTCCGTTGAGTCTTCATTATCCAAATCATGCATACATAGTCACAGTCAATACTTTGACCTTTTTAAATTCTGCACCAAAATATTAACCAAAATATTAAAAAATCCCAAACTAGTTTAGCAAAGACCAAAGTGAAACTAAGCAATATTTAACTAAAAATAAAAACCAGCAAACACACTTTAAAAACTAATTAAAACTAACTGAACTAGACAAAGATAAAGGCACAATGAAATAAAACTAATCTATAATGAAGAACCCAGAACTGTTCTGACCTGGTGTGTCTGTGTGATGGAAACACTGAGCAGAACCTTCTGTATGTTTTTAGGCTCGTTTCCTGCTCTCCAAGGTCAACCCTTCTCAAACTCACAACAACATGTACGCCTGGGGACAGGTAAGGACCCCGCCGGCGACCTTTGACCTCAGCTGATCAGACAAAACGCTGACGGGGCTTGTTTTTTGTGCAGGAGTCCGGGGCTCCCATCCTTACGGACGACGTCAGCCTGCAGGTGTTCATGGACCACCTGAAGAAGCTGGCTGTCTCCAGCGCTGCCTGACCCCGCTTGACCCCGCCTGACCCCGCCTCGTGCATACGTTCGCTGCCTGAACCGAGCAACAAGCACTCCGTTTCCGTCAGTGTTACTTTCAGCAGCAGGTCCAGGATATTTCCACTTGTTAGTTGGTTTTCATTTTGCCGCCAAGTCACACGGCTAAAAGTTCTCATCTAATCTAAACCTGAGCAGGTCAGGACCGCGCCTGCAGAGCAGTAAGCAGCTCTGGTGACTTTCTGTGTGTCAACTTTGCTTCATCTGAATGTTCCAAACATTTTAAGTTAGACTCTTAAGGAGTCTGCCAGCGTGACATCCAACAAAAACTCCAACTGTAACCTGTGAGCAGCAGAGAAACCAGCTCGGAGTCTTTAAGTGAATGCATTGCTGGTTTATATTTCCATATTTGACTAATTTCACAAACATTCAAGCAGCTGCTTCATAGTAAACATACAGCCGCCATTTTTCCTCTTCTTGTTTTGGTTTTATACAGTGTTTCTTTATATTTATGTGAACTAGTTTATGGTCTTCTCCTCAACTGGTTTCTTTAAAAACCTTTTTTCAATTCAGACACTAAGAGTTTTGCCCAGGCAAGTAAATGCATGTATTCCTGTCATTCTGTGTGTTTCATGTTTGCAGTAAAGCTGTGCTGTGGAGAGCCACCGACGTCTGTGTTTTACTTCAGATTTAGCCCATGATATGAAAATGATCATGAGATGAAAGGTGAAGCTGCACTGCCCCCTTCTGGAATCTAAAGACAACACCTGAATCCCTTTTCCAATAATTCATTCCTCTTTAACTTTGTCACCTAATTCTGGAACATAAACATAAGTAACAGCATGTATTGCTGCATATTTTGTGAACTGTCCTAGTGGTTATAATTTTATTTTTTTGGCAAGGCAATTTTATTTGACTTTAGTTTCAGCAACAAGGCTGCTCAAAGTGCTTCATATGATTACAATGAAAAGTAAAACAACAAACGAGCAAAATGGAAAATCATTACATCACAGTGGTAAAGTAATAGAAAATGGTGACAGTTTGAAAAACAGACTACAGTCTGAAGTTCCTGTTAACTTGTTGTGTATCAAAGGCAAATTTAAAACACCTGGAGCTGCTTAACTTATTCCTGATAACGTTCCATACTCGACCATCAAGTTCCATTCATGCTTGATGGAACTTTGTGTTTTCTCTCTAAGCCTGAGTTTAAACCTCATTCATTTTCCCTGGAAACACCCTCCATGTTTTTTTGGTCTTTCATATTTAATTCCAAAAAATACAAAATCACATATGATTTTACAAAATCATATGTGATTTTGTATGGAATTTTACAAAATCATATGTGATTTTGTAAAAGTTCCAGGCGTCTTCAGTGATTCCAGCCGTGCTCCTGTGTGCTCGGTGCTGATGCTGTTTACCAGTTTTGCTATGATGTCAGAGTCCTGTAGCGTTCAGAGCGCTGAGTGTTAACACGCCCATTACATTTCTAACCATGAGAAAACCTTTGTCAGAAATGGCTTTCCCCTCCACAGACGTACTTCCTGACATTCTTTGCACAGCGCCGCCTGGAAATGCCTAAGTCACCACTTACCCTATCGGCTTCCCTGCGCCTTTCCACTGTTTGTTCAAATCCAAGCTGTGAGCAAGTTTAAAGAGAATAATAGAACGCTGATAAGACGTGTCCTCCACAGTGTCCTAACACTCAGAATGGGAAAGTTGCCGCAAAACTGATTTGTTTGCACTTCTACACGCAACATCTCATTAACACCATCTATTAGTGGACACATCCTTTGTTAAACCCATGTGTTAAAAAGCAATGGAACAGGTGTATCTAATAAAGTGGCCACCTAGATTAAGGAAAACCCACCTGCTGCTGTCATATGTCCTCTTCCCAGGATTCAACTGGGAATTACTTCAGCTCAGAAGATGCTAAATCACAAACCGAGGTTTTGGTCTGAATGTCTCAGAGTTTTTCAATCTGATTAGTTGACGGCGTCCCTGAGCAGGAAAACAGCTGACCATATCAAGACCCAACACACTTCCTGTCCAGGAGCAGAGAGAGGGAGGCTACGGGGGGCTGCTGGGTGTGGGGGAGTGAAGCCAGAAATCTGCCAGCACAGCTACTGTGAAGGAGGAACCAGAAGAAAGAAAAGAGCTAAAGTGGAAAGAAAGAAGATTTTTTTTCAGAGTCAAGAGGATAAAACTGTAAAAAGTGGAGGAGACACCAGCAGCTGTCCAGAGACAATAACCTGAGAACAAACAGCAGAAAGAAGGAGAGGAGGAGGAAAAGAAACAACCAAATCAAAACCTGGAAGAATAACTAAAGGTAAGAGAGACCAGTTAACCAGATGGAATACAGATTAGTTTATTTCTGTATTCCATCTGGGTATTTTTTTTGTTTTTTTGTGACATCTTGGTAAAATTTCAGTGTAGAAAAATTGTTTTACGTTGACACAAATAACGTGAGGAAATGATGTAAAGTGAGCGTGAAAGTAGAATTTTTTGTTGCTTTTAGAAACTGATCATCCATTCCAAACATCGTAAGCCTAAATTCAGCTAATCTGACTGGCCATGACCAGAGAGCCACGGCTCAGCAGGAAAATCTATAGACGAGATCCTTTATAGAAAAAAGTAAAAAGCTCAAATTCTAAAGTTTGAAAAGAAGAATGGGCAAAGGTTTCTTTCTAGATGTATAAATCCAGAAGAGACATATTCTAAGTATTGACTCAAGTTCTGAATATAAATCCATGTGACTTTTTTATTTGTGAAACAAACCAAAAATCTTTCCACCTACATATTTATCCTGATTCACATTGTAATCCATAATAAACTTTATCACTATAACTTTACACAGATGTTAAAGAGGCAGGAACTCTTTTACAACGTTCCACATCACTTCACACAAAACACACCATGATAACAAAACGTGTGCAGTCATGTTCAATAAGTTAGGATCCACATTTAGGCTCATTTATCAGATCAAAAATATCTTTTGAAGACTACCTTTAAGCAGGTTTTAAACATTTCTGTATTAAAAATGCTTCTTATTGGTTTGATCTAATGTGTCAATCTTAAATGTGTTTTCATTATAAGGAGAAAATCATCCTAATTAATACGAATAAAGGTCTGTGTTATTCATATAGTGAATAGTTACTGAAATAAATTTCAGTTAAACACAGTTAAATTAAATTAGTCATTTCAGTCATTTCCTCATAGCTTATGGAAATACTTAAGAAGAATATGCTGATGGTTGATGATTCCATGGTACCTGGTTCTGAAATGGTTTGTTTACACTCAGTTAACTTGCTTGTGGCAGACGACCGTTCGTACTGAGCCAGGCTCTGCTTCTGCGGGGGGTTTCTTCCTGTTAAAGGGGAGGTTTTCCTCCCCACCAGATCCATACCTGCATGCTCAGTACGAGGGATTTGCTGTCTGGATCCTGTTGCTTTGTTCTTGTCCAAGAGGAATTTGTACCATCTGTTGGGATTCCTTAGTTGGTAACTTTTCTTTAGCTAATTTAAATAATGAATTGAACTTAATGCTCTGTTTGATGTCTAGGATCAATTGGAATGTGTGCGTTTGTTTGAACTGAAATTACTTTGTTTTTTTTAAAGTTCTTCAAGTTAAATTGTGCCATAGAAAAAAAAAACTGAATTAAAACAAAATAGTTGTGAATAAAACTGCAGGAACTAATTGGCCAATTGTCCTATTCCTGACCATCATGGCTTTAATAAGTAATATTGCTTATTTTGACAGTGATCTCATCACCAAAGGGGGCGGAGCTTGAGGAAATGGAATTTTGGCTCTGCTGCTGGTGGAGTTCCCTTTGGATGTTTGTCTTCCTGCTGAGAAATGTCTCCACCGACTTGTCCTCAGACACCAAATACAGTCTGAGCAACAGCAAAGCTTCCTTTGACCAGGCCATAATGAACTGCCGTCCTGGTGTTCTGCCCTCTGTGGCCACCCAACAGGAGCTCCAGGAAATATTTCAGCTTCTCAACAAGTCAAAGTCATTTCAGGAAAATACCACCGTCTGGGTCGGGCTGAGGAAGCTTAAGAACGGATGCAGTACTGATGAACAACCTCTGAGAGGATTCAAGTGGGTAGAGAATGGCAGCCAGGAGTCCAGCGCCATCAACTGGCTGGAGAAGCCGAAACTGACCTGTGCAGGGCTCTTATGTGGGGCTCTGAGGCGACAGCATGTCCAGGCAGAAGTTGGGGTTACTTGGGGTTTAATCCCCACCAGCTGTAAAACCCACTACCATTTCATCTGCAAAGGGAGCGATGCGCATACTGAACTACAGCTGAAAACGAGCCCGACAACATCAAAACCCGCCTCGGCAACACTCCGTCCTAACATCCCGATATCAGAGCCAGAATCCTGTGAGCATTCCAGAGACCCCAAACATCCCAGCATTCGTTCCCTGACGGCTGATTCCAGCAATGGCAACAAAATCCTGGTTGAGTGTTGGTCTGCCGTGAAGTTAGACCTGTTCTGTTCAGGAGTTCCTGCAGTTTGGAGAGTGCTGGATGGCTCCCCTGCTAATTTCAGCATCATCTGCCAGAAGTGTGAAGAAGGCTTCCAGAAAGACGGCTCAGGGTTCTGCGTCGACGTGGATGAATGCAGCACGAGGAACCCCTGCAAGCACACCTGCCAGAATACCGAGGGTTCCTACAGGTGTGTCTGTGCTGATGAGCAGGACTCCTCATGTGAGGATGCAGCACCAGCTACATCTGACAAGAAGTCACTGTCACACATCCTGATACCCGTACTGGCTGTGGTTGCTGTTCTGCTGGTGATACTGGTAATCGTTGGCGTGGTGAAATGCTGCTTAAAGAGGCGTAAGAAGATGAAGACCAAACCATAAACAACAAGGAGTCCTATATATGCCACTGAAGACATTTTAAAGAGCTTTTTGATTTGAGCTTTTATGTAAAATCAAGCTTTTTTTGAGCTTTACATCGTGTTATGATGTTATTCACTCATCAAAAAAATACCTGGAGTGTTGCTTTGATTCTTTCATGCATCTTTGAGAAATCTGTGAATCTCCCATGGCAACCATTGGGGTTGTATAAACACTTGCTCTACCTAAGTTCCTCATTGAAGCCACAACCCTGAACCAAGTTTCTGCTCTACAGAGTACACTTCCCCTACTCAGCTCCTCCAGACAGTGGCAGCAGCAATTAGCAAACACCGTTGGAACTGGGAGTCTGCATCATACGAACTATTTATTACTCAGTGCAACGTTACAAAGAACCGTTGTAAACAGCACAATGGAGGAGCATTTTTAAGATGACTTCTTTTAGGCTTAGTATCGGAAAGAGCAGAAGCTTCTTAAAGAGACAGAAGTATCAAATTGCAAAGTTAAATTTCTTTGTAAGTCATATTTTATATATGCATCAATCTGACAGTAACAGTTACTTGATTGTGCTGAAAGATGACACTTTGTGCCTGAATACTGCCCCTTCAAACCTTATGGAATTACAAATTATAACACCCTTGACTCTTAGTGGGGTCAGGAGGTGCTGGTGCCTGTCTCCAGGTAACGTTCTGGGCGAGAGGCGGGGTCACCCTGGACAGGTCACCAGTCTGCCGCAGGGCTAACTTTAGAATCATCTTACCTAATAACTTCTCCCTTATTGGTATGAACTGAAATTATTTTATTGTATATTTTTGTGTAACTGAATCTGAAATGGGGGAATTAAAAATAAACAAGAGTGAAACTGAATTATTTTGAACAGCTGTAAAAAAAAAAAAACATTAAAAAGCAGCACTCAGCTAAATTTATCTGTAATTGTGATTTATTTGTTAAATAAAGATTTGCTTTTAAAGTCTTCTGTTGCATCTGCTCAGTTTCTCAAACAGTCAAAAAGAAAGGACAATTTTCCTTATAACATCTGTTGGACAAACAAACAAAAAAGCTCCCAGGTTTGTTAACCAGTTTCAGGACCCGACCAGAACCCCTCTGTGTAAATAATAATGAGATTTGGTTATATATGAAAACAGGCTTTAATGCCGAAAAATGATCAAACGTTAAAGCCATACATGTCATACAAATGGAACAGATACAGAGTTACATTCACCGTCCAGCGCTGGGCCATGGATGGAACCAAGTGAGGCAAAGATTGTAGCGAGTTCAGCTTTATATTCTTTGCAATCTGTACCCTCCCTTAAGGGCAGCCTAATCAGTTTCAATCTCTTTACATATGACTGATTGCAGTCACACGTGAACATGGTTATGTAAGCTGCAGTGTGTGCATGTATGCAGCTAAAAAAGAGAATAAAAGTGATGGAGGAAAAGACAGAATCCCTAACACATCCATGGTGTTCAACATCAGGATGCTCAAACATTTTTGTGAGTTTAATGATGAAAATATTACAAGGCGATAAATCAGGAACGACATAATCAAATTTTCACAAGTGTTTGTCTTCTACAAAACAGGGATGTGTTTAGAAAATGGCTTCCTGTTTGCTGGAGCCCTGCACTGAAGAAGACAGGAAATGTTTCCCCTCAGACTGTCTTTATCACCGGGGCGGCCGGTTAGAGCACGTCCACCATGTTCAGAGGCTCGTCCTCAACGTGGTTCTCTTGGGTCATTTGGTCATTGCTGCGTGTCTTCTCCACCATACTTCCTGACAATTTACTATTCAATAAGGACAACTGGTGTCAATAAATGAAAAGAAACGTCTTCGACATCGCATGGCGTATTGTTTAGAGCTGGGGCAATTCTAAACCTCAACGCGACCATTCCGAGTTCCTTTCCCCTTCCTTTCCGATTACTATCGAATAAAGGCTGTACATTCAGAGCAAAAATGCTGCCCCCCGTCTCCAAAACAGGCCTTGTCAAATGGGATGTCATGTGACTTTTGAAGGTTATCTGGCCATTGTAAAATTATCTGAACCCTCCTGTCGATTCAAACCAACTGAAATGTGGAGCAACTCAAAAGTATTAAAATCTTTCAAATGACCTTCTCTAAGTCTGCCACAGTTTCACCTCAAGCCTGTCTGGACCAATGGACAGTAGTACTTTCTGACGGGCCATGTGGCTGGACACCCTGGACACTATAACTTTAAGGTGTAACATGGGCACTTAAAAAAAGAAGCACATTTTCTATTGTTTACTGAGTATAGCCATACAGTAAATCACTGGAGGCTAATGAGACCGAAGTTAGCATCTGTGTTGTAGATTCCTATTCAGTGCTAAATTAAAGGGCTATTCGGTTTTTTAAGGAACATTTGACAACGTTGGCAGTAATGGCATCAGATTCCACTGAGATTAATGTTGTTCTGGTATGCGTGTTTACTACAATAATACTGGACTTTAATTTTCTCTGGTCTCATCCCTGATGGCATGTTTATCCACATGTCATCAGGGATGTGGGTGATTGCAATCCTGGAGGATGCCGCCCTGCCTCAATTCAGAACTGTGTACTTCATATGAGGCCTGCTGCTGCATAGATCCGTCTGACTGAAAGTCACTGAAAGTGTTTCATGTATTTACTCCATCCAGATCAGATTATTGCAACCCCAAATCGACTGGTATCCAGTTTAATCCTTTAATATCCAGAACTAATGATCTTGATTTACTTGAATTATAATCAAATGTGTTGCATAGATTTAAACTGGATTTATTTACCTTCTCCATAAATTCCTTTACTTTTATGATGAAATTTTGTTGCATAGATAAAATGAAATTATAATAAAACAAACCTATTTGTTCATGTGGTAATGTCTCCACTTTAACTAGATGTGTAATTTGTCAGCTCTGTCGCCATCTGGTGGCAGCAGTTTACTGTTGCACCTCATCCAGTGGACTTACTTCATCTACCGTCCTATGGTTTGGTCTAATGGATTTACAGAATATATGAATAATCTTCTCTCTAAATTCTCCCTAGGTGTGAGTGTGTGTGCATGGTTGTTTGTCCTGTGTGTCTCTGTGTTGCCCTGCGACAGACTGGTGATCTGTCCAGAGTGACCCGCCTCTCACCTGGAACTAGCTGGAGATAGACACCGACCCCACTAAGGGACAAGAGTGTTAGAAAATGGATGGATGGATGGATGAATAATCTCGCAATTGGATAAAATGACAACAAATTGTACTTTGTTGTAATTATTCTACATTTCTTAGAAAAATACATGTTAGGATGCCTGTTAAAGACAGATTAAGCTACTTTGTGTTTTTTTAGAAATATTGTTTAAACTAGAACTGCTGGGATTGTATTTCAATATACATTTTTTAGTTAAAATACACATTTTCATTTTAATAGGCATGCTATTAAAAATAGATCTTTTTTTTTTAAAACTAAATGTTAAAGATAGATAACTACTGTACAGAAAAGAACTGTGTTGTTCTGTAGTATGCAACTCTCTGGAATTAAATACCAACTGATGATATATTTAAATATATTAATAAATACTTTAAATAACATAATATTTTAGTAAACGGCAAACAATGTAAGTTTGTGGTTGTGAAATAAATATATTACACAAGAGTTAATTATGTGTTAACATAAAATTACATGTTTTCTGCCATATTTTTTTACTATTTCATTCGTTTTTTTTTGTTTAATGTACAAATTTATTTTAGTAATGTAATCAAAGATTATAAACTAACTAACTAACTAACTAACTAACTAACTAACTAACTAACTGTGGATATGACACAAAAAAGTCTTTGATACCAGAGAAAGGAATCACTTTGCTTAAAATAAGCAACTGAATATGTAAATCAACAAAATGAATTAAATGTGAATGTGACACCTGATCAGAGTGAAAACATTTTTCCCAGGAAGCCTTGAGTAAATAGTTAAATCATCTTTCTATATTTTCTAACCCATATTCCTATTGGAAAAAGCTCCCAGAATCCCTCAGGCTGCCAGACATCAGGATGGTGAGTTCAGGCTCACATTCAAAAATCCTTTATTAATCCCAAAGACAATTAAATGCTGTTGTAACTCATTATTTCCTCAAAGAGTTATTGTAGATACTGATGGCTTATGGCACTGTAACACAGACTTCTCTTGTAGAAGTCTGTGTTACAGTGAATCTGAAGAAGCATCTGAAAGAAGACTCTCTGTTTTCCCAAGACGGTCAGGGTGGCTCGTAATTTTCTTGATTTAATGAATAATCAATAAAAATACATCAAGAATCAAGAAGGTTCAGGGTGGAGGGCCGGCCATGACCTCCTTACCTGCTGAGTCAGCACCAGTTAGCTGCTTCACTATAATAAATACACTGAACTTATATGGCACTTTAACTGGTGAATCACAAAATGTATTAAACATGTAAAGGTTGGAAATGTTACGCCTCTCCCTGTCTTCTAATCCTGAGGACAGAACTGAGAGGAGGTGCCAGCATCTCACCAGGCTGTCAGCTCTGCTCTGCCTGCTGAGCTGGACAATGTGATCATATGGAGCAGCAGAGCAGGACGAGGCGCTGCTAAATGAAATTAGTGGAACAGGATTACCTCTGTATGCTGTTGTTGATAACGGCTGGGAAAGAAAAAAACAGTGTAAAAAATACAACAAAAAACTAAAACTAAAAGAAGCTATTGAATTTTTCTTGTGATGGAAAGTTTTTGTAAGACTTTTAGGAACCTGTTCTGTTTGAACGTATAGCGTTTGATTTGTCACTGCATGAAGGATGTTTCAGCAGCAGCATGGTGTTGAAGAAAAACATGGTGACATTCTGCTGAAAAATAATGTTGGTATATGTTTTAAACAGGCATGTCTTACGGGTTTGATTTCCAAAACTTTATAGAAAAAGCAACAGCACATCATTTGAACAGAAAGACACTTCTTCTTAACTGGACTCTTAATTTTAAAGGGGCAGTACTGTAATATAAAATAGACTCTTTTGAACTTTACATTATGTTATGTGATTCTCTCATCAAATCCACACCTGATTCTTTCATGCGTGTTTGAGAAATCCTTTAATCTCCATGGGAACAAGTCATGCTAAACGCCTGGGTGGACATAGCCCCGCCTTCAAGGACGCAGCTCCGCCTCACAGCTGACTTTCCCACTCAGCTCCTTCAGACTAGCCAGCAACAATTAGCAAACACCTGACCATCAGCTGAGCTCATTATAGGAGCTACTTCTCAGTACAAAGCTGGTAAAATCATTGATAAAGGGTTAATAGAGGAGTTTCAGAAAGAGCCGGGCTTCTTAAAGTTTTTCAAGCTGTAAATTATGACATCAAAATTTGTGTCATATTTGATATAGACAGCATTTTTCTAATAACTGAAGGTAACACAGTTCCTTGATTGTTCTATAAAAAAGGCACTGTGTGCCTGGAAAACTGCCCCTTTAAAGACAGAGTCTTGGTTTTATTCTCTCAGAACGTGATGTGCAGGATTGTGGTTAGAGCTGAGCTTTGGGTTGACTTGGACAGAAAACTCACTGACAATCTGTGCTATTCTAAAAATAATTTTAAAAAATAGAACAGCACAGTACAGTTTCATATGTGTGTATGTGTGTATGTGTGTGTGTGTGTGTGTGTGTGTGTGTATGGTATGGATAAGGCAGAGGTGAAGAGTTCAGCAGAGAAACAAAGCCCTCAACATACTGTAATAACAGGCTGTAACACAAACTCACCTTTGTTGTTTCCGAAACAGGTACAGGTCACCTGGAGGTGAGTAGCTGCCACACACACAAGGTAACCTTTGACCTAACCGGAACTCTTACACAGTCTCACACACACCCACCCACACACATTCTGACAGTTATTGCCAACATTCAAACAGCGTCATGGAGCATAAAAAAAGATTCCATAGATGCAATTAAGACTGATTATGTTTTATTATTTATGAGTAAATCAAGGACACACACTTTATGATGGCTTTTGTTCACCGTTGAGGGACCAAACTTAAATAAAAGAATGTTTCTCTCACTGGAGGCTGGAGGCTCTGTCAGGCTGTGGAGCCTGTCAGTCTGGGAGAGACGGCCAGGTGAGTCAGTCTCTACGGTAACAACATAATTATCAGTGAGGAGCTCTTCATCTGACAGGACCCAGAATTTACACTCCTGTGAGTCAGAACCGAAACCCCCAAAGAGTTACACTGAATCCTGAATCACCAGCAGGATCCTCCTCCTCCTCACTGCTGCCATGTCGTCACGGCTTCCGGGTCGGGTCAACCTGGTGTCAAGGTTTCAGTAACGTCTTCATTAGTGTTGGAAGAATGAGATTTAATTTGACACAAATCGTTTAATGTCGTTCAAGAACCGACATCAGTAGAAGCAGCATTCAGCTTCTATGCGCCACAAATCTGGAACAAACTTCTAGAAAACTGCAAACCAGTTGAAACACTGAGTTCCTTTAAACCCAGATTAACCCCCCTGTTTAGAGCTGCTTTTGAACCATAATAAATGGAACATTGGCCAACATATTTGGTGATTTTGATCAAATTGAACAGGTTTTCACTATGACGTGATCATGATGGGGGGTTTTCTTCATGTTTTATTATGTAAAGCGCTTTGAACTGCCATGTTTATAAAATGTTCTCTGTAAATAAACTTGATTGATTAAAGAAGGATGAATCTTCCATTGGGTAACCCATGGCAACCTCCAGGACAATCAGGGTCTCCTCTGCTCCGTCCTGAAGGCCCGGTGGGCCGAGGGTCTGTTGGACAAACAACCAGAAATAAACTTCTCTCATGCAGCCTTTGTTCTCTGCTCTTCCTTGTCCTCTTCCTCCTCTTCCTCCTCTTCCTCCCCCCTTTGGTGTTTTGGTGAGAGTGTCCTTTAAGCCTCCAGCTCATCCAGTTAATCCAGTGAGATAATGGTGAACAGTGAGTGGTTGTTCTACTCTGTTACTTCACCATCAGCAGCTTTTTAAACCACCACACTGGAAAAAAACCAGAGCAAAAAAAAAAATAAAAATTCTGTCAGCAATAATAATAAAAATAATCATCATCATTTACATTCCAGCTCTACTATTTTTTTTACTTTCAACTGAAAAACCTACTTCTTAGATATTTTTGTTTTTCCAGCTGCATTCCTTCAGTCTCTCAGGCAGCTGAGATCATCATGGAAGAGGACAGAGATCGTGTTTCTGTGGTTGACTGGCAGTGAAGACCAGACCTGACGACTTATTCTGATCAACCAGATTTTATTTTGTAGCTCGTGTTTACATGTTAGCAGTAAATTCCTTCATTTCCCCACATGAGAGATAATCGGTCACTTCAGTTTCATTTCTCACAGATATCTTTGGATGAAGGTTGATTTTTCTTTTCTCTATGAAATCAAGATGAACTCAATGTCATGTCATGAAGAACATCTCAAGTTGGAATTGTTGTTTTTCCATTCAATCATAAAAAACTGACAAATGTTTTATTAGCTCGGGTTTGAAGACACTGAAGGTGAAATGTGAAACCACAACAATTAATAATCATATAACATGATAGCTGTTAATATGATGTCATACGTAAATATGTCCGTTGTATTACGTCTTCAATAAAGTGTTAACTGAACATTTTAACAATAAATTATTCTGAATTCAGGAAACATTGTAACATTTTTTGGTGAATTTTATACAAATGGGAACTTTTAAGATTTGGTCTGAGCGCTAGAGCCCCAGTCCTGTTGGGGCCCCCTGTCGGCCCTGCATGGGGCCCTGAGCAGCAGCTTGTTGGTTCCTTCAAACTGTTTGAAGTGAAACTGCTGTTTCATTTTAAACTCATGAATAAACTTAAATATTATTATTTACAGTGATCTCTGTTTGATCAGGAATTAAACTTCTGAAGCAACTTTTTTCTCTTAATTTTTGAACTTAGTGGCTTTTTAAACTGACTGTGAAACTGAGATTTAAAAAAAATTATATGAAATCTTGATATTTATTGGACTGGATATTTTCAAGTCGGGTATCAGTCAAACGTAATGATGCAGCGAGCCGGCCCAAGGTTTAAGCACACTTTGTGCCAAGGGCCGCATGCATAGGACAAACATGAAAATTATCATAAAGCCACAATTTAAATGATCCTGTTACTTCTGTCAGAAATGGTAAAATATGTACGGCTCTGTGAATAGATTGGCCAGTGATCATCAAACCAGATCTACAACTGCTTTTGAAAGCAAAATAAAAAAGTAGAAAGAAAAAGAAAAGATAAACCAGAAATAAAAGGTCAGTGATTCATAGAGAATGGGCCCCAAATGGAACTCAGCTTAGGGCCCCAAACAACCGTGGACCGGCTCTGACCATGCAAACAAAACTTTTAGCAAATCCAACAAAAATGACCTCTGATCATGACTGACCTTGGAAAACTTTGCATATATCAAACAACAATTTTATTCAGTTCTTTAACTGCTGGGTGCTTTAATTCCTACTGAATTAACCTTTACATGAATTTATATGAAAATATTAAACAACTACAACTAAGAAGAAGAAGGATAATAATAATAATAATAATAATAATAATAATAATAATAAAAATAATAATAATAATAATAATAATAATAATAATAATAATAAATGACTGACAACATAACTCTGGGCTCATTCTAAACTGGACTCTAAATGTACATTTCAGTCAGAATTTTCTCTTAGTTTGAAGTGATGTAAACCTTCCGAATTTGAACTATTCTAAAGAATATCACCAGGTTTATTGTAGAACAAGATGTTATTTTTTATCTCTGTCATCTCCTGATGATCCACACGGACATGAGTCTCGGGTCTTTGTGGCTGGAAAAGTGATTTTCTGCTGCAGAAACTGAGCAGCAGCTCAGTCTGTGTGTGAATTCAACGAATGAAGAAATGAGAAGTTGTGAGAGGAGGGAGGTGATGAAGGCTGAACCTATAGGAGAAGGAGGATCACAGCGGTCCGCAGGTCACCATCACCTCCTCCCTCCTCCTCCTCCTGCTCTTCTTTACTCCTCTCTCCGCTCCGCTCCGCTTGACTCGACTCGGTTCTTCTATCCGGACCGGGAGGCTCACAGTCAGGGAGCGGGACAGGTTCACCCGGAGCGGGAGCAGCAGGTCCGTGTTCCGGCTGCGGGCTGCCGTCATGCTGGGCACGGTGAAGATGGAAGGCCACGAAGCTCCGGACTGGAGCGGATACTACAGCGAAGAGGTCGGTCACTCTCAGCCCGCTTTAACGGTGCTGGAGCCGGTCAGCCGGTCAGCCGGTCAGCCGGTCAGCCGCTCCGCATCCCCCCGGGATTAATCCAGAGGAGCCAAAAATACCCGCAGTTTTTATTTCAGATTTTATTTTTCTGTAAATTAATAATAATAATAATAATAATAATAATAATAATAATAATAATAATAATAATTCCTGAAGCAGATTGAATATGTTTATTATGATTCATAAAGTAACTACGTTAATAAAAGCGTTAATAAAAGCGGGGGTTCAGATTTGGATAAAGAAGATACTTTTTAGAGGAAAAAAATCTGATTATTTGAAGAATTTTTGTGCTTAATATAAAAAGAAACAAAGGAAGAATCGCGTGCAAAGCGGGCCTGATTTTATTCTTTCAAAACATTTAGATAAAAATAGTCAATTCCGTGAAAGTAAACTAAGAAAAATAATATTGATGGTTAAGACTTCATTTTAATTATTATTCTTTGAGTAAATTGTGTAATAATTTATGTCTGTAATTTAGAAGACAATTTAAAGCTTATTGTCATAAATTATTTTCTAACCTACACGTATAATAACTGAAATCCTAAATATGGAAGAAAAAAATAATCCGGGATTTCCCATTAATTAATTATTAATCTTTGCACGTAGTTTTGATCATCATTCCTGAAGATCTGAACGGATTTTTGGCTTCAAATTCATTCATTCATTCATTCATTCATTCATTCATTCATTCATTCATTCATTCATTCAGGTCAGGTCAGAAATGACTTCAAACCCTCAGACCTTCTTCTTTCACACGCTGCTCACACACCGACCTCAAACCAAGAATAACTGTTTATTAATTACAGATTTTATTTAGCAGCATTAAAAATAATTGCCAATTAAGCAAATATATTTCAAAAGCTCAGTATCAGAGAAATGTACTTTATTATGCAATGTTTGTGTACATGGTTTAACATTTCCTGATTTAAATGAACAAATAATGTAACATGTAAACAAACAAGCAACAAGAAAAATAATGCAAAATATAACAGAAACACACTTCTCATTAAATCAGGTTAAAATCTTAAGAAAAATGAAAATGAAATTGAAAATGCTCCTAAGCGTTAATATTGCTGCTATTATCCACATGCCGAGATTAAGCAAAATAAATATCAACAGTCTTATACACTTTTTGTCACATTCATTTTTTTACACCTTTATCCAGGTCAGAGTAGCAGAAGGAGTGTGTGTATGTGTATGTGTATGTGTGTGTGTGTGTGGTGGTGGTGGGGGGGGGACTGGACAGATGCGCTCACCAGGCCAGAGATGGGAGACATGCACCAGTCCATTACAGAGACACACAGACACACACTGGACATTATGCAAGGACAAATTAGACTGTCCACTTAACCGAACATGCATGTGTTTGGATTGCAGGTAAGTTCAGCAATGTGTGTGAGACATTGATGAGTTTTCACCCCTTGGATTGCGCTAAGCGAGCAATCAGGTGGTGTTGATTCCTTAAATATTTTTTTTTAATTGAGTTTAAACAAAAAAAAAAGAAACACTGCCTTCTGTGTTAACAAAGGGGAAATGTGGTGAAAAGACATTCACATACCGACGTTTTCTGATGTTACATTGGGGTTAAGTTGTGGGCTGGCTGCTGTACAGGTGGGCTAACTTTGTCCAGGCTGAATGTGGACGGGTCCATTGGACCCAGAAAGGGTTCTATATATTTTTAGGCTACATAAAGACAAGGTCTGGCCAACCTGAAATAGTCATAAAATCTGTCTGTGGACCCTTGGTGTGTGCGGAGTAAGAGATGAAGTTGTAGGAAATGTTGAAATGGGAAAATTTGATCTGGTCCACATGGTCCTGGTTTAATGACCCTAGTTCTTTTGAGCAAACTCGTGCTGGCCCAGAATGTTCTGCTTCTGATGGCTCCGACTAGAGAGCAGGTTATGATACAATTTTTTAAACAAGTGATAGCACTCCAGCATTGATGCTCAATGTTGACCTTTAGCTGAACCTGACTGTAAACCATCCTGACAGATTCTTGAGTCTACCACTTCTGTTCACTCCATCTTCAAATGAAAGTTGACTCGTCTTCTGTCCTCCCTGCAGGTGTATTCTCCAATGGCAGGCACTGGGATGGGTTCTGGTCTCGGAATGGCGTCCATGTCTGGCTACATGTCAAGTAGTGGCACCACGTCAGGCTCCTTCAACATGTCGTATAGCGGTACCGGTCTCAGTCCGTCCCCCGTAGGAGGGATGGGGGGCTCCGCTCCAGCGCCAATGTCGAGCTTAGGTGGGGGTGTGGCTTCCATGGGTGGGCCTCTGAGCCCGTCCAGTATGAATTCGGTGTCGGCCCAGCAGGCCTCCTTGGGTCTGAACCCGTATGGAAGCATGAGTCCCAACATGGGCTCCGGCATGGCGTACGGTAGTGGTGGACTGAACCGAAGCCGTGACAACAAGACGTTCAGACGGAGCTACCCTCATGCAAAACCCCCTTACTCTTACATCTCACTCATCACTATGGCGATCCAGCAGGCACCAAGTAAGATGCTGACTCTGAGTGAGATCTACCAGTGGATCATGGACTTGTTCCCCTACTATCGGCAAAACCAGCAACGCTGGCAGAACTCCATCCGCCACTCGCTGTCCTTCAATGACTGCTTTGTCAAGGTTTCCCGTTCGCCCGACAAACCGGGGAAAGGTTCGTATTGGACCCTGCACCCAGACTCAGGCAACATGTTTGAGAACGGCTGTTACTTACGACGTCAGAAGAGATTTAAGTGCGAGAAGAAGACTCCAGGAAAACCAGACGGGAGGAAGGAGCATATGGGTGCAGGGGGTGGCCGTTGTAACTCTCCTGCCGGAGATTCTGCCAAACCTGCCGGACTTCTGGACTCATCTGTGGCCTCCTCCAGCCAGACGGGTTCCCCTGCCGGCCTGGATCTGAGGGGAGGAGTTGGAGGTGTGTCTGACCTGAAGGTATCCAGCTCTCAGTTACTGTCTTCCCTATCACTTCCTCCGCACTCCATGGCCCATGAAACTCCTCTGCATATAAAAGGAGACCCCCACTACTCCTTCAACCACCCGTTTTCCATCAACAACTTAATGTCGTCCTCGGAGCAGCAGCACAAACTGGACCTGAAGGCCTATGAGGCTCTGCAGTACTCTTCTTACAATGGTGGGGGGGCATCTGGTCTTGGGGGGAGGACCATGGAGCCTCTTGAGGCCTCCTACTACCAGGGCATGTACCCCAGACCGCTCCTGAACAGCTCATCGTAGCCGCTGAATGGCAAGCGCTTCCTGTCCCTGTCTGGACTTGGACCTTCTGCATGCAGCTGTCCTGGACTTCCTGTCTGATAGTGTTGATACTGACCTGTAAGCTAAGGAGAACTCCTCGCACTGTGACCAAACCTTGACACTGACATATAAATCCTCAGCAAATTAAAACTGACCCCAGGTCTGTGGTCTTCTTTCATGCTTTCAAGATACTTTCAGGTCTAAAAACATCAATGCAGGATCTCATTGGTCACATTTATGCCTCCAAAACAGGCCAAGATCTTTGAGCTCAGGATCTGGAGGAATGTTGCTGTTGCGGAATTTGGACTATAGCACTGATGGATCATTTCTGTTCCATAATTCCAAACATTTTGACCTTTAGTGAAGTTGTTGTTGCTTGAAATGCTTTAGTCTGGTTTGGGGCATGGTGTTTTATTCAAAACATAACCTCTGGATTGGTTAACCCCTTACACTGCCATGAGGACACTGGTGTCCTCATGGACCCATTGACTTGCATGTAGGTGTTTCTGGAGTGACATTTAAGGGGCACAAGACGAAATCAGCATTAGAATGTTTGCTCTGGTTGAGGCTCCATCATTCCCCTCACTGAATCATTCAAAGAGGTAAACTATCTTTTGATAAATAAAAAAGAATTTTTTTTTGTCAAACAGTCAAATTTCGCATAACTTCTGAGATAGATTATCAGACGTCTTCCTTGCTCCTTAATTCAAGTGTTGATGTAAGACTGACAGATATTATGTTTTTTTATGGACAACATGATGATACAGAGTGGCATCTCTTTATTTGGGTTTATTGCTGATAGTGCCATATAACCCAATGAAGACTGAGTCAGACACAGTTACACCTGTTGTCACAAAATGTTGACAAGATCCCAGAAATATTATGTTCATTTTCATTGAGTCACTGCAGCTTCACACACAGATGTTGGTTGTGCTCAGTGGCATACAATACGTAACTATCCAAATCTAAATAACTCATGTTTTGAGAATTAGTGCATTGCTAAGGCAGAAGCTGATGAGCGAGTTTGAAAAGCAAGTTAAACTAAAAGCTCCTAGCCTTCAGTTCTGCCGGTCCAGAACGTGCCAAATCATCCACGGTCTGTCCCAGTTGTGTTCAACCAGTCTGAGGTCAGAGGTCACCTGGATATGATAATGTGCCTATTGTGCCGGTGTTTACAGAACGGATCAAGAACCAAGATCAGAAACCATATTTATCTGTAGAGCATGATGAGGATTTATTTCTCCCACGACCTCCTTTGGATCTCTGCCGACCTCCTGAGGGGTCGCGGCCCTCAGTCTGGACACATGAATGGTGTTTTATTTAAGGGGTCAATTTGTGTAAAATAAAAGACAGAGGGGTTTGGGGGAGGGATCTATATAAATGAGGATGGCTGATCAATAATAAACTCTCTCTGTAGTTGAACATGAACTGATCTTAAGATGAACTAAAGCAGACTTCAGTCACACATGAAAAATATCTCTTTTGTGTTCTGTCTGACCAAAACTTTGACTTGATTATCAGAAAGAATCAAAAACCGATTAGATTTCTGTTCGTCAAATGACTCATGAAGCTCAATCACTGGGAGAAGTGGATCTGAAGAGTTTATGCAGAGTATTCACATACTTTGTAAATATCTTCCCTTAGAGAACGAAAGTCATCATTTAGTTAGACAACAGATGCGTGTAAAACAGATGAAATGATATTTCATATTTTTTGTAAATTAGTATTATTTAAGCGAGTAAATGACAGCAGTACTCATAGTTCAAGTGAACCTTGTGTGTTCATTTCCATGGCATCCAAACAGAAGAAAAGATTATTTTTCCCTTTTAAAAAAAAATGTTTTTTTCTGACTCTGACCCAAAACAGAGAGACTAATCCTACAGCCCTGTATCAGCACACGCCGCAGCAGAGCCAGCAGAACCGTGGCAGCGCTCCAACTGTCTCACCAGCAGAAAAAATCCTCCCAGCTGCAATGTCAGAACAACACACTGCTTAACACACACAAACATGCCGGCGTTTGCTACATGGTGTTGCATGTTCAGGTGTTCTGGTGTGACCTCTGACCCTGGAGGTTCATCAGAGGAACACGCTGCACTGCACAGTCAGTTAGGGAGCAGCTTTATGATCACGCTGATCCTGAATCGATGTTTGATGACTCGACACAATGACTTCCTTTTCAAGGCCACGTCATTATTATGAACAGAGCGAGTGCTTTTCTCATCTTTGTTTGGATTTTTATTTTCTTTCTGAAAGAGAAGCCCTGTTTTATCACCCTGCCCTCCCTTCTTGCTGCGCCTCCTTGTTGTGTTTTCGGTCTTTGTTGGTTTTGATTCTGCATGCATGTTCTTAACTTATTCTGTCATTTTCAAATAAAACCGACAAATACAAGAAATATTTGCTTTCTGGCTGATGATTGCTAAAGGTCAGTTTGAATGTCCAAATCATTTTGTTTAGTCAATTAAGGCTGATCAGTTGGAAGGCTGGTTTAATACGTAGAAACTTTGAGTTACTGTAATTAGAACTTGATATGGTTTCATGTCCAAACTGATCGGTTGATAAATCTATTTTAATTCAGTTTAGTTCAGTTCTGAGAGCCAAATTTCTTTCAATTACAGGAACAAATAGGTTCTGTTCATATCCAGTTATACTGTAGAAATGTGACTAGTTCCTATTTAGCCTTACATGATGAACTAAATGTTTTCTCTTGGCTAGAATTCATATAAGCCATGTGTCAAACTCAAGGCTTGTGGGCCAAATGCAGCCCTCTATGACCCCCTAGAGGGCCGCACAAAGAACTTTAAGACAATAATTCTGTGCTTAAATATTATTTCATAAATCAAAAGAAATCAGTTTTTATTTAGACAGAGAACATTATAACATTTTCACTGTTTCACAACATTCTGCCTCAACCGGCCGTCATACAGATAACAAAATGAAAATGGTTTTCACTGTATTTGGACCAAACTGAATTCTGGGTAACGCCACATGAATTGGAAAGTTATTGAAAAGTTATTGTCCTTGAAAAGTTATTTCAAATAATATCTGTTGTTATTTGACTGTGCAAAAAATAAACAAAATTGAATTGAAATATAGAATCTAATTCCACAAAGAGGTTTCAGCAAAAAAAAATAAAAATAAAATAATAATAAAAAAATACATTTTTATTTTTTTTCCCAAGCCAATAAGGACTGTAGAAATAGATATTGATTTGTATTTAAACGATTGATTTGATATTTTACTTTGTTGTAAATTGTTCTGTGCATGAGGAGTGATTAGAAGTCTGTAATAGATTTGAATTGAAATGTTTTAACTAATAGATACTTTAATAAACGAGTCAAAGCGTTTAAAACAAACTTACTGAGCCAAATGAGAGAAAGTCTAACTAATGACAGGATCATTTTTGCTTCCATGTTTTGTTCCTCATGTTAAGAAGAAACAAAAGGAAAAAAGGAACTGACTTTTGACAAAATCATTTAAATCTATTTTAACGATGGCGTGTAAGAACCGTTTCCTTGACAACAAGAAAAAAGAAAGATGTGCAGCAGCTGCCTCAGCTTGTAAGTAAGTTTGGGTTCAGCCTCCATGTTGTCGCTACCCGGACGACGAGCCCCGCCTTCTCTGGACGATACACACGAAAATAATATATATATTTATATAGACGACGTTTGGAGAAAACTTCCAAATACTCATTTTTGTTTTAATCAACTTAGATAAAATTAGGTTGTTCTGAAAAAACAAACAAAAAAAACACTTTAGTTTTATTTTATTCTGCATAAAACCTCCTGTAACCACTGACTTCACTTTAAGCAATAGAAAAGTTTAGCGCACAACGGATAGAAAACTAGGAACTAGATCGAATCATAAAGTTTTGTTTTAACACAAAACTTTCGCTTTTCCTTAGTTTGCGTGAGTTCATAATAATATAAGGAAAACAACAGCAACAAAAAGACATACCAGCCCTAATAGTGCAAACCGCACAGCAGATGAGAATATTAAACAGTTTTTCTCCAAAAATAATTTAATGCTGGTAAAATGTGAAAATGTTAAATGCTTTCACAAGTTAATACAGCAGATTGAAATTTGAACACACTGGATAATACTTAACTCCATCTAAATGTTCCTTTTTATGTTGTAGTTTTTAATGGCCTGTCCAGGTCCAGAAATATCTGATTTTTCAGGGGGAATAAAGCTCCAGGAGCAGCGGGCTGAGGAGCGGTCAGCTGCGGCCAGCTGCGGCCAGCAGAGGCTCAACCGGAGCTGCTCAGCCTGAACGAGGAGCCGATAAATAACCAAAATGACGCCGTTAAAAGTCCGAGCAGCTCTAAGCTAACAAGGCTAACAGTTAACATTGTGTTCCTGATGGGACGCGACTCCAAAGGGATTATTTTCATAGTTTATTCGTTTATTATGAAGTTTTTATGCATAGGTTTTAAATGTATTTATTTATGTCGATACGTTCTCAAAAACAATTAACTGTTAATTGTAAAAAAAAAGAAAAGAAAAAAAGAAAGAAAGAAAAAGAAAATGAAAAAAGAAAAGAAAAGAAAAACAAGATATTAATTTCTAAGGAGGTAGGCTACTTGCCTTTTTGTTTAATTATTTATACCTAATTATTTATACTTGTATATTTTAATACCGTCTGTAGGTCAGTGCATCACCTCGACTTCCAGGACCGGGTCTTTCCGCATGTCATAGCAGCCGGGAAGGGGCTCGCTCCGCGCGGCCTCGCCGGATTTCACGGCTCGCTGTCGGCCTTAACCTCCGCCGCAGCTCCGTGAACCTGAACACATCCCGACAGATTTCACTTTGATCTGAGGCTGTCTCACACACTTTCACCGCCGAGCCGCAGAAAGGCCTCTAATGATCCAGGAATTATCCGCTAATTATCCGCACACAAAAGTAACCCGAAGCGCACGCGCGCGAACAGAAGCGGACATGTCGAGAGCGCGCGAACGACGGCGGGCCTAATGTTGAGGTAATCAGAAAGGATTAATTAATTAATTAATTATAAATTAATAATAACAACAACAATAAAATAAAAATTTAATAATAATAATAATAATAATAATAATAATAATAATAATAATAATAATAACAACAACTGGGTGTATTATTTTAAGTTGGAGTCAGACTGATTGAGTTGTATTGGAATGACTTGATTTGAATTTTGGACTCGTATATGAATTGGCACACAAATTACTGGCACAATATATCTAAAAAGGAATTAATAATAATAATAATAATAATAATAATAATAATAATAATAATAATAATAATAATAATAATAATAATAATAATGCTCTGGGAACCACCTAACATTTTTTTAGACGATATTTTTTCTTTTGTGCAAACATCACAAACTTAATTTTCAAAAGTAAACATCAGACTCAGAGTGAAAGAGTAAATTATTACAGATGACCTTACAGTTACAGGCGGAGTTAGAACACTTGGTAAAATATAAATATAATTTGATGACATAGCGCACCTATATGTCCAGCAGACAGACTATATTTACATTTAACCACAATTTTCTGATATGTTACTTTTCATCTATGACAAGAACATGTGATCATTGCTCATTAAATCCAAATCTTACAATTTCATAATTTTCTATGAATTTAGTTGATAATTATATATATTAATTTGTATGTTAATTTATATGTGTATAATTAATTTAATGAGTATTTAGTTTTTTGTTGGTTTTGAGCTTGTGTTTTAGACCTCAGTCTTATGAGTGATTTATTATCCACAACCATAAGCTTGATTGTAAAACTGCATAAAAAGAACTACCAAAATAACTACTTTTTTGGGTAACAATTCTATCAAACTTAATCTAAGTTGGTCACATCTCTCAAACATTAAGAAATGTTTTAGAGGAAATCTTCAGGCTGCTTGGAAGTTCTCTAAACAGGTTTCTGTAAATACAGACTTTCTCACTAAAATAAAAGCACAAATCGTGTTTGCATACGGCGCCTCTGCCTGAGTACACAACGTGTGTGTTTTGGTTTCTGCGTTTGTCCCTGAGCGGATCAGGTGAGAGGAAGCAGAACAGAGAGAACAATAAGCCTGAAGAGCTGTCTGAAAGTCACAACCCTTCACACCGCGACGACAGGAAAACATTGCCATCTCTGAGATGGAACAACAAACCGAACCAGAACCTCTTCGGAATCTGGATTTATTCATACAGGCCCAAACAGAATGTAGTTTCTTTAATTTCATTTGTTTATTTCTCTCTGGGTTACTGGAGACAGGCCTGTAGAGCTGTGGCCGTTTTTAATCCCAACATTTGTATAAATGGACCTGATATCTGGATCAAAGCTGCGCTGAGGCTGACACTTGGTCGGTTCGGTCCGTTTCTGAGGTTCCGATCTGAGAACAGGTTGTGCTGCTGATCCTCTGCCACCCAGCCTGCTGTTGTAATACGAGCCATATGTTCTCTGTGAGCCAAAGCCAGGGCCGCTCTGGACACAGCGCCGGCGGTGAGGGCAGTGTCAGCGGCGGCGGGCCCCGGGGCCCCCACCATCGTTTCACCAAAGCCCTCAGCCTCTTTTCTCTCGGCTCGCTCCTTATGGAGGAAAATGTCGGCCACAATACGGCGGCCTTCAGCCTCTTTCTTTCCCGTGCCTTTCATTGCCCCACTAGAAAGCCAAGAACAGGGGCCCCAGGGCCACTAAGGCCTTTTGATGGGGATTGGAATTAATTATCTCCAATAACACAATTGTGCTCGGTCAACGAAAAGAGCAAAGAAATCCCCTCCAGAATCAGAGAGACGAGAAGAGAGAGGGAGAGAGAGAGCCCCTGCTTTTCCATTAAAATAATTCAGAGGAAGTTTATTAGAGCTTTGTGAGGTGCTAATATGGATCAGCCGGGAGGTTGGTGGTCCTGAGTGGGGGTGTGGGGGGGAGGGAGGGATGTGTAATTGGCAGAGACTCACTGGTCATTCTGGCTCAGATGGAGGAGAAGTCACTGAAGGGGTTGAACTAAATTTGTTTAAACTGTTAAAATGGCCAAATAGAATCTCACTCATCAAACCTTCAGCACTGATGAGCAGATTCTGTTCCCACTGACGAGCTGCACTGTGTTTTGGTTTTCAGAAATGTTTCACCAACACTGATCACCAATAAAAATGTGAAGGTGTCAGCTGATGCTGTGTGGATGCAGCTCTGCTGGCCCTGTGGGTCCCGTCCTCACAGAGACACACCAACAGCCTGATCTACCTGGAGGATCTGGACTTTGACTGGACTACAGAGGAGATACTTCACTAAGACGGAATTGGAATTAACTAATTATGTAACTTCTGAGAGCGTTTGGTTGGTAAAACGGATTTTATCAAAAGGGCTATTTTTGAGCTTTAAATCATGTTATGTTATTACCTCATCAAAATAATGCCTGTAGTGTTGCTTTAATTCTTTCATGCATATTTGATGAATCCTTTAATGTAACTGAATGGCAAACATTCAGTTATACAAGACGGCTGAGTGGCTCTAGCTCTGCCTTCAAGGTGCAGCTCTTCCTCAGAGTGCAGTTTCCACCTCACAGAGCCCATCCACCCCCAATTACTCCCTCACTCAGCTCCTTCAGACTAGCCTGCAGCAATTAGCAAACAACTTTTGGAACTGTGCATCTGCTGAGCTCATTGTAGGAGCTACTTCTCAGAGCAACGCTAAGTTAGTAGAGGAGCCATGTTGTGATGGCTTCCTGAAGGCAGAGCTTCAGAAAGAGCACAAGTTTCTTAAGGAGACAGAGGCCCAATTTCAACGCATTATATTAAGAAATCAAATTTTTTTTAAGTCATGTTTGATACACATGGCATTTTTACAACTGAAGGTAACTTTATTTTGTTTGTAACGTTTGTAACGTTTATTGTGTTGTAAATTGGGATGATGTGGTTAGAAAACGCATAGTACTGCCCCTTTAAGTGGCTTCAGAGTAAAGGAAACGGAAAGCATTCAAACCTAATTTTTTTAGTGTAAAATGTTTAAGTGCTAAATTAACTTCAACTTTAAGGTGTTTCTGGGAAATGAAGCATTTCTGCTCTGGTTTTATGAACGGGACTGATTCTAGACCTCAGGATGAAATCTGGATCTGTTTGTTATGTAAAGTGATAAGTGAAGATGATTTTTGATTGATTTGATTGTCAGCAGTTCCAAAGCATATTCCAATGAAGATCTTTGTTTCTATATACAATATAGTCTTTGAGTTGCTTTGTTAATGGACAGTTTATATCTAAAGTCTTTTTCTGAAGACATAAGAAAGTCAAAACATGTCAGATTTAAAACAAATAACAAAACCTAAAGATCTTATTTTCCAGCATGTTTTAGGGATTCATTTAGGAAATATTTCACAAAATCAAATCCTAGTTCTTATCTTGGAGTGGGAGAAAAGACCAAACCGTGTGTGATTTCTCTCTTGCTGGTTTTTCTCTCAGTGGTGTTAACAGGAGACCTTGAGTGGACAGAGAGGTGATGCAGTGGAACACTAACAGGATAAATAAAAGCTCTTTGTTAAATCATAATCTGATCGTCTACAGTTCAATTCATTTCTACAGAATCAATTCGAAGCAAATGTTGTCTGAAGGCACTTTAGAGAAAAAGTCGGCCCAGTTCAGTCACACACACTTTCCAGTTGATTCCAGTTATGAGATGCAGTGAGCTCAGTTCATTATTCAGTTTGGTTTAAAAAGTTTCTACCAACAGAAACCCAGCAGACTGACCTGAACGTTCACTTTTCCTGGACCAACATGTTGCAACAACCGTTTGCGTTGTCGTGCGTTGTGACTTTAAAGCAATCCCTCACACCGAGTATGCATGTAGGAACAGTGGGGAGGGAAAACTTCCCTTTAACAGAAAAACCTTCAGCAGAACCAGAATCTGGTACAGTGTCACCATCACTGCCCAAATTGAATCACAGCATCAGCTGGACTGGAGAAGAGACTGTTCAGCAAGCGTTCTGATTCTCAACCCAAAGTTGTTAGAACGGATCTAAACAGCTTAATGGAGGAGCATTGTTATGAAGAGCTATTGTTTGGGAGAGCAGAAGCTTCTTAAAGAGACAGAGGCCTAATTTCAAGGTGTTAAATTGCAAAGTTTAACACCTGGTTTAATGTTGCATGTATCACAATACGTGCAACATTTTTTATGCCAACTGAAGGCGATGTAGTTCCTTGTGATATAAATAAAATGTCACCATGTGCCTGGAAAACACACAACACATCCCTTTAAATTAATCGTCATCAATGTGATTAAATAAAAACTAAGTACTTGTTTTTTAATCATTTCTAAGGTCTCACTCATTCAGTTACTTTGAAAGTCATTTAACTATTTCATGCTGCAGTGCATCATGTTCCTTCATTATATGTTATTAAATTTTGTATTTTTAGATCAGAGACAATAACAACCATAACTACACTCTTGTTGGTGATATTGGAGGTTTATCATGACTTCATGCTGTCATCTCTTCCACCATTAACACTGATAAAACTGGAGACGCTGTTCAGAATTGAACTCTTTCGTTCCCCTTTGACCTCTGACCTCAGAGGTAAAGTCTTCGTCTCCAGAGGGTTCTGCTCGTCCTCACTGGGAGCAACGTTTGTTTTGTGTTGCAGAGTTCAGGCAAAAGAAACCTGGAACATCTATTGTTACTCTGGAAGCGACGTTGACTTCACATAAACAGAAATAAACTATTTATGGGCTCAGCCTGGGTATCAGCTGATGGTGATGGAGACGCTGGAGATCTGTTCTCATGTCTTTGTTTTGACATGAGCGCCATCTGAATGTTATTGCAGAGTTAACACACACCACAAAGATCAATGACTTACACACACATGCGCGCACACACACACTCCCAGGTGGCATCAGAAGTTGGAGCTCCAACAAACTGAGTCTTTCTTGAGAACAAGCAGATTAACGGCCGCAGGATTAAGAGCAGGACACCCAAGTCGACAACAAGTGGTCTGCTATCGCCATGGTAACCAGCCCATAGCGGGAGGCAACCCGCCCCCCTTTTTATGAGCCACACATCACAACTGATGAAAATCCCGTCTCTCTGATATCTTCATTAAAGGAGTTCCTCAGCTGAAGCCAACTTTTTCATTTCTAACTTGTGTTGCCAACCTGGAAGCGTTCTGATCTTTATTAAACTCTTCATTCTCCTGTCATCTGCAGTTTACAGCGCTTTAATAATGCAACTGATGGAACAATCACTGACGGAGAAAATGCTTTAAAGGTCATCTGTGGTATTAATAAAATGATCACAAAATGCAAACGAATGCACTTAGATGACTTAAAAAGATCAAAAGGACAGATTAGATTTCAGTATTTCTGGGTCATATTAAATATCTATTGATAATTAATAAAACCCACTTTGATTATATTCTCGTTTCCAATGTCTAACTCGGAACATTTAGTCGGATACAATTCAGTTTTATCTCTGCTGTTATTTTTATTTTCAGCAGCGTTGATGTTGCTGCATTTAATTTATGCCTTTTGCTTTCTTCAAAACCTACTGAAAAACGAACATGATTCCCTAGTAACCAAAACAATGAACATTATCACTGATGTTAAAGTGACTATAAAAGTATTCAATCCCTTGGATGAGTTACATTTTTTATTGCTTTTACAAATTAATCATGATCGCAAAATGTAGCTTTTTTGACATCAGAATCAGGAGGGAAAAAAATCATTAATATCAAAATGTTTTCTGCAAAAACAATTACAAATAAAAAAATATGAAACATAAAATAGGAGCTTTTTAAATACCAGGTGTTTGCCAACTGCTGCTGGCTAGTCTGAAGGAGCTGAGTGGAGGTGCTGCAGGAGGGGAGGGGCTGAGGAGGAGCTGTGTCCCGGAAGGCGGAGCTAGGTCCAACCAGGCATTTTCCACAGCTGAATAATGGTTGCCATGGAGACTAAAGGATTTCTCAAGAATGCATGAAATGACCAAAGGTATGTTTTTGTGATGTGAGAATAACATCATAGTATGATGTAAAGCTCAAAACAAGTTAATTTTACCTTATTTTTTCATTCTTTACAGAATCAACAAACAAACTGAAGTGTGTCACCCTGTGTGTACAAGTTTCACATTTACACCTATTTATGGAAATAAATACTTTTTGTTTTGTATATTACAATTTATTCAGAATCACCTGAACAACCTGGCAATAATAAAGCTCACATCTCTTAGTATCAAGTTCTGATGACATAATCACATTTATTTAATTTTCTGCCTCCAGTCAAGGAGAGAAAAACACACAGGATAAAAAGTAAAGGTGCTCAGTTTTCCAGCTGAGAACACTTCCACATCCAAAACAAGTAAAGGAAACAAAGACAAACGTGTTGCTTCATTTCTTCTGCTGCTTCCACATGTGACCAAGTTTTAATCACAAAAAGTAGAAAAGCTTCAACAATACAAAAATAGTAAACAAACCATCAGTTTGGTCACATAAAAAGGATCTGACGAATCAGACGACGGCACGGAGACTTCCTGCTCCAACTTTCTTCCTCAACACTTCCACCAAACGCTCCAACCTGAGGAGGAGGAAGAGGAGGAAAAGGAGGGTTACAGAGGGGACGATGAATCCTGCAGACCTGAGTGGGAGTGGACAGGAGAACATCTCAGCTAGTTAGTGCTGCGCTGCAGCAAAGCATGCACCGCAGACGGAAAAGTCCACTTTACAACCGTCAATGAGAATATTAACTGCAGAGAGATGTTGATGTGACTGCATGTGTGTGTGTGTGTGCGTGAGAGAGAGAGGGGGAGAGAGAGAGAGAGCTAGAGAGAGAGAGAGACGGAGAGAGGTTTGGATGACCTTCTAACAATCAGCGAGGTTCTCTCCCTTTCCTATTCAAATTAAACTCCTCATTTGTAATAAGCAGCAGATTTGACTCAGTCCTTCCCATCAGAGAGCAAACATTCCTCTTCACAGCCCAGAAACTTGGAAGGCACTTCCCACTCCTCCCCCCTTCTACTACGCTCCCCCCGCTGGCAGCCAAATTACTGCAGAAAGCCCCAGGTTTGAGCCCAGGAGGACAGCGCAGGACGCAGACGGAGGACTTAAGCTGTTTTCATCAACGATCTCATCCCTTCATCTTCAGGTTGATGAGCTGAGAAGCAGCAGAAGCAGGAGAAGAAGAAGAAGAAGTCACGTTCAACCGGAGCATTTTCCCTTTTCCTGAATCCAAATCTGCAAGGCTTAGTTCTCTCCAGATCATCTTGGCTGCAGGGACACTCGCGCTGTAGTCTGCTGGATATGAGTCATCAGAGCCAAATCTCCTTAGTCCCACGTACTTAACCGGTCTTTGAACACCTCCGGAGTCTCTGAGGGAAACTGTTGCTCCATCAACAGGAAGCAGTTGGTTCCCACCAGACACTCCCTCCATAATCAGGAACGTTTACATTAAAACGCCGTTCTGTGAGGTCATTATTACCTAGGGGTGCACCGGGTACCCAGAAATCAGCCTCAGTTTCCTGATCAGCCGATTCAAGTGAAGCCGATCTTATCTAGCTCGACAGACGTCTGAGAATCAGCCACTGACCTTCATCACTCTGCCACGACAGACCTGCCCACTGGGTTATGTCTGCATATTTGCAGTTAACAATATTCACTTCACTGTTACCAACTCAGCAACTTTCTTTTTAGTATTAGTATCAATTTTCTTTATTAAAGATCAGTGATCAACCAGAAAACTACAATCGGTGCATCCCCATTACTATGGACTGCTGGGTGAACATCTCCCCTCTGAGTCCTGGAACAGACAGCAGCAGGTCAGTCCATTAACAGCTGCTGGAGGAAACATTCAGCTGGACTTTGGGTCACATGAGGGTCAGATGGTGATGCTGCACCATAAATAACCTTTACAGATTTAATCAAGAAAAAAAGAATCATTTTCCAACCTTCTTCCCATCTGTCTCTACAAAGACAAGCATCTCCATAGAATGATGCTGCCACCACCATGTTTCAGAGGGTGTGATTTGTTCAGAATAGTTTTATTTAACATATATTTGATTGCTCCCAAAGGGAAATCAAATGTTGCTGTAACTCCCGTCATGTCCTGTGGGCCACAGGGAGCTCCAGTAGCACTCAGTCTGGCAGTGAATCTAAAGAGGTTTTACAGACGGCTGCTTGTCCTGACATGCTAACAGCTTTGTTTCCAGTTTTCTACAGTAAAATGTTCTGGATGACGGCATCAGTGTTGGGAGCACTGCTGATTCAAATAATTTGCTTTCCTGCAAAAGATCTGATGCTGTTTGTTCTCCAACATACGTGTGAAAGCAGCTCCACTGTAAGACGAGGCCCAAGAGTGGACCGGGTTCTGGTTCTGATGGAGGTCTGCCCTGGTTAAAGGACATTTCTCTTTCCACTGTTGCTACATGCAGCATGTATGAGGGATTGCTTTACGTCACTGTCACCATGCAATCTGCTGAGTTTCCTTAGAAAACATTATAGACAGTTTGAATAATAATCTGAACTTGACTGCATCATCTGATAATTTATTTATATTTTTGTCATTTCAAGACACTTAAAAAAACATTTCAAGTCAGTCACAATATCAAATGATGTGTGGTTTGCACTGTTTGCAGTTTGTTAACTGCATAACTGCACTGTTATCAAACAATGCAGAAAGCTCAGTTAGTTATTCAAGGTCGTTTAAAAGGTTTCCAAGGAAACCAGCAGATTGCATTGAGTTATTGTTTCACAGCTTTCACTCCTCCATAATGACGACTGCTTTGGTTGGTTTTGCAGCAATCCCTCATACTGAGCATGCATGTGGCGACAGTGGAGAGAAAAAACTCCTGCAGAACCAGAATCTGGCTCAGTACCAGCAGCCACCTGTCACGAATGAGAAGACAGAGCAGAATGGACATGATCAAAATTTTCAGATTAAAAAAACCCCCAACTGAATTGAGTTATAAAATATTGATCAGCTGACATCAAGTGGAATGTTACAAAATAAACAGAATCCTGTGATTTAATGAAAATCACAGGATTTCCGGAGCTGCAGAGAAAATAATAAAACTACAGAACAGGTGAAAATAGAGCAGATGTGGTCAGAGTTGTCAGACTGTTGTCGTCTCAGCCTGATGGGGTGAGGAAGCAGCAGGCAGTGAACAAATCTAAGAAAAACAGAACAAATCGACTAACCTGCGAACTCTCTCACTGGCTTCCTGCTCAGCCGCCTGGCTGCGCTGGAGTTCGGCCACAGTGTCCTCCTTCTCCCTGGACAGCTGCTGAAGCTGCACCACTAGAGACTGGACCTGGGAGGAGGACAAGTCCTTCTGGTCTGCAGAAGACTCAGCAGGAAGTGACATCTGGGATGGAGTGGCACAGTCCTGAGAGCTGACGGAGGAGGAGGAAGATGGAGAGGAAGAATTGGGTCACGGTTGGTTAAAATATTTATCTCAATAAATCTTCAATAACAGCCTGAATTTACTGTCTCCTTGAGTCAAAATCCTGCTAAAATGATTCCAGGGTTTTGTTATTTATTGACTTTTAATGCAATGTTTTCACATCTTTTGAACTTTTCCATGCGACAGACTGGCGACCTGTCCAGGGTGACCCCGCCTCTCGCCCGAAACGTTAGCTGGAGATCGGCACCAGCAACCCTCCCGACTCCATTAAGGGACAAGGGTGTAAAGAAAATGGATGGATGGATGGATGAACTTTTCCATGATGTTTTGGTCTGATTTTATATGACAGACCAATACAAAGTGTTTAAGAACTGCCAAGTGGACAGAAAATAAAATTTTGTACTGAACAATTGTACAGAACAATTTCTGGAAATTATGGCATGCATAAAATAAAAAACTAAAAGAAAAAAACATACCTTAATACACACTGTTCAGTTGAACAACTGATCGAACTTTGTCAGATTTACATTCAGCCCAACACTACACACTGAATGTTGAATTTAACATGTTGGATATATAAGTTGTTTTAAAGCAGAGCTTTTATTTTCTTCATCTGGACTGACAGCGAAAACAAAATGTCTTCCTGCTCCGCCTGCTTTCTGCAGCCTCTTCAGGTGTCTCTGCAGGCGTTCAGCAGCAATCCTAGTAATTTATGGAGGCTCACATTTTCATCAGCATAGTCGGACTCGCTCCTCATCTTTATTCTGTTTCACTTTGCCGCAGCTGCTTTGCTCAGAACTGGACTCGAACCCCTCCAAGAAATCCTCCAACTGATCTTAAAGCCCAAAACACACCTCTCTGTGGCTCAAATCTGCCTCACAACGTCTTATCTAATTACTGTTTGTTTGTCATTCTCATTGCTGGCTGTTTACTTCTGTTATTATTCTACAGGTTATCCAGATTCCTCCAGTCACCAGTCGACTGGCTGTATTTGGACTGAGATGAATCAAAGCATCACTTTTGTGTTTCTTATCATTCCTCTACCCAAAGATTCTCTGACACTTTAATTGAATATTATTTATGGAGCTGAGAAAAACTATCTGGCTCCGTATAGACTTCCTCTGGTTTTGCTTTAAAAGGCCAGTATTGTTTACCAGGCACATGGTGCCATGTTATAATGTAATCAAGTAACCGTTACCTTCAGTCGTTATAAAAGGATATATATATCACGTATGACTTAAAAAAAATTTGACTTCATAATCTAACGCCTTGTAACTGGGCCTTTAAAAACTGATGTGTTTTGTGAAACTCCGCCTTCAGGGAGTCACCACAACTATTAACCCTTTAACAACATTTTTACCAGCTTCATTACAGAAGCAGCTGGTGTAATGAACTCAGCAGGAGTTTGCTAATTGCTGCTGGCTAGTCTGAAGGAGCAGTGTGGGGGAGTAATGGTTTTGGTTCATCTTAGTCCAAATGGAGGGACGCTTGAAACTGCAGAGGAGGAGCTGCATCTCGAAGGTGTGGCTACGTCCACCCAGGTGTTTTACAAAGTTGAATAATATGCATGAAAGAATGAAGGCAACGTTACAGCTATGTTTTGTTGAGGGAATAACATTATGACATGATGTGAAGCTCAAAAAAGTCAATTTTACATAACACTACCCCTTTAATTCATTTTAATACCAGACAACCTGAGTGAATGCTACATGTTTTCAAATTATGATTTTATTTATTAAATAAAATAAAGTTTTTCAGACCAGCAACATTTATACACAGTCCAGTCACATTAATGTGACCATCTGTCAAAAGCCAGAATAACCACCTTTCGCAGAGCGAACTGCTACGAGACGTGCAGGAAGAGAGTCACTTAGGTCCCTGAAGGTCTTCTCTGGGATGTTGAGCCATGCCGACTCTAATGCCGTGGCCAGCTGCGCTAGATTACGCGGTTGAGGATCCATGGCGCGAACAACTCGATCGAGATGGTCCCACAGATGCTCGATTGGGTTTAAGTCAGGTGAGTTTGCTGGCCAGGGGAGGACGGTAAACTCATCCTGGTGCTCTTCGAACCACGCACGTACACTGGCAGCTGTATGGCACCTCGCATTGTCCTGCTGGAAGATGCCATCATCCTGAGGAAAAACAATGCGCATGTAGGGGTGGACATGGTCCGCAAGGACAGATGCGTACTTGTATTGATCCATCGTGCCTTCCACAATAATCAGTGAACCCAGAGAATGCCAGGAAAACATTCCCCAGACCATAATGCTCCCGCCTCCAGCTTGGACCGTTCCTGCAATGGTTGCAGGGTGGTTCCTTTCAGAGGTTTCACGCCTTATACGCCAACGTCCATCTGTCCGATGGAGCATAAAACGCGATTCATCTGAAAACGCTACCTGTCGCCACTCAGTGGACGTCCAGCTGCTGTACTGGCGTGCAAATTCTAGCCTTCGTCGTCGATGAACACCAGTCAGCATAGGTGCACGAACCAGGCGTCCGCTTCGGAGGCCCAGACGCAGCAATGTTCGCTGAATAGTGGTTTGGGAGACACTTGTGGTAGCCCCTTGGTTCATTTTAGTGGTCAGTTGCTCAACGGTAGCCCGTCTATCTGCCCGAACGCATCTCCGCAACCGTCGTTCGCCTCTGTCATCTATGGCCCGTGGTGCACCACATTTGCCACGTCGTTGATTTTGGACAGTCCCATTTTGCCATGCACGGTACACTTTTACCACGGCGGCACGCGAACAGTTCACAAACTCAGCCGTTTCGGAAATGCTTCCACCCTTGGCCCGAAAGCCAATGATCATGCCCTTTTGGACGTCGGATAAATCGCTTCGTTTCTGCATTACGCCAACGATTGAAATGTTTTCCGAAGCCCACACACACCCTTTATATACGCTCAACTGCACTGTGCTGCCACCTGCCTTCTGTGATTGGTTATTTAACTCTGAAGTGGAAAGTACGTGGTGGTCACATTAATGTGACTGGACTGTGTATAAGAAATGAATTTCCTCCAAAACCTGATAATTGGTTCCTCCACAAGGTAAGCAGGGTTTTCAATCACTGAGCAGGAATTTCATTAAACAGTTAATTCAGCTATACTGAAGAGGTTTTGAGCATATCTGGCTTGTTCACAGTCACAAAAGAAAATCTCAATTGGATTTAAGTCTGAACTTTGACTAGGTCACTCTGAAATCAGGTTTTGTTCAACTATTCAGAAATGGCTCTGTTGGTGTGTGTTGGATACCTGTCCTAGTGTGCAGTTGACCTCAAGTTCAAGGTCAGTCATTCTTCTTTATGCTGCTTCCATTAAAACATTATGCTACCAGTACCATGTTTGAGGATCATCAATAAGTCTCTCTTACTAGTGAATCCTGAACTCTGACATTAACCGAGGAAAGTGAAGCTTTCCTCGGTTAAGGAAAGCTTCACTTTCCTTAAAGTGAAGCTTTAAGGGTCATTCTGTGACCTCTTGGATGAATTGTTGAGTTCTTGGAATCATTCTGGCAGACTGCCAACTCTTGGGAATGTTCTCCATTGTTCCACAGTCTCTCCATTTGTTGTCACTGCTGTTCTCTGATTTGTAACTTTGCTCTCCACACTAGTGGATTGAAATGAGTTTGATTCTTGTGTCATTTATGACTGATTTGTCATTTTACCCTACTTCATGTTGTCAGATAGGTTGTGTTTATGGAATGTTTTGACTCTATGGGTCTGGTAGTGATCAGTCCTGTGTGTGGATCATGAAACTCAACCAAAACAAAGTCAATCAGTCATTTTATGATTTAACAGGACGAGTTGTTTCCCATAGATCCAGCTTGGCTTTAGTAGCTTTTACCAAAAATCTTTTTTTTTCTGATTTTACTCTATTTCTGATGTTAAAATGTGTTTAACACCACACCACCTTCTATAGCACAAAGTGGATGAAACAGGAGTTATCTCTCATTTTTTAAAACACAGAGCTTTAGAGAACAGACAGCACTAACTGAACACACACTGAAGCTGTGTGTTTGTTGCCGTCAGACAGGTTTCTGTTTGAACATGTACACACTCCCTGACTCCAAGTCAAACTCAAGTCTTGGTACTGAATCCTGATAACATGTCTTCAAGCACAGCGTAGCTGAAGGTCACTAATGTGGACTGGAGAGGTAAACAGCAGGTGGAGCTAATTCTCCACTTGGTACTGTTGTTATCAGTGATTTCCCAAAGTTTGCAAATCCTCCGGACATCATCCTGGATCAAAAATAAAAACATATTCTCCTTTTAAAGCTGTGAAAGCGCTTAAAACGTCTCTTGATCGGTAACTTGGTTGCCATGTTGACAAATAGTTCAAGTTTTTTTAATATATGGATTAAATGTTCTGATTAACAGCAAGAAAACCCCCCACTAAAACCGATTTTGTTAAATCGGTTTATTTAAAGGGGCAGTACAATGTATTTTCCAGGCACATAGGGCCATTTTATAGTACAATCAATTAACAATGTGACCTTCAATTGTTATAACAATGTTGTTTATAAAACATGCCATAAAAGAAATTTTACTTTGTAACTTAACGCCTTTAAATTGGGCCTCTGAGCCTTTAAAATCTCCTGCTCTTTTTGAAACTCTGCCTTCCACTGAACACAAATCTAAAACAAAAATTTATAACATAACTGCAGTTGTTTAAAGCAAAAAGCCAATGATTATTTCTATAGTTATCAAGTGCTGATAATAACCTGCCAAATCCCAGAAATTTGAATGTGATGATTCCCAGCAAAATCTGGCTTTTATATGTGGAATACTGATTGTGGAGAAATGCACGTTTTTGTAATTCCACTGTACAACAAGTAGATATCAGCAGGCTAATCAGTCAAGCTATCTGCTCAGGCAGAGCCTGCTGTCAGCTGCTTAACTTACATGCCGTTTGCACTTTGCCAACTGAAGTTTTAAAACTACTTTAGCTAAAGAAGAGTCATGAGTCATTTTCTGGTTTTGAAAAACAAGCCCAGAAAATGTATATTTAAGGTGTGTGCAAGGGATGTGAAACACATTTGAACTGAGTCGGACCAAGATTCTAATTTCTTCCACACTGGCGACTTTAAATGTTACAATGTCATAAAATCCCATTGCTGTCAGAAAATGTCAACACAAAGAAAAATCTGAAATCAGGGAAGAGTCTTTACACAGCAGGGACCTTTTACTGTTATTAAGGCTGCAGTATGTAACTTTTACAAACATTTTTCTTGTACATATTTGTTAGAACTGTCACTGTGTCAAGACAGAATAACATGAGAGATGCTCTGAAACTAAAGTCAAGTGCTTCTGTTTTCTTTTAAATATGGTGTAAACTAATCATTAACTGATGAACTGATTAGAAAAAACATGAAGAGCCAAAACAACCATTAGCTGTCCTGTCTGGTCTGATCTGTCCAGGGAAGAACGTTTCAGACATCGACTGATTTATAGAATCTGAAACATGTTTTAGATAATAATAAAGGAGAGGATGTACTTTCTGAAAAAAATCAGTTAGTTTGTCAGTTAGTTTGTCAGGCTCACAGCAAAGTCCCAGACAGCAAGAGCAACAATTGTTCTTGTTGCTCGTCACTAACCTGTGATCGGCTTGTAATGCCTGGATCTGAGCCTGGAGCCTCTGTTTGTCGTCCAGAGCTGCGTCTCTCTCCTTCTGCAGCCTCAGCAGCTCCTCCTGCCCACATGAAACACATGGCAGTCAGACATAACTGTCCTGAGCACAGTTGCTTAAAGTGATAACGCTTTAATTAAATGACGGCTTTTCTGCTCCGTCGCCCATATTCTGAGTGAAAAACAGAAAAATGCATGTGTGGGTCCACAGGCGTACAACAACACTCCACAGAGTGTGTGTTTATGCTTTTAATGTGCGTTCCCACCGAGCAGCAAGGAGATCAAGTTCTGGATAACTATAGGACTGACTGTTTAAATAAAGGCTTAATTAACTAACTCACTGACTAATTCATCAACATAAATGTCAACACACCTGATAATGAGGACTGTGTTTACATGAGCTCCTGATCCCATACCACAACATGACTGCAGCCTCCTGCACCACGTCTGCAGGTGCATTTAAGGACACAGTGGGGAGTGGGATAGTAGAGGTTTGTGAACAGAGGAGTGGGTTTGTATTTACTAAAGTCTGATAGAAAGTATGAAGCAGCAGCTGAAAACAGATTCAGAATGATGTGGTTTATTTATGGTACTGCAGCTAACCTTTATTGACCTACATTAACATTAAATGCTGAAAAGTTTCAGTGAATGAACCCCATGGAGAGATCAGTCTGAACTAATGGCTCTGGTACTGGGTTAAAACAGGAAACTTTTGAATTTGAAGGAAATTACAAACAAAAACAACAAAACTATGAAAATGTTCTCACCAAGTTTTCTGGCATTGAGCAAATAGAAATAATTTAAGTAATTCTAACTAAGATAAAACAAGAAATATTTGGTTTGATTTAACTTCAGACAGCAGGGAAAAGAAAGAGTTTGTATTTTTTTATTTAGTGTATGTAAATATCTGATTTCAGCTGTAACTTACTGGTCTCTCCAGGTATGTCAGGGTTTTACAAAACTGGGTTCTAAAGCATCACATTTCTGTCTCATCTCTCTTATGGATTCAAGTTCTTCTAATAAAATGTGAGTGAGTGGAGTTTGGATCAGAGCCGTTTTCCATTCGCTCCTCTCCACCTGGTCACTTTCATTTCTCTTGTTTACAAGAAAGTCAGCAGGCGCCTTGGAATATTATGGGCTGAAAATGATCAGATGCTGGACATTCCTCCTACTATAATAATGTTCCTTTAAAAGTAATGCTTGCATAAACAGAAGTCTGTTAACCAGCTAATGTCAGACAGTCTGATGTCAGAGACCATAGATGGCAACGAGAAGCATCTCATTGAATTTTCCATGAGGTTAAATACATTCTTCCAATGATAAATTCATAAAGATTAGGCATTAAAATGTGAACATTTCACATCAGTGTTGCGTGGTGCCGACCCACCGTCCAGGATGGCCACACAGCACTTCCTCTACACTTCCTGATTTGGCTTCAGTCTAGGCATTGGTCCAACCATTTCGTTTTATTTATGACGCTGGTTTGCAGTTGTTAAGTTTAACTTTGTGCATGTTATTTTATTGAAGAAGATGCTGAGTCAGCTGGTTTCTCTCCAGATAATTGTTTGTAGAATCAAAGCGGGTTGGTGCTCAGAGATGAGGATGACGTCCAGGCAGGAAAAGACAACACTACAGATACAACTTTTTCAGAATACCATCCCTTTAATATGCCTCATCATGTGTTACCTGGCTTTAAATACTCAAATACTGTAAACTTCCGAACATTAAGACAACATGAGCACAAATAATAGAGAAAGTAAAATATTACCAAATTCCAACAGGTCTCCCACACCTGCTCCACCCCCACTCCACTCATCAACTCTGCTGTGGGTGTTAAACCCGTCAGCTGACTCTTCCAGGACGCAGAGTCCCACTGTATCTTTGGTAAAAGTGCGTCGAGGTCGACTCCAGCAGGGATTACAGGCCTGACCCTGACCTCCTCCTCTTCCTCCTTCTCTATTCTAATTAAAGCCTCCGAGGTCTGAGAGTTTAAAGTGAGACATCAAAAGAGGAACCAAACCCAGAGAGTCAATATGTGTCTTTTCCAGCCGGGCCAGAGGAGACGCTTCAAAAGGACTGCCCGCCTTATTAATCAGAATCATTTCCAAATGAGGTGATCAGTAAGCAGGAGTGACACAGAGCTGACCTTTAACATGAGGAGTTAAGGTCAACGAAAGAAAGGAAGAGTGGTGGGAGGAGGTAATAAAAGTACTGTGCTGGGACCTTTGACATGATGAGGGCAGATTAGAGAGGCAGGGGGAGAAAAGGGGGAGGAGAATAAAATGATGGCTTCTTTATTGGCCATGTGAGAGGGAGAGGAAGAGGATGGGAGGAGAAGTTGGAGCTGATGGAGCTGGAGGGGTTAGGAGGAAGGAAGGACAGAACAAGGGAATGTTCTTTGACCTTTAACAAGAAGAGTTGAGGTGAACAGGAGAGGACATTAAGGAGGGGGAAAGAGCTCATTCAGGCTGTGGAAATGAGGTGAGAATGAGCTTAATATCATAAGCCTTTTTTACACATGAAGACCACATAATCAGCTGCAGACTTTCTGCTCAGAGTCAGACAGAGCGGGAGCCAGGACCAGAGAGGTGCAGCCATCACAGAGAGAGACGGAGGGTAACCGAACCCACAGAACGCAGCTTCAGATGAGCAGTACAACGCCAAAACTACAGCAAGACGCAGACACAGCCCTGACAGCTGTTTGGTTTCTGTGACTTCCTGGTGATGGGGTGGGGGAGAGGGAGGGGCACAGGGACCCACTTCAGGTCACCTCTGGTTATGGTTTTTAGGGTAGCCCATGAGTGGTACAGTTTGTCCCAAAGCAGAATCCTGAAGCCGTCCCATAAAAACATAAACCCCGTCCATGAACTGTCTGCATAACATCAAAGTCATACAGCATTCCTATTGACCTTAAAGTTGCTCAAATTTGAGCTACGAAAAATTTGCTTAAAGGAAACATCAATTTTGGAAAAAAAACCCAAAAAAAACAAAAAAAAAAAAACCCCGCAAGTTTTACAATAAAAAGTTTTGGCGCTCGGATGAGGCGTTTTGTTTTTTTGGCTGCATTGAAATTAATGCATTTCACAAAAACTGCAATGGTAATACGTTTTTTCGCATCACAATCTGATAACTGGTGGAAAACACTAAGACAGGAAGTGGTAGGAGGATGATGGATGACCAGCCAAACTGCTGCTTAACTTTAACTTTTTACTAGTTGAAAGGAACTGATGAAATATAAGGTTTGTTGTTTTTATTCTGTCAGAGATACGGTTCACCACTGCATTATACTGTAGGGATGAACATTAAGACAGAGATTAGGAACAGACTCTAAATATTGGAATATCCATAAAAGTGCGAAGTAAAGCCAAAACATTTGGGAGAATATCATTTCAGTTCATGTTGCCCTGTAGTTCTGAAGGGTTCATCAGTTTGCTAACAGCATAACAGTTTTTCATATGTTATGCTGCATATTTAAGACCCATGCATGGAGAAGGTCTTTAACCTACTGTATTTGTATTAAAATAGTGTAAAAATATGGTTCTTTGTTCTGAGAGCTCTCTAAGAAATAAGGTTGTCACCAAACTGACTGGGTGGAATTTTGGATCACTTTGAAAATTCGTCAGTTTTGCATGTAGAACGAAGAAACCTCATTTCATCAAACTCCGGATTGCCTTATGAGCTTCTTTTTTAAATTCTGAATCCACATTTTAATTTTTTTCCTGCAGGTTAAACCTTTTTGAGGATTTTTAATCACGCTAAAGATAATTTTTCTTAGACAGGTCATGTGCTGAAAGGTCACATGACCTTTCACAGCTTAATTACATTTTTTACCAATCTGATTGGTTGCTTAATTTGCGTCATCAGTGTTTAACATTTGGCCAAAATGAGAAGCTTAAAACAAATACTGAGTAACATTTTCACTTGTTGTAGCTCTTATGGACGGCGCCATGTTTGAATGGAGTGTTAAAGGGATTTATATACAGACTCAGCCAAACTTGGTGTCCATTTTCTGTTTACTGGTAAAGTTTAACCAGCATTTTGTTTAAAATATCCAGATATTCCATAGGATACATAATGTCATGCACTCTAACAAGATCCTCATGGACCATCGAAAAAGAAACGGGCTCACAGCATCACAGGATAAGAACAGTAAATTGTGGGATTCCTGAAGGAGCAGCTCTTTTACTTCATATCTATGAACTTTCTGTAGCTCACTTTACAAAATATCACAACATCTTCTAACATATTTATGCAGATGAGTCACAGCTTGACATCTCTGTCACCTCCTGACTCTAGTTTACTAAAGTCACCAGCGATTTATCCATAATTTAAATGAGTGCATGAGTCAGAGTTTCTACTAGCAAGTAAGACAGAGGCTTTTGGTTTTGGTCCAAAACATAGAAGAACAGAGATCAGCACTCAACGAGACACAGACACCACAGAGCATGTATGAAACCACAGTGCTCAACCAACACAAAAAACATAGTAAATCAGCTTACCATCTTCTTAAAACACTGTGTGTATAAAGGGTTTCCTGTTAAAACAGGGTTCAGAATAACTACCACATGCTTTTATTTTTAGTAGATTAGAATACAGTAACAAGGTCTGCCATGTGTACTAGTATTTAAATTAAAAAAAATAAATAAAATAAAAACCCGGTAGGCAGGTGGCAGCTCATCCAAAATGGTGCTTTCAGATTCCTGAACACAGCCAGTAAAATGGATCCCGTAACAACCAGTTCTCCAATCACTGCTTTGACTCTGTTTTCTCTTGGGCTGAAATCCAAGTATGAACCATCCACACTGCAGTCAGAGCAGTTTCAACCAATAATGGTTCAGAAGCAGCTCTGAACTAGTGGGTCTTAGCCTCCATTTAAAGGAACTCAATGTTTCAGCTGTTTTGCTGTTTGGAAGTTTGTTCCAGATTTGTGGTGCATAGAAGCTGAATGCTGCTTTTCCGTGTTTAATTTAAAATGTAGGTCCTATTTGAGCTAAACTTAAATATTTGTGGTCATTTAAGCCCATCTTTCCTCTCAAGCCCATCTTTCCTCTCATGCAGAGCATCATCATTGATGATGCTCTGCATAAATAAACTCGGCTGACTATTCTTAGTCGGGAGCAAGAAGTGTTCCTCAACAAATTCCTCAATTTGTTGCACAAAAACCCGAGTGTCAGTTGAGGCCACAGTTTAATTCAGGTTACATCACGTCTTGCAACTTCTAAAGGCATCTCTGCTCAAGTACTCCTAAATAATGGTCACAAGCTTCAGGTATGTGGTCCAGGTCTGGTATCAACACATACCGTTAGGTCACGGTAAATTGTGCTGCATCATTTAGTTTGATTTGAAACTTTAGGTTCAAGTTGGTTCAAAGGCCTGATTTAAAAGTTCAGCCAGGAATTGTGGTTTGTGATTTGGGCTGCAGGATTTCAGCAGCTCACTGAGTGTCTGGCGTTAATTTGATGGCAGCTGCTGATGTTTCTGTGTGAAATTAAAATGCTCTCCCGGTTCTAATCCCCCAGAGCCCAGCCTAATTAACAGGCTTGAGGAGGATACACAGAGCAGCGATACATTAATAACAAAATTTAATTTATTTCAGGGAAAAAAGAGATGCAGGCAGAAATAAAGGAGCATATTTGTTAGCATGAAAATTTCATTCTCCTCCTCTTGTATGAGTTTTTTATTTTTATTTTTTTACAGTGTTTTAGTCTTGATTTAAGTGTAAGCTTTAAGCCTTAAGCACAGACAGGTGCAGGGTTTAAGCAGGAACCTATGCATGTTAGCCAGGATGAGGGAGGAAGAAGTTCTCTGTTCAGGAAACACAAAAAGTGATCGACAAACTGGAGATGATTCCAAGTTTTCAAAAAATGAACAGTTTCAACCGAAGGATTTTACATAATTTTTCATTTCATCTGAGGGAGGATTTAACGTGCTATAGATACTCGTATCTCAGTTTTCTCTCAGATGGTCTAATACAAAACTTTGTGAAAAATGTTCCTACAGAATTTCATCTTGGCCCATATTTGGTATATGTGCAGAAGATAACCAAGGACAAAGTGTGGCTTTGAGAATTAAAAATTAAAAATTGCGATTCCTTCACTTTTTTCATAAAAAACTTAAATCCATACTTTCTTAGTTTACAATCCATTTTTCATCCATTTTTACGTGTTAACACAGAGGTTTACTACGGATAGGGGCCAGGACTTAATGTGTCCACTTAATTAACTAAACATTTTAACTCAATAAAAATATTATTCACATTCACATGTTTTTACACACAAACCTGGCCAGAACCTTTGTATTTATGCATTTCTGATACGCCCATAAATCTGATGCAAAACTCACGTCCGCTAACAGCAGCAATAGACGACGAAGCTGCTTCTCTTGGCCCACTGGGGATCGACTTTCACTTCATCAAATGACTTAATGGGACCCAGGAAAAGACTAATGCTGTGTTTAAGTTGTGCTAAAAGGAGTTGGCCTGTAAGTGAAGCTAGTCAAGCCTAAATTAGCATCTCAATACTAAACATGTAGCAGCAACACATGTTTAGCAAGTGTAGATGCTAATGTCAGCATCTACAGTTCATATTTCTGAAGAAGCTTCAGGAATGATCAGGAATTCCTGAAACACTGAAAAACTGAATGACTAGAACACTTTGCATCGATCTGATGGGTGAAGAACCTAAATAACCGATCTTTGTTGTTGAGCAAAAGATTTGTTATTTGAATAATAATTGAATAAATGTCCATTTATTCAATTATTAAGTAGCAAAAAGGGGGTTTAAATTTAAAATATTGCTTATTTTGTCAATATATAGTTTATCTAAACAAAATAATATGTTTGATTACATTAATTAACTCAATTAAAAAATTTTTAATGAGTCCCACCCCTAATATGGACATATTTCTACAGTGGTGTTGGAGCAAATGTAAAAAGACAAGAATGGAGTCATGGATGGATGGATAATAATAATAATGGATGGATGATGAACAGATGGACAGGGACATTGAAATTATCATCAGTAGTCGTTACCTGGCTGAATGACTGGTCCTTCTGAAGCAGGTCTTCCTTCAGCCATTTACACTGCAGACACACAGAAGGAAGAGTCAGCGCTTCATTAGCTATTAACTCATGCCACTGGGTTAGAAATGGAAGCCAGAAGAAGGGATGTATGGGTATGAAGATCTGGGCCAATAGTAATAACCAATATCAACATTGATGTTCAGGCCAACCGATTGATCGTTTTTTTCTATACTCTTCCGCTGCATCACTATTGCCGTCACATGACCAAACAAACACCACATGGTTGACTCACAAACATAACAAGCAACATGGAAATAACTGTTATTCATATCAGCCCAGTTTTACTCGCCTGACTAATACTAAAAGGTTAAAAACGAATAACAGTCGACCACAAAAATGCTCACTTCACACATCAAGAGGGGAAACAATGGAAATATTACATCATTGGTTCTTTGTTCTTAAAACTGTATTATTTCCGAGTGATAAGGTAGAGACTGTACATAAAAGCTTCCTGCACTACAACATGTAGATGGAATAAGCCTCTTTCTTCCTTCCAGACAAATCATGTTTGCCTTATATTTATTTCACTGTTTTGACTTGAGATTTTCCAACAACTTGTAGTTTTGGTTAAAGATAGTTTCTCTTACTACTTCACTAACCAGATTTATAAAGCCGGCTAAATTTACAACTCCAAACATTTCTTAAAGAAAATCAATCATACACAAACTTATTATTGAAAAAAATACTTTATTAATCTCGAAGGAAAATTAATATATCCTTCAAAGGAGTCATTATAGATTGTGATATCTGTGGACATGATGGCTCTGCTGAAGCAGTCTGTATTTCCTTTAACTGACTCATGGCCGCCCACTTCAGGTTCAGCAGGAGATCTCACTGTGTTCTCCTCTGAGCATCTTTTTTAAGTAGTTTCCTTTTGAGGCCAAGATCAGAATGGTTTGAAACTTTTCTTTATTAATCTTTGTGGTTTAGATTTAAACCTTTAATTATAGAAACAAAGTGCTTTTAGGGGGCAAGAAAAGTGGGAGCAAAGATATGTAGGGTTCCACAAAAGATAAAAAAAATGTTACAAATATTAAAAAATGCCATATTAACAATAATAATTTCACAACACAAAATACAGTCTCATAATTGTGAAGAGCCATTTTGATAACTATCCATGGTGGTGTGGCACAGGGAGATTTCAGACAGTATGAGAGCAGTGACTGTGCATCTCCACATCAGCTGAACTTGCAGAGCTGCAGGTCGCTGTGTGAAAAGATGTATGGCGTATCAGGACTGCAATGGTCCGTGCAAAGAATTTTTTGACATTCCCAAAAACTCAGAAGCAGCTCGGCCTACCTGGAGATAAAAAAGTGCATGCAACTGCACTTTTATATGCCTATATAGGCAGATACAGAAACAAACTAGCACAGACGTGCACTGAAGTAGCCTAGCAGTTGCCTTATGCGATTCTGCTAGATTCTCATCTCCTTCAATGCTCTGTCTGGAAGTTCTCCTTTTGACCTCAATTTCTTCTGTAGAATTTCAACTGGGCCAATCAGTAATCAGTAATTTCCAGAAGCTGGGAATGATGTTGATTTTCTGTGCTGTTTTAGAATTGTAGTTTTTGCATTGGCAGCGGAGGAAGTGAACAAAGCAGTTCAGTTTGTGTTGGCCACGCTTCCAAATAATGAGCAATAAGTCAGACAAGATGAATATACACAGTCCAGTCACATTAATGTGACCATCTGTCAAAAGCCAGAATAACCACCTTTCGCAGAGCGAACTGCTACGAGACGTGCAGGAAGAGAGTCACTTAGGTCCCTGAAGGTCTTCTCTGGGATGTTGAGCCATGCCGACTCTAATGCCGTGGCCAGCTGCGCTAGATTACGCGGTTGAGGATCCATGGCGCGAACAACTCGATCGAGATGGTCCCACAGATGCTCGATTGGGTTTAAGTCAGGTGAGTTTGCTGGCCAGGGGAGGACGGTAAACTCATCCTGGTGCTCTTCGAACCACGCACGTACACTGGCAGCTGTATGGCACCTCGCATTGTCCTGCTGGAAGATGCCATCATCCTGAGGAAAAACAATGCGCATGTAGGGGTGGACATGGTCCGCAAGGACAGATGCGTACTTGTATTGATCCATCGTGCCTTCCACAATAATCAGTGAACCCAGAGAATGCCAGGAAAACATTCCCCAGACCATAATGCTCCCGCCTCCAGCTTGGACCGTTCCTGCAATGGTTGCAGGGTGGTTCCTTTCAGAGGTTTCACGCCTTATACGCCAACGTCCATCTGTCCGATGGAGCATAAAACGCGATTCATCTGAAAACGCTACCTGTCGCCACTCAGTGGACGTCCAGCTGCTGTACTGGTGTGCAAATTCTAGCCTTCGTCGTCGATGAACACCAGTCAGCATAGGTGCACGAACCAGGCGTCCGCTTCGGAGGCCCAGACGCAGCAATGTTCGCTGAATAGTGGTTTGGGAGACACTTGTGGTAGCCCCTTGGTTCATTTTAGTGGTCAGTTGCTCAACGGTAGCCCGTCTATCTGCCCGAACGCATCTCCGCAACCGTCGTTCGCCTCTGTCATCTATGGCCCGTGGTGCACCACATTTGCCACGTCGTTGATTTTGGACAGTCCCATTTTGCCATGCACGGTACACTTTTACCACGGCGGCACGCGAACAGTTCACAAACTCAGCCGTTTCGGAAATGCTTCCACCCTTGGCCCGAAAGCCAATGATCATGCCCTTTTGGACGTCGGATAAATCGCTTCGTTTCTGCATTACGCCAACGATTGAAATGTTTTCCGAAGCCCACACACACCCTTTATATACGCTCAACTGCACTGTGCTGCCACCTGCCTTCTGTGATTGGTTATTTAACTCTGAAGTGGAAAGTACGTGGTGGTCACATTAATGTGACTGGACTGTGTAGAAGACATTTTACTGCTGGCAAAGATGACATTCGGCTCTGCACTCCTATCTTCATGTTGGGGCGGTTGTTTGCAGCGCAGGGAATTTCTGGTAAGCTTCAGAGCGTAGCTGGAACTTTATATACACCATGACCATACGTTAGCGGTTGGGTAAAATCAGATCCAATCATTTAAAATTTCTACAGAGTCCACGCCTCCAGCTAGTAATCATTTCTAAACAGCTGAGAGTCCACAGCTTTGAGCAAGGGTTGGTTTTTACCAAGGTAGTACTGAACAGACTTACACTGGTAAGGGTAAAGTTTGGTGGATGAATTGGTGTCAATAAAATGTCCTAATAATAATAGAAATGTGTGATACAAATAGAGTCAGGTCTGCTGAGCAATTTTGGAAAATAAATTACATTTATTCCACCACAAGTTGTGTTAATAATTAGACCACTGTTGGCAAAAGTTACCAGAAACAATGGATCACACTTGGATTGCTAAATTATTGGACTTTTGTTTCACATTCTAAGAGATCATCATGTCACGTCGACACTGAGCACAAGATTTCCCAGCATGCATCAGTATTACATTAGTGTTTCTGGTGTAAAAAAAAGAGGCTATTAGATTTAGGTAAATCCACTGTCACTTCTCTCATTTAGAGACAAAAAGGAAAAGTTTTTCAGCTTAGAGTGTGACATTAGAAGAGATTCATTATTAATCGGGGTGAACAAGAACAGGCCTGGGTTCCTTCTAAGTATTGCAGACAGGTTGAGAAAGAGCCGCAGCTCAGCCTTCATCAGGGTGTTCTTAATCATCTTGAGAGTTATTGAACTTATGCAAGCTATTGAAGTTTTAAAAAAGTAATTTATGGATTTATTCTCTTTTGCTGCATTTTGGCTAATAAAAGTTAATTAAAAACTGGAATAAAGTGCTCCAGTGTCTCATGCACCTGTCAACAAGCAACTCCAGCTGTTTCTGCCCTTTGGGTCACTCGAGGTCGTTGCGTGGGCATCAAACAGACAGGCTTCTTTTTTGGGGGTCTTGTCAGGGAGTGAGGTGGTCAGTAACTCCAGGTGAGGTTTGATGAGTTCTGATAACCTGTAATTACCTGATATCAATTCAATAAGGAGCAGGAAGCTCCAGCTGGCGTGCGGGTTGGAGTGCTCAGGAAGAACCCTCCCCCTCTTTCTAATATTTCCCAGAACCCCCAGCTGCTGAGGGAGATAATCCCTGAGAGATGAAAGGAGGGAATGAGGAATCGGCGAGCAACAAGGGGTGGAGAGGGATGGGGAGGGGTGGGATCCTCCAACGTGGAGTGCTCTTTCTTCTTCTTCTCTGAGGATTATGGCAGCATTTGAAACATATTTCACTGCGGTGCAGCGGTGGAATGAAGGCGGGATTAAGGTGTTACCATTGAGGGGTGGTGTTAACGTAATAGGGATAGTTGTTAAAAGACGGTGAAGCAGTGTTATTGGCGGGGGTCACTGGTAGTGACGGAAGTTGATACACTGAGGTACAGCTTGAAGGAGGCAGGCATCATATAGAGGTTAAAATGTAAGGCTACATGTGCTGATGAGGGACAAGTCAAAGGTTCTACAGTCCGTCTAACACAACCATACAGCTTCAGCTAGAAGACTACCATCTTTTATATGCAAATAAAGTATTTCCACATGAAGGTGCTACAAGGTGTAGGATCTGGTATGGATTCTACATGTCAATGCTCCACACATTCTCATATTACTATATCTAAAACTGAAAAACACCAGCAGGTAAAGCGGGTGAAGCGTCTTGCGCAAGAACACAATGAATTAGGCAAACAGAACGGGAATTGAAATGGCAATTCACCAATTGGAGGACAAACTCCAACCGCCATCACCACAAGGGGTAATGCCCTACAATAGATGACAGTAGGATAATAAGATGTGATGGGTGGGTCAGCTGCAGTGTCAGTGTGGTGGTTAGCCAGCAGTATACTGGAATAAACACCTCAGCCAGTAGGAGAAGTAACGACAGACAGGGCTGCGGCTATTCCATCAGACCAATTATGGAAGAGACTGAAGCCAGAGCATTGAACAAGTCAAAGTGTAGTAGGTAAGTTGTATGAGTGTTACTTCTGAGTAGTATAGGAAGTCTATATCCCCCTCAATCTTGTTTGTCTAACTAGTGATGTTCCTCATTGTTCTCTGGTGTTTGCTGCAAATTACTCTCCACCATTCTTTTACACTTGTAAGCAAAGGACAGAACCATGAACTGGAATACACCATGTATTTTAATGGACCATGAATATTAGAGGAGTTAGGTGAATATAAAACATACACCTCAGTTATTTTCTATTAATCAACCTTCACCAGGAGCAGTTTCTGAGTTACAGGTGATGATCCTTTCCATTAAAAAAAACATTGTAAAAGGGTTAATAGAGGAGCGATGATGTGATGACTTCCTGAAGGTTGAATTCCAGAAAGAGCAGGAGCTTCTTAAAGAGACAGAGACCCAATTTCAAGGTGTTAAATTAGGAAGTGAAGTTTCTTTTAAGTCAAATTTGATAAATGCAGCATTTTGATGACAACTGATGGTAACAAAGTTTCTTGATTATGTTATAAAATGCCACTATGTGTTTAGACAATACACAATAATGTCATGGATGTTAAAGAGTCATCTATTTCTTCTAAACGTATCTGAGCTCCACTGATGTGTAGCTGCAGGTACAGTGGTGCTCCTCTATGGAAACGAGTTTCAGCTTTATGTTTTCCAGGAAGAACTTTCTCATTTCTCTTTTCAGTCCCTCCCATTCTCTTTTGAAGCCAGTTGCTTTGGTTACCACCGCTGTTTGGCGATGCTGGAGCAGTTTAGGTAACCATGGTTACCGCACTCTGTCAGTCACAGCAAGGAAAAAAGATGAAGGCTCCTGATCTGATTCTTTTTTTTCATCTGGAAAAATATCAGAGGCGGGGCTTCTGAGCCCACCACCTGCCGCAGAGCATGCTGGGAGCACAACCAATCTCCACGTTCAACTGGCCAACTCTATTTTGCTCATATCCCACCAACAGCCAGACTCATCTCTTTTCATTTCTACTGATTTCAACCCCACCCCCACAGAGAGCAGTATATAAATTGTGGGTAATAAATCCAACACTCTGCAGGTTTTGGTAATAAACTCTGTGAATTGAACTTTGATCATAATCAGCCTCCAGAGGAGAGATGGAGGCTCGGGGGGGGGGGGGGGGGGGGGGGGGGGGGGGAGGGGAAGAAAATGTGGATTTTTCTACTTTAAAGTAAGAATGAAAATTGTATTTAGAAACTTAGAAATAAATAAGAAACCACATACAAGAAAATGTGTGACATCTCTCTGCTGGCAAATAAAGGATCAATAATAACATTTAGCATTTAGATTGATTATTAGATCCATCTTTAAGTGATTGACTTTTGTAGCAATTAGGGGATATTATATTTTATATACCATTAATTCATGAGTGTGTGTACACATCACAACTTCATTAAATATTTTGTGTTTTCTTAATGTTCACTTATCAAAGTATAACCTCTGGAAAAATGTGAATAAAATAAAATAATAAAATAAAAAGTGATATAATTGCATGTAAAAATGGTTTTGATCGTGAGACACAGAAGGATCTCATTATGACCCTAGCCAATGGTAAAGGTCTAATACTAATGGTCTACAGCATTAAGACTATGGAAGCACAGATTGTGAGGAGAGAAAAGATCAGAATAAATGGTTCTACATGACGTCACGCCTCCTACATCGGGTGTTCTGTCGCTGATGGAAGAAGCTTTCTACTTCATTCGGTTTGAGCTAACTGAGCTACACACACACTGTGTCTGGCTAATATCCAGAGGAGACACAAGTCATGTAATTACAGGACAGATTTGCTCTCCTCACGTCATTAGTGGTGAGGATATTATCAATTTTTTCTAAAAATAACTAAATTATGATGTCAATAGTGTACTAAGCAGACTGCCGTAAAAAAATACTTTGTAGGAAAACTTGTAGTTAAAATAATTTTAAATTAAAGTTCCAACAAATTGGAAATTGGCAAAAAAAAAAAAGAAGAGAAAAATAGCTTATTGATGCATCGCTATTGGTATGCACTCACGGGACTAATGCGTTGAAGCAGAGACACATGACACATGGAGGACAATGGGGCCAGCAGATCAAACTGCTGCAGCAACAAATTCTTATTAAAAATATTTATGGATGTGAAAAACCTGCAGGTCCTTGCTTTGCTAACTGAACCCTGTTAGTCTCACTAGAACCTGCTGTTTTTGCTGTTACTTTATGTGAGCTCTTCTCTGCACTCCAAAGGTCAAGCTACTGTTTCAGTCTGGACAAATGTGTGAGAGGGCTGCCTCAAAATTTTAAGCCAAAAAAAAATCCATTCAGTCATTATCTTGCTGTGTAAACATGGACTGAATAAGATGTGATAGAGGATTAAACCCTCTTTATAGAGCTTTATAAATTGTTATTTGCTTAATTTAAAGCTATAAGGAGTGGAAATTGATAATTTTTGCAAAGATTGCTGAATATTTTCAGAGATTTGACTGCTTGAACTAATCAGATTTATAACCACCTGCCTCTCTGGGCGGCTCCTTTAGGGGGCGCCACAGCAGATTATCAGCCTCCGTTGCTGGCATCCTTCTCTGTCTCACATCCCTCTGAAACCTTTTCATTTTATTAATCCCAGAATGTCCTGACCTGTGACTCAGGACACATTATTTATTCCTAATGCTATAATATTTAGCTCCTTAGAAAAAAAAGACAAAAACATTAACAGCTCTACCAACTTCAGTTCTTTCTCATTATTAGGCCCATCTTCTCCAAACATCCACTCCAGCAGGTTTCACTCCTTTCCTGCCAACATCTCTTTTCCTCCTTGCAGCTGTTCTTTTAATGCATTTCTCATGGAACTCGTCTCCGATCTCGTCATCCTGCCTGCTCTGTCTTCTTCCTCTCTCCTGCTGTTGTGAACATCACTGGCCCTTCTGTCTGACCTTGTCTGTTAGCCTGTTTATTAGCACTGTTAACTACAACAAGAGGCTCAGAAGTGATCCCTGATGTATACCATTCCACACTGTGAACACATTTACCTCACCATTGACTAACATCCTAGCTACCCATCCTGGACCTCTCTGGAACCTGCTTAAGTTTAGACATGACCATCTACGGTTCAACTAAAAACCACCGTCACTCTAAATGGAGCATTCAACAAATATTGATAAAAGTAGCAATGAAAGGAGAAAACCTAACAAAGAGGGTTTTATCTTGAAATGTTTTTCTGAACTGTTTTTGCTGCAAAGGCAGCTCAAAATTCAGCTGGAAATTTGTCAGGATTAAAAAAATCAAACTGATGTTTAATCTGTTTAGGTGTAAGCTCACCTTGTCTACAGATTTGTCTCTCTCCTCCATCACAGCCTTCATCTCCTGAGCAGTGATGTCACTCCTTCGCTGCTGTGCTAGCCGTATGCGCTGAACCAGAGCTGAGCCGAACTGCATCACTTCCTGGACCGAGTCGGCTTCGCACACATGCTCAAGGAGATCTTTGATGTCCTGAGAATCAGAAACAATCTGGTCATCAGTTCCAGCATAAACCAAACATTGGTTTGTAAATGTGCTGAGTCAGCTCACCATGTCAACGTCCTGCAGGCTGATGTCATCCGACCTGAAAACAGAAGAGCAGATAATCTGTTTGCGAGCCTCTAAAGCTGGCCTGTTGCCATCTACCATGTCTAAAACATCTGTGTAAAATAGCTTTATCATGAGCACAGACGTCCAAGGTACAAAGAGCATGGGACTTTAAATCATTTTTTTTTCTTCAATTCAGTTTGTTTATATGCCATTTCACAACAAATGTCATCTCAAGGCACTTTGCAAAAAATAATTTCAGTTCAATCACACATTCATTAACTGATGCTATCAAGCAGCAGATTAGCCTCAGTTTATCATTCAAGTGAGTTTAAAATCTAAGGAAACTCAGCAGAGCATCGAGTCACTGACCTGTAGAACTCACTCCTCCTGGACGAACGAGTAGCGGCTTAAAACAAACGCTTGCTTTGTATTGCTGATTTAACAGCAGTCCCTCATAAGGAGCATGCATGTAGCAACGGTAAAGATGAAAAACTACATAATAAACGGGCAGTATTATGTATTTTATAGGCACATTGTGGCATTTTGTATTATAATCAACTATGTTACTTTCAGTTGTAATAAACATGCTATATAATCAAAGATGATTCTATAACTTAATGTCTTAAAACTGGCCCTGAGTCTCTTTAAGAAACTCCTGCTCTTTCTGAAACTCCACCTTCATGAAGTCATCACAACGTGGCTCCTCTATTAACCCTTTAACAACGTTTTTACCAGTGTGGCAACGAGAAGTAGCTCGTAATGAGCTCAGCAGAGGTTGCATTTCCAGCAGTTGTTTGCTACTTTCTGCTGGCTAGTCTGAAGGAACTGACCGTGGTAGTCATGGGGAAGACTGCTCACTGCGTTGGAAACTCGGATAGAGACTCAGATCGAGGCCTGAAGAAGATGCTGTTGAAGTGTGGCAGAGACTTACTATCCAGTGAAACTAATCCTGTGCCAAAAAGTGAGGCAACATAAGAAGTCAGAATGAAGTTTGCAAAGAGCTTCATTCCTGGAGACATCGTGTCCTGTGCTTTGATGAAACCTTATGACATTTAGAGGGTAAAGAGGGAAGTTGTAAAGTACGGAGGTGGCAGCATCATTATGTGGAGCTTCTTTGCTGCAGGGACAGAGAAGCTAGTCCGACCTTAAGCAGATAGAGCCAACATTGGGGGAGGGGGGGGGATTGGGAGAGAAGCAAAGTTGTTTGTTGGAATGGCCCAGTCAAAGTCCAGAAATAAATCCACTTGTAAACAACAAAACTTTAAATTTTAACTGAGTTGAGATTTCAGCAAAAAAGAAAGTTTTCCATCAAAATATTAGCATGAGTAACCCTTTCACTTTATATGCCATCAACCACTATTTTAATTAGCTCTACAATTCATAAAAATCAGTGGCAGGAAAATAACAAAATGTGGAAATGCTGAAGAGATATGAATACTTTTAGAAGACGCGTCACCCTGGTGTTTGGCTCATCTATATATTTATCCTACAGAACACGTTTGCTCTTCCTGTTACTCTGCATGAACCGTCCTCCAGTGTTTGCTCTTCAGATTATTCAGCTTATTTCAAAAGATCCAGCCAAAGCAATGCAAGCCATGCCAATATGTATATTGTGAATGACAAATAAAAGGTGCAACTTGGTGCCCTGTAGTCAATTACTGAGGTCCTACAAAGATTCCTGGTGTCTGTGTTCCTACCAGTGACCACGGTGACCGCCTGTTAGATTACCTGAGCGCCATGCAGCAGCTGTGCAATAATTTTGTCCTGCGATCCCTAAAGTCCGTGTTAAAATCTGTCATTTTGAATTCATTTTGAAGCAGTGGAGGCTTCCCTGGAACGGACTGCTCTCCTCTCTGCTGTTCTTGGATTCTTCCTCCTCTTGACAGGAGTCTTGACGGAGGACGTGCAGCTAGTAGTAACTACCTGATCTTCTGTCTCTCCTCCTGGGAAGTTCTTTTCATTTAGTCTGCTGCTGTTTTGCTGTAATAAACTGTAATAAGGTGGTCGAGGCGGCTCCGCTCTGCAGGGAACAGCAGATAATGAAAGACCAGCCAACTCCAATAAAGCTCCACTAACACCCTGCTTACAGCCCCACATCCAGCCTGGCTCAGCCCAGCTCGGCTTGGCTCGCTCGCCTTCATTACCACTCCCACACACCTTCACTCAGGCACGCCACGAGCAGCCATTAGTGGGAGCACATCCAAGAGAGAATACCATCAGTCTGCATTTGTTCCTTTGACAAAGTTTTACAAGTTGTCTCCTTTGCAGAGACAGAATCTAATGTGATGTGGCTGCTTTTCTTGGAAATCCTTCATTTCATCTGAAGGAGTTTGCTCTTTCCAGGAATCTGAAAGAAGTTCTTGTCTTGCTCCGTAACTTGAAAGATGGTTGAAGGGTAACCCCATGTTGCTACTCTGTAAGTTCATATGGAGGAGCTTTATTTGATAGAACTTTGTTTTTACTGAGAGGGATTTTTGTCAGATCCAAGCTCTGGTCCAAGAACATTTTTGTATTTTTAACCTTTATTTTACCAGGATAAAAAAAAACAACTGAGATTAAAAACCCTCTTTTTCAAGGCACAAATTGCAACATGAAAGTGATTTTAAGCTTAGAGGTTTGAAGGATGTCATGTCAGTGTGAACAAACCAGGAGCAGAATGTTAGGCATGCATGCAACCAAACGCAGAACCTCCGAGGTGGTGTTTAAAGTTATGTGGGCGAACGTATTGGCCTTAATGCAAAATTATCTGTGTGGGGGGAAAACCCAATACTGCACATTCCTACGGACTCATTTCCCCACAGTAACATGACAGTGGCAGCATCATGCCGTGGAGAAGGAATACTGTAACAAAGAGGTTTAGATCAAAGCATATCAGTGTGTTAAAATGGCCTAAAAATAACAATTAAAAAAAAACAAATCACTTGCTGTTTAAATTTGAAAGACATAACCTTCAAGAGATTTAAATCTGTAACTTTTGTTGGTTTACCTTAGACTGGACATAAAAATTCCAACCCAACCCCATAGACACTGTGTCAAAGCCCGATCCGAAACTAACTGACTAGCTAACAGGACAGGAAGCCCAAACCTAAAGTAACTGCTATCAGTTTGAAGTATTTCCAGATCTCTGACTTTATACTCTGCTGGCTTAATAGTAAAACAATGTGCCACTCACACTTTATACACGTGAAAATGTGTATAACAAATGTTTTGTTGTTTTTAGCTTTTGTGTAACATCTTCCAGCTCCATCTTGTCACTTGTTGTAACCACAGGGTGAGTCAAATGCAAATCTTCTGGGATGTGTGACAGATAGGAGTGGAGCAAGCTGTGTGCAGCAGCTGTGCAGAGTGCTGGGCTTCTTACAGTCTGATTTCTTTCTTTCCTCACCAGGACACATCTGCCTCATTCTTCAACCAGCATAGCAGAGGACATTTCATCCCTCTGATCGTTCAGCTCCACTGGCTACCATTACCTGCTGGTGTTGGTCAGAAGGGTGGATGGTGTGATATGACAGGGTAGCTGTGTCATTATCAGAAAGTGAATGTGTGGGTGAATGAAAAAAACTGACTTTACGAAAAGCATCCTGAAAAGCGCTATTCAATTCGTTACCAGGCAATTCAAGTCTACTTCCATGGCCTTGCAAAGATGCTATGACTCTGCTTTTCACTCTGGTCATCAAGGGATTGCCAGCTTGCAGTGCCAGCACCACACTCAAGACAATCCAGACTCTGTTCATAAGCTGTTCCATGATGGCAGGTGCCACTAGAACGGGGGCGTCTCTGGTTAATGGGTGGTACGGTGGGAACAGAGGTAGGAGTTCTTCCTGCAATCGGTGGGTCGCCGGTTTGAGTCCCTGCCCAGTCCTTCTGTCATTGTGTTCTCGGGCAAGGCATTTCACCCACCTTGCCTGCTTATGGCACTCTAATCTGAAGATTACATGAAGTTTAGAGGTCGGTAGACAGATGGGGTTATCGGTGCACCCAGCGACCTCTGACCCAGTCTTGTGATTCCATGTGGTCTACTTCTTCTAGACTGAGATCCTGTCTTTCCCAACTTGTCGGTGAATGAAACAACTAGGCAGATGCTCAATAGTGTGATGGTCTATAAACATCTCTGGTTGTCTGAGCTTTTTGGGGAAAGAATCCTAAAATAATGACAGCAGCTGAGCAACTGTCCAGCAAACTGTCAGCCAGGAACTTGGGAGAAAAAGAAACACCGCCTTACTTTATTCACACGGACATGAAACACACATTCACTGAGGTCACCTCCTCAATCAGCAAAACACACATGCTAATGCCCACACACTAACACACAACAACATGAAGTGGCACACTGCAACACACTCACTGAGGTACTCAAGGCTTCCTCCTGCCACTGGAAAACACACACGCACACCAACAAAAACTGACACACACTCCGAGTCCTGACAGATGGAACATGCTCCTCCATATTCTGTCCTCATAAAAAAGGACTGTGGCCTCCAATATCAATTACCCTCTCACTCTGGGGGTGTGAGGGTGGGTGTGTTTGAGGCAAAGGAAGAAGAACTAGGAAGAGGGGGTTTAATTCTAATTAGATTTTCTAGTCTATTTGGCTGCTGCTTGAAGAAGACAAGAGCTCATTTCACAGCCCTCAAACCAGAGTGAGGAGGTGCATAATGAAGGGGGGAGGAAGAGGAGAGCGGTGGCGGCTTGTTATCCTTCTTCAGCAGACGCTAAACATGTTTCCCATGTAAATAAATGAAAATGACAGCTCTTCCTCAGAGAAACTGCTGGTCTACAGACGGGTCACTGGAACAACATCAAACAAACATGGAGGTCTTAGAAAACACACCGTGGTGGCTTTCCGATGCCGAAAATGAACAGAGTGTACTGAAGTAGGAGCTAAGCTCTCCTCAGAATGACTCACTCTTACTCTACAGTGTCAATTTGTCAAAGTTGCTTCATTTGGTACATCAGTTCTGCAACCCAAACAGAAGTCTGCCAACCATCAAGTCCATATAGAGGGATTATTTTGAGTACGCAACCTTACTGCAGAAAGCCGTCACCTGCTGCCATGGTTACCCATCATTGTCTTACCTTTTTAACACTACCTAGCATGTTGCCAACGTACTACAACTGTTTATGACAGCCTGATAAAATAAGTTATGCTACCAAACTGACAGTGAATGAGATGCGTCTTATTGACCCAAATGTGTTACAACAATGAAGCTGAGAGGATAAATGATGAGAAAAAATGCCACAAACTTCAGCAGGTGACAGACATTACTCACTAGGAATATTAAAGAAAGTTTGTTCATGGTAAGATCAGCTCTTTTTCAGTCCATCTAAAAATAAGAAACATATCCATGGTGAGGAAGGACCTAAGTGTAAAACCTCAATATGGTTTTCCTAAAACTGTAAGTTTATATAAAAACACTATTCAAATTTAGATTGCAAAGGACCAATGTTAAATGAGCATTTCATTTACTTTGGTCACAATTAGCATTCAATTAAACTGCAGGGAATTTCATAATGTTCTAGTTCGTATTTTCTGGCTGGGCAAAGAAAAAGAAAAGATAGCAATGCAGTCTACCAGTAGCAGTGTGTAGGCAGGTGAGCCCAGAATTATTCATACAGGTATATTTAGATTTTAATTTTAATTCATCTCAACAAGACCACCACGGCCTAAATATGATATTGATGTGGCCTAAAAATGATTCTTTAGTTTGTCTTAAGATTTCAGCAAATAAACCACTTCTACAGTTGACCTACATTTATGTAAAAGAACAACACAAATATTATTTAACACATTGGCAGTCTGTGGGAAAATACATAGAACATTCATGACGACTTCATGACCACTTACATGAAAAAATACTGTGTATTATAGTTATCAGTATTTCAAGAACTGTTGGACTCATACCCAGCAGCCTCCTGCAGTCGGCGGGCGCGGAGTAAAGCTTCATCTCTCTCCTCATTGGCCAGCAGTAGTCGTGACATCAGAGCCTGGTCTCGGTCCTTTTGAGCTGCCAACATCTCCTCCAGCACCTCTGAAAAAACAAATGGACAAGAACCAGTAAGAAATCCTGATTTTAGCAAAAACAAAGCTGCAAAAATATTTCCTTTCAAATTCATTTTACTGAAAACGTAAAGAAACTAAAGAGACGAAGAGATCAGTTTGGGTGGACCGTGTAGAAACTAAAGGAACGGGATATTCCTCAAGGTGACCGGCCAATCAGTGCAGACATCCTTATTGCTACATGGTGTGTGTGTGTGTGTGTGTGTGTGTGTGTGTGTGTGTGTGTGTGTGTGTTTCAGCAGTAATAACACAGAAATGACCACAGCTCATCTGAGACTGAGAGCCAAGAGACTCTGCTAGTTATTGAAGGGTTCTGTGTGGGCTTCTACCAGGACCCGCTCAGACTGCAGCTCTTATTTTAGAAAACAAATCTAACTGAATATAATTTTTAGATTTTCTAATTTCAGTCAGGCTCCCTCCCTTCAGCTCGGGGGAGCTTGTGTTTTGCCTGTGTAAGATTTTACACACCAAGGTGAAATGAACGTCTCAGCAGAACTTGATAAGACGATCTGGAGACAAAGGAACCATCTGAATTGATGACACAAGGAAAAGTTACAGGACGTGGGTTTTGTTGAGTTCATCGGTCAGGGCTCTTCAGTAATGTTAATGTCAGAGATATGAACCGGTGAAGTGGTTCTCTGTATTGGGTTCTACTGGGGCTGCCAAAGTAGAGAAAAACTATAACTACTACTATAACTAAGAAAAGCTAAGCTAAAACTAAACAATATTTAACTAATAATAACTAGCATGCACACTAAAAACTAACTAAAACTAGCTGAATCAGACAAAAAGTCACAACAAAATAAACCTAAACTCTAATGAAAAACCCAGGACGGGTCTGACCCAGATGTGTAAACCCAGCTGACCTCCCCCTCCTTACCCATGGGTCTCTCCCAGTGTCGGGCCTCTCGCTGCTGCTCCTTCAGCTCTTCGTCCACCTCTCTCTGCAGCAGCTCCTTCTCCTTCTGAACCATCTGCACTTGAAGCTGATTAACAGTTTCTGAGTTAGAGTGCTGCAGAGAAATTCACTCTGTGAACAGTTTAGCAGCCAATTGAGGCCTAAAGTCAGTTATGTGCCCAAGTACAAAATCTTCCCCACAAGCTCTAACCTTTGACCTGGGGATCAAAGGAAACGCTAGACGTGTCCCATCTAATGATAGCTGATGGACACAGTCTGCAGAAGAATAGCCAGAATGAAAGCAGGGCGTCTTCTGACCTTGTTGTTGAGTTCCCTCATGGCGTCGAGCTCCTTCAGTAAGAAGGAGATGTTTCGAGTTGGAGCCACAGTCTGATGTGGGCTGGAGGCAGAGATCTGAGGAGAGCTGAACAAAACCAAACGGCTCATTTAATCCATCAGCGTCTCAGTAGGCTCCACACAGGAACATTGTCTTAATTATAGAGAAACAGCGTGAATATAAACAGTGACTTCCTTGCAGTAGAAATTATATTTGTGGCATCAAATGATTATACAGTCATTTTAAATAAATTATAATGTTATTGAAAAGTTTATTTATTTATGCAACATCATTCACTTAGTGAAAGATATTTTATAGTGTACATAAATATCTTTCCATATATGTTTTTTAAATTATGTATACATCTTTTTATTTAACTTGAGATAAAAAAAACTCTTTTTCAAAGTAATCAAGTGTCAGCAACAAAAGCAACATAAAAAGTTGCACAAAGTTCTGTGAAAATTGATGCAAAGTTTTCATGAAAGGAAAAGGAACATGGAAGGACAAATTCAACAGAAGGCATAGAAATAAAGCAATAAAAAACACAGAAAAATACAAATCAATATATGTAGAATAACTCAGGACAGATCAACAGATGAGCAAATATTTACATGATCTCATCCAAGGTATGCATGCTCAAGGAGCAGACTTGAGCAAAAACAGTAAAAAGAAAAATCCCCATGGCGTGAGTTAGTAACTTTAGATTTTTCTTTTAGAATTGACTGACTGGTAGTTTCTGGATGTTTCTATGTGAACAGACAATGCTGGAGTTTCTACAGTACAAGGCAGCGATACGACTCCTGGTCAGTTTAGCTGTGTTTGGTCAGGTCTCCTGAGACGTCACCTTGGTGTGTTTCATTAGTTTCCTCCTGTGTGTTGTTAGGTGTTTTAAAGTGAGGTTGCGCCCTCACATTATCAGATCTGAAGCACAGAAGTGCAGGCAGCAGATTTAATAAGCACCAACTGATGTTCGCCTGTAATTCTCCCTTATTACCTTAAAGGTCAGATTGCTTCTTAGTGTAATAAAGCAGGTAAATAAGGCAGTGAAATATGAGTGACACTGTATTTTGTAATTGACTGTTTCTGACTTTATTATATCAGCTCATTCTAATCAACTGCTCCCCTCCTGCTGAAGCTGCTTTTACTAGCTCCTATTTCTATAAGGCCCTCAAGCACTTCAGCTAATCAAATCAAAGGCTAAATTTATCAGCTAGCACTTCATACAGCGCAGCACCTCCAAACGTGCTCCACACGTTTATTTGAAAAAGAATCGAAAGAAGAGACGCATTAACATGAATCACCGTATCTGCAAAAAAGATGGGGTTTCAATGAAAAGCAATAAACTTTTTAATAAATCTTTTTGTGGCACAGCTCGGCAGACGCAAAATTAATCCTTAAAAATAAGTACACATATTATAGAATTTCCAATATTATTATTATTTAACTAACGTAGCTTAGGCAGATGACATCGATGATCTCTCTTATTTATTGTAAAAGCTGTAAGGCCAGCCAGACCTCCTCTAACTACCCAGTCTGACCTAAGAATAATCCCACATTGTTGATAGTGTTGCACTGTGACTCAGTCAGGTCCTGGATGAGGCTTAAAGCTTTCCTTTTCGACAAAGCCTAGATAGACTGGTTTAGGTTACTCTGAGCCATATCTGTGGTTATGCTGGTATACGCTCAGGCTACTGGAGGAAAAACTGACCATTTTCTCTCAATTTCTTCTACTACTCTAACTTGCTTTTTTACTGCAATTTCAAATGTTAATTTTATGTTTTCGCAGATTTTCTTTTTTCTTCATCTAAATAGAAGCTACATCTGGTCTGGTGGTTTGCGTGGCTGTGAGTCCTTCCTGGAGGAGGCCATCGCTTGACTTAATGCTGCCATCACCTAATTACTCTCTCTGTCCAGCAAACACAGAAGGTTAGAAAAAAGTTTATTTTGTGTCTCTGCTCTGTCTTCTCAAACCTGCAGATGGTCGTGGTAGACGGCTGCTTATACTGATCCAGGTTCTGGTTCTCCTGGAGGTTTCTTCCTGTTAAACAGGAGTTTTTTCTTCTACACTGTCACTACATGCATGCTGAGTAGGAGGGACGACTGGAAGTCAACGACAATGCAAGCGGTTATCTGCTTTTGCTACGCGCTCGCCCAGGACTGAGTCCTGCAACTCGATGGGATTCCTCATAAACTTCTTAAACTAATTTGAATAATGAACTCAACTTAATGTAAAGTGTCTCAAGACAACATTTGTTGTGAATTAGTGCTATATGTATATAAATAAGCTGAACCCTAGTTGAGATGTTACAGGTCTGGAAACAATTAAGAGACCACAGTAAAATGATCAGTTTCTCTTTTTTTCCTTTTTACAGGTATATGTTTGAAAATGAACGTTGTTCTTTTATTCTATTCTATTCTTTTATTCTAAATACTGACAATATGTATCCAAAATTCCAATCAAAAATGTATTATTTGTAGAAAATGAGAAATGGTCAAAATAACGAAAAAGATGTAGTGCTTCAAGACCTCAAATAATGCAAAGAAAACAAGTGTTCATTTAAAAACAACAACCCTAATGTTTTAACTCAGGAAGAGTTCAGAAATCAATATTTGGTGGAACAACCAGGTGGTTTTCAGTGGAGTTCAGTGGAGCAGACTCTTCATTTTTTCCAGAGTTCTGCATCCCACTGATAAAAAGCTGTAGTAAAAAATAACCAATTTCTGCCATTTCATTTCTGTGAGATTTTTTAAAAAATTTGAATAAATACTTTAACTACATTTCCAATACGTTCTTTCTGGCTACACCTATATTGAATGTCATTAATAGTAAAGCTTACAGTCCCTGTAAACAGGGAAACAGGGGGAGATGCATGGAATTAATCTAATCAAGCAAATTATGAGTTAATCTATTGAGAACTTTTTAGTTTTGGGCTTAGTTTCCAGCAAAATATAAAAGGAGGTTAAATCAAAATTCACTAAATGTCATAAGGTGTATTAGCACCAATTAAACATGAGCTAACTATTTGGGTAAATAGGAGAATTGAATAAATTAAAATTAACAATGATATCATGTGTCAAATTGATTTTACCAATTAGTGTTTCTTAAAACATGGAAGGGATTGTTTGATTGCTGCATCTCTCTTGCTATAATTCGATATAATAGGTGGTTTAACTAAATCTGAAGTCTAACCTGAACATTTAGATCATTTAATAAATCTAGTTGTATCAAATTTCTCTCCAAAACTGCCAAAAACATATTGATAAATATGATAAACCTTACAAAAGAGGGTCATTCAGTTAAAAAATATTTTATAGAAGGATTTCAAGAGAACAAATTGTTCAAAGGTTAAAAATGTTGAACTTTTGGGATTTAAAACCAAGATGAGAATAAATTAAGTCAGTTAAATATGTAGTGACAGGGTTAACTTTATTCTTGTAAAACAGGCTAACATTCTATGAGGATCTAAAATGAAAAGAAAATATATAAGGATTCAAATTAAACTTGGTCTAAATTGGGATTTACAAATTACCAATCATGGAACTGCTTAACAAACAAATGGCTTCTACCGCCACAATTATATGAAATTAAATTAACTGTTTAATTAAACTTATAGTTCGGTGCTCTCTGGCATCTTGCTTTGAGCTCGCAAATTGTTCACGTCTTTATGTACCACTGTTAGTCAAAGCTAGTTTCTTCAGTGCTCTCCGGCTCTGTGTCCCTGTTGCTAGGTCTTTAACACTGTAGCTGGATCACTAATGAGAAACTTTCCTCCCACACCTTCCACTGGTTGGGATCAGAACAGATTCAGTTTCAGACCCATGGTGACTCACTTCTCCACCAGTTCTTTATCTCTCAGTCATCTCCAAACCTTTCATCGTCCCAACACTTTTATTCAGATCATCTCCCTCTTATCTTGATTTCTGTCACCCTTTAATTCCTCTAGTTTTTCATCCTGTTCCTTGAAATATTTCTGTCTTTTTTTCAGCAGTTTGCAATTGAACTAACCAAGAACTGTCAGACTTTACTTTGCTGACAAAGGGAATCTTTTCCAATGATTTTAAAGCATCTTATCCAGGCAGGATGCATAGGAAGAAGCCCATATAGTCTTAAGGAATTGAAATCTGGTGAAACGTCACAAGTTGTTGTGTGGGAGACAGTAAGGTAGACAGGTGATTAAAATGCAGTAAAAAAGAGGGATGGAGGTGAAAGACGTAGCTCGAGGCTGTAGAGAAGTGTTAAGTACCAGATAAGAGGGATGTTTGGTTTTGCTACAGCAAATATGAATCCTCACTTGGAAAAGTTAAAATTAGGTTTCTATGGTATTTTTAGAGACAGGAAGTATGAGGAAATGACAGGAACAGTGAATATACTAAAAACATCAAGAGCTCATTATTGGACCAAAATAATCCACTGAAATGCAAAATCTCCAAAACGCTGATCATTTATTGACTGTTTTTTTTTTTCTCCATCAAAAACTGATGTTGGGCTACAGGGAAGGAAAAAACATTTTTTATCCCTTGATGACCAGCTTTACCTTCTTCAGTTGATACAATCCTGTCACTTATTTAAGTTGATGTGTACAACTTCAACTGGCATCTAAACTCAACAGGCACAATTTATTTTCTACAAATATTTAATTTTTCAAATGTATTTTTGATGAGTGATGAATCTGAGATGAATGTAATATCACAGCCACAGAAAAGTGACTTATATAGGAATAAAATGGAAAAAAAGGTCTTTGACAAAAGGCAGGCTATGAACTACATAGACACTTTGAATTTAAGATAATTTTCTATCATGAAGAAATCTTTCATAAGCTTTCATCTACAGCAAATTACCACCATCTCTTAACAGAATGAACGGTGTGCCGACCGTCTAGTTTACAGTATTCAGCTCATCTTGACAATGAAATTACTGTCAATTACTTGAGGAGTTCCTCAAGAGTTTGTTTTAGGCCCTGACCAGTTCTTGCTGTACATTCTGCTTTTAAATCCTCAATAACCACAAGATTTATTTTCATTTTTATGTAAATGACATATTAGCATAGCTGCCGTAATCTTGTAATCTCAAAATGCAACATTTCTCCTCAAGAGAAGTTTGTCTTGCAAAACACTACCTAGCTGCCTTTTATCATGTCACTTTGTCTGGTTAAACATGTAAGCTGTTATTAATAGCCCCGGATATGGAGGTATGCACTTTAAACCATGTGTATCGATGTCTGACTCTTGATTTTCCTGGATTAGTCTTTATTGGTTGACAGAGTCGACTAATCCCAGCTGCTCATCAGGACGCCTGGCAGTATGAAAGCAAGGCAGAAGATGGAGCACAACAATGGAAAAAGAGGCCGACTTTTGTTAAGCTGTTTGTGCAGCAGCATTTTATTCTAATGGCAGAAAAAACAAATGGTGACAGAGAGGTAGAAAATATACAAATAAAATGTTAGTGAAGTGATTTGGCCTTCATATCCACAAAGAGCTAAAGGGTTAAAGTTCACCAAACACAGAATCACGACCTTACTTATTAAGTGCATTTCTAATTTAAAATATAAATAAATATTATAATGTTAAATAATAATAGAAAAATATTTGCGCTGATCAGTCCTGATCTGGATGATTCTACAATCAACAGAGATTTATGGTGGCCCAACAAAATGCAAACAAAAACCAAAATGGAGGTAATGATACATTTTCTAGCCTAACTTTTGCTTTAGCACAATCATCACTCTAATACAAGGAGTAGAAATATTTGTAGTATTACAGTACTACTAGTAGCAGACATTAACTAGCCTCTCACCTGTTTCCAGTAGCCTCCAGGTTTCTTTCTAAGACTGGACTCTTTGGATCTCTTAATGCTGCTTCTTCATCTAAACAGTGCTGTGAGCTCTCTGCCCAAGGAAAAGGATCACCACTCTGCAGGATGTCTGCCTCCATCTCCCCTCTGCCTCCTAGTAAGCCTGAAGACAGTGCAGCCGAGGCACTCCTGATGGACGGAGGCGACACAGGAGAGGCAGTCCTCCAGGCAGGGGACCGGTCAGGGCTAGGAGAGCAACAGACTGGTAACTCTGGAATGCAGGAAGGGGCTGAGAGGCAGACACAAGAACAAGTCAGTAAAACAGGAGAAAAAAACACTTCAGTGGTAATTCTCCAAGTTTGTAGGAAAGAAGGGCGACGGGTAGACAGACAGACTTACCCTGAGGTGAGCTGCGGTCCAGACTCAGGCTGCTTCCTGATCTGTAAACCATGGAAAACAGGGAGTCATGATTCTTAAACACCTACAGATGCAGCATGTCTTCCCAGTGAGGAAACGCATCAGATGTTTACTGTTAACCAAAACCAAAAATCAATCAGACTAGAATTCTTATAGTCTTCAGCAAGTCAGAGATTTAGCTGCAAAAATCTCAACATTGCAATTACCGCACGAAAGCTCCAGAGACCGACAGAAATCTGCTGTCTATAAACTCTACTGCTTCAGTTGTTATGCTGGCAGTTTATACAGAATAAATCTAACATGGAATCAGATGAGAATATTTGCTTAGAAATACAATAAACGTCAATGAATGTGTACCTCCAAGTAGGTAAGCGTGATCTAGTCATGTTCCGTTTACCATTGCAATATCACGTTGACAGTGAAGCTACCACAGATCATTCAGGTATGGGGATCACTCACTACTTTGCCTAAAAGAACTGCTGTAAATAAAGCTTCAACATTTGACCCCCAGAATGTGTGCAGAGTCACTCAGAAGTGTCTCAAAGTAAAACTCGTACACCAACAAAGAGACTTTGATCCAGAAGCTGATATCCTGAGAAGTCAGTGCTGTTAATACAAACACTTTCAATGAAGTTAATAAATTTCTCAACTAAAAATGTATTAAATTGGTAAAGTATTAACAAACCAATAAGACAGCACTTAAACAGGAACGTGTGTGACGAACAAAATGCGTTTCATTTTTTAAAACTTTTGGCCATGACTACAGATTGTGAGTGTGGTGCACCACCTGTTTGTGTTGCTAAGGTGATACCTGGAAGGTGAAGGCAGGCGTTGGCGCAGCTCCTCGTTTACTTTGGGATTAACTAAACAGAAAAACAAGAAAAAACTCACTGGTTAAAGACAAACTAACAAACTGCCCAGCTCCTAAAATCTGCAGTTTAAAGATTAGTTGTTATGATGAATATTTTTTTACCTGGATTAAAAAAACAAATAAATAAAAATTGTTTAATATTCCTGTTTATATACATATGAGACATTTTTCCTGGAGGTTAAAGCTAACGGCTCCACGGTGCCGGGCCTCAGTTCATGAACATATCAGTTCAAGTAAACACTATTTTACAAACTTTTCAGGTCTTTGTTTTTTATTAAAACAACAGATTTGAAGTGCATTCTGTCCTGCAGTAGAGATTTCATATGAGGGAGCCACTGTTAGCCATCTTTATGGTAGTCAGTCTGTTTTAAAGCTGGTTTTAACACTGTTGGTTGGAAAACTAACATGAAGGGAAAAAAAGCGATTATCTAGAGCAGGTAAGATACTGACTGCTCAAAACATATAAAAATGCTTTAAATAAATACATCGTCTTTTGTCAGTCACATTATTTAAAGAGCATGTCTAGATGTGCTTCTGAATAGAGGAAATAGTTTCTGAGCTGAAAATCGTTTCTAAATTAAATTGTGACCCTAAAGATCAGAATCGAATCGTGTCTCTAATGCCTGGTTTAGAATAGTCTCTTGATAATCTCAGAGTTAAAATAATGATCTACAGATCCAGACGCTGTTTTTATAATCTATCCATACTCGGTACAGAGATGCTAAATTGGATCATCTTTATTAGTGTGCTCAAAATAACAGAAGAACTCTGCTTTTACAGGGACTCTTCACACACTGAGCAGCACGATTGACTGGAAGACTAGAAAAATAATATTTCCACTTCTCTTCTTATTCATTATATCAGGCTCTGAGTCAGACCTGGTAACACCATCAAAGTGTTTCTAAAGCCAGAGATCGTCGATCGGTCACAAAATTCTCATCATTATCTCTCTAGAAACATTAATAACTGGCTGACATTAAACAGTACCACTCACTGATTATATTTGACTTTTTATTCCTAAATTTTCAGGTGAAAAACATGTCAGGAAATGTAAGAGATTTTTAGAGTATACCTCATAAACATCGTTTAGGGCACACCGTGAAAATATGACTGACAACTGTTCTGTGTGAATCACTCAGGTTTACCACAATAAACCCCAAAGCTGGGGCTCCGGCTGAGCAGCAGCCGAATTGCAGTTAAAAAGGCGTCTTTTCTTCTTCACTTTGAAACTTTTCTAATTTCCTGCCATCCTCTGCCTCCCCATGCTTCTGATCTTTTTGTGGACTCAGAGCTAATTGATCGCTGCAGTTCTCCTTATTATTCATGTACAATTACAGATGTGATAATGTGCTTAAATCCTTCTAAATGACCGTTCATGCCTCGCAATCGCTTTGAAGTCTCGTCCAAGTTCAAAAAATCTGCAGAAAAAAGGGAAAACACAAAGGCCAATCAGAGAGGCAATCTGCATAAACCAATCAGAAGAGAAGGGGAAAGACAAGGGGAGCTGTGCGTCCCCCTGCCTCCGCCCTTTATTTTTACGGAATATCAACTAAAGTCCATTAATTTTTTAAGCTGTATTTAATACATTTTGTTCTGAAAGTTTGGAGCTGTGAGTGCCGGGTGTTCCAGCTGACTGCATGAATATTAATGATGGTGTTACGATGATTAAAGAGGCTTCAAGTCAAATCCAACACAATCCGCCTGTGATCCGGCCCGCCGTCACCACACTGCCACCACGCCGCACATGAATTTAGATATGGACATTAAGCCAAGGATAGAGACGACACACACAGGATCCTCACCCCTCCTTCCACTGATACCCCCCCTGCACCACATACACGTATGCTGAAGAGAGAACATACAGTAAGTATGATTCACAACATGGATCCTGTCATGAATACCACAGCTTCAGACCAGAGGGTCGTCCTGTTATCCTGACAACCGAACAACACAACCAATAGGCTTCACTTTCCATAGATAGGTTACTGAGACTAAGCAGTTATATATTTTCAGTTACATACAACCATTTAAATGTTTCTCCACTGAATGCATGAGGTTCTATAAACCAATCAATCTCCTGCTGGTCTGTTAGCAGCTGCATGATTCTTAGAAGTCCTCACTCATGGTTGGATTCCAGCTTCAAATATACAATCCTGATCCAAAGTTTAGCACTTACAATTATTCACACTTAAAAGAAGCAGGATTATGTATTTTCCAAGCACATAGTGGCATTTTATAGCACAATCAAGTTACTATGTTACCTTCAACTGTTCTAAAAATGTTGTATATATTGAATATGACTTTGTAATTTAGCTTTGAAAATAGGTTTCCGTCTCTTTAAAAACAGCTGCTCTTTCTGAAACTCCACCTTCAGGAAGTCATCACGATATGGCTCCTCTGTTAACCCTTTAACAATATCTGAGAAGTAGCTTCTATAATGTGCTTAGCAGGTGGGGGGTTACACCATGTGTTTGCCAATTGCTGCTGGCTAGTCTGAAGGAGCTGAGTGAGGGAGTCAGGGGGGAGGGCTGTTCTGTGGGAGAACCTTGGAAACTGCAGCTGTGAGGAGGAGCTGCACTGTGAATGCGGGGCTAGGTAAACCCAGGCATTTTGCACAACTGAATGGTTGCCATGGGGATTAAATTATATCTCAAACATGCTTGAAAGAATCAGAGCAATACTTCAAGTATGTTTTTGATGACATAACATTATAACACAATGTAAACCTACAAAAAGTCCATTTTAAATGATACTGCCTCTTTAAGTAGGTTCTACTTTGAACTTTAAAATCCAATGATCATATGTTTTTTCTTTAGTCACATTGATTACTGTTACGATGTAGTCACAACTCTGACTAAAATAAAAATATAAATGAAAAAAATTAGACAGTTACAGCTGATCCAGAACGCTGCTGCTGGTGTTCTGACTGAAGCCAGGAGGATAGAGAACAACACCAGTTCTACAGTCCTTCACTGAGAGAGTAGACTTTAAAACACTGATGTTAGTTTATAAATCACTGACCGGTTTGGCACCACAATACATTAAAGATCTGCTGTTGTCATATCAGCCTTCCAGACCCTCTCATGTCTTCTGGTTCTGGTTCTGCTCTGCATCCAGAACCAGAACCAAACATGAGGAAGAAGCATTCAGCTTCTATGCACCACAAATCTGGAACAAACTTCCTCAAAACAGCCAAAACACCTTTAAATCAGGATCACCTGTTTAGAGCTGCTTTTATTCTTAATAGCTAGAACATTGATAAATATATTCATGATTTTGATGATGGCATTAGACTAAATGCAATGTTTACTGGTGTTTCCTAATTGGTCAATACATCATGTTTATGGTGTAAAGCACTTTGAACTGCCTTGTTGCTGAAATGAGCTACTCAAATAACTTGACTTGATCAATTCTTTGGTCAATAGTTGCAAACATCTGATCAGCTCCGAGTTTTAAGCAGTTTTTATTAATCAGCCTAATCTAGTTTTGTCTCTTGTTTCTTCTATGATTCAAGATTTACTTTTTCATTCAGCACAACCTCAGATTATGCAGAAAGAATTTATGTTGCACCAGCTCACTTACAAACATAAAACTTTCAGTACTGTTTTAAAAAGAGATAAAAACATAAAATAGTCGGTAAGCCAAAAGCCTCTAATACATATTAACACACACACGCGCATGCACATTCACACACGTGCACACAAAGATGCATTTTGAAGCTGTGCTTTCACCCTGGTTATGATCCGGCAACATGAAATCTATATGCGACCATTTCTTTCTCAGTCTCAGTCTGAGTTTTTTGCTCTTTTTTCTTAAAAATGAATCTTTATGACATTTTAAAAATAAGTCATATTTACAATAAAAATGACTTTCTGGAACATGTTTTGTTCACTTCATGTTTAAACAACTTCAGCCTCCGATAAAGATTTTTCCAGGAAACGCTAAAATTAACAGTGTATTTTTCCAATGTTAATGTATATTAAAAACAATAAGACTCTACAAACGCACCTGCCACCTGTGAGTTGAAAAAGACACAGCTAAACCTGTGATGCATTTTGATAAGGTCAGAAACGAGGGAAATTCTTCAGTGAGAATGTTTGTTTGCACTTCAGATTCAACAATGTTTCATAGAAGATGGATTCTCATCCACAAATGACCTTTAATAAAAGGTTGAACAATCAAAGAATCACTTCAAATTAAACTAAATAGTTCAACCTCAACATATTGTTACAGACTGAAATATTCATACGTGTTGAAGTTTTAAAATTATACAATTATTGTTGTTATGCAACCAAAAAAGTTCGTTTCTGACAGGAAATGAGACGTGGATCTGTCAAAAGGTCATAAAACAACAAATGGGGTTTTATGGATGTTTTTAATTGACGTTTTGTTCAATTTATCCCCTTCTAGAAAAAAAATGACTGAAAACATCTTTATGGGTATTACAGTGATTATTTATCACTGATGATCAGAATTGCAGCATCCTCCTTCTCACAGTCTGACATCATAATAGAACCAGCACTTCCTGTCTCAGCTCAGGGTTACAGAAAACATTTCAGAAGTCACACAGTCCCTACTGTGAAGTATGGGGGCGGCAGCATCATGATGCGGGGATGTTTAACAGAGAGAGGTTGATGCACTCTGTAAATCATGAGGAATATTGGTGAAAATGATGTAATCATACAGACGACAGGGACTGGTTCCTTAAATAATGAAATAAAAAAATTAGCAAAAATACATCCCATCATTGCAAAATTAATTCAGCCAAAGGAAACATTTCCAAATCAGCTCAACACAACATGAAATGTTTGAAACAAATATTCAAATTAGATACAACTGTCAGGTTAGTAACCATTATATATTCAGCTACCTGCTGAGCAGTGTTAAAGCAGTGAAAATAATGCAATATATCCAGAATTCATGTAGTTCAGTTTATATTTCCTCATACCGTTCTCACCAAAAACAGAAATACATGCAGACGGTGGAGTTACCCTCCATCTCCTTAAAGTCTAACTCTTTGTCCAGCTGCTATAGCATTAGGTATAATTGTAGAAAATGTGGCTGCTTTGCTCTTATGACAAAAAGATTCCTTCAAATCTTCTGGTCTGAAAACACTTCTATCAATACCAGTCATCCTCAAGGACACAGAAGTCTGGTTCTGATGAGACAGAGGTTCTGGTTGGATAGAGGGTTAAAGGTGTGAAGGGCAGCACTGGGTAGAATGGATGAAGGGTCAGAGTTCAACTTTTGGTACTTCTCAATGAATAGAAGTCAATGCACTGTTCTGAAAAAGCATAGCAGAGAAAGCTTGCATGTGTGTGTGTGTGTGCATGTGCACCAGGTTCTTATCTCATTGTGGTGATCTATTTCTGTCCACAATGTGGGGTTGTGGGGACAACTGCTCCTTGTGGGGACATTTTCATGGTCCCCATGAAGGGAAATGCTGTTTTGGCAATAGGGATTACGTGCGCGTGTGCATGCGTGTGCGTGCGCATGCGCACGAGTGCATGTAGAAACTTTAGAGTTAGCGGTTAGGTTTACAGGTATACTGTGGATTAAAGTTTTGGTTAAGGTTACAAACAAACTAATGGGAAGGGGTTTGGGTTAGACATCAGTGCAGTTAGTAAAATAAATGGAAGCCAATACAAAGTCCTAATATGGGTAGAAATACGAACTTGTGTGTGTGCGTGTGTGTGTGTGTTTGTATTTGTAGACCACCCACTTAGCAGATTAAAGACTGTTCATACAATCGTCTCCTCTCTCTCCTCTTATTCACTCCTTAGTCTGCTTTGGTCAATAAATTAAAGCTCTTAAACACACTGTGCATGAATACGGGTGTGTGCGTGTGTTCACATGTGTGTGTGCGTTCTCAATGAAAAAAGAACCTTTGATAGATCCCAGCTCAAAGGTCCTACACTTTTAAAGCTGGCACCTGGTTTGTTTCGGATTTTTAGACTTTATTTGTGGTGGACTGTTTCTAAACGCTATAGGAACTATTTGTCGAGCCTCTCACTCTCTGGATCATACTAACATGCCGTTTGAAAAATTTTGTCTTTGTCTTTGACTCAAACGTCCTTTTAATTAGAGTTGGGATCTGGTAACATTTGGTGGTCTTGGATCAACAACAAGCTAAGGCAACAGATCCATCCAATAACCAAGACGTCATTGTCCTCCAGGCAAAATGTCACTGCACTTTGATTTTATTTGTAGTGGAGAGCTGGGCTGCTCTCTCTGGTACAGTAATGGACCATCCCAAGTCTAACCTAAAGAGATTGAGATAGAGAATTCTTTGTTTCAATAGACAACTTCTCATCAGAGCAGACAGAAGTCACATATGGGGTACCCCAAGGTTCAAATCTAGGACTCCTCTTATTTAATATCTATAAATAAGATAAGTTACCATACACATATGACACACACCTCTGAAGGAATTTTTCAGCTGAACAGAAACCAAAATTAAATTAACTTTGGGCCTAAATAGGAACAATCTAGAGACAATGCACCGCTTCAGTTATTACAGCTAGAAACTAGAGATCATGCTGAAATCTGGTTGTATTGATTAACTACAACCTGAACATTCAGAGACACATAAAGACAGTTACAAAGTTGGCTTTCCATCACCTGAACATCATTTGTAGGATTAAAGGGTTTGATGTCTCAGCAAGATCTAGAGAAACTCATCCATGTCATCTTTAGTCACATTAATTACTGTATGATTCTGCTCTGTTTACAGAACCAGAACCAAACATGGAGAAGCAGCATTCAGTTTCTATGCACCACAAATCTGGAACAACCTTTCAGAAAACTGCAAAACAGCCAAAACAGAGTTCCTTTAAATATAAACTAAAATTCCATTTGTTTAGAATTATCTTTGATCAAGAACTGAAAAAAATAAATTTCATCCTGGATTCTAACCTTCCAATGTCTCTTCTTTTCAAATATGATGGTTTTTTTATTATTATTGTTCATTGTGTTGCATTTTCATCATGTACAGCACTATGGACTGTACATAGTTTGCTGCTAAAATCTGCTATACAACCAAAGTTGACTTGGAATTTTGTCAATAATGAAGAAGATATTGAACTATTGGATGTTAAAATATCCACAGTATGATGAAAAACAGAAGAAAAGCTGAATTAGGTTGCAAAAGGACAAATTCAAAGCAGAAAGACAAAAACACAGTTCAGCTCTTTACATTTTCTTGATATCATGCAGCCTGGCTTCTGCCCAGACTGGAAATAATTACCTACATTATGATTTCAGATTATCTGAGCAAATGGAAATTGTGTTTGCAAAAGAAAAAGGAAAAAAAGGTTTTTAATAAATTGGTGTTAATTAAAATATAGGGTAAAGCCTGGTTGGATCAGCATACGTGTGCTAAACAAACTGAGCCTTGTTTTATACCTGAACAGCTGGAAAATGCGTATGTGCAGAACAGAGTGTGGACCTGTGGTCCGCTGTGCAGCTTTAAAACCCGACAGCACAGCTGCAGGATTCCCTCTGAGGAGACAGGATAGCCCAACAGCTCAGCTTTTAAAGTGCATTCAGGGACAACTTGCACACCGGACCGTGTACAAATCAAACAATTTCAAAGTGACAACTTTTTTTTATTCCCAACAAGCAATTGCAAACTTATTGAAAAATTCCTAAATGACAACCTTGACCCTCATCACGTGGTTGTGTTATTGCATAACTTATATACAATATCTGCTGATTTTCATTAACTGAAAATCTCCAGTCAGTTCATTACGAGCATCTCTTCAAAGCTCTAATACATTGTAATAATAATGTAATGTAATGGCGTCTAGCAGTTAATAATGTAAATATTTTAGCCAATTTGAAAAATTCTTTCTTCACTACTGAATAAAAGTTAAATATAAATTACTTCTCTTGATTAGTAATTTGTGAGTACCATTTAGGTTTTGCTTATTTTCATAATCAGGCTTAGGCAAATGTGCAGTTTTGGTAATTTTTCTAGACAGAAACATGTTGAATATTGTTTACGTTGCTGGTGTCGTTGCATCTAAAGAAAATACGATTTTAATAAAGACTAAAGCTGATGAGCTGAACCAACACATTCATTAAAAGGAGCAAACAGACAATGAACTTAATCCATGTTATAAAGTTTTAAATCTATGTTTCAGCTTAAACCTTTATAATGCATAAAGGCATTTCTGAACACCTGTAAATGCTTGTTAATTATTGTATTAAACTCAGAATAAGTGCTTCCATTTTTCCACAAATGTAAACGACCTTGGCTCTGCCTGCCTCACATAAACAAGACACCATTACTATACTAATGCTCCATCTCCCATCGTAGCTAACCTACAGACACCATGTTCCTGGACTGGGTTATAAAGTTGTAATTACAAATGTCATACCGATAATAACTACCTAATGCCATGCAAAAATCAGCCAGGTTCAACCTCACAGAATTCATCCCACAGTTGGTTTACTCCAGCTATGACAAGTCCTGAGATGCAGTTGCAGTTCCACTGTGCTGCCAGCAGAAGCAGCAGCAGTTAAAGTAGCAGGAACTCAGCCTCAGCAGATGCTTGATAACAGAGATCTTTTAGAGATACTGAGAAACCTGAGAGAAACTTGAAGCAATGTAAAAAATTTAAAATAAAACATATGAAAACTGTGGTGTACATTTCCACTCATACCCCATGAGTCAATACTTTCGCTACAGGCTGATTAGCGGTTTTGCACATCTAGAAACTAGAATTTTGGCCCAATTTTGTTTTAAAAATTGGGCCAAAATTGGGAAAGATGGCTACACTCATCTTTCCCTCAACTTACACGAGCTCCTGTCCTCCACCCAGAATGTTGCCACCACCACTAGGTGTTACTGTAGGAACATCGCCGTAGTAAAATCCAAAAACTATTAATTGGACTTCTTGTGACTTCTTGTGGCTTAGGTGGTGGACCAGATTCCACCACCTAAGCAGTAGATCTCTGCAGCTCATCCAGAGTTAGCACAGGCAGCTCCTGTTGTCCTACATTCTAACTTTACTTTAAACTTCTCCTGTTGCTGGCCTGCTTGGTCTCCATGACACTGCTCACTGCCTGATGAACCTCTGAGGCCAGAAACACAACAGCTTTATTTACATTGTTTACAGATTGGGTGACCTCGAAAAGCCACTGATAGATTTTATAAAGTCAGTGGTGTCAAGATTTTTGTCATGTGGATTAAATTGTCAGTTAATCCACATGACAATTGTGGATTAATTTATTCAGATAAATTTAACATCGAAACAAACATGCAATATTTGTATGAAACAGAGTAACAATGTTATCTGGAAAAGGGCTCTTGCTTTTACACCTTATTAAAAAAAGGCTTATAGCTTCCTGTAAGTTGAGTTTTAGGGGTCAACTCTTCTAGTTTGGTCAGCAAAAAATGCTGATGGCTCAACAACAACAACAACTGGATATGATCCCTCTTTCTTCAAATATACTTGCTGTATAAAGTCACATTTAATAAAATGCTGCTCCTAAGTCTGCATTTTGAGTAAAAGCTGGTGAAAGTTTGTGGTTCTTTTTACAATGAATTGAAAATTAAAGGAAAACTCATAGCTGATCTTTCCAAATATTTTCTATTTGAAATAAAAATAACAAAATCTTCCTCAAAAACATTAAAAGGTCTCCATCGGCATCATTCGATTGTATTTTGGATTAACAAAAACCATTGAAAGGGCCATAAATGCCCCCAGGCCACTCTTTGAACAATTTGATTTATGGGGTTTTGGATAAAAAGAGGCTGAATAGGATGTTTTGATTATTATTATTATTATTATTATTATTATTATTATTATTATTATATATTTATAGATTTAAAAACCACTGTACACAAAATCATGAACCGTTCCATTAAAACATATTCCAGGTTGACAAAATGTGAAACAACAGTTCGGAGTGGAATCTAAAACTAAACAATTTCAAAAAGGGAAGCTCAGTTCCAGTAACAGTAGATCACCTAAGGTGTCACCTAAAGCCGTTTGAAGGAGCACAGCGCCCCTACATGGACAAACTACTGCATTACAGATCTGATGAGTTAAAGTGAGATTGCCGTTTAAAACGTGGGAATTTACCTCTGTACATATCCACCAGCGAGTCCCTGAGTTCCTTCTTGGAGGTCCATGATGGAGAACTGATGACGTTTGGATCCTCCAAACTCTTTTCTCTGAAAAACAAACAAAAAAACAGAAAACACATTAGATTCACAGTCAATCACAATTCCAACACTTGCATGTGACATCAATTTTAAAACAGTACCAAACATATCACATGTTCATTTGTAAAAAAAAAAAAAAAGAAAAATTAGAGACATCAAACATACCTGCAAGTAAAATATGTCAACAGCTATGATTTCAGAAATGGTCCAATCAGAAGTTCAAAGCGCCTGACTCCTCTATGGTCCACACCGTCCTCTATCAGCTCCTCTAACTACATCAGACTACTCACAACATTCTCATGTTTGGCACACGGACTGAAAAGCAGCAAAGCAATATGAGCAAATATTGACTTCCTGTCTCCTTAAAGCAACCCAGCATGGAGACTGGACCCAGTGTGGAACAAACACAGACAGGTCAGACCAGTTCACCTTCCAGTAAGACAGGTCACACTGCCGGATGAATCAGTTCACTACGCTGGTCCCCAGCTATGCCATACACGTCATCACATGACATTAGGTCACATGGACCCAGATACTTCCTGGATGTTAACTCTGTATCTCAGTAACTTAGTATTCTGTTGGCATATGGATCTCAGTCCAGGCCAGGTTTTTCAGTCCCTCTGGCTAAGGAAAAAAAACAAAACACAAAAATCTAAAATACTTCAGTCATGTATCTAAATGGCATAATGCATAATTGCTTTATTACAAATTAAAACAACCAAAATGCTGAAGTTCTTGGCCATTGCATTACTGATGTCTAAACATCATCAGTGATGCCTTCCCGTCATCCTTCAGTTTTCAGTCACCAGCAGTATATTATTCTGCGTTTGCTGCCAACAGATATACCACAGAGAACACACCAGACAGGGTTTGGTTCTTACTCCAGCTGCTGCTGCAGATCATAGATCTTCTTCTTGGCTTTCTGCAAAGCAACCTGAACATCCACAGATCTGCTGCTGTAACTGCTATACGCCATTACATGAAACAGACTTCTCCATGGCAACAACCCCCCCACACACACACACACAAAACATTACAATATACCACTTCCAGGTCAGACAGAAGGAAGCTGGGCTGGGATTGGCCGAGAGCCTGTCCCGCTCTAATTTCAGGTAAAATATTAATGAACTCACTGGATCGGAGCCATGTGACTCAGGTGTCGTGTTCAGACACGTTTCTCATTTTGTTTGACAAATTGGTGAAGGTTTGTCTGGAGTTTTTTCTGTCCAAAACATGAAGACTGGTTTGAGTAAAACATGACAATGTCTTGGTTTCAAAACAGTTTCTTCAGAAGATACAAGGTTTACTGGAAAGCTATGGCATTCTCTATACAACTCTTCCACATTACCTTTTGATGAAGGGACTCTATTGATGTACTGGTCAACCGTTTGTTGCCCAAAGAGCTCTGTACTGTGGGATCAGACACCAAGATATTAACAGCAGGTTTGAATTGAACCCTCCACAGATCAGACTCGTTTTTCCGGAACATTCCAGAGATGCTGGTTTGGATTGGAAACTGAGGAATTTGGATTTTACATAAAAATCTCAAGCTCTTTGATGAGCTCTCTTAAACATTCTTGAAACATTTTAAGTTTGCTGCAGGCATCATTGTCCTGCTATGAGAAACCATAGCCTTTAGGAAAGACCGTTTCTATCAATGGACACACATGGACTGTAGCAACACCTTGGTTTTAAGAAGCACCAACATGGACAGTAGGACTCAAGGATTTCTAGCCGAACAACATCCATTCTATCACTGGTTACGCCCTCTAGTCTTTTCCCCATTCTGCATCCTACTGTCTTTTGTTCTGGGTAAGTGATGAATTCCCTGGAGAAAACCTGATTTATCAGTTATCCACTTCATATACCCATGTGTTGATTGTTGCAGCAGTGGGAGTGTTCTGCATGATCACCCTAGCTGGTCTGGCTATGTAAACCAGTGTTTTCTAAACCTTTTCAACATTTTGAACTACAGTAGATGGTCTCTAGGATCAGAACACACAGGCCAGTCTTTGCTAACTAAATGAATCTTGATGGCAAATGACCACATTCACCTCTCCTCCTTCCTTGGACCAGTTTTCATAAATACCACTCCAGACCAAGAACATCGCGCTCCTTACAAGGGTTTTGTCACAATTTCACCCAAAACCCTCATTCTTTCAACAAACGATGCTTATATTCTGCCTAATATACCCATTTGTTAAAATCTCTCATCTTAAAGGCAAGGATATTTCACTTGGTTCAAGATGCACCCTGTCCTCATGACTGGATGTTTGTTGTATGAACCAAGATGAGAGCAATTCCACAGGAGGAAATGTGTCCAAATAACAAAATTAGGCAAACACAAGCTGACAGACAGAAGACAACCAATGAATTATTGGAAGTTGTTTTTATTGATAATTAAAATAGACATTAGCTCAAATAATTAAAACACAAAAGATTCTCATCACATGTTTTTCTTCTCAATATCTTCAAGCAGTTTGTCTAGCAATGCAGCATCCACTCCGTGTTTCATCAAATATTGACCATTCAGGTGGAACACTGGGATGTCCCACTTGTACTTGTCCCACCACTGCCTGTTTTCTGGGAGACTGATGTCCACCTGCTGCAGGATGAACTACATGAAGCACAGAGACGGACAGGTCATCAACAGAAACCAAGGGTGGAAATAATTACAGTAGAGGTGACCGATTATTACATGACTTTTACGATGGTCAAACAAAAGAAAAGCTATGGCTACCATGTGGATAATGGGGATGAGATTAACTTTGAAAACCTTAAAACTTATCCACAGACCTTTGCTGTTTTAACTATACGGTTTGGAGGTCTGCAGTCATCAACTCTGTAGGAAGTTGGTGACGTCAACATCCTCCATCTCTGGGATTTTACATGGCTGACCACTATGATTCCTTCCTCGGCCCTCAAGGATTCATAGTTTTAAATGGGAATAATTGCAAATTTTCTGTATTGAACTGAGGCTGCAAAATTATTTAATATTCAGTCTAATTCTATGCTTTGTAGTCTGAACAACATCAAGCTTTATTATTTTTTACATTATAAGAAAGAAGCAACGGTTTGTTGAAGTTTATTTTTACATGTCAGACCAGGGCAATCAACCCGTTTGTTTAGTGAGTTTCAGTTTCTTTATCATTTATTTTCCATTGGCTACTGGTACATTGTTGGTAATTACATTTGTAATTCAGTACATTTAAGACCTGTGTTTTAAAAAACATGTTTTAGGTCAATTCATCTTGGTTCTTCTGTATCAAATTGGTATCAGCCGATGCTGATCCTCACATCTCTATCGGAAGTGGAAAAAAAGTGGATTGGTGCTTCCCTACTCCCATGTCTACTGTGGCCTGGCCACTGAAACAGATTTGAGAGAAAACCAAATGTAGGTTGAGGAACATCAGAAATTAACTAGAAGTTGGAAGAAGAGTTAAATTCTCACCCTGTGTTTGAATGGCTGCAGCAGCTCTTTAGCTTCATCACACAGTGAACACGGATCCTGGAAAGAGAAAAGTCAGTTTGAATTTTTTATTCCTGTTTATAGGTCGTCTACAACCACTGTACATAAATACTAACAAGATGTATATATTTAACACCACTGAAGTAACAAACTAAATATTAGAGATGCACCGATCAGGGATTTTCTCAACCTCAAGGTTTTAGAAAGATTGAACCAATTTTAGCTTGTCCAGTTTCTATAGTTAACAGTCTAAGTATTATTTATTTTATGTAAGCAGCTGAGGCGACTGTAAAAAAAATATAAAATGATTTAGATTTCACATTTACACTGTCTGAGGGGAGCATTACTAACTGTAAACATCAGTCTCTGTGTCTATTAAAAAAAGATGTAGCTCCTTACCTTGGCTAAAAGATTTCCAAAAAGCTGCCAACAGAAGAATCGAACAGAGTACCTTTGCTCTCATACATTCAGCCTCCCCTGGTTTCTATGGATACCAAATCACTCCTCCAATTCGATGAAAGCGTACAAAGAGCTGTCCAGAGGTGGAAGGCCCAAATGTCAGGTAAGAATTTATCAAAACCGCAAAAGTTTCAATTACTTTCAAAATGTAATTGACCAGTGTCTATTCCAGTTATTGCTCTGATGGACCTGTTCTTCCTCTGCCTTGGTTTTTAAACACCAGAGTCAAACCTGGCTTTCGTCCCTCAATAACACCTTCCACATAGAAGAGTAGTGAGAGCAGCTCGACCCGGCAGGTTAGCTCAGGTATGGTGTCTGGAAAAAAAATAATCAGATTTTTGAGTTTCCAACCAAACTTTCACCAATCAGTTTGGTGAAAGTGGGCAAAAAAAAAAGTTCTGATTCCAGTCGGTAGAAATGTAACGGTGCATCTCTAATAGAAATGTTGTTTTCTATTATGAATGGAAAAAAAATATGCTCACTCTGTGGGGTGAAATGAGGCATGTTGGGATTTGTGACAGTGTGTACCTTTGTGAACAGAGTGAGAGTAGGTAAAGATCTGGATGAAAACATCCTGCAGAGCTGCAGAGCAGGACGGCCACACAATGTCCTGTGCATAGACATCATGTCTGAGAACAGAGATGTTAAAGGGGTTAATTCCAGGCAAGAGGCAATGCTCTTGAATTTTTACACACTGAACCAAGTTTCCTATGAGACTTGAATGAACATTACATTTGCAGAAAGTTTCTGGTGAAATTTTTGGGTCATTGTTCTGTTGAGGAACACATGGCTGCCATGTTTCAAACACCTCAGGATTTATTTGAGGTGCTATGAGCTTCACTCAGAGCAGGATGTTTGGCAGCTGGCGCAGGTTCACCATGATTCCTCCAAACATACAGCTTAACACTGGGAGGGGGGTGGGGGGTAAACTCAATCTTTCTGTAATTGGGGCATTAATCTTTTTAGACATTTGTTTTGGCCAGAGTTCTAATCTATCAGTGGATCTACTGGGTGGAAGCCCAGTAGATCCACTGGGCTTTCACAGTACCCAGGTAGTTCCTAAACAGCCTAACCAGCACTGTTTTATTTGAGGTGACTGGCGTCTTCTAGATCTTGGCAAAGTGGTGATACATCCTATATTGTAAATATGCGTCGATCCAATCACCAATCACTTCCAGTAATATTTTTCCACATATCCAGGATAAGATTCAGGGATAATGGGTCCAGGATGACCCATTATCCCTGTCAACAACAACACTCTCCAGTTCATTCTTTGGGCCAATGCAAAGAAGTAGCAGCTCAACTCTGAGCTCTAGTGTCCTAAGGTGTCTGGCACCTCTACAGATGAAGCTCCTTTCAGGCACTAACAACCAGGATCTTGTTCACTGTACATGAGAGTGGGAACATAAATAGACTAGAAAATTAAAAGTTTCACTTTTTGGTCAGCCATTCCCTCATACAAGCAAACCAGAACAAAACCTGGATTCCTGCAGACCGAGACAGAAACCATCGGTTCATCGCCCGCTTCAATCTACCGTCACTCAAGAGCAAGAAATCAAGATACTTAAACTCCTCCACCAGAGGGAGCAGTCCACCTTTATCCAGTCAAGAACCATGGTCTCAAACTTAGAGCAGCTCCAGTGTACACCAAAGGTCATGGTCTGAAGACGGCAACAGAAACACACCATGTGCAGAAAGCAAAGACGACACTCTCCTCTCTACAGCTACGCCTTGAGATCCCGTCCATGAACCCCCAGGAAACAAGGGACACACACGCGCGCGCGCGCCAACCACACCACACACACACACACACACACACACAACACACACACCACACACACACACCACGGAGCAAGTTTTACTTCCTGTTGAGAGTACAGCACAACTCTTGATTTGGTTTATACAAGAAGTTAGCCTAGGTCCAGGCTCCTTCAGGTTAAAGAACATTATGTAACCTTCAGATTTACTTATTCATGTGGACTGGAGAAAAATCCAATAAGAAGGATTTTATTAAGTATGATAAATGCTCTACAGACGCACAGTTTCTGGTTATATTACCATATTATATTGTTGTCCTAGTATTTTTTTTTAAATCTAAAGTCAAACAAATACATCGAGTGTCAAAAAGACTTAGTCAAAGTTGCAGATGAAGTGTAACATTTACTGCAAAAAAAAATTAGATTCTTTAAGTAATGCTGCATTGCATTAACAGTCCTTTGAATTTATGAACCGATATTCTAGCTGGCCGTGTTTAGGAGGGGTGGCCCAATGTTACAGACAGCAGCATGAAGTTTGTTGATGATTATCAACAAAGGAGATCAGAGGAGATCACTTATTGATCCTCATTTACACTCCAATGCATCAGCACAGTATTCTAGAATTAGCAGGCATGTGCTGTCAATGGGCCAGCCAGCTCCGACACATCCCATAGTCCAACATCATTAAACTATGAGTCAAATTCAGATCAAGAAGAGAAAAAATTAATAAATTCAAACTATGTTGAATGGAACTGTGATTTCTTTAAACCTGCTTTGTGTTGTCAGGCAATTAATTGCCGCCAATTGCTGCAGCAATTTATCAGCCACAGCTGTGGCAGATAAATTGAACCGTGTTAAAATGTGATAAGTCACATTTCACTATTAATTTTAAGTTATATTCCATATAGAATCAAGTTGGTTTGCATACGTATTTACGTAATAAATACAACTTTAGATTTACTCAAGTTAGCTCTGATATAACAGTTTAATTGCTAATATGATAAAAGTGAGACAAAATAAATTGTTATTTTACTTATTTGCATTATTGTTGTCAGTTTTATTTGGTCTGTATTTCTGGTAGTGTTTGGACCCAGAGAGCCTCCGCCACACGCTGCTGTCCGGGATGAACGTCTGAAATTCCTTCCATTCCTTCCAACCAGCTCTGTGGTTGAGCAGCAGCTGCAACGGCAATGAGCCTAAAAAGTCTGTTAACTGCAGATTCGTTCGCAGAATTAGGCTTGTGCTGAATAACGTCGTTTTTGTGTTTTTCTGCCACATATTGAAGCAGCTGACTGAGCGCCTTCCAGCAGGAGCGATTTCAGAATTGTTGTAGTTTAACAGACTGAAATTCACCTGGAGGTTTGTGTCAGTCGCGGTGCTTTAAGCAACAGTTTCAGGATGGAGACAGACTGGAACAGCTGTCGCGAAATGCGACCTTCTCTGTCCGCTTTTACACACCAACTGCTGGGTCAGGAAAGTCACCGGAGTCAGATGCGCCTTTGGAGCCACAATGGCTGCAGGACTCAGCTCTACTCGGGTCTACAGCTCACAGTCAGAGGAGCCTGCCGGCAAAACAACAGCAGCAGCGGCTGGAAAGCTTTTACCTGCTTAGTGAGGTCCTTCCTCTGCTCCCTGTCTGCTGCCAGCGGTGTTTGGAAACGTGATAAACCAACAATCATACACGGCCACATGGAGAAGAAGAAGAAAAGCAGAACGAGTGTTCCACAGTGAACGACGGGCTCCCTCTGCTGGCCTTAAGAAGCACAATGGGTCGTTTTGTGGACTTTGTTTTCACCCGTGGAGTATTTTCAAGAAATGATTAGAGAAAATAATTTTTTAGGGAGCAGCCAGGTGATTTGTTATATTCTATGCTTTGTTTTTTGCTCTACTGGCCTTTGTCTGACAGTGAAATGACAGGAATGTTGGTTATGAGAGAGGGGAAAGGTCAATAGGCTGTGATTCAAGCCTGTGACGGCTGCTTCAAGGACTGAGGCCTCAGGACAGGGGTCGCGAGCTCTGTGCCTGTGTCACTGTCACGCCACATATTCCATAATTTTAAGTGTAAAAGAAAAAGACATTGTTTCTCAGAAAATGTTCATGTGTGATAGAATTATCTCAACTTATGTTAAGGGTAATGAGTGACCTTATGTACTAAGAAAATGGGAAGACATCCGGGAAATAATCCAAGATTGGGAATAGAATCCAGGACATCTGCATCGATTACTATGGGCTTTGCATAATCATCCCTTTAATCTGAATTTTTCTTCCATGTGTAACCAGGTGCTTTATTATATTCTACAAAGAACCTTGTAGATAACAAGGTGCTGTCTGTCAGGACAAATTTGTCAGACTATCTGTCAGGACACCGGCCATTGAGGACTGGAGATGGACACCCAGGATTTCCAAGGTTCCCATCAACTCTGACCATATTCTCTATTTCTACCATCTGCTTTATCCATTGTTAACATTAACTATAATTCTGTGTTTCTTTATTTTCCAGTAAAGCACTTCTGAATTACAGTGTACGAATGATGCTACATGTATAAACCTGCTTTGCCTTACTGAGGACAACCTTCCCCCAGCATCATGTCATCCCCTTCGTCTTTCACCACTGGGATGGTGTTGCGGTCAGGAACAGAGAAATGTGTTTTGTTTTACTCAAAGTGGCGAGAAAAAACACAAAAATCCTTCTGTCCGATACATTTCATATTTCATGAGAACTCAAAGGCAGAACTCCTGGAATGTTGTCATAGATCCCTCTTACTTTAACATTTGTATATAATAGTTGTTGGACACTGAGCAAGAGAATGTTCTGCCCAGAATATGTCTAAAGAAATAGCTGGAACAATTCCCAAGCCAGAGCCCCCTTCTCTTTCCCACCACACCCAGTGTTTTGCATTTATGTTGATTCTTCTAACATCCGTTCCCTCACTTTCTACATTATTTATCACTTATTAGGAGTGACTCAACATTTCAACATATGCTGTGTTGTGTAGACCAGAGAAATCCTGGTAAATACTTCACTTATTACAGTTAAAGTTTACAGAGCTTTTCTAAACAGTTTAATGTTAGCTATTTTTTATTTTCATACTTTGATCCAATTAAAAGATTTTCACTTTCTTCCACATCTTTCTGGCTTTGCATTCCATTTGAAGTATTTAAGATAATGCCTGTGTCCATAATTTTTAGTTTCAAATAAACTTTTTAATCAAACTTTATGGTTCTTCTGGACCTAATTTACACAAAGATGAATGCATTAAAACCAACATGTACAATATCTGCAGCTTTAAACCTAAAATATATCACAATTCTTTGGGAACTAACAACCTGACTAAACATCACACGATACTGTTTTGAACTCACCCTTAGATAGTGACTCAGTTCTGCTGTTATTTATTCTTATCAGAAGAGGGAGCTACTGGAGATAAATATTTGTTACATGTAGTGTATTTTAAATAAACTATTATTTATTTCTATAGATACTTAATTTCCCTTAGGGATGAATAAAGTATTTTTTAATTTGAAAACATCTGAAGACTCAAATTTTGAGTCTTCAAATATTTCGACAACTCTACATAAAACGTTTGCTATCCAAAATAATTCATTTCATTGATGCCAAGTACTTCTTCTGAAACCACTAAATGATTTGGATCATGTTCTAGATGTTTGGGATGTGTGAAAAATAGAAAAAAAAAATTTCAGCAGTAAACAGATCAAAAGTTAGTGCTGGACCTGGGCTGCCAGCCACCATGACATGCTCCATCCTCTCTCTGAGCCGGAAAATGAACTTTTTTAAAGTCCATCCTCAATCCTTACTAACATGCATATTTAACTGAAGTTCACACATGACAAAGATTGTTCTTCTGTTTTTTATTATTTTATTTTTACACTTCAACAAACATTAAAACTGTGCAAATGTATGGAGACAGTTGGATGAATTTTTGCCAACACTGGAAAACGCAGGAGCCACAGAGGAGGTCCAACTGGAAGCTCCGGCAGGAATTCAGCTCCGTCTCTGGTCCCTGAAATACTCTGGACTCCTTTGGACGGTTCTGGTTCTGGTTCAGCTCAGTGCTGAGGCTGTGGACCCTTGTAGACTTTTAGAGGGAGTGGCAGTCAGCTTGGGCAGTGAGTCTGCACTCTACAGAGATGCTTCACTGTTGAAGTTCAGTATTTTCTGCTGACAGGATGTTTTCCTCCCCTGCACAAAGTTCTACAGGCTGGATCTGGACCGCAGCTCAAACCCAACTACCCTGTCAGTTTGACTGTATAAAAAAAAAAAATAAAAAATCCTCCAGCCAACCTGTTTCACCCTGACTCAGAGCAGCTGAGCCAGACAACATACCAGGCAGCCATGATGAAACATGCTATGCTGGCTTAAAATAGTTAGTGAAAAAAAACTAGTTAGAATATTAGGTTAAAAAAATAGTGCTAGTGTGACATCAGCTAGTTAGCCTGATAGAACCAATCTGATGAAGACCTCCTGTCACTTCACTACTCAGTTTATGGCATCGGTTCTGATCCAGTAGTGCTGGTCTGAACTGTAACTGTGGCACATTTCCCAGCATGACCCAGTAGGCAAGTATGAAACAGGAAGTCAGGCGCAGCGCGCGTCGGGGGCGAGCCACACCAACGCCCTCACTGACGGGCATGTCGGTTCTGGGTAAGGTCACCGTGGTGACGTCGTAACAGATCAATTCACACACAACCAAGACACACACACAGCTCTGCAGTCCATATAGCAACCAGAAGACAAAGAGCACTCTGATTGGCTGCTTCCTGTCCTCCAGCCTGACCGGCCTCCAGCTCCACTGATCCTTCCCATTAGTCTTGGCGGTGCAGATCTTGCACTGATGAGGTGATGTTAGACGAAGAAGTTCCTAACATCAGGGGTCAGGAAGGTCGGACGTATCCACGGTGACCTGCGGATCAACAGAATCGACACAAATACGTTCAGCGGTCAGTAACCATGCGTTGCCTTGGCAAAGACGCTGCAGGTTCAACAGAAGCGAAGGCCCACCTTGATGAAGATGGTGTCATCTTTGATGTAGCTGCCCGTCTCCAGGACACTCTGAGCCACGAACAGAGGGCAGCCGGAGGCGATGTTCATCTCAGCCGTGGGGCGCCTGAAGCTGCTGCTGTGCGGATCGGGCTTGAAGGCGTCACCCAGGTGTTTCCTGGAAGGAGTCTGGTCCATCAGCATCAGAGTCACCTAGCATACACACACACACATTAAACAGTGAGCTTATTCTGTAAACACACACAGAAAGCTCACTGTGACTACCGGGCATCAACAAACGGTTCTGCTTAGCAATCTTTGGACAATTTCACAGTTGTAGAAAAGTGCAACTTACTCAGCTGGGACATATACTAAACACAAATTGTGTTTACTTTAAAAAGCTGTCATTAAAAATAATATCTTGAGATGTGGAAAATATAAAACAATGTATGGAAGTAAAAAATTGTTAATACTATTCTTTATAGTTGGATTGAATATGTACACCTGTCCAATAAGGAAGGAGGAGGGAGAAATGATACAGGGAAGGGACGCATGATAACAGACAGAAGAAAAGAAAAAAAGAATAGAACAAGGAGGAAAAGTAGAAATTATGCAACAACGTAAGAAAGGACTGACACAAAGAAAAGAAAAAAAACAGTCAGGAGTCCAGCATGAGGAAGGATACATTTTAGATTCAGGAATAAAGTTTGGGAACAGAAATATATTTCTATTCTCATCCTTGGTGATAGTTATATTCAGTAGTCCACACTTCTGATGCTATTTTTTCATTTAGCACTTCAGCTAGATTTGAGACCTTGTAGCACACTTACTGTAGTTTCCCCTAAATGAATTGTTCTGTATAAATTAAAATTTATTTGGATAATTCTTTTAAACTTTCAGTTGAATTAAGTTCTAAGTCTTGTTCTAAATATTATGTTGAAGTTTTTATCAACTGTTACTACATTTATATTTATGTTCTTATTTTGAAGTGAGCCCAGCAGTTTTTGTTTCCTCTCCTAAAGTTCTCCCTCTTTTTCCCCTTCCCAATGACTTTATTAAAAACACACACACGAACACAAACACGAAACACACACACACACACACACACACACACACACACGAACAAAATAAAACACATACAGTACAGTATACAAAAAATAAACAAATACAATAATGTCAAAATATATTTGGGACTCAAGTGTTATAGTCTTTCAAGGGCAGAAATAATTTGAATTCAAGATTAGCCTTAGCTCCTACTAAGTACTGTGTTGATGTTGTGCTTTGGCACTAGTGGAACTAATATATATGACTAGTGCTTAAGGTTTGTTAAACAACTTTTTACTTTTCCCACCTCTGGTTAAATCAAATTTCTTATTTGTCCAAAGCACACAGAGGGTTGGAAGGACCGGCTCTGGCTGGAACCAGCAGTATCTTCTCTAATGTTCATAATAAATGTCCGCGCAGGAATAACTTGAACCACAAACTATTACGCAACGTTTTAAAATTTTGACTACAGTAAAGATAGTTACATCTTCAATTTTTCCCCAAAGAAGAAAAAATTGGATTTTTTTTTGTTTTTTGTGCTTTTTAAATAAAGTTTTGAATCACCTAAAATGGTGTCGGATTTTGACAAATTTTGCAACCAGAACAAAATCTCTGATTGGTGCAGCTTTAGCAACCAGACCTGTTGATAATGAGAACTGTAGAGGAAAAAAAATCAATTCTACAGAGTATCACAATTCCTAGTCCTGGAGATGAAACCTTATAGAATTGTTTTAAATAAACAATTCACATAATTTAAACAGAATCTCCAGACCGTTTGAATAGAAAGATTGGTCTCTGAATCCAAATCAAATTGTGACCCAGAAACAAATCAAACTGCTAGACACTGAAAGACTTCCAACTGTAGTAGACCTGCATACTAAAAACAACATAGAGAATACAGACAGTACCTTCTGCTTGAAGGGCCAGGGCAGCAGGGCGTCGTACTCGCCCTTCATCACCACAAAGAACAGCGACAGGTGCGTCCCCTTGCCCATGCCGTCTCCATTGAGGTAAACCCGAGCGCACATCTTGTATCCGAAATATCCGGTATAAAATGGCTGTGAGTACAGTGACAGCGTCTTTCCTGCCACAGCTTCCTGTTTCCGTCTCTTGTAGTCCCGGATTTTCCAGATTAGAGTCCCATTGTAGCTAGCTGTCTCCAGTACCTGGAACCTCAGGTCCATGTCAGCCAACCGGATTTCATGGACGCTCAGCATGTCGTCGTGCCGATTGAGCTGAGTTTCCAAAGACGCTGCAAAGAGAGAGGAAATATCTCCATCAAGTTTGGATTACCTGGTCAAAAACCTTCAGCTAGCCACTGAAACCCGGCGCATCGACTAACCAAGGGTGTGAGTGGATCCGGTCCCACTCCGTCCCCCCTGCTCCAAGGTGGCCAGCCGTGTCCGAACGTTGTCCACTGTTCCTCGTAAGGTTTCCACTTCTTCTCTTAGTCGACGCAGTGAACCAAGCTCTATCTCCAACGCCATCAGCGTCTCTGAATGCGAGCTCATCATTTTCTAGGGGAACACAGAGAGGCTCCAATGTTTCAGACTGCAGAACACGGAAAGCCTCAACACAATCCAACAACAAGACCCCTGGGTCATCCGATCCCCAGTAAATGCTCAGGCACGCCCAACTGTTGCATTCAGCCCTACTGGCTTGAGACTCACTGTCAGCAATATTTTATGTGATGTAATTATGTGTTTCATTGTCTGTGAAGTCTTCATGGTGACATGATTGTTGGTGATCTAAAACACATTAGGTTATTACCCTTAGAGAAAGGAGTAGATAAAAGTGGGATTAGGATTTCTGGGAAATGCCTCCTGAGAGAGCAAATCAGCTGTGAAACTGGCAAAGAATCCGGTCCACCCTCATCACCTCCTCTGAGCCTGCGCTGCCTCAGCCCTGCAATAAACTCCTCCAGGATCTGCTTCCAGTTTAGAAGGCATTTCAAAGTCCCACCAATGCTTCCCAGGTTCTGTTAGTTGGTTTTAAATTGCTCAGGGGGAGTTGTGTTGGAAATGTATGCAGATGCAGAAGGAAGCAACTAGGGGCGATCAGATCCACATTTTGTTACTTCTGATACCAATACCGATATCAGAGCTTTAGTATCAACAAATACCGATCTGATACAGAAAAACAGCTGGATTTAATTAAAATGTTTATTTTTTTAAACGCAGACATAAATGTTCTGAATTACTCATTTATTTGCTAATTCTGCACCAGAACAGCAAACTGAAATGCACCAATAAGTTCAGTAGCTGGTCAAATATGGAAGAACAACTTCAATTTGCTCAGTCGGAGCAGTTAGGAGTATAACAGCCAATGTAACATAAATAATAAATTGTGACCAAGTTTTAGTCAAACCTGACTAAAACAGATTGACTACTTTGGTCAAAATGTAAAAATTAAACTGTAACAACTCAAATGGTTCAATTATGAATTTTAATCATAATGTAAAAATAAATAATAAAGCATGATGTCACTCAGACTAAAAAGCATAGAATTAGACTGAATAGATCTACCCTTATGGAGGGGGCAGAATGTCACTGATACCCAACCTAGAATTTTTCTAAATTGGGTTTCTAGTTACTAGAGAGTTCATCTCTAGTAACTATCAAGGTTGCCTTAATGTAGTGACCCTAAATATGAAAAAGGGTTCATCTTACCCCGTCCTCCCCTACCTGCAGGTTGGCCAGCTTCTGCTCCGTCTGCCGGTTCTTTTCCCGCAGTTCTTCGTTCTGGCTCTCCAGCTCCGACAGTCGGCTGTTGAGAGCAGGAAGCACCTTGCACCGCTCCATTAGCTCTTCCTTTACGTTGTCCACCTTTAACCACAAACGCTCTTCAGTCAAACCTTACTCAATTAACTCAATATGACATTGATTACCCCATTTAGTTGCTATGGTTACCTTGTTCTCCAACAAGCAGTTCCCTTTGACCATCATTCTTAGATGCTCGGCTACAAATGTCGAGTCATGCTGCCTCATTTCTTGTTTTAAGCCCTAAGGCACAGGAAACACGGCGCATGAAGCACACACAACAAGTAGATAGAAAAAGCTCATGTGAGAGATCAATGGACCTTACCAAGCTCCACCCAGAAACGCCCCTCGACAGTCCCATGCATGTCTCACAAGCAAAGTCTTGCTGGGCTTAGTTAACATGGTGTCGACTGACTCTCTGCAGAGTATTTCTCAATCGATTAGTGTAGCCTTTCTGCCGGATTTTCAAAAAATATCAGCCACGACAATGGACAAGGGAACCAACAAGTTCATGTCATGTTTTTTGGACGACATCAAGGTCTTTTAGCCATGATGCCTCCAACATTGTGCGCGTCACAGCTAAATGCTGCCGGTCGATGAGGAAAACAGCAGATCCTCAGACCCTCAGCATAAATATGCTGTGGACAATATCACTGACGCCTATTGTTCTTGCATGGCTGGGTAAGTCGGACATTCATGGTTTTGAGGGTGATTTTGAAATGAGTGATTTTTGTTGTTTGCAAATGTTTGAATGTGCCTTGGTCTGCTCTGATAGAACAGTGCAGAGCAGCACGCTAGCACTCGGTACTCGGTGGCTAACACGATTAGCGTGGCTAATACGATTACAGTTTAGTAAAAAGCCTTTTCAGATCAAATAAAATCTTTAATGTATGTCAGATACGCTACACATTGCATATTGATTGACGTAAGGCTGTAACAGACAGGCTTCAGGATGTAGAAGTTGTATCGGTACTGCCATTATGCTGTACTTGGCTAAAAAGGTTTTCATAATGGATGTGTTTATTATTGACTTTCTTTCATTCACTAAACACAAAGAAAGCAAAGCAAAAATACTTTGTTCAATCCTTTGTTCTTATTGATTCTACGATGGTTGAGCTGCAAACGCGGTCGTGAAAAAGTTTAATCCAAGCAAGGCTTTCCGTTTCAGATTTTGGAAAGCTGTGAATTTTAGTTCCGCAAACATGATCAGGATACCTGATATCGCCTGTACAGATACCCCACTGACAGTGGAGAACCATTCTTTTAGAGTCCTGACGCTAAACTTTCTGCCGATTTGCTAGTCCACAATGTACATTAGCTTGAGTTTGTGAGACGGTAACCCACTGATAGCTGCGCTGTGACGTAAAATGGGCAATAGCTAATGAAAAGGTCTGGCCAGGGTAAGGTCCATGATGGAAGATTAATGATGAGAGAAGAAGAGGAGAACATGAGGAGGGGTCACCTTGAAGGTGCAGCCGTAGCGGTGGAACAGACAGCTGACCTGGGCGTTGGGACAGTCGTGCTGGTGGTTGGTCAGCTGAAACAACACAAACATTCAATGAACCAATGGATCCCTTCAAAACCAGCTGTGGTTCCAATTCTGCACAATTTGGCCTTAAAATTGTGCAAAATTGGAATTACAAAAAAAAAGTTGGCTTAATGGAAACACAATTTAGAAAATGAAGATAAAAGGTTTTTGCGCTATATGAGGCGGTTTTTCAGCTGCATCAAAATTTGTGTATTTCCAAAAACTGCAATAGAAGCACTTTTTTCAGTCACACGATTCACGTGGCCAACAACTGGATGTTACTGCTGGTGGGAAAGACAAAGATGATGACGGAGGATGACTGTGTCCCATGTTTTTAAATTACTTATTGCATAAATCACACATAAATAAATTTGTTTTTTAAAAAGGTTTTATTGGGCTCTAGTGATCTTTATTTGTAAGTGCTACGACAGGAAAGTTGGTGAAGAGAGAGGAAGGACACATGCCAAAGGTCACCAGGTCAGGAATTGAACCTGTGACAGCCGCGATGATGACCAAGGCCTCCCCATGTGGGCTGCACATAAACCCCTGCGTCACCACAGCACCTCATGTGTGATTCTAAATGATAAAAATTATTTTTACGCAAAAGCCTATGTATGCGGCATTTTGGGGAAACTGTAGTTGCCGATTGTTGGATTCAACAGGTTCAAATGACACACAACCTTTTATGAACTTTGTGCTGCCGTGAGAGCTCTGGCTGCACACTGTTCAGATAAAACCAAAAACAAATCGTCATCATCCTGCTACCACTTCCTGTTGTCATCTTCGTTATTTCCGCCAGTAGTAACATCTGATCATGTGACTTGTGCAAAAAAAGTGTTTCTATTGTAGTTTAGCAAAATTCATTTATTTTGATACAGCTGAAAAACAGAAGTAAAGACTATCAAAAAACACAAGTTTTTTCAAAGTTTGCATGTTTCCATTAAGCAACTTTGTTTTCGTAATTTCAATTTGTGCAATTTTATGGTTGAGGAAAATGCAGCCACAGTATGTCACTGTGCTTGGAGGGGCCACAAGAGGGCAGCAGAGAGGCTTCAGTACCTCACTCCGGGGCAGGGAAGAGAAGGAGCAGTGGTTGGGACAGGACACAGGGAACGACGGACACACAGTCTCCTTGTGTTTCTGAAAAACAGTTTCATTAAACATTTTAATGCAGTCGGTCCCACAGGACACCAGCAGCTAATAGAGTACTATTATTATTTACGTTCTTCAAGAATGTTTCCAAATAAAATCTGAAAGGTGTGGCCTGTGTTTCTAGTCAAGTCCCTTTATTTTGTGACAGGCATATATGTGACAACTCATGACAAAAGTAGAAATAAGTCACCACAACAAAAACAGAAGAAAAACAAATAAAATCCGCCCGTTTTTGAGAAGATAATAAGTTTAGGTTTTTTTTCTTTCTGTTTTGTTTTTTTTTTTCAAAATACACATGTTGAAGTCGTGAAGAACTCACCCCATGCTTAAATAGCAGCTTCAGAAGATTTAAAAGAGAAAGTTTGTTTGCAGAGTTATTGCGATGTTTTGAGGTGTGGAGGAAGCTATTAACATGCCGACCTTTTTTGGGTGTATTCACACACTTTTGTTATTTCTTTGGGCCAATTAGGTGAAAGCCTGAAAGGAACACATGGCTACTAAACATCACCAATCACCAAGCCAGTAAAAAAGAAACTCCAGCCCAGGTCTGTGTTCAGAACCCCAAAAGCCTCTAATAGGAGCTGAACATACAGCTAGAGCACAACTAGATCAAAGCATATTTACTGTACGTCTTAGAATGGCCTAGTCAAAGTCCAGGTATATATACTACTAGGAATCTGCAAGACTTGAAAGTTACTGTTCGCAGATCTTGTCCATCCAATCTGACTAAGTTGGGATGATTCTGCTAAAATTAATGGACAATTGTCCTTCCTATATGGCTACAGTTGATGTCAGATTATTTGTAGAATAAAAAAGACACATGAATATGTTTTGTTAAACTTCATAATTAAGCTATTAAGAAGCTGTTCAACTTCAGTTCCTATCTACGGTCACACAACGGTGCTACTCTGGTTTAACATTTCATTTAACTTCGAGCAGTTTAACGACAGAAAAGGTTCTTACAGAATTTAAAGCAGTATGTTCAGGTTTAGAATTGGACTGACTAGATCTGCCCTTATGGATCAGGCATATGTCCCTGATACCCAGTCTAGAGTCTTTTTAAACACCTGAGCCGATACAGATATTAATATCGGGTCGCTGCAGCTCCTGACCAGAGCAGTGCTTCCTGATCTCACCTCAGAGCATATCGCCTAATGACTACTGCGTAACGACAGCCACACTTCTCACCGGTTTAAAACGCCTTGCTTACCTGAAGGTCAGTCAAAGGCATCTTGGTCGTGCAAAATTCACAAGTGCTCTCTCTGTGTTTACATTTCCACGCTAGGTGCTCAGGAATCTCCTTCCTCATCATCCTCTCTTTACATTTCCCCAGCGGACAGGGAACCTCGAAGAACGGACACACATTCAGGTGGTCCTGGAGACAGAGAGGCGGGACAGGCTGTGAGTACAACACATACTGCACTATCGGGCCAAAGGCATGGTGGAACCGTAATGGAGTGTGTACTCACAGGTATCTGCTGCAGACTCATTTGCTCCTGACAGCCATTAGCTTTACTCCGACAGAAGACCTTCAGCGCCATAATCTCTCGATGGCAACATACATCTCTAAAGATCTGAAACCAATAAAAACAAACAAAAAAAAAAGACAGGCGTTAAGGGACCCTCTTTTGATCAGCCGTTCGTGATGACATGACTCTGCTGAGCCCGGCTTTTCAGCTCACCTTGTCTTTGAACAGAGGCTCCCTGTCAGCCGGACACACTGGGTTTGAGTGACTGCAGGAAGGAAGAGGACAACGTTAGATCCTCCCTGCTGTAGGTGGGGTGCTGCTACCTCCACCTACAGCAGGGAGGTGGAGGTAGCAGCTGTAGGAGGAGGTAGCAGCAGACAGACAGCTGTCTGTCTGTCTTATGAATCAGTCAAGTACAGTGTCAACTAAATGACTGAAGGATGTAGGCTTGAAGGAGCAGTGTTTATGTTTTCCAGGCACATAGTTCTATTTTATAACAAAACCAAGTAACTATGTTACCGTCAGTTATTATAAAACTGCTGTATATGTCATATATGACTTAAAAGAATTTTGACTTCAAAATTTTATGTTTTGAAATTGGGTGTCTCTTTAAAAACACCACCTTTAAGAGGTCAGCACAACATGGTTCCTCTCTTAACCCTTTAACAACGTTTTCACCAGCACTGCACTGAGAAGTAGCTCCTATAATGGGCTCAGGAGATGAACAGTTCCACCAGATGTTTGCTAATTGCTGCTGGCTAGTCTGAAGGAGCTGAGTGGGGGACTTGTGGAGGAGAGTTGCTCTGTGCAGTGGAAGCCCTGAAGCTTGGAAACCGCAGCTCTGAGGAGGAGCTTCGACCTCAAAGACGGAGCTAGGTCCACTCAGGCATTTTGAACAGCTGAACGGTTGCCATGGAGATTAAAGGATTTCTCAAATAATGCGTGAAATAATCAAAGCAACACTCCAGATATGTTTTTGATGAGAGGATAACAAAACAACTTGAAGGAAAGTTCAAAAAAGTTTAATTTACATGATACTCCCCCTTTAAGGTTCTGAATAACAATCTGCCCTCCTCACCTGAGGATGTCATTGATGCAGCTCTGACAGAAGCGGTGTCCACATTCAGTCTGGCGGGGCTCACACAGGACCCGCCTGCACGCCTCGCAGCAGTATTTGGCCTCTGGCTTCTCAACAAACACATCTCGAAATCCTCCATGAAGAGGCTGGAACCCTGCAGGAGCACCTGAACACACAGAGAGGAGGATTAAAACCAGACCAACACCAGACCAACATCAGACCAACACCAGACAAACACCAGACCAACATCAGACCAACATCAGACCAACACCAGACCAACACCAGACCAACACCAGACCAACACCAGACAAACACCAGACCAACACCAGACCAACACCAGACCAACACCAGACCAACACCAGACAAACACCAGACAAACACCAGACCAACACCAGACCAACACCAGACAAACACCAGACCAACATCAGACCAACATCAGACCAACACCAGACAAACACCAGACCAACATCAGACCAACATCAGACCAACACCAGACAAACATCAGACCAACACCAGACCAACCACCAGACCAACACCAGACCAACACCAGACAAACACCAGCAAACCAACACCAGACCAACATCAGACCAACATCAGACCAACATCAGACAAACACCAGACCAACACCAGACCAACACCAGACCAACACCAGACCAACACCAGACAAAACACCAGACCAACACCAGACCAACACCAGACCAACACCAGACAAACACCAGACAAACACCAGACCAACAACCAGACACAACACCAGACAAACACCAGACCAACACCAGACCAACACCAGACAAACACCAGACCAACACCAGACCAACACCAGACAAACACCAGACCAACACCAGACAAACACCAGACCAACACCAGACCAACACCAGACCAACACCAGACCAACACCAGACAAACACCAGACAACACCAGACCAACACCAGACCAACACCAGACCAACACCAGACCAACACCAGACAAACACCAGACAAACACCAGACCAACACCAGACCAACATCAGACCAACACCAGACAACACCAGACCAACACAGACCAACACCAGACCAACATCAGACCAACACCAGACCACACCAGACAATCAGACCAACACCAGACCAACAGACACACCCGACCAACACCAGACACCCAACCATGCCACTACAGCACTTCAAACAGACTTACTTGGTTGAGGAGTGAGATCGCATGGAGGCCAGGGATTGGTTGAGCGGTGGGAAGGTGGTGTGATTGGGAGGGGAGCAACAAGTGAAGGCGCCACCTGCTGGAGGGGTATCTGTACTTCCCTCCCATTAGCACTTCTCCCTGATGACATGACCTGAGGAGGCTTCACAGGCAAACACACAGACAGAAATATGGTTAATCAACATGCTAGACTGAGGTTTAACAAATTACCAAGGCAACAAGTTACATCTTTGCATGTACTGAAAATATATGTTTTCTATCCCGTGTTATCCTATTCATATGACAAGAAACTGATCATATAGTTAATCAGTCTTTGGTGTCACTAGTTAAAAATAAAAAAATATATTTTCCATGAATTTTATGTCTGAAAGAATACTATGTACATTTTATTTTCTCCTGTATGTGCAGATTTCTTTGAATACTGGGCTGGTAGGAGGGAGAAAAGACGCCACAACAAGGTACAAAATCACCACAAGAAGAGAACGAAGATACCATAAGAAGAGAACAGAGAGACCAGAAGACGGGAATGAAGAGACCACAATCAGGTACAAAATGACCACATTTTGAGAATGAAAATAGACCAAAAGAAGAGAAAAGAGAGACCACAGAAAGAGTACAAGGAAACCACAAACAGGGAATAAAAAGACCACAGGACTAGTATGAAAAGACCAAAAGAAGAGAACAAGAAGGGCACAATGACATCATGAGAAGAGAATAAAGAGGCTGCAAAGAGACCACAGACCGAGTGTGTTGTGGAGAACATAGTGAAGAAACAAAGTGACCTAATTTGTGCAGAGACACACTCTGGTCACATGTTGAAGGGACTAATACTACCTTTACCTCTAGACTCTTCACCTAACAACCTCCTCTCTGTGTGAAGGTGGCTGAGGGAAGAAGGGCACTATGGGAAATAAACCCCATGAAGCTGCAGGCATTGCCAGGGGTTTGGTCAGGTTCTAAAGCTTTGTGCCCATCAGCTCTCTGTTCACATATTTGTTACATGCTTCAAAGTGTTTTACCTTCCCAGTGCTGAAGCCCCGGACAGTCCCCTGACCAATTGACTACTGGCCTCTCACTGCAACAGTAATGAAGTGTTCTGACAGACTGGTGATGTCCACTGCCACTGCAATAGTCTCTCACCAGGACGCCTAAAGGCAGAACCACAACCGCTGTTACCGAGCTGTGACTCATCATTCGCTCTTTCACCTGAAAACCTGGGTGAGGTTGCCGTTTTGGAGCTCCAGCTCCACCTTTAACCCAATCCTCCTACAAACACTGATGAACCAAACCCTTCAGCCTCTAACTGGAAATTAGACTTCCTGACCTGACAGACCACAGATTACAAAGATTAACTCCCCAACCTCACCCATCAACCTCATCACTGGGTTCCCTCACTGCTCTACGCACTGCTAACACATGACCACCAAACCCATCATGGTGGCCGGCTGGCAGTGAAGTCTGCAGAGGACGCAGCAGTAGCAGGGCTGATTAATGGGAGGAAGGAGTACGCAGAGAGGCAGGAAGTGGATGAAGGCTAATCAACAGCTGTATTTTTCTAAGTAGGTTAAAACAAAAAGGTTTTGGTTGGGGCACAACACACTGAACTCCTTCTGCAGGTGTTCCACTGCAGCACAGTGAGGGACTGCAGCTGCACAGCAGCAGAGCAACAGCATGGAGGGGAAGTTTACTAAGAGAAAAGATCCACAAAGCTGCTAATCTTTCTTTAATGTCCTTTACAATGAAAATTTTAATTTAGCGCTGAATAGTTAATAATAGTTGTTATTATTATTATCTTTACAGTAGCACCAGAGACTGGTGTGAATGTAAATGACAACACACATGGACATATGTAGGTAGTATTTTAACTAACTGTGGACCTTTATGTGTTTTTTAAAGTTTTTGAAATATGTAATGTTGCATTGATTAGACCAGTCACGATAAAAAATAAAAAAAAACATTTCTGGGTTATAAATTGTCCCAGAAATTATAAATGATAATATTGTTATTTTGAGACCATTTTAAAGTAACATATTCATAATAACATAGTGATACAAGTTCATCCTCTTAAAAACTAATAAACCTTCATTTTGTTCAAAACACTCCACACTGGAACTAGAAGATATTTTAAATACGCTAAATAAAACATGACAACCATAAACAATAATTAAAAAAGGACATTAAAATCCAACACAATCATAAAATCATAAAATCACAAAACCATAAATAAAATGGATCATGAAGTCTCTTTAGACAAAACTGTCCTTCAAAAATATTAATCATCAGAATGTTTTCCTTATTTTTTACATATGAAAATAAGACATATAGAAGAATAAAGGACGGTGGGGAAAGGCAACTCCTTTTCAGATAAATAGTTACCTAAATGTACATACATATTTGAATTGTGAATGTGAATTTTTTTAAACGTATAAATAAACCAACTTGAAATTATCAAGCTTGTTTCAGTTTATGTGATTAACTGATTAATTGCTTATTGTGACAGGGTTAATCCTGCTGGCTCCATCGTGGCTTGTTCACCGTTTGGGGCGTTTTGTTATTATGAAATAAGAGATTATGGCACCTGATCAAAAAACCAAAGTCACATAACCACCGTTCCTCACAGCAGACTGTGAGCAAATGGTGACAGATCACTTCAAGTGTAACATGAAAGAATGTAAGGCAGACATAAAGGTGACCACCAGTGTCCCATAGGGTAACACCTGGCAACTGACATGGTTTCTCTTTCTGTTGCTTTTTGACTTTCTTTTTTTTAAATATCTGAAGTTTCAACAAAGCGGGATTTTTTTTCTCTTTTTTTTGTAAAAATCAACAAAACATCAGTAACTTAATTTATTCTTACCGTAAATTTCCCAGTTCTGATACATTTTCAAGAAAAGTACAGAACTGTAAGGGTGTGTACAAGCGAGTACCATTGAACTCTATAAAACTGAGACACACACACACACACACACACACGTATACAAACAGTGCACACTTCCTGTCAGGGCTGAACTGTGGGGATGTTAGGGGCTTTTCCATTGATTCCATTAGCAACACAAGCACATTCTATCTCTGTGAGCGTGACACAGTGGCAGAATGAAACTCCAAAATGACCAAAGAAAAGCCTTGAATATTCCTGAGTGTTTCTGGGAGGATTTTTCACAGAGAGGCCGTGCAATGATTGTTGCCACTAAAAAATTGGCATTTCATATTAAGAAATTAATTCAAGGGAACACTGAGGAAGACTCAATAAACTTGCAGAGAGTAAAAAAGTTTAGTTTAATCAGACACAACATCATGACTAAGCACTCTGTTTGCACAAAGAGAAAGTGGAACGGTTGCTCGGACGGGGTTTTCCTGAACTCAGATCAGCTGTTACAGTCACAAAAGAAAAGCATAGGTGTCTGAATTTGTTAATGAGAACGTCGGAGAGGGAACCAAGCCTGATGAGGTTGTCAACACAAACAACTCGAACAATCGTGCAAGTCGACCAGTTTGACTCACCCGTCTTTTCAGAAGTCAGAAGTTCGAAAGTTAGGAACCTTAAAGGTCTGAATGCTGAACCAAGCAAAGCTCCGAAACAACTCACAGCTCAGAGGAGTTATTAATGATACCTGGAGTCCAGAGATGATTTAAGCAACAAGTATCTGGAAATACTATATCTGGTTTACTGGTTCAGATAAATATGAGCAAGTTGGGGCGTTATTTACCCCCCTCCCCCCACAGTAAGGGAAAATAACATAAAGCAGCAGCAATAGAGAAAAGGCACAAACAGCTCAACCATAAGGAACGTGTTTCACGTGATGCACCAATCACATTTCAAATGGCCAATACCAAGGTATGTATTTTTTGTCAGGTTTCCTCCCAAAATCCCTTTCCTCTTTCCCAAATCTACAACAAATAAAGGAGAGAAACATTTTCTGCAGCTTCTTTGTTAAAGGTTCTAGTCCTGACTAGTGAAGGCAATCCTCATTTATACAGCAAAACCGGCCATATCAGTTTAGATAACTTCAATAAACTTGCATGAATTTTTTTTGTGGTACTATTCTGATAGCAGTGAAGCAATGTTTTTAGCTAGCCATGTGACTGCGACTGCTGCATGTCACAGCATTCATAGGACTAGTGAACACTAATAGTGTTCTTGACAAACATTCCCATTTCAAACAGTCTTTTTTAGGATGTCACTTAACAACAGAACTGTCATTTAAACTGCACATAGTGATTGTGTGTAATCATACTTTCAAATTTACTGGCATTGATGCTTTTCGTGGAGCAAACAGTAACAATAACACTTTCAATAATACAGTCGTTTGTTGTTTTTTTATTAATTGAAATTTATGGAGACAACTATAAATCAAAATTCTTATCATTAGAAATTTTTCACGACAAATAATAAACGATTCAACAAGCACCCGCCCCTACACCACGGCCTACACTCTTAAATGTTAGCACACTGTGTTTGTAACCCAAAAATGGTGGAGGGTCTTTGTTTTGATGTGCTTATAGAATCAGAATTACAGATTTTTCATCATATCACATCAGATCATAGCCAAATCAAGGGAAAACTGTCCGCTCTTCGAACATTTAAAAAAATCCACCATCAGACTATGGCCACTGTTTATTATCGAAGCTGCTAAGAAAACTACAGTCCATTTGATAGATCATTTATGAATCAGATGCCTGAATTTCTCCTAAAATAGAATAATTCATCATTCATCCATCTGTCATTCATTCATTCGTCCAGTCAGGTGTTTATGGGTTGAAAGACAATAAGAAAGTTAGAACAATAGGTTGTTCTACTGGAATAGTTTTATTCCAATAGATTGGGATGACATTATTCCATTTCTTGACATTACCTGCCAGTGATTGGAATTTTATCTCATAAGTCTGTGTTCTGTTCCGTCCATCTAAACACTTCCAGACCTGCTTGTATTAACAACAGAAACGTGTCCAGCTCAGTCGATCCGTTCCTCCTGATGGATTGGAGTCAATCAAACCTCTTAAAACCATTCAGTTCAGCGACGCACCGGTCAGGCCTTTCCTGGCCCATAACCGATATTTGGCATTTATCTACCAATTCTGATTCTTCATTTCAATTGCCTTCACACAAGGAATGAACACTTTCTGTCAAATCGAACAAACAAAATTAAGAAATTACAAATATATCCTGTTTGCTTTGCTGGTTGATATGGTTATAAACTGAAAAGGTGATAGTTATTTTGTTAATGACTTTAACAAATAAGAAAATAGAAAAATCAGACTTTTTGCTATTTCTCTTGTCAATAGAGGTAATCGGTGAATTAACCATAAATCGGTTAATGGGCCGATTTATGGACGATTAACCGATCCTTCTCTAAAAAGACACGTCCTCCGCCCGCTTAGGAGCAGCAGATCACCTCAGCCTGCTGTCATCGGCTCCCTCTGTTCTCTGAAATGAAGCTGCGGAACATCCCTGCTGTTTCTGGGAACAGTTCTGACTTCCAGTCCGTGACTCACAGCAGGTGACATCTTCTGACACCTCATCACTACGAGCAGCCGCTCAACAAGCATGCGTTCATCACCCAATAACATGACCTTACAACGCTGACATCTGACCCAGGAGTCATCCTCTCTTCATCCGAGAAGCCTCCACACACAGAGAGAGACACACAGCCCAACAGGCACAATAAATGAAAAACGCCAACAGGAGACGATCCTTCGCTGCCCCCTCACCGTTTCGCGGTGTTTCGGACACTCATCTCTCACATTACTGGTGTATTTGTCAGTTAGAACCAGACAGCGGATGTAAACACACGGACTGCTAATGCTAGCGAGCGCCTAGCTTCTTTAGCGGCGCCGCTGTTCTTGTCAATAAAAGGTCAATTTATCAAATCCATCAGAACACAAACTCTCTCACATACAGCCGTTGACTAGGCTGATTATTACTGGTCCGCGAGCCTAAATGTCCCTCCACTCTTAGTGATGTACTGAATGTATGTGTGTGTGTGTGTGTGTGTGTGTGTGTGTGTGTCTGTGAATGTGAGTGTGTGTGTCTGTGTGTGTGTGAACTCACATCAGTCTCCTCGGCAGGCTACAGCTCAGCGGATTCACTGCGGATTCAAACCGTTGCCGTTCCGCTGACGCTGCCGTGGAGCCTCCAGGCTTCAGGCGGACTCCTCATGGTCCAGTTCCGCTCCGCACTTCTCTGGGTTCGGCTTGTACTGTCAGTCCCGGAGAGAGAAGTTCTGGGTCCACCTCAGAGAGCCAGCAGGGAGGCCTGGGCTGATCACACTGGAAACCCCCTCCGCTGCTTCCGCTCAGGAAATCCCCCAGTTGCCCGACGAGGAGCAGACCGTCAGGGGGCGCAGCTTTCCCGGAGGCTCCAGGGAGAGAAACAGGACTGCACCACAGGGGGGCGCTGTTCCTCGTTTTCAAATCGAAACGCTTCTTGTTAGAGAACGTGCAGCACAAGACAATAGTATAAATACCGTCTGTGTGTAAGTAATGATTTGGCACATTAATATATGTGCCAAATTTATAACCGTGAAGAGAACCTTCAAGATTAGAAAGGAACCTTGAAGCAACAAATTACAGAAATTGTGAAAACAAACATTAACCAATGTAATACTGGGGCAAATCAAATTCCACCGATTTATTTGATTTATTTTTTTTACCAGTTTTGATAGTCTTAGTGTATATAGCTAACCTTAGATCTTATTACACTTACATTCTATTAAAATAATTAAAATGATTTAATCTATTTTTTCTATTATCAAATTTCAACACAGTCGTAAACTAAACCCATAAATAACATTCTTGACTATTTTAATCTGGTTTTTCTCTTAAATTATTCCATGTATATTTTCAAATCTGATCAAAACTCCTCCAAGTTCTGCTCTGCTCACTTTTAAAAGCACTATTGTAAAATTGCAGTGAAATATTTTTTAATTACATTTATAGATATTGTATTAAACAAAAAGATGCCTTTTAATGCATGAACTGCATAAAAAGACATTTCCCCTAACTGGCATGAAATCAGATACAAATCACTTTGTGTTCTAAGTCAGTAAACCATTTCTATTAACTAAATACCAGAATAATGAGGCTTTTTTTCTGAAAGATGCATACATTTATTTGGTATTTAGACGTAATTGTGTTTAAAACTGAATAAGGTGAGGAAATGTGTCAGGTTTTCTTGCACAGTCTTATTTTAATAGTTTTCTCGAGTCTTGGCCCATTCCTCCTGATGGAACTGGTCAGGTTTGAAGGCTGCCTTGCTCACACACACATTTTCAGCTCTGATCACAAATTTCCTATGAAACTGAGTTCAGAACTTTATTATGGTCACTCCAGAACATTGACATTGTTGTTCTTGTGGTACTGGTTTATTTAGAAAATCTAATAAGATTTAGTGCACCAGGTCCTCCTGCTGCAAAAGACCCGAACCCAAATCTTGCCACCCCAAAATTTCTCCATTGAGATATTCTCAGGCTTGCAAACATCCCTCTGTTTTTCTCCAAATGCCACAATGGTGGATATGGCCAAGCAGCTCAGCTGTTTCAACAGACCTCAAGACGTGTCTCCAAATGTAGTTTATTTAAAACTGTAATTTGGTTTTTGATATTGCTTTAGGAGTGATGACTTCTTCCTCTCCGAGCGGCCTTAGAGCTCCTGTCTGGTACATGAGAAACAAAAAGACTGAGACAAAACTGACAGATATATTTCTTTAATAATCCTCTCTGAAGAATACACCATAGATACAATATTATTATAGAAAACATGTAAACTACAGATAAATCTGAAATGACCAAACATGCCTGAAACTGTTCAAACAATTTTATGCAAGTGTAGACATGACAGCGTCATCCCACTCAGGAGACCAATTCAGTTTCCCACAGATGAGCAGGTTTTGGTCTAAAATGTGAAAAATTATGTCTATGTGCCATTTTATTCTGTGTATGTAAACTTCTGCATTTAACTGTTGGTGTATTCTAGGAAATGTTTCTATATTTAGATATCAGACCTAAATTTAGAGACTTCAAAAACAAGCTTATAACAATCATCTGCTTCTGTTATAGTAACAGACCAGGCGAACCTCCATGACAGAAACTAGAGTCATGACATCATAAACCCACGCAATGTCATATGACTGCTGTGGGAGGTTCAGCAGACTGGGGTTTTTTATCTAATAAATTGTGGATTACGTTTTATGAAGAATTTTCCAGTGAACTGCAGAGATTTATCTATTTGTGGATTATTACGGCAACCTGTGACCGTCACCTCATGGTGAACTGAAACTCACTGATCTGGATTCGATATGAATGGAACTGATCTGATGTCATTACATTAAAAGAATCCGATTTACAGGATTATGACGGGGACGGAGCTGAGCTGGATCAGTACTAAATTGGATTTAGATTTTTTTTTTCTAAATTAGTCGTAAGATGAGGATGAGCTACCATTGGTCAGAATTTGATCAGTGGTAGTTTGGTTCATATTCAACTGATCTGAGAGAATTAGAGAAGTTTTGTAGTAGAAGTAGTAGAATCATTTATCATTCTAAAATGAAACATATCTAAGTAAGTTTTGAATTATTTATTAAAATTATTTACTAAAACATTTAATTAATCATTTTAATTTAAAATGTTAAAAATTGTGCAGTGAACAAACGAATAATTGCACATTTCCGGTGACTGAGTTTGCAGCGTGACTAGCAATATTTGGATTAGATACTAAAAAGCAGTTTTAAAAAAATACACAAAACACATAGCTGAAATCAGAAAATGTTTATTTGTGAATTTTTATGATGCAAATTCATAAAAACAAACACGAAGGGAAAAAAAAAGATTACACACATTCGTTAAGAATCATATTTTCCTGAGAATGGTGCAACAAAAATTCAGTTCCTAGTCACTTGGAACAAAAATATTGATAAAATAACATTTAAAAAAGTTCATGAAGACAAATTAAATATGTAACTATGGAAACTAAACTTTTAATCCCAAAAGGAAAATAAACTGTGAAATAGAAGTCACACAATTTTCTTAATAAACTTTGGTTTATTGGACTTTTTTTCTCTAAAAAGGCTGTAAAATCTTAAAAAACGCAATGAGCTAATCAGGACATGACAAGCCCCATGTAACCCAACCTTCATCCAATTCTTCCTGCACCTCAGATCCCAAACACAAACATACAAACAATTCAAAACGTTATGTGACAAAACAAAAAGAAAAAGTCCTCTGACTGTAATTGGTGGCTGAAGTATGGATTGGTCCATAGAAGATGGGGATGACTTTGTGACATACGCAAACAGAAGCAAACCTGAAAAACAGAGGGCCAAAATAATAAAGAGAGACGACTAAAGAAAACAATCCTCCAGGAGACTGGGGGTCAGGTGTCAGGCTGGTTTCTTGGGAGGTTAGAGGTCACTCCGAGTCCATCGGAACAGACGAGTCCTGCAAAAATAAAAGCCTCTCATCAATAACAGGTTCAGATTTTTGCTGCAAAACAGGATCAGAGTTTCAATAATGTTTAACTCCCTAAAGGGGCAGTAATATGTGTTTTCCAGACAATCGAGTAACTATGTTACCTTTAATTGTTACAAAAATTCTATGTATATCAAATATGACTTCAAAGATATTTAACTTTGTAATTTAACTCCTTGAAATTGGGTCTCTGTCTCTTTAAAAAGCGCCTGCTCTTTCTGAAACTCCGCCTTCAGGAAGTCATCACAAAATGGCTCCTCTATGAATCCTTTAACATTTTTATGAGCATTGATCTGAGAAGTAGCTCTTGTAAAGATCTCAGCAGTTGTGCAGTTCCACCAGGTGTTTGCTAATTGATGCTGGCTAGTCTGAAGGAGCTGAGAGAGGGGTGTCACTGGGGAGGGCTGCTCTGTGAGGCAGAAGCTTGGAAACAAGCTGCTGGGTCAGCAAATCAGTTTAGTGTTTAGCTCACAGTCGGCTCTGATGCAGCTACATGTGAACTGGGATCATAACTCAGTACAGATTCTAATGCCAGCTGTCGTTGTTGGGCTGCTTTACTTATACACTGACTGAACCAAGAAAATGTGGTTCAGTCAGTTGATTCATCATTTAACAAGAGGGGTGATCAGATTTTCAAATGGGGCCATGATGGTGTGGACAGGTTTTTTTCAAATGATAAAATCACCATTTGAAAACTACTTTTATATAACTGAAGTACAATACAAAGAAGTCTGATGAACTGAAATATTTACGTTTGATAAAAAAAAAAAAAAAAAGCACAAACAAAAACCATCTGTCCGGAGCTTCGCCCAACCTTTCTTTACTCTCCCACTTGATGGCGCTGTTATGTTGAGTAAAAACCAAGAAAATGTGGCAAATTATGTACATTTAAATAAAAAATGATCAAGATTTAGATTAAAGATAATAACTTTATTTTACCAGCATGTTTTGCTTTGAAAGTAAAAAAAAAAAATTATAAGAAATCAAAATCCCAGAGGGAACATGGAAAAAGCTGTTCAGCTATTAGAAGGAGGGTTTTATTGTTGGAAGTTTTTTATTGATTTTGGAGAATTTTCTAAAAACAAATGACATGTTGTAAGTAAGTAGAAAAGAAAGACCTGTTCCTGGTGAACTGAGAGTCAAACTGATTTTCACCTAAAAAGACCCTCTGTCGCTTTTTGAGCATAGGTACGGCTGAAAAACTTATCACGATATAAGTGTCAATAATTTACAATGTTGATAATTATTGATTCAATTTTTGTTTTAAATACTTGAAATACTGCCAAACTGGTGGCAGTATTTCCTGTTTTATCCAGTCTTTTCTCTGTTGCTTTTTTCCTTAAGCCTTTGTGAGGCACAGTGGTGAAACCTCAAACTGCAGCTTGTTGCTAGGTAACTAAAGAGTGAGTGAGTTAGTTGATGCCACTCACCTGAAAGGATGAATAACTAAAACATTTCCTCTGCCTATATCTCTCAGAATGCTGTGCAGTTTGTGCAGATTGACGTTCAGTGATTATTCCATAAATAGAATAATGAATATCAGCTGTATTATCTACTGATACTGATCATATGTCTATCATTGGAAATTGTTGTTGTTATTGATTTATTGTCCAGCCCTACACAAGCTTTTATTGAAAAAGGGTTTTTTTTAGTGGTGAAACATTTTAGGGTTAGGTTGAGAATCTCATGCTGTTTTTGGGGGGTGTGGCCCTCTGGCCCTTAGCCCCCTACTTTAGAGGCCCGGGCCCCGAGGAGCAGCTGGGAACATCTGGGACCTGCACCGGGTTTAGGAACTTCCATCTCACCTCCTTCTTCTGCTGCTTCCCAGCAGCATCTTCGTCTTCAGCTGCACATGCCGTCATGTTGTCCTCCATCATTTTCTCCTCCTCTGCTTTCACGTCTCCACCCTCCATTTCATGCTCCGCCTCCCACTCCTGCAGGACCTCGTCCAGGTTAAACCTTCGCCGGTAATTGACCAGAAAGTTCTTCACCTGCACCACGGACTTGTTGCCAATCACGTCTGAAATGGCCTGATAGTCGCGGCCGTACTTCCTGATGGCTGGATGGAGGGATTCAGACGTTATTTAGCGTGATTAATTAAGTGGCTGAAAGCTACCAGCTGATTGGCTGGTTACCTTGGACGGCCAGAAGCTGCTCCTCTGTGGTCCAGCGATTATTGAACTTCTGATTTGCCTGAAACAAAAGCAGCGGCTCACCAACGTATCCAGCAGCAATGCTAACTGTTTGCTGAAGAAACAATTAAAAACTGAACCATTTTTACTATTGTTGCTATAGTTACCTCAGGTTGCCTGAACTCGTCCACTCCTGAGCTGAGTTTCTCCTTCAGAGTGCTGTTTGTCTGCTTAATGGTCTGAATCTACGAGACAGAAAAGAGACGATGTACAGAGACAGGCAGAGCGAAGTCTTTTGAACGGAGCTGGAACAAAGCAGACCTGTCTCTTTATGGACACCAGCTGACTGTCCAGCTGTCTGGTGAGTCCCTGAGCAGTGGAAGAGGACAGAGACACCACATCCTGCTGTTTGAGGAACATTCCTCTGGGAGGACGTTTCTTCATCCTCTGGGACGTCTTCCCTCCTGTCTGCTCACACAGAGACGCCGTCAATATCGGACTGCAAGCAGCCGCAACAACACACCTGAGCTAACATGCTAACAATCAGCTAATATGATCCCGACACACACTACTAAAAAGGCAATTAAAGGAGTTTGCCACATTTTTATTAAAAATCCCCTCACAGGTTACCTGGAGTTTATGAACAACTAAACCAGAAACCGGAATTAAAACAGCAAGTGAAAAAAAACAGCTGGCAAACAATTTTTGAGTGACTGCCAGCTTTAAAACGTCCCCAGTCACTCATCAACATTCTTCAGTGAGGAAGGTATTACTGCATGAAGAGGACTCAAAGTTAGATACTTTTTATGCACTTCTATGCCAAGTCTATTAAATAAATTCAGGAGCAGTCACACGTGATGATGGGATGTAAAACTTGCTAAATGAGAAAGTTTCTTGTTAAATCAAGATGTAAAAATAAACTCCTCTTGCAGATTGTGACTTGTTAAAAAGGAATCGCTGGGGTCATGATGACTCTCATTCTTTTCACCCTGTTTCTTCCAGAAAATGTTAAAAATCCCAAGAGGTGTTGCTGTTTTGCCCGTTCTAATTTGAAAGGGAATAATATATTTCTGGTTTTAAAGGAGAAATAAGATTTTTTAAAAACAATTTCAAAAATCTTGTTAAAACAAGAACATTTTCATGTTGATGAATTTTTCAATGGTCATTTTGCCAAAAGAGTTAATCTGACTCCCAGCAGATAACAGGGAGCAACGAGTTTATGATTATCAGCTTTCTCTGTAATGCTAACGATGCTCGAAGCTAATATATGATAAAGAATATAAACCGAGCTTAAAATGCCAACTCCATAAACATTTTGTCCTCACTCTGAAAACATTACTCAGCCATAGCAACTGGTTTATCATACACTTGGTTGTGATACCACCATCAAACCTGAAATAAATAATTAATAAATGATCTGAGCAAGAAGACCAGAAAAAAAGTTATTATAGTTTCTAAAGAGAAATGAAAGAGAAAATTTTCATCTGTTGTCAATGAACAATGTTCAATTCATCTAGCTAATAACAAAGGCTTAAACAAGGATGAAATAACTTATCTACACACATTTGGTCAATAAATACAAAAATATACAATCAATACTTAGAATAAATACAAAATAAGAAAACTACAACAAAATTTTTATGAAAAATATAAAAAGAAAAACAAGATAAAAACAGATTTCTTGGGGGCGAAGCGTTCTTACCTTTAGACCAGACGGTGGTTTCACCTCAGTCTTCTCGGATCCAGAACTCGGCTGCAACAAGCAGAGTCAGTTAGCAATGGGTTAACCAGAAGCCGGTTAACCACCAGCCGGCTAATATGAACTGTGCCTTACCTCCTTCTTGTCTTTATTCAGGTCCATCTCTGAGTCGCTGGAAGGATTTTCGTTTCCATTCTCCACCTCTTCATCACTGCGTAAACAGAGCTAGTTATCACCCAGGTCCAGCGCTGCCAGAGGGCAGGGCGGCCATGTTGCCTGTGCTGACTCCTCCTCACCTGTCGCCTTGCTCCCGCTTCTGTTTCCGGGTCTGTCTGTCCATCATGCTGGTTTTACTGCGACTTTTCTTCCAGGAGTAGTAAAAACGCACCAGACTGGCCATGGACTTATCAGGTAACTACAAAAACAGAGTCACTCATGGATCAGTGCAATACTAGAGACGAGTGGCGTGTGGTGAGGTGCAAAGCTGATGAGGCACTGACTTAATTATAATACAAATGTAGACCACATGTTAAGAAAATTTTGCACATGTGGACAACTCTGGAGGGCAAAAAGACAATTATTTTACATGTTGTCCATAGCCACACTGATGCAGTAGGATAATTCCGTTAACTCAATGAAACTTGGAAATTTAGGTATTATTAATTTCGTGCTATGCTCATGGGTGAAACAACCAACGATTCAGTTTAAGCGTTGATTGTTTTTCCCATAGGGCCAGTTTGGTTTGTAACACTTTCCTCATCTTAGAAAATAAAATCATCAACTAAAAACTGTGTTTTGTGTTGTTTGAAGTAAAACAAAAGAGCACAAACAAAAGAAATCAATAAAGGAGGCAAATGCTCTTTCATTCACAACACACTTTTTAGATTGTCACGTTTTTAAAATCCATTTTCCTTACACTTTACATGCACCAGTCTGTGTTGGTCTGCCACAGTAACATACACTGAAGTTTGTGGTAGAGAACGTCAAAGGGTGTAAATATTCAAGTAGAGCCAATGTCAAGCTGTTGTCAACCTTTAGAGTTTTCTCTGCAGATGTGGGATATGCCTAGAAACGTATTAATTCAAAAACTAGGACAACCTAGTAAATATCTGCCTCTTTCAAAAGTAATGTTCACAGATTGAGGTCTAATCTTGGTGTTATATCTAAAAAAGGGTTGTTTTTTTTACTCATTAAATAAAATTCATCAGCAAAATTGTTCTGGTGTCCAAATGATTTGAGACTGTGAGCTTGCTGGAGATCTGCTGCCGATATCTGAAGGTTTTTGAAGACTTCCTTTAACATCTTGCAGTCTGCTTTCAGAGTTAACCAGCGTGGACATGTTGGTACTTATCTTCACTTCGCTCCATTTACAGACCATTTCCCATACAGCTGATGGGATAAATCCAAAAACAGCCTCAGAAGAATCAGAATCACAGCAGAGCACAAACAAGGAATTTCACTTTGCTTTTAAAGCAGCGCACAAACAAAAAGAGCAAAAATATCAACTTTAGAGCGGCGGTGCCAAACCCACTTTCATTTTGGGCGACATCAAAATCATCAATATTCTCAAAGGGCTAGTTGATACTTCATGTATTGACAAAGCCCATTAACAAACTGTCAATATATTAATGTATTTGATGAGTGCTTCTTAAGAATGTGAAAAGATTTTAGCAGTAAAAATTCCTGACTTTGTGGTGCTACTTTAAAAACATGTTACTTGCCACATAGATCACAGATATCTGGACATCAAGTATCCTGAGGCAGCAAAAGTAAGCTATACTGCCACCTGTAGGAGGAGGTTAGCATCACCTAACCCCAATGTTTTTAACCATTTTTTGCAGTCAAATTATGATTTATAAACTGTATTAATCTGCTGCGGTTTTCTTTTCCTTGTAAATGTTCAGAACTTTGTTTGAAAACACTTCATAAAAAAGTTATTAGTATTAGCAACATGCCAAAGTGTTTGGATTTGTTTAGTTTTGCATGAATTTCGGTGATTGCGGAATCACAAAAAATTGGAGCGATCGACTTATATGATAAAGCAGTATAGAGATAAAACCTGCTTTGATTTGACTCATAAAATAATATTTAAACACACAACTGGTATCTTGAAACATCTATTTATGCTTCCCTCTGTAGTCTTGAGGGCCACAAGAAAAGCTCTGGCGGGCCGGATTGGGACACCGGGATCTCGAATTTGACACGTGTGCTTTAGAGGAATAATACATGGACAAAAGAACAATATCTACATGTATTTGCAGCATGTACATTTATTTCCTAAGCAGAAACTATCTTAAATGACCATTTTCAAAATGATTTTAATGTCTTTTCTTTTTGTTTATACACAATCCTTAAATCATTCCGCTAATGAGAATTAAATATCCACATTTATTCCTTGTAGCCTGGGAATCCCCAGAAGAAGCTACATGGTGTTTCTATGGAGACAGAGGCCTGGTTTTGGATGTAGTTTTCCCACAAGCTGATGTCAGATTACTGGAAGAAAATGAGGAACTGTTCTGTTCCACCCTTAGCAGCAACAATTACAACCTAATGCTTGTGATTACTGGCAGTGAGTGTTTAACAGCACCGTGGAGGAACTTTCTACCAACTCGTATTTGCAGAATTCATGTGTTTCAGCCACACTGGAAAGTTATTGAGAATGAACCGTCTGGTGTTTTTTTAAAATGTTTTGTGGCATTAGTGGCCTTTATTAAGCAGTAGACAAGAGCAGAAAGCCAAGATAAAGACGTACCACAGACGGTCCTCTGGCAGCACAGCAGACTCAGACCATCACTCTGCCACCGCCAGGTCTTACTGTTGGTCCCTTTTCTGCAATTATTTGACTGTTCTACTCTAGATCCAAAAACATCTTGATGCCCCTCAAAATGTCTTCTAACAAAACAGAGACAAGCTCAGCAGTAGTTGTCTGGATCCTTTATGTCCAGTTTCTCTTTCTTAAGGTGGAGTGATGAACTTTGACCTTAACTGAGACAACTGAAGCCTGCAGTTATTTGGACTTTGTTGTGTGTCGTTTGGTGACCTCTTGGAGAGGTCACTATTGTTAGTGAATAACGGTTCTCACTGTGGTTCTCAGCTTTAGAAATAGACCTGTAACATTTTTTTCTCCTTTTCCAAACACACAGATCTTCATTTCTGTGTTTCTTATTTGTTCCTACATTTTCTTCCATTGCAGTGTGAAGGCCGGTCCTATTTAAGTGATTTTTTTGATTGAAACAGGTGAGACAGTGGTCTGGTTACAGAAATTGAATTTAACTTTACCCCCCAAAATTGATGAATACAGTTAATGAGCATCTAAATATTCAATTTTTTTAAAATTTGGAATACCTAAATTTGAAAGAGGATCAAATCTCCACCAGGGTTATGATTGACTTTTTTGTTCACATTTCCTAATCATCACTTAGTCCAGGTCATACTTTGATTACTATGGAAACAGCAAGAGTAAACTGCTATATACTCGCTACTTAAGGGTTTATCTGAGGTTGCATTTGTCCATGAACAAGGCAATTCCTTTGTTAAAAAATCATACAAATTAAATCATAACAAATACAAAAAGGGTTATATTATACTTGGGTTTAACAATGAGTCAAATATAAAGATGTTGTACTAGTACCATCTGTTGGATGCGGTGAAAGCTCTTCCCATGGAAGCTGAAGGCCTGTTCAAACAAGACCTTGTCCTCCACTGTCCACTCATCAGGAAACGGAGTGAAGTTCGGCAGGTCGGCCAGAGACTTTTCAATGTTGTGCTTGTGCCAGAAGAGCATCCCCAGAGCCTGGAGCGGGTCGAGGGGAGAGGAGACCGGGTCAGGCGAATGTTGTCATTTATTGTAATAAATGACAACATTGTTGTTTTGAGACCCTTTTCAAGTAATATAACAAGAACACATTCTCAAAGATCAATAAACCTTAATAACTATTGAACATTTGAACCCAGAACTGGACAACATTTTAAATACATAAAAATAAATAAATAAATAAAACAACAGAAACAACAAATAAAATGAATCCTGAAGTCTCTGTAAACAAAACTGTCCTTCGAAGAAACAGCTGGCTGAGACCAATGACCCAGACTGAAGGCTTTGGTTATCCAGTTTTTGGTAGAAAGAGAGAGAAAAAAGAAGAAAACAATAAATAAATAAATAAATCATGCAAATGGAAATTACTGAGTTTGTTTGAATTTATCAGGTGATTAACTGACTGACTGCTTATTACAACAACCCTCATGCAGCCCTCTCCCAAGATATATTTTTCCACCCTGCCTCAGTTTCTACCAAACCAGAGGGACATTTTGTGCCAACTCAGCCTACCGTACCGAAATTGGTCAGTTTGTACCCACAAGGGGGACATGCTGTACCAACCTTGATTCAGTTTGTACCATCCAGGGGGAACAGTTCATACCCACTTTTGCATCCAACAGTTCAATGTAATTTTCTTTACTGAACAAAAATATAAACATGTCAAATATTGTTGCCATGTGGAACTAACAACTATAAATGAGCATTTGCTGACATTTTATTGTACAAAAGTAATATTTTTCTTGATTTGTGTATAATTTTCAATCCAACTTGTGGTCAGTGAGCATTACTCAGTGAGTTGTGTTTTTACTCAGTGCATGGGTGGGGCATGTCCACTGGGTGATCAAACAAAATGAGCAACAACTGGACAATCCTTGGACTGGGGACAATAAAAGACCACCCCAGAAGTCATAATGCCTCAGATTTCGCAAGTTAAGTTGGAGCATGCCATTGCCATGTTGGATGCAGGGATGTCCACCACAGCATTAGCTGCACGGCTCAGTGTCCAGTATTGGACCATCATTTAAGGGTTTGTTTCCAACAGACTGGCACTACTGCAAATCGACCTCATCCTTGTTGGCCACATGTGACACTCCAGCACAAGATTGTCACATCCATCTGTGGGATCGGCTAAGACCAGAAACACACCCAGCTGTTGAGACTATTTGTCTGCACAACAGAACATCACACCTAAGACTGTCCGTAACCGCCTACGAGAAGCCAACTGGGTCAAAATCAAATTCCTCAACCTGACCCTTATCATGTTCAAAGGACTGTTAGACTGCTACAAATGGCCATACCACGATGTGATATGAAGATCAGCAATTACTGAGTTTCTCTATATATTGCATCACCAAAATGTTCATAAATCTCTTATATTTGACATGGGGCATTTATATTTTTGTTCAGTGTATATCCTACCGATAGAGTACTATACTGAAATAATAGTCAGTTAAGTTAATTTCCCCTGAGATTTAGTGGTTTTATGACAATCTATCCCTATAATTTATGAAAACTATTGAACTAAAATGAAAAATATATGTATATAAACAGGGAACATTAAGGAACAAAATGGCACGAGTGACGGAGCAGTGAATGCACCATACCCAACTTCTACTAAACAGGTGAAAATCTTCCACCAATGGGAACCGACTGAAAGACACTGAACAGTCTATGAGACTTTTCAAAAAGTCTCAGACTGTTATTGAATGGTCTCTCAATGACAGTCCACTCAAAGAAAATGAAGAAATTCCCACTAACTGTTTCGGAACGACATTTAATAATAATCCTCTAGAACTCCTCCAGGTCGGAGCAAGAAGCCGATGCTGTCTGAGAAAACTGCAATAAATATTCACCTGTTCCATGTTGTAGCCGTGTTTCTCTTTGGCGATGGCAATGTACTCGTCCACTGCAACACAACGCATCGTTAGTCTGTACAGCATGACGATGAAGCCCCCGGTGAGGTGCTGAAATGAGCTGAGCTAACGCAATAAGAAGCCACTGTCCGTCTCTTACACTGAGTCTGGTTCAGGCAGCTGCTGGGGATCCAAACCAGCATCCCCAGGTTGTCTCTGAGGTGAGCCGCTTTGGCAACATCTGGGAACAGAGACACAGGACCGCAGAGAAATTATATATATATATAGACATTTATTGTATCCATAACAACCAAGAGCAAGTGAAATAGGACCGTTCCTGTAATAACAATTGAAAGAAAAATGTGTTTGTTATTTATAAACTCATTTGTGAGCCTCAGAATTGGCTTGTGCAGCCTGCAGCCTCAATTCAGAAATGCCACAAATCAGGCCCACTGCCACAACCACTTGATGTATCTGCAGACTTTTTTTCATGGGCTCAGTATCAGAGATCTCCCTGTAAGTGAAAGGGCTCTTTATGGAAGGAAGACTCTGACTATTATTTGTGCTTATGTACCAAACAGAACACTTTCTGGACTCTCCGGATGGCATTCTGGACCCCAATGCCCATCTGGGCAATGATGAATCCTAGTGGGATGTAACTTGGAAGAAAAGCCTCTCAGGTCCCAATCAGAGGTTTTTGTTACTGTTGAAAGTTTGGTAGTGAGTTTGATTCGGTTTGATTCGGTGGTGGAGGCAGCTGCCAGACAGATCTGGGGAAGCCAAACAAGGTGAAGGTGGACTGGTAAGGTTGGTGCCGGAATGTGTTTGTGAGATCTTTTCACTCTTCTTCTCTGGGACATGAGAGGAGTTCTCCTCTCATGTCGCAGAGGATGGGGATGTAGACATTATAACTGAAAGGATGTGACAGGCTCCTGCCGAAAACCTTGAGGAGTGTACCAAACAATCAGAGCAGTGTATTTGCTCATCGAGAGAGCGCATTGCTCTGATTTCCATTTATCTGTGGGTCCGTGACTCAGAATGGCTTGAGGTAGAACACGCCTGGTCCACCCATCTGTTGCCTGAAAAAGATGTTCACTCTCTACATTTAGTGTTGAAAATCTGACCATTACAAGAGTTCCCGTCCCCACCTGACAAACATGCCCACTAAACACAGAGACAGTATAAATGGGTGGAGGGGGAATGTTCTAGCGCTCACCGTGCTGCTACATTGTAATTGCTTAATATGACCCCAGGGTTTCTGACAGGAACGTATCGCCAAAGTTCTTGATGTCTCTGCAAAGACAACCATCCCTGGTTCAAACCTATATGTAGCAGAGTTTAGATCAGGCTTATAAAAATCCAGCCTGACCCGGTCTGAGCCGATACCCATTGTGTCTGAGCCCGAGCCAACCTGACTAATTACCTCTAATTACAGGCCTGAACCTGACATATTATTCTAATTATGATTTTACTGCTTTTGTTTCTAGACCATCATTTAAGTAAGCAGATTCGGTTGATTCGGTTTGATTCGGTGGTGGAGGCAGCTGCCAGACAGATCTGGGGAAACCAAACAAGGTGAAGGTGGACTGGTAAGGTTGGTGCTGGAATGTGTTTGTGAGATCTTTTCACTCTTCTTCTCTGGGACATGAGAGGAGAACTCCTCTCCTGTTTTTAGCTTTTGTTTAACGTCTTCCGGCTCCGTCTTGCCGCTTGTTGTGACCGCAGGGTGAGTCAGGTAAAAATAATCTGGGATGTGTGATTGATAGGAATCTGTCAACGCTGCTGCTGGAGCCGAGCAGGGAGGAACCGTGTGAGCATGCAGACCTACATACCTACTTTATTTCATCAACAGATTGAACTACCTACTTCTTTACTTAAGCTAATAAGTAGATTAACACAACTTTATATTGTGTTTTCTTGTTTGGCTTTCTCTGTGCCGTGTGTATTGCAGGTTTATTAAACACGTCACAGACACTCGACCCGAACTGAACTGAACTGACCTGAACTGAATGGTGGGCGTTGGAAGCAGCAGATCGAGGATCTTCTCATTAAGTCACTGATATCTCCATGATGGGAGCAGAGTTTAAGAACTCAGAAGGTGAATGAATGTGAGACGAACTGATTTACCTATAGGTGTTCAAGACCATGAGTGTGTAGCTGTCGTGGTTGAGACGCCTCTTCAATGTAGCACAGAGAACTGGGACTGGGTTTGACCTCGTCCAGACTCCGCCTCAAGCAAAGGAGTTCAAGTATCTTGTTGCTAAGCGATAGTGGGATCAATTGAGGAATGGATGGATGAATTGGAACTTCATCTTGTTTTTATTTTACCTTTATTTATACAGATTTTCTAACTGAGATGAAAGATCTAATTTACCAGAGAGACCTGTTTTGATAAAACAAAAGATAAATAAATGAAAAACACAGTAATTAACAAATCTGACTTAAATAGGTGATGAAATACAATATTAGCGTTTTGTCTTAAAAGACATTTGAATTGTCCCATAGGAATGACTGTAGGTAGTTTCAGATTTGCTGCTGGGTGATCCACTTTGATGGAGTTTAGTAAGAAAATGTTTTTCCCCAAGTTCTGATCTGACCTTACACATTTTGTGTGCAAATGTAAGAATAGCAAAAATACTAATTATTACAAAAATGGTGCATTCTGTATGATAACAGCTATAAAAGGTCACAAGAGTTTGTTCAGAAACAACAAAAAGTATCTGTTTTAAACACTGAAACATGTTAATGTGATTCTATCAGTTGATAGAATCACATTCTATTGATAGACTGTGATTCTATCAGCTGATAGAATCACATTCTATCAGTAAAAGGATTTTACTGATAGCCTCAGTAGAGGCTCTATCAGAACGTATGAGGTTCAAAGCAACACACATTCAATTGTGCAGTTAATTAAGGAATTATATTAGCTAGTTTTATAACATTTTTATTTTTCAGTTATATTTTTTATATTATTACGTGTATACGACACAAACGCTTAACGACAGACAACATAAACTAGATGTTAGCTAAGCTGCGGTAAGCAACAATAGCTCTGGAAAGTTCCCAAATCAAATTCTGTGTAGGGCCTCATACAGTCTTGGACCGCCCCTGGAAGTCTGTTCTCCGTCTTCAAAAACATTTAAAATCATACTAAACGGCTGCAGACAGAGACGACTGGTTCGGAACCAGAACACCTTCATCTGGAACCAGTATAACAGGAATAGAGGATGCAGTTTCGCTCACCGATTGTTCGAGGCTACCACGCCGCCTCTGGTCTATTATAAGCTACGTTCTAATTCTTACCCGGGTCAAAGTCCGGAACCACGGCCTGGTACTGCGGTCCGACGCGCATCCCTCCTCCACCTGAGCGCACAAACATACATCGGAACTTAGGCAGCTGGAAGGAGAAGCCGAACATAATAGTTGTAGTGTGACCGTGGCTACCCACCATGGTCCTCGTCGCTGCTGGAGCCTGAACTTCCTTCTTCCCAGCAGCTGATGGTGCTGGTCTCATTACCGGACAAGTTCTTTCTGCCGTTGTTCGCCGCTCCTCCCGGGTAGCCGCTGCCGCTGCTGGCCGGGGCTCGGCCCCTCTTCTTCACCGGAGCCTCCGAGTTCCTCTCCAGCATCGTCGGCATCAGGAGGACGGAGCCGGTTCAGGCTAGCACTTAGCCTGTTAGCTTTCCTGCCTGAACCAAAGCAGCCGAGTAGGCTGTCTGAAAGTCGGAGGAGTCCAAAAAGTTCGGGAACCAATAACCGAGTCCACGAACGATCACATACAAGCAGGCGGACAGGCGGAGAACAGCTCAGACACCAGCAGCAGCAACTACCGAGAACCAGTTCCAGAAAGTGATCCAGGAGAGCGGAGCATGTGAGGCTGATCGATCTGAGTGGGATCTCTGCTGCCATCACAGGTCGTCCTCAACAGTACAGAACCTGCAGCTCTCACACAACATCACTTTGTTCAGAAAATAATCAAAAGACACATATTAATATAGTTACAACAAGAAAAAAATAAAATAAAACATAACATTCAATCACAGGAGCTGGTAGGCCATGAAATTACCCGGGATTTAACATGGATATATTTGAGTTTTAATGAAATATTTAAAAAAAAAATGCACATTACTATGTTATTCAAGCAGTTTGGGGGCCTGACTTTTAGAACCTAAATTACAACAAATTCAGACCCATTTAATTTAATTTCGACTTTGTTTTTATTTCAAAATCAGAAGCACTTTATTAATCCTAAAAGGGAATTAAATGTTGCAACTCTTATTAATTCAAATACTTCAAAGAGTTATTGTAAAGTCATTGTAGATGGTGATGGCCGTTGGTAGGAAATCCCTCCTGTAGAGGTCTGTCTAACACTGGCTTGAAGAAGCCTCTGATTGAAGCTGCTCAGGGTTTTTCCCTCATTTTCTTGATTTTTCTGTAAAATCCTTCTTTGCACCCTCGTCTCCTGAGGTTCCTCAGATAACTGAACTACTCTTCGTAGAGGTATTGTTCCTGCGATACCACGTCAGACAAATAAGATTTAGGTCCAGACTTTGACTAGACCACTTCAAAAACTTCATTTTGTTTTTCTTTTCAAGGCATCAGGTGTGGACTGCTGGTTCTTTCAGGTGGTTATCCTGCAGAAGCTTGAGCTCAAACTTTAGGAGAGGCTGGGCCGTTAAACAGCTGTCCAAACCAACCTGTTACTGTGTGGAAAACGTACCGCCAATAGTTAATTTGTTAATGTGCGAGTTACCACTGTTTTTGAAAGGTTTAGTTAGGTTAATCAGAGGTCTGATTACAGCCTGACATGTAGAACATGAAGTATTTGTTCAACAATGTAGAACTTTCTGCCAAAAGTGATTTTGTTTTTTTGACAAAATCGCCTTTGGCCAATATTTTTAGGAAGGCGACATGCAAAAACATGTGATTGTTTTATTCCGTTAACATCTGTTTCTGTTATGCGATGCTTTTATGAATAATAAGTTCTGCAAAGAGGACAGTCAGGGCTGACCTTCCTTCTTTCCAGGACCTGCACAGGTCTGGGTTCAGGAAAGGAGTAGCTGGCATGTTTGCAGACCACACACATCCTGGACACAAATGCTGGGACTTTAATCTCCAGGTCATCTCTGCAGTACAGAAACCAGCTGGTAAGGAGACAGTTTCTTCCCGAGGCTGTTGCTGAACACAGGGAACACTTTACAGTCACTCTGCTGCGGAACAACATAAGCATACTGCTCTGTCACAACCTGCCTTTCCCAAATCTTTCTTATTAATAGAAAAAGAAAAGAACAATTAGCTGCAAATACATGTACATTTTGCTCCTTCATTATATAGTTGAACATAATTACACATATTTACACATGCAGCGATCACCTGAAACCATAATCTGCTCATTGTTTGTGCTCACAGTCTTGGCCAGTAAAACTGATTCTAATATGTTTGGTACTTTCTGTCTTTCCTTTTATGTCCAGTAAAGCATTTTGTTTTGTGTTGCCTTATCTTAAAATGATTAATTGCTTAATTTTTGCCTATCACACGTTCTTTTTAGCTGAACCTCATGTCCTGGTGTCCCCGGGCCCCTGGGTTCAGGCCCTTTCCTTTGGCGCTGAACTCAGGTGTTGGTTAATGCATTTCTCTGGGAAACGGAACGCTCTGTGATCTGCTCCCTGTGATCGCTTTACCGTGCAGACCGATAACTTAACTGTCATGTGAACAGTATTAATCCAGCTGCAGATGTCAGACTGTGGTTTTAGTGGAATTTAGTTTTCTCACAGCAAGTCGATCTTTATGCTTGCATTTGTTAAAGAAGAACAAATGCAAAACACCTGAAGAGATCGAACCAAACACTGCTGAGGGTTTCTCCTTTTCTGATATTCTCTGCTAGAGGGAAATGCTGTGGTTATTTTCCTGAAGAACCAAACAAGCCACATTGTATATACAGCTACGTTACAATGTGTACATTGTAACGTTGCCATGGTGAAATATGTTCACACTCAGGAAAAACCTTTTCATCTGCAAAGTTGTCACTACAGTTGTTAGTATTTCAATAAACATACTGACTATAGAAGTGATGGAGGTCACATTTGTACCTGCAGCATTTGCTCTATATCATTTACTTCCTTGTTTAGGTGCAATCTTAAATATGAATAAAAACCGCTGACTTTGGTTATATTATTGGAAAACAACTGCCTGTTTCATGTTGTTTTTCAAAATCCATCCTTCGTTGAGAGAAAAGGGAAAAGTAATAAATGGATGTAAACTGACAGTAAACACATGACTAAAGAAACAAACGGCTGCACTTAGCAGGCATTAAGAATGTGTTCAACTTCAGAAATGGTCGGTCTTTTTATATAATCAAATATTAAAAGTTTGAGAAAAAAACAGCTGTATATGTTCAGCTGTGAGGACGTTTCGCAGCAGCAGGAAGTGGCAGAATTTTGAGGAAATAAATGAATTGAATACAATTTAGAATAAGACTATAAGATAAAAACGATACTGTGGGAAAAGTGAAGAGCTCTGAAAACATACTGGATGAACTCTCATCAAATCAGACTGTGTTGTATCATAGTTATCTTAGGACTGGATATGAAATTGTACTTGAATGAATTGTACCTGATGTTTTACAGTAAAGAGTCCTTTTATTAAACAGGTTCTATGTAAATGAACTGAACAGTAAAATTAGATTTATATGTTATGTTATAAAACATTCCTACTGGCCTGAATTATAGATTAATATATTCGCTTTATTGCATGTTTACTTTCTGCTTTTCCCTTCTTCTGTTTCTAGAGGTTCTGTGGTTCTTATTTCCTTACTCTGATGAAAACCCAGTTCTGGTTCAGAGAAAAACAATCGATCTAGGCCTGAACATGCAGCGGTAAGTTCAGTTTGAAGACTGGCTGGGTTTTATTATGTCACAGATATTATTGTTTCAGTTTAATTTCATCTTTTTGTCAGATGTGTCTGTAGTATCCATTAATAAACAAGTCATAACTTTAAAATTCAGCCAGGAGGGTCAGAGGTCGGTACAGGTGGAAGTCGAAGGTGAAATCCACCTGCAGGCTGGGAGGAGAACTGCAGCGGATCCCTCAGGTTGAGGATCGGCCTCTCCAGGTCTCCATCAGATGTGATGTCATGGCAACCGGCCCGCAGCTATTCACGTTCTCTGGATGTTTGATCTTTGGTACCGGTACCAAACAGGAGGTCTTCCATCGTTGTGGTACCTTCCCCCTCATCAGGCTCAGGCTGAATCTCTGGAGCCTGAAGCTGATGCTGTTTGTCTGGACCTGCACCATCTCACACCTCAGTCTGTCACTGCTCCTTCCTCACCTGAAGACTTGAAAGGGACAAGATGGAGGTGGAGGAGGTGATGGAGTCCTCTGTAGTGAAGGGGGTGGGTGATGGTGGATGATGGCTGAGAACTAGAATGTCACACTAAGGGTGTGACATTCACCTTTAGACCCCCAACTAAGGGTTGGGGATCATATGACAAAGTCTCCTACAGCCTTGGAATTTAGTTTCTCACAGCAAGTTGATCTTTATGCTTGAAGTTCTTGATGAATGTGAATATCTGATTTCAGTGTTACCGGCACCAAACAACCAAACATCCCTCAGTCAGAACGTCTGAATGAAACCAGCTACTGGTTCTTATTTACACTTTCCTCTGAGATTCACTCAGATAATGTCAGCAGGACAAACACATTGCAAAGATTTTGATTGAAGTAAAAACTTGATCAATATTCAATCATTTCAATCAAATGAGAGGCAAATATGTTAAGAGAAGAAATGTACAAAGCTTCAAATACTGTATCTGGTTGCTTAAGAGACTAAAACTTACTTGAGGCATCTTTTTGGTTTAATTATAAAGTTTAGTATAATTTATAAAAACTTAATATAAATGTATGAATGTATATGGACAGTAGATATCTTTACTATATACTGCAGAGTCTGAATCGTGTCGGCAGGTTTAGCTTCAGCCTTTCCCTTTTTTGGTAAATTACTGGTTTGCAAAATAGCTCTGTTTTTTAAGCTTTTAATTTAAAACCAACTTGAATCTGAAGTTGAACCATTTCCACAACAAGGTATTTCAAAGTGCTTTACACCATAAAATCATAATGCACCCAAACAGCTAAAAACATGACCTTTTGTCAAATATCACCACCAAAATCATCAGGGAAATATGTCAGATATGTTGCTAAATGTTCCAGTTGTTATGAACAAAAGACAACAAGAAATAAATAAGTGATATTTTAGCCTTTATTTTTTTTTAAAAATTCAGTGTTTCAGCAGTTGTGCGGTGTCCTGGAAGTTTGTGCCTGATTAGTGGAGAACAGAAGCTGAATGATGCATCTTCCATAAAACACATCTATACATTTAAGGTATAAAATCTAATAAACTTTCTATTTCAAATTGTCCAGAAGGTTTTGTAGCTTTAAACATTTAGGTGTTCAAACATAAAATGTGCTGACCCCAGATCTGGACTCAGTCCAAACTCAATAAATACTTTATTGATCCCAAAGGAAATGTTGTAAGTCACATTCATTCAAAATTCTTCAGAGTTGTTACAGATGGACAATAATCTGTGAATGCAATAACAACGGAGGCCGACAGGTTGACCAGGAGATCTGACAGCCTCACAGCTCCGTCCTTCACATCTGATAGTGAACCATCAGCCAAGTGTTATATAATAGTGAAGTTTGCTCAATGTGGAAGGACTGCTGCACCCAACAAGGTCAATGATCCCAGATAAGTTCACACACCAACACACACACCTCTGACAGGATCACATATTTACAATCCAAATCATTTCTTGTCAATAAAAACACTAGTACACATGTTTACATCCTGTGACTGGGCAGGCGTCCTCATTAGAAGCTGCAGTAGTTACAAGTCCACTATGTTCTCTATGTGAGACACTTGACCCCCCCCCCTCCTCCTCCCCTCCTGTCGTGTCCCAGACTGTACTACAAACATGCAGTGCGCACATGGAGCTGCATGAGGGCGGAGCTCTGCATAGTTTCCAGGCTATAAAAGTGTGCGGGAATGAGCGAGAAGTTTGGACTGAAGAAACACACCAGCTGTTCCTCCAGTCTTTTCAGGGAGACGCGACCTGTTTTCTCCCGCCGGAAGCAGACTCTGCTGCCCCGCTGCTGTGCGCGGTGATGCCGTGGCTGCGGTCCTCCTCCTCCTCCTCCTCCTCCACCGGGCAGTGCCTCTCCTGCTCGCCGTGTCAGCGGGAATGTGAGCGGACGGCGTTCTCCTTCTACTGCGCGGTGCGGGAGCAGCTCCCGGTCTGGCTGCTGGAGGAGATGCGCAGCATGGAGGTGTTCTGCTGGGACAACGGAAGCCCGAGAGCCTTCCTGCCGTCTGAAGCCCTGCTGTACGCTATAGTGCACGACCACCAGGACTATGCGCGCTACCTCCTCAACAGGTACTCGGTGGCCGCGCTCCGAGCTCCGGCCTGCAGCTTCTGCTGCTGCCCCGGCAGCGGCGCGCCGCACCTGAGCGTGGCGGTGCGCTACAACCGCGTGACCGTCCTCGGCATGCTGATGGAGGCGCTGAAGGACTGCGGCGGCCCGGCCAAGCGCAGGGAGTACCTGGACGGCCGCGGCGGCTGCCTTCACGCCGCGGACGCCGGGAAGACCGCGGTGCAGCTGGCGGTGGAGCTGTCGCATCCCGAGTGCCTGCTGCAGCTGCTGGTCCACGGCGCTCGGGCCGACGGCCTCGAGGTGGCGCTGCAGAGGCTGGTGTCGTGCATGGTTCCGGAGCGGCAGCAGGCGCAGCGGTGCCTCGACTTCCTGCTGCTGTTTCTGGCCAAGCCGCCGTTGCTGCCGTGCCTGCGGGACGAGCCGCAGCGCTGGCAGGCGCTGCTGGGGAACAGGGTGTTCGGCTGGCTCTGCGGCCTGGCCCCCTCCCCCCTGCTGCTGCAGGCGCTCCGGTGTCTGGCCCAGTCCGGATCAGACCGCATCACTTCGCTGCCGGACTTCCTGCAGCCACACAGCTGACAGTGACGACATCGGTTGTGGAAGACAACCTCGAAGGACTGCTGCGACTGGACAGTTTAAATATGCTGTACATAACATGTAAATATTCCCCAAATAGAAATATTCTAGTGAAAATAAGCGGGCTTGTGGAATCTATACTGGACTAATGGATTATAAGCTTTATTTATGTGCTGGTTTAGTTGTAATCTGGCAGTTAAATGGTGCTGAATAAATGCCTGATTTTTTTTTTTTGTTTGTTTTTCCTGTCAAAGTTTCTGAGTTAAGCATGGAGTCAAAAGATGACGCCACTGCTCCAAATGTTTGCCGAAAAAAAAACATTTTGATCTTTTGGATAATTCACATGACCCAAAAGAAAATTCTAGTCTAAACATTCAGTCCCTCCCCTTCACTCTGATTCTCTAAAATAAACCTACAGAAGTCACTTAACAGTAAACAGAGTCCAGCTGTAAGGTAACCACTATATGCAACGCATTGGGGGGCCAACAGAGTGGAGGAATAATGATTTCTAGCTTTTTCTATATTTGACAACAGTTTGTGCATGTGGTGTGTAAATACCAATAACAAACACAGCATCTTCCCTACTGCCCCCTCTCCAAACAGTCGTATGAGTGTCAAGAACAAAACGAATATGCCTTCATAAAGGCATAAAAAGTCGTCTTTAAAGTCCTGAAAACCTGCAGAAAGTGAAAAGTTCTACACTGAAAAAAACAAGTTTTTTTGGTCTAGTTTGCAGTGGAATTATCAGAGTATACTTGAAATGAGACAAAAGTCATTTACTCAACAAGACGTGGGAGCTTTTTGGTTTTTTTGTCAATAATTCCTTAATATTAATAAAAATGTACTAGTTCCATGGGCAGATTTTATCACATAAGCAAAAAAATTTAAAATGAATCTGTGAAACTACTTTATTTCTATTACTATTAAATAAGTCTTTACTTAAAACAAGCTCTTATATCTTGCTGAAAAGTTACTTCTAAGTTAATTTTGCCTTATTTCAAGTGAACTAAGAGATTTGCACTAGAAACTAGACCAGAAATACATGGTAAGATTTATTGTTTTCAGTGTGTGAGCATTAGAGGCTATCAGTTTATCAGCTCCTACAGCTTCATGCAAACAAAGATATCAGCCCAGAAATCCCTTACTCAGTGTCTCAGGACAAGCTTAGCAATAGGGTTAAAGGTCGTCTATCTCCTCCGTCTCTTTCTCCACAAAACAAACATATAGAAAAACAAATGCATACCTAAAATTAGTGAGTTCTGGCCAATAGTTTTCATCACCTTTTGGATGGTGGAAACATTCATCCCTGTTGTATGAGGAAAATGATGTAATGAGAAAGGATTTTTCTCATTACCATTTCCCAAAAGTTGGGTTTTCGTTTGCTTTGCTGGTATATGCCAGCATATTGTGTTGTCAAGTTTAAGGCAGGACATTACAGAATAGAGTGAATAAACATGAACCGTCCAGTGTCTGACGGAGCCCCTCGGCTTGAAGTGTGGAGTCTTGTTTTAGTTCCACAAATCGATCTTACACAGACAAACATGCTGCATCCATTCTTTCAAACATAAACTGTCCACACTGTTATCATTGGAAACAACATTAAGGATGAAGCAGCTGATCAGCAGTGAAAGGCAGTGTTGTGCTGTAAACCGTCTGGCTAATTGAAGTGTCCAATAAATGTGTTTACAGTTGATTGATTCAGTCTTACTATAAAGAACGGACAGTAACCATTCTCAGCCAATCATTCTTAGGTGTATAGTCATGAAGACTCCAGTTGCTTCAGGTGTTTTACTGCAACAGGAATCAATAAAACAGAATCAACTAAAAATAGTAATGAAGCCTTAAAACATAACAGCTGAGCCAGAGGTAGTTATTTCTAACATCTGGCAGATGAGTTGGCCGGACCAAACTCTTCCACCGCAGGTAGTCCAGGGTCAGCCGACAACTTTTGGAAATATTTCCTGAAATTCCCTAGTGTCTAATCTCCCTGCAAGACAATACTGAGAACCAACTGTCTGGGACAATCGTGATAATAATGGATGACCTTGCAGAAAGATTGTTGAAAGGGTTCAAAAGGAAAGGAGATGGGAGTAGAAGAGAGAAAGAAGCATAGAAAGAACATCAGTCAGCACCATTGAAGACTGCCTCTAAACCTGTAGAAACAGAGAAAAACTGTTGGAAATCCACCTGGCAGAGGGTGTACGATGTTGAAAGACCCGAAACACCCACTGAATCCAGGAACATCACAGCTGATGTGCTCAGATGCGTCAGTGGAAGTATTTACACAAGGTTAGAGCTGATACTGTCTTTTCCAAGTTGAAAATTATTATTTACAATTTGGGAAAATGTAGAAACAAATGTGGAAAAGAATAAATGTTTTGCTTGTCTGTGCAATAAAACATCTTTTACAGAGTGACTGACTAGCTCACCTGACAATCACAGTTTGTCAATTAAAGCCTCAACACTGAACAGAAATGATCAGTGGAGGACGACAAGAGAGCAACATTGACCTTATAGTTATTGAGCTACTCAGGAGAGCTTTGTGTCTGTGCAGAGAAAATCTCTCATTGCATGTTTCAGTGAAAAACGATAATTAACCATTTGCAAGGGAGTGTAATAAAGATTAAAGTGAGCAGAACTTTATTCCTTTAGATTTAAGCCCAGAGCAGACTGATCAGTGAAACAGGGATAATCAGGGAACATGGGGTTTTACCAGGGATCATACAAGTTTCCTTTCCACAAACAGTCAATAAATCTTTGTTTCAATAATTCCTCTAGCTCAGTTTCTTTGGGTCCTGAATCTTCAGTTATCAACTAAAACGGATTGCAGCTACTGGGATAAAACTGTCCACAGGACAGCAGTGACAATAAATCCACTTTATGCTTGAATATTTTGCTCTTCTCAGTGTTACAGGGTCATTCTCATTTATTATTTAGCGTGAAAGCACAAAGTAAACATTTGAAGTAGTAAGGGTTGTGCGGTTGGTTAGAGTAGTTAGAGAATTAAACTCAGAGAAGAAGAAAAAAAACTTTTGGGAGATACATGTGCTCCCTTAAAATTCCACAAATGCATAAAGATAACAGATAAAAAGAAACCAAAAATATTTACAAAATAAAAGGAACTAATTCACAGCAGAAAAGGGATGAGAGGGAATCAGAATCAGAACCCGTACGAGTGAGCAGGGGACAAACTGAATTACCTTTTACTCAAATGCTCCTTAAATGTCCTGGGTTGGTCATGAGTTACAGAGGAAACCCCGTCAGGCTATGTACAGTGTCCGAAGGGTCTGGATTCCAGTTCCAAACTCAAATAGTCTCAGTCTGTTAAACTGACAGGAAGTCCTCAACCTTTCAGTAGTGATGCAACATATGAAGACCGACAGCCCTAAAGGTAAAAGTCTGTGACTGACAGGCTGGATGCCCAAATCCTCACAAACAGAAAGGCAACTCAGAACTTTATTTTGATTTATGGGAAGTCATCAGACGAGGAATATGGCATATTCTGTGTTTAAATAAAAAAAGTCAAACTCAACTGTCTAACGTCTCCTTTTAGTCTAAAACGTTTACTTAAGATGAATCGTAAAGCTAATTTCAAACCAGCGTGGAGAGCTGAACTGGTCTGGAATAAATATTAGCAGAGTTAAATAAGGTTAAAGTGCTTCCTGTTACAAAAATAAGATAAATTCCCTTCATTTCATTTCGCACCTGGTCTTCCCAGAGTGACCCTTGCAGCAGACGCTGCAGGATGTGATGTCATCAGCCTGCTCAAATTTGGTCCAGCTGTGAAGTCACACGATGGGAAGAGCAACGTAAATGACATCACAACGTTCTTCCAAGCCGATCCCGATCCAGATGACCAGCAGCAGAGACGGTTTCGCCGGTCAGATCAGCTCCCATTCATCCTCAACATCCTCTCCTCCGAGCACGGCGCCTGCAGGCGGAGCGGCGCTGGGCATGTGTGGGAGGAGCTTTGTCAGCCGTCGGCACAGTCCTCCAATGGGAGTCACCGCCCACAGCTCTTCCTCTGGAGTCACTGAGCAGAGAGGAGACATTGGCTGCTTCAGGGCTCAATTTTCTTTATCATCCAGCTGCAATCAATGTCGGCTTCTCATCAAAGATCGGCTGTTTAACGACTCGCATTCCAACCTGACTGGAGGCGCCCCAGTCCAATCCAACATCACGCCAGTTTAAAACACACCACATCATTTGGAGAGCTAATTTTTCATAATCAGCGCCTGTCTTTTCTTGGATTGTACGATGCTGTGTTCATCAATCTGTGCTTTTTGCTTGTAATCCAAGCTTTTCCAACACCTTACGAGAGATGAACTTGTTCTTTTTTAACCTGTTTTAGCACCTCTAAAAAATACAGGGGCTATCATTACAATTTTCTGAGACAGCCTAGTCTCAAACCAAATACAATATATACATAATCTTACCTTATAACCTGTCTGAATAATAATAGGTAAAATCTGGTTGTATTAGAAGGGTGTTCCTGTGTTTGGTGTTATTTCTACCTGTCCATGTTTTAATGGGCCACTTTGATTGTTTAAAAGTCACTTAGCGGTGTGTTCCTGTTTCAGGAAACTAAAGTTAATAAAAGATTGGAGTTGTCAGAAAACATAACTCTCCACTAAAAAAATTAGACAGAGAGTGGATGTAGAGGTTTTAGCAACACATGAAAAGCAGAGTATTTATTCAAAAGTTTCCCATTATCTGTTTATGCCTCATCGGTTTTTAAAGACTGCAGCTCTAGTTGATAATTATCAGATTAAATAAACAATTCACTTTTTCTTTTGTTTGGGCAAATGGCTAGAACACTCAAAGGAATGGGAGTGAAGATGGGCTGTGATGCAAACCTATCAAGGTGTGTCATGATGATGTAGATTCAACTATAACTGGTGTGAACCATCTTACCAGTAAACCAGTTAGTGTTTCCAGGAATCTTCTTCCAGTAATCTCCAGCAGGGTTCCGATCAGAAATGCCATAACGCCGAGCCAGTTCTCCATTTACACACCGAACCCAAACAGTCTGACAGCTGACAACCATCTGACTGACAGCCAGTCCTGCACGCACACGCACACACACACATACACACACACACACACAGTAAACCAGTGGAACACACAGAATGGACAAGTAATGTACATTGACGAAGCAGTCAGAGAAAGAAGTACCTGGTACCAGCTCCCAGTCTGTCCCAACAGGCATCTCATCACTTAGTCCAGTTCTGACAAACACACTTCCCCTGTTGTCCAGAGCCCAAAGGAGACGATCGTTAGGACTCGTCTGGATGCTGACCAGCTGGACTCCTATTGGCTGTAAAGATGTGACAGGTCATAGTTGCATTACGGATGTCTGTAGAATGACTCCATGGAACTGCTGAAGTTAAGAAAATAAATTTGCTTAATGGAAACACAGCAGTTAAAAAAATATAATAAATCAGGTTTTTGTGCTAGGATTAGACAGATTTTCAGCTATATCCAAATATAAGTAGTTCACAAAACTACAATGGAAACACTTTTTTGCATCACACGAATCACATGATGAACATTTGGATGTTATGACTGGTGAAAACCACAAAGAACACGACAGGAAGTAGTAGGAGGACAATGGTTTGGTTTTGTAGGCGGGGCTACTTGCTCTGACGCCTGAATAAGATGAGGATGTCTCTTCTGATAGGCTAAAAGAAAATGAGCTCTGACTTATGAATACATCTCATATAACTGTGGGTGCCATGATTTTTAACAACTTGTTGTGTAAATAAGTTTATTCATGCATGATTTAAATTTAATTTCCTATTTAAATAGAAACACAGCACTAATGAAAGTCTGTTTCTTCAACATCAGCAAAATATAAACAAAGATTTTCACACATTTGGATCGGAAATGCAGCTGATGTCCATCCCATCCCCTACAGTGCAAATACCTTCAGGTATTTATCAACCAATGAAAAATATTGAAGAACACCTAAGACACAGACCACTGCTCCACTGGATCATCAACATTTTTCACACGAAGCTGATTTGGGACCTCTGTCAGATGGACAAACAGCATATTGAAGCCGTTACCTGTGAAGGCGGTTCAATGTAGATCCAAGCCGGCATCATCATGCTCGCATTCAAAGGCTGAGTTCCAACTCTGAAGTAGACGAGTCCTCGACTGTCCACTGACCAAACATTCTGGCTGCCACAGCTCACACTGACCAGACGAACACTTCCTGAAGGAAAAACGAGAACACTTCGCTATGGAGCCTGCATTAAGATTTTCAAACAGATGTATGCAAAACCTAAAGCTCCTGTAGGTGACTTATATAAGTTTAAAAACTTTTTTTTTCACTTGTATGTGAAAACTGTCACCATGTTGTGACAGTATCACATGAAACAAATGAGCTGTGAAAAAAATGAAGGTAATTAAGCAACTTTGTGTTGCTCTAAATCATAAGATCGCATGAAGACGTATTTTGGTTTGTTGTTGTAATGTGGGACAACTGGGTTGGGATCTCGAGCCGGGGTTCTTTTGCATGTTAACTAGTCTCTCCAAATTGTCCTATGGTGTGTGCGTGTGTGTGTTTGTGCGCAGTTGTTTGCCCTGTAATGGATTGGTGACCTGTCCAGGGTGAGCCCTTCCTCTCACCCAATGGCTGCTGGAGACAGGCTCCGGCCCCCCAGCAACATGTAAGGATAGGCGGAATAGATAACGGATGAATGGTTGTAATGTGGCCAAATGTAAAAAAAAAAAAAAAAGATCCATCTTTGAAATACTTTTGAAAAGCACTATTTATTACATACTTTACTAATTGAAAATAACCATATTTTAAAGAAAACCCAACAATACACTTTATTGTATTTATTTACAGGCATGGCTGCTATGTATATTACTGCCTGCAGCTCTGGGCAGCTCAGGGTCAACAAACAGCCTGTGGCTCAGGTGACAGAGAGACTGTTGTGTAATCTGAACATTAGAAGTTGGTCAGCAGGTCTTTCACGAGCTAAAGTGTCATTGGGCAACTTGCTGCATCTGCTGCCAGAAGTGAATGATAGCCTAAAAGTGCTACATGTGTGGAAAACAGCAAGCAGTGTATAAATATGATGAAATTGTAATCATAACATGTAGATCCTGGGTGTCCAGTTCCAGTCCTCCAGGCAGGGCTGATGTCCTGCCAGTTTTAGACATGTCTCTGCTCATTCAGATGGTCCAAAAACCTGCTCAGCATGTCAAAGTTCTGCAGACGTTCTGCTAATGAACCATCATTCTGAACCAGGACAAAAAAAAAGCAGACTACAGTTTTCTCAGACGTGATAGTCCAGTAGACTCAATTGGGGACCAAAATTTATTACATTTTCAGCTGCTGTGGTTCTCTTTCACACTGCACTGCGTCAAACTAACCAAAACCTTTGAAAAACCTTTTCATCTTATTGCCTGTACACCAAAGTCACTGAAGGAAACAACATGAAAATCTCTGAACGCAATTTCCTTCTTAATGAAATGAAAACAAAAATAGAGTAAATTTTAACAGTTGGATAATTTTTTTTTTGTCTTTGATAAAAGACCACAACTCATTTCTCCTGCTAGCCCCAAACTAGTGCATTTGTTTCGGCTATATTTACCCAGAATGCCCTATGAATTAGTCCGCTTCCTGCTTTTTGGAGCAGTCGCCAGACCAAAATTCTGGTTCAGTTTGAATGCATATGAGAATACCGAGCGGACCAGAAACCGCTCCAAAATCAAGAAGCACAATATAGTGCAGGTCATTCTGGGTAAATATACACAAACGTACTAGTGTTGTGATAACAGGAGAAATAGGTTGTGGTCTTTCTCCAAAAACCAATAAGAAATCCTACAACCAATAAAATCTGGTATCCCTCCATTTTTGTTTATGTTTTGTGAAGAATGAAGTGATTTTCTGTGATTTCTGTCGTTTCTGTCAGTGGTTCTTGGTGTAGCGCCCCCACAGGTGAGGAGGTGAACAGGTTCTTCAAAGATTTTGGTTCATTTGACACAGGGGAGAGTGAAAGAGAACCAAAGCAGCTGAAAATGTAACAAATGGTGCAACTTTGGTCACAAATGGAACCAATTATAGTAGACTATCAAGTTTGTGTCTCAGGCTGGGTGTCCACAACGTACAGCAGGTAAAGACAGGTCAGGCAAACATGTGATCTTTGATAACGAGAAGAGCAGGTGCACTATAAACAGATCTGACCTTTCCGCCATGCTACACTATCTCCGTCACACACACACACATTCCCGCTGAGCTCTGACACAAACCTGTTACACAACATCAGACTGTCAATGTGACGAACACACACAGCTGAGTTTGGATGTTCCAGCTTCAATGTGTTTCTGCACCGTCTGAAACAATGCGTGACGTGATCGGTGGTGCAGCGGCTGTCTCCCAAATCATTCCCTGATCCGGGATTTATTTTGTTATCCGACATGTGCCAAAGACATTGAGCCTCAAATTACACCAAACATCCTCCGCACAGCGTGGTTGTAGAAAATAAAACATGGCGCAGAAAGACAGGGTGAACAGTATCTTCTATCCGGGGTTTAGAGGAGCGATGGGAATATTCTGGAGAAATGAGAAGTGCTTGTCTGAATTGGCTAAAATGTTAGGCAGAACAGAAGAAATCCTTTTTGAAGCTCTGATCTAGATTTGCTGCTTCATGTCTCAGTTTGTGTTATCTAAGAACCGATATGGAGTGGAAGATTAAAGCTGGCCCTCAGCTGTTATGCCTCTGAGCCACCAGGAGGGGGCAGTCGAACAGCTGGGACCACAGGAAGTGCAGGTCTCCATTGTAAGACAAAGCTGCTTCTTGCAAAATCTTCAGATTTTTCACATTTTCTTTCATTAGAACATTATATTTTATTAGGATTTCATATAATAGTCCAATACATAGCACTGTATCATTCGGTAAAGGTTGGGGACTTAAAAATGACTGTGATCAAGTTATAATCTGACCTAGAAATTAATAAACCAACAAGAGCAGCTCAGCATAAGTTATTTAAAAACACAGCGTTTCTGTGGAACGCACCAAGCTGGCTGAGGTCCAGGAGAGTCCAATGCAAACCGATGGGACAGGAAGGAGACAGGGTTCGAATGCTCACTTGGCCGTGAATGTCCAAACCCCACAAAGCATCACGACAGGCAGATAAGTGGGTCAGCTCCACCTGAGCTCACAGAGGAGAGGAAGAGAGTGTAGACCAGACACAGCTATTAGCTGCATGACCTTTTGAAAAGGGTAACTTCAACTTTTTGAGAAATATCTACTTTAAGGAGTTTGTTGTTTTTGAAGAACCACTGTTTTTTATTTATTTAGCTTTTCAAGTTTTAAGATATCATACCATCAACTACCTAAAATAATGGTAAGTAATTTTTTTTGCCAAAAGTGATTTATTTACCTAAATTATCTTTTGGAAAGAACAAGGTAGTGATTTTTTTTCTTTTTTTTTGCTAAAAATACTTTTAATATGAAGTATTAAAAAAATCATGCAAAAAAACTAAAAAGAGTCAATACATTATATTTTATGGGATAGTGAGATTAGTTAAAAAGATGGTGCAACCAATGCAGATAATTATAGCAAGCAGATTGTAAAGTAACATAAATATTAGAAGTGATATTTTTTGCATATAGGATGAGAAAAAGTGTGGGTTCATCTTTCAACGTCATATTTTCACTATATTTGTTTAAAAAAAATCATAGGTAAATATTATATAATTTGAATAAATTAAAATGTCCGTCATATTCATATATTATTAATGAACATCACAGTTCCAAAATAAAATATTTTGTTTGCAAAATCATCTTCCTAAAGGTTTTTTTTTTTTTTTCCAAAAAATGACTGACAAAAAATTACTTAGACCTTTATTTTAGGAAGATGACAATATTTAGTTACCAACAAAGTAATGTAAAATAAAATGTGTGATGCTGTTGAAATTGCTGTAGAAAGACTCCAACAGAATGACAAGAAAACAGACCTAAAAATATAACTGACACTTTCAGTATTTTATTCTGTTGTGGAAATTTTAAAAAATTATTCCCTGGAAGTTCTTCAAACCTGATAAAATCTATATTCAAAAACATCTGTTCTTTATCTATGTCACTGAGAGCCATTTTGAAAGGTCCAAAGCGGCAGGTTGAGGACCCCTGGTGGCGCCCATCCAAGTGCCTGAAAAGTGACAGATTTAGACACAGAGACGAGCTGGGTGGTCTTACCTCTGGTGGGAGCTGGACAGAGGAAGGACGAAGCTCTCCATCCCGGTCCCACACACAGAACAGATCCTTCCTGCTCTGAGCCAACCACAGGAACGTTCCTATACACAGTCGACACAGACAGCTGACATCTGCACAGCTGAGTGCTAGAGGTCCAGATGTGTCTTCCATCCAGACAGTTTACCTTCTTTATGAGGCACAGATGAAGAAGTGATGAAGGTCCACCTGGTGGCTGACACAGTTCCTCTTGGGACCACGTTCTGCCAAAATGTTCCTGGAAGAACCCAAATGGAAGTGATAAGCAGGAGGAAACTGAAAGCTGCTGAGCTGCTGTGCAGAACCTCACTGACCTACAAGGTTTCCACGCGCCAGGTGCAGCTGGTTCCGTCCTGACGCCACCCACACTCCAGTGGCATTAGCGCTGACCAGGCTGGCTGACACTGGGAGTACTGCGACAAGAAGGCCACCACCCGCTCCACCGGACCCCTGGTTACTGTGGCAACGCTCTGCGTAGCTTGCAGCAGGGTCTGGAAAAAACTGCCTTGATCGAAGACCACGTAGTCTGAAATACTGATCTGGTGGAGAAAGAAACAGAGTGGTGAAAGAGCAGAACCCAGAACCCAACAGAAGCCAAAATGGATCCGCTCCCAACTAAACATGAGTACCTGCCACCAGTGGTCATCGTTGCCCTGGGGTCTGGACGGGCAGACACCGGTTCGGAACCAGAGGCTGCCGCTGGCATCAAGCGCCCAGGCAGTTCCGCCTCCTCCTAGAGCTATGCAGATGAGCTCCAGGCCCTGAGCCTCACTGCAGCAGAAACAGACAAATAAGAACTAATGACATGTTCACTTTTACTTGTGTGTCTAGTTGCTCGGTAACGGGACAAAAAAAAACATGTAGCTGATCTTCATGCATACATAGAAGTCAAGCAACAGAACAATTATCCTCAGCAGCAACATAGTCAACTCCGACTAGTCAGGGTTTCCAAACTCCAGCAAACCAAGAGTTAGATTTAAGACATCCCTATTTAAGATCATTTGTACTAATAATAACTAAATGGCAACCCTGGTTTTTGCTTAGTGATGCACAATATAATCAGAATTAATACCTGGAGGCAGAGCAGGTTGATCATGTGATCTTTGTTTAGTCATGTGACAGTGATCGTGATGCAGCGAATGTTTCAGGGAGTTTAACTGCAGCAGAAAGCAGTGTAGGCGGTGTGGTTGCTTTCTCACCGAGTTACAGGGCGGTATTATGTATTTTCTAGATATTAATAGTAAAATGAAATTTTACTTCCTAATTTAATGCCTTGAAATTGGGCCTATGTCTCTTTAAAAACTGCTCTTTCTGAAACTCCGCCTTCAGAAAGTTATCACAACATGGCTCCTCTATTAACCTCATTTTTACCAGCGCTGCACTGAGAAGTAGCTCCTAGAATGAACCCAGCAGATGTGCAGTTTTACCAGGTGTTTGCTAATTGCTGCTGGCTAGTCTGAAGGAGCTGAATGTGGAAGTGCTACTCTGTGAGGCGGAAGCTCAGAAGCCTAGAAACTGCAGTTCTTAGGTGGACCTGCGTCCTCAGAGGCGGAGCTAGGTCCAATCAGGCTTTTTCGGTTGCCAAGTGAGATTAAAAGATTTCTCCAAACATGCATGAAAGAATCAAAGTAACACTACAGGTATAACCTTATAATATGATGTAAAGCTCAAAAAAGGTTGACTTTACATGATACTGTCCCTTTAAATGATCAATATCTGTCAATTCTTTCATCTCCTAGTCTTTTCTTTCCATTTCAAATCAAACAGCCACTATACTGACATTTCATTTAGGACTTGACCTAAATACAACTAGCTGAGTTGTGCTGTACTGTGGTTGTGTTGAAGGTGTGTTAGAGTCGGCTCGGTACCTGACAGTGTCGTACTTCCAGCCGTCTCCTTCGCTGCAGTAGCTGCTCAGTCCTTCTCTGTAGAACAAAGCCTTGTGTTCACTTAGAGCCCAGATCACGCCCCCTCTCACACACACCTGGCTGAACACACACGGAGACTCCACCTTGACCGAGCGGGCGCAGGGACGCTCCACGCTCAGACCTGAAACACACACAGCCTTAAATATAGCAGCACATATGAGATCAGCTCTGCCTTCTTTCTGTCCTGAATCAAAGCCAACAGTCACTGCAGACGTTTCTATCCACATGTTAAAGTTTGGATTACTTCTAAGTTTTGGAAATGGAATGTATGAAGATTGTGTGGAAAGTAGGTTTTTCAGATTAAAAGCATCTCAAACATATTTTGGTCACACGCCATACTAACAGGATGTCAGATCAAATGGTCCTGATTAAATATAGAAGCAGGGACTTGATGGATGACTGAACCATAAACATGACTCAGCATAAATGAGGAGTTTTCTGTCTGCCTCTGGAATCCCCTTTATATCCAAAACAAAATGTTACAATTATGATAAACAATCATGTTGCTGATATAACAGCAACTTTAGTCATTCTGTTTCAGTCTCATGGTTTGATTTTTGGAAAATCTCCATGAATATAAATCACTTAAACACGATTAACTAACTAACAAAGCCTGAAGTCTGGTTTTGTAACCATTTGTCCTTCAAGTTACTTTTATTCACCAGTTCAAACTCAAAGCAAACTTTTCTTCTAAGTACATTATGTATAGTGAACAATTAACAACTCTATCTTTTTCACATTTTTGAAGACTTCTTTTCTGACTTCTTTTTTTATTGTCTCAATGAGATGAAATATTTCATTTACAAGGGAGGTCTGTTTAGATAAAACAAAGGTATTTCTTAAAATTCATTAAAATATGTATAATATATATAATTGTTTTTAGCTCATATAATATATATGAGCTAAAAACAAGAGCATGTTTCATAAGAAGGATTTTCTTTTTGTCTTAAACGCATTTGAATCAAAGACAGATTCAGATCAGATGATGGTGAGGAGGCCTCCCCACCTCAAAGACTAGGAGCTCATCACCAAAATAAAAACTGAAACATGAAAAAGGATTTTACTCACTGACTATTCAGAAGAGAATAAATCATTTTAAATATGCCATTTTTAAAAGTAAAATATAAATAAAAACATATTATTTTCATATGATTCCAACAGAAACAAACTTCTTAGTTGAAAGAAAATACAAAGAAAAAAAAAGCTAAACATGATAACCTGAAGGTATGACTAGTGTTTTAGTGACAGTAAAGCTTGACTAAATGCGACAGATGGGAAGTCACCTGTCTGCAGGTAGAGGTCTCCATTGGTCCTGATAATCCAAGCAGAGTCGTCACTCAGCGCCACGAAGGCCGCTTGCTCTGCAGCTTTATACCAGTGACGTTTTCCTTTAACAGACACTTTGGCACAAGCAAACGCTGTCATGGTTTTCTGCTCCACCTTCCACAGCAGGTTGCCTGAGGGGTTAACAGCGGTTAGCATCTGGATAATACTACACACCCATTTATGAATGACTCTCTGGGATGAGTCACGGCTCTGATCCAAAGTAAGACATCAGCACACCTGAAGGGGACAGCGCCACTTGGTGGACGTTGTCTTCGAAACGCTGCCATCTGAGTCCAGTTTCAGGAAGAGTGCTGCAGAACAGCCCTCCTTTGAAATCCAAACACCACACATGCCTGGAAGCGCAGATTGTCAGAGTGAGCCATGTGCGCGCTAGCAGAAGGTCAGCAGAGAGGCTGACCGGACTCACCTGTCAGTCACCTGCAGGCTCAGGATCCCACATCCTGGTCCAGAGTAGCCCATCCAGCTTTCTGCCAACTGCAAAGGAGAAACATTATCACATACAGTGTTGTGACAGATTATTACCCAGCTTACAGATTTCTTTTGATTTTGCTTTATTGTCAACCTCCAAGATTGAACCTGCAATAGCTTTGATTAACCCGATTCTTTGGAGTAGTTTCAAAGCCTGATTACTGCAAGTCTCTTTTTTTTTGGTAGTTCAAAATTCAATCATTTGAAAACTGCTTTTTGTTGTATCATCTGAGGTTATTGTTGTCTGATATTACAATCTGATCATTTCTTTGATCACTTAGGTGTGACCAAAAAGAGAGCTAAACCACTAAATGAGTGAAGACTTTTCATTTCTCACTAAGTAAGGCCTGGTCTTATCCTGCTCTGCGTCTCTCTCTGCTGTCCTCTCCGTCTCTGCAGATGAAGTGCTGTGGTTGTTTCCTCCTCCAGCAGCAGCAGCAGCAGGAGCAGAGTGGCAGTAGATGTCTCCCTCCTCATCACTGGACATACTGGGCTTCCTGTCCTGACTGCTCTCATCACAGGGAATCACTTGATCTGCCAGCTGAGGAGAGAGGAGTGGGTGGTCCTCCTGCTCACACAGAGAGAGAACCGTCTGAACAACCTGCATGCTGCTAATTAACAAGCGACTTATTGTCGCAATAAGCAAGAATTCAGTTAATCACATGGTAAATTAATACCAGCTCAGTCATTTCTATTTGTATGATTTATTGTTTTTCTGTTTTCTCTCTTTGTACAAAAACTAGATGATAAATGTCTTCAGTCTGGTGCTTTGGTCTCAATTAACTATTTTTTGAAGGACAATGTCGTTTGCAGAGACTTTATAATTCATTTTATCTGTTGTTTTATTTATTTATTTTGTATATTTAAAATATCTTCCAGTTCCAGTGTTATACAGTATGTTCATTACAGTTTAAAGTTCATTTCTCTTTGAGGATGTGTTCTTGCAATTCTTATGCCAGTCTCGTTATATTACTTTAAAATGGTCTAAAAACAAAATGGCCTCAAAACAACAAAAACAACAACATTATCGTTTATCGCAAAAACTTTTGGGACAATTTATCATCCAGGAAAATGTGTGATGGTGACCAATACCATACCGCATGACCAACTTCCTCCCTCTGCTAAAACACAAACAGCAACAGGATGTAAATAAATGTCGGTTTTTATTAGCATCCCTGTTTTACTTACTGGATCGATACAGATATGTCAAAGAAGGACTAACGTTGGCCAATACTGATACATTCTGATATACTGTTCAACCATTCTCAACATGTGTACGCAAGCATGAGCGTTCATATGAGATGATATTTACATAACTGGCAGAAATGAAAAAAAAAAAAAAACAGTGAAAACCTACCGTCTCATCTCTGGATGCTGGTTCCAGCCCTCCATCATCCTCAGCCTTCATGTAAGAGAAGGTGGATTCCAGTAGCTGGTCAACATCTGGGGTGGGGGGGATACCGTTTGCCTCTGAACCGCCGTTCTGAGCCTTTTCTGGGTTCTGATCGCTCTTCAGTCCCAACAGGAGCAGCGACCCTGCACTGGGAACAGAACTGAAAAGAAGAACGAGACTGTTGGATCGGCAGTAATGGGTTCTACTGAAGGCTGCCAATCACCAGATACAAACCCAGACTGGTTGAGGGAAGACTCCACTTCCTCCCTGACTTTCAAACCGTTATCTGAACCTTTGTGTTGTGTCTCCTGAGGCTTCTGGTCATGGTTCAGCTGTTGAGTGTCCTGGCTCTCAGCATCAAGACCAAGGAGGGAGGCATGGTCACTGGACGGAGTTCCACTTTCTCCGTCACTACAGTTGCTGTCCTGGACTATAAACACTGAATCTGAGTAGCTGCTCTCTACAAGACGGTTTCCAGAGCAACGGTCTAAGGAAAGATCTAAAGACAGATGGAGACAGATCACAATGAGTCATACCTACCTGTCAGCACATACTCTTAGCTCACTCAGTTAAACAAGCAACAACATGGCAAGCTTGAACATTAGTAAGAATGGTAATCTGCAGAAGAACAGCAGGAAGAGTAGTGAACAGTAGTACTAGTAGGAACCTGCTGTAGGTGACGACATCTTAGGCTTCTGTTATCATTATGCAGTCTGCTTTCAGGATAAACTTGCTTATAAATAGCATGTTTTAAATACAATTAACATGCTATTTCTAAGTAGCATGTTAAATGTTAACATATTTTTTCAAAATAGAATGCTGACATGTTAAATAAAATGTTAGCAGTGCTAACATTCTATGCTAAATAGAATGTATACTAGTCAGCATGTTAAAGCTATTAACATGCTAAACAGAATGCTACAATTATAAATGTAATAAATTAAGTGATAGTAAACCAGCAGTATGTAGCTTTTATAAGCTTATGATTTTTTAAATATTTGACAGTGTAATATGTGACAGATAATCTATGAAAACATCGATCTGCTCCACTTACTCCCTGAGCTGCTAATGCCGTCTGAAGAAAGGCACAGCTCCCAACCAAAAATAACCAATTAGAGCCAAGAGGAGGAGCTTAGTGCTGCCAATCAACCATGTGTGTGCACTGCTAAATGTGCTAATGGTGGAGAAACAACTTATTGTTTATATTAAGTTGTTTAATTGTTTATAATCTTCAACTTTTCCATTGCCAGCAACTGGACGCAACAGGATCTGCTATCCAGAAGGAGTTGCAGCGTAGCAGAAAGTAATGGAGGGAGAGGTAAACAGCGCCACAGAAGATTGTGAGTGACTGCTCTAAGACCCTCCCCCTGACTCTGATTGGTTGTTTCTAGTTAGAACTGGGAGAAGCTCAATTTTTTCACATATTATCTGTTTCATACTATACAACCAGGACAGTTTTAACAAATGTTACAAATTATTTTTTATAAAAGTTACATACTTGAGTCACATCTTTAATGTAACTGAATCACTTACATTTCTCAGTAATGTTAAACTTGCCTATTAATATCCAAATATGGAGAAACACATGCCATCTATAGTGTAGCCAACAGTCACTGACAGCATTGACATCTGTCCTAATTCACTTGCCTTGATGTCTTTTCTTCTTCTTCTTCACTCTGATGGGTTTGACCACCAGCTCCTGCTGCATCCTCTCCTGGTCAATAGGGGCACTGTAGCGCCTGGAGCTCAGTTCAAGCGGAGTGCTTACCGGAGTGGCTGGGCTCAAGCTGTCCCACGTGGTGACAGAGCTGCTGCGGAAGCGAGAGCTGCTGAATAAATTGGACGGCTGGCTGGACTCCATCACCTGAGAAGACAGACAAAATGGCCCTCATATACAAAAAATATATTCTAGTACCTTCTGCCTATATTTCATTGGGCTTTAATGTGACACATAAACACACAGTATTAGTGGACGCTTGTGAAGGAGAAGGAAAACGATAGTTTCGGCTGTCCTGAGTCAGAAACTAGTGACTAGATCCAAAAGAGTTATTATTCAGCTTCCAATTGAAGGCTTGATACTGTGATTCATTTTCACATAATTCTCTCATTCCTGTCATGATAAGCTTTTATCATCAAATGTCTGTCCCTTCAGACAGAGTTTGGAGAAATATATAATATAAAAAATATATTTTATTTGATGGGACCAAGGGAGGAAAGCTCATCTCATTATTGGGGGGGACAATAAACAGGCAAACTCCAAAGAACAGTTTTTAGGGAGGTCAGCAATGTTACAGTGAAATGTAAGGTAAAATGTGGTTTAAAAAGTTTTTAATGTGTTTAAGCTGCAAGACCAAAAATGACTAGTAAGTGGCAATGCACATCAAACATAACACTACATAACACAATGCACAACATGATAATACTGTCTTTTTCAGTAAAAAAAACTGTTGAGACCCATAGAAGGCAAACTAAGATTTGAATGTTTAGATATGAGTTGGTTCAGTGTCACTGATCTTTACAAAAACTTAAGACTCTAAATTAAAACAAGTTTTAATGAGTAACTCCACCTGGTAAAATTCCTCATAAGTACTGATTTATTGAAGTGACTCTCAATGTTATTTAGGTGTTATTTAGATTATTACTTGCTGAATTTTTTTGGTTTTTCCATGTTCCGAGAACTTATAAGTAGGTAGAAATAATGAATATCAGGGAAGTATAGCTTAAAACTTAGTGTTCAAAATGTTTTTATGGAAAATATTCCATATATTCAGATTTTTTTGTTTGTTTTTTTGTGGTTTTAGAGGTTCTATGTTGACGATGGTAAGACATAAAGGGACACCTTTCTGTTTTTCTATCTGCTCTATGATAACATTACCTGTAGTGGGCTGTCCTGCTCTACCGCCTCTTCAACTTCTTCCACTCCCTCCTCTTCCTCCCCTTCATCTGTTCCTTCCTCAGAGAGCCTCTCGCTCCCCCCTGCTTCTTCTTTGCCCCCGTCTTCTGTGATGATGGCCATTGTTCTGATTGGCTGGACTATTTCCACTGACCCGGTTGGCTGGAGAATTGTGGGTGTGGTCAGTGGTGAAGGCAGATGACCTGACAGCACTGGTAATAAAGGGAATCAGAGAAATTGTAGCTGTGTGTTTGTGCTGCTATCAGTAGAGGTCATCTGTGGCAGAGTTAGCAGTGCTCACGGTTTGAGGAGATTCCCTCTGGATTGCTGGACAGGCGGACAATCTCTCTGTCTCCTTTCAGGACGAAGATTTCATTTTCACAAGATGACACAGACACAATGTCTCCGCTGCTTTCCAGACAACCGATTATAACCTTCAAGCACCAAATAAAAGCACAACTTGTGTTTCAATACGGCGTTTTCAGTTTCAAAGATGAATTGTCTCTTCACTTCTTTCAGATACAATAATAGTCACGATAAAATACTTTGATTTAATTCTAGTTTGAGGCACTTTTTCTAGTAGATCTTACTGCTCCTTTGACATATGCTGATAAACAAAGAGGGAATGATTCTGCAACTGGGTGATCCTCTGCTAACTGGTTGAAATCTTATCTGGCAGACCAGCACTAGTTTGTTTTTATATGACAGATATGAATATATACAAACAGGGTCCCATATGAGGTTCCTCCTAGCTTCCATCTGGGCCCATTTTAATTTAGTAACTATGCTCTCCCTAGTGCCTTACCATGCTTATGCTGATGACATACAGCTTTATGTATGTGTCATCACAAGATCCTTTTCAATTACTGTCACAGTGGGAGTTTGTCCATAATATAAATGAGGTGATAGGCCAGAATCTTCTCCAGCTCCTCCTGACTCATATGTTGACTTCAAGAACCACATGAGGTCTTTTTCTATCTGAGCCTACTGGCTGTCAGAACTAAATGATTCCTGTCAAAGGAAGAAACAGAAAAACTGGAGCATGCTTTCTTCCTCAGGACATCAGCATGCTGTATTATGTCTTTGGGGTTTTTGTAGAAATACATAAAGAAGTTAACAGCTCATCAAGAATACATTTCCCTGAGTTTTGACCAATAGCAAAAAATGAAAAATAACCCAAAAAATATCAACCTGACATGATAATGAGATGAGAATTCTAGGAGAAAGCCAAAGGTTTGTAGCTCATATTTTAAACAAGGAACTCAAATGTCACACTGAGGTAAGGAGCAAAGCCTTCAGGTTCCAAAACTGCAAATACAGTCTAGATGCAGGAGTAATTCCAGACAAATCTATCTGGGGGTTTGTTAAAAGTATGAAGGTAAAACATCACCATGGTAACTAGAACAGAAAGCTTTTGGACAGTCAATTATATCGAGCTACTTTCTTCTCTGTAGTATTTCCAATCCTCATTGATCTATCTTCAACTTTTCCATTGCCAGCAACTGTGAAACTACAAATTTCTTTCAGAAATTGTAACACTTCTTCTTCTGCCCATCTATGTTTCTGTTAGTGGTGTCCTGATACTGGCATTGGGCCCATACCATTAGGCTCAATTTTACAAGTAGCGTCAAGTACTAAGCCTTGTAAAAGCAACTCGATCCTCTGAACAGATACCACTGTTGTACTTGATTTTCCCCCTAAGAGTGGCTGTAGTGGTAGATTTATTTAACTTTTATTATGTTATACTGTATTTATTTTAAATGTCTACAACATTTGTCATGCTGTGCTTTTGATTGGCTAATACAGTCCAGAGACTGTAGGCCTGCAAAAAAGAAGAGCCACCCTGTTCTGAATAAAGTAAATGTGTTTTAAAACTTATTGTGTGAAATATAACTACCAACTTATTTTATTTACTACTTAGCATCAGTCAAGTAGTAAAGTACTTAAAGTAAAGTACTAGATCTGAAGTAAACTGATATCCAGACACCCTGATTTCTATTTCACTGATTTAACCAATATGGTTACATTTCAACATTTCTGTTCGTTTGTGATCTTATGGGACCAACAGAAAAAGCATTATTTGATTATTTTTCCAATGCTGACCAAATGAACAATCATCTTTTTGACCATGAATGCAAAGAAACAAAAGCAGATCTGGTATCATTACTAGGGACGCACTGATCCAGTTTTTTCACTTCCGATATCGATACCGATATCTGAGTAATAGCACTGAGTGATCCCAATTTGATACAGAGAATCAGCTGAATTAATTTAAAATGTTTCTGATTTTAAACACAGACATCAAGGCACTGAGTTACTTGTCTGACTAAGCCTCACAAGCTTGGTCAAACATGGAAAAGCAGCTTTATATTGTTCAGGCAGTGAAATTAGAAGTAGAATATCAAATAGAAAATGAATAATAAAGAACCTGAAACTGACAAAAAACAATAGGTTCACTATTTTTGGTAAAATATGTAAAAATAAACTGAAACAAACCTTTCAAATGGTTCAGAAAGAGCAATTAGGGATTCAAAATATAAAATAAATAAGAGCACAAAGCATAGATTTAAACTGACTAGATCTGCCTTTGTGGATCAGGCACATTGTCACTGATAATGATCTAGAATGTTTGTCAATATTGAGACCGATACCGATGTTATGGATCGGTGCATGGGTTCATACGTAGTCGTTGTATTCTGCCCTTTGATCGCTGGTAGAACTTGGATTACATAGAAACTAAAGAATATGCAGTAGATGAACACACTACCTCGTTGAGACAGTCAAACACATAGATGCTGTATTCATTCCAGCTGAGAATCCAGCCCTCTCTGAAGAAACAGCTGAGCAGGCCGAGCTGCCGGTCTGCTGGACGGTACGCTCCAACTGGACCAGGGCGTGGGAACAGCTCAAACTGAGGGATCTGGAACGGAGTGGTGGACAGGAAAGGAGACAGGAACAGGAATTCTGTAGACTACTTGTCACATTTACAACCACAAACCACTGTGCATTTCAGACCGTTTGTGACAGATCAACATAAATTGGTCACAATGATGGTTTTAGACATTTTTACAAACAAAAATATGTGGTGTGAATTAATATTCTGCCTCTCTGAGTCAATTCTCTGTTGAATCAACTTTCCCTGCAAATGTATCAAATGTATTTCCTTAGAGGAAGGTTCTGTGTATACCTGTTTGTCAAAAAAGGACTTGAGTAGTCGAGTCTCTTCCACCTCTCCTCTGACGTTAGACCTCCACAGCCTGAGTCCGGGTCGGGCAGCGTACACCTGCAGGTCGCTCTGCTTACAAAGAGCCGGCAGAAAGCAAGCGCCAAACCTGCCAGTTCTGAGACAGCAGAGAAACACACCGTCAGCGCCGCTACCTGAACTGGTTGTTTAATGGATGACATGTAGGGGTGCACCGATAAATTGACCAGCCAAAAAAAAAAAAAAAAAAGAAAGAGATTGGCAATCAGCTGAAACTGATGTTATCTACCTCTGTAAAGAGCTGAAAACCTGCCACTGTCCTCTTTTGCCCTGCAGTGAGACAAACTGACCGACAAAAATGCCCACCAGGTCGTGCGGCTAACAATAGTCACCCCACTGTTGCAAACTTAGCAACTTGTCAGACAAAAAAAAAAAAAATCTGTATCAGCCAAAATCAAAATTGGCAGGTCAGACTTTATAAACGTTATTCTCTCATCAAACATACATCTGGAGTGTTGCTTTGATTCTTTCATGAATGTTCCAGGAATCCTTCAATCTCCCATGACAACCATTCATCCTTCCTCTCATAAACTCCACCTCTTTACCCAAAGCTCCTCCTTGGAGCTGAAACTCCGCCCCACAGATCAGCCCTCCCCACTCAGCTCCTCCATGCTAGCGGTAGCAGCTATTAGCAAACACCTGGTGGAACTGCACCTCTGCTGAGTTCATCATTAGGAACTAGTGGGTTGGTTGCAAATGGCATAATGGTGGAGAATTGCTGTGATGTCACACTGATGGTAGAGTGTCAGAAAGAGGAGGAACTTCTTAAAGAGATCAATTTCAAGGTGTTAAGTTGTGGAGTTAATTTCTCTTATGTTTGATATGTATAGCATTTCTTTATAACAACTGAAAGTAACAGTTACTTTATTATGCTATAAAGAGGCATTATGTAGCTGGAAAATACATAATACTGCCCCTTTAGAGATCTGTAGTAGACCAGAAAACAGCAATCAGTGCACCTCTAGAGGGAGCGCTATGTAAAGAACGAGTGAGAGTGGCGTACCTCTTTCGAGGTTTGGTGCCCAGCTGCAACACTTCCTGCTTCTCTGTACAGTAAAGCACAGACCTCTGCTGCGTCGAGACCAGCAGCACCTGGTGTCTATATTCCATCTGAACCACACCTGATGGCTCCTCTAGCAGCAGCACCGGTTTACACACCCCCTGCACACACTCACAGTTAGAGAGCGTGTCTCACAGGAGGTGAAAACAGTCCCGTGTCACCCTGCTTCCTACCTGGTCCAGGTCCAGAGCAGAGAACACGACCCGACCTTTATCGTCTCCGGAAAACAGCTTCATCCCATTGGCGCTCCAGGTCAAGGAGGTGACGGAGCCTTTATGGAGGCTGACGACATCAAAACGCCTGAGCTGCGACCAGAACAGACCAGTGAGCTACAATCACATGACGACAGGCAGACTGCAGAGAGGACAGATGTGCATGAACCAACCTGTTTGTTGCGCCCAGGGAGCGGGGACACCAGCTGGAAGACCACGACCCGACCAGAAGCTGTTCCAGCAGCCACCAGGTCATCAAAACAGCTGAGCAGTTTCACTGCAGTGATCGCGTCACATTTCCCCTGTTGGACGCAGACACACCATGAGAACTGCAGCGCCTCGCAAGAATACTAAGACCAGCTAAACCGTTTCAGGTTTTATCAAGTTGTACAACAACCGACTTCAATGGATTTTATTTGGGATTCAATGAGATAGAACAACAAAAGAAGAGCTTGCTCTCTAAGAGAGAGGAAAGTAATGCTTGGCATGAATATCCTTTTACAAATAAAAATCTGAAAAGTGTGGTGAGCCCCATTTATTCTGCTGTGCCTGAATAAAATCTAGCATGACCAGCTGCCTTCAGTAAACAGAGTCAGCTGTTTGTGAAGTAATCTCAGTAAACCTGCAGCAGCCAGGGCCTAATTTACACGCATGTGGCCCCTGGGCTGGAGTCTGATTTGGTGCCCTAGTCACTAAGGAGAAATTCTTTTATTAAGGCAAACTATAGTGAATTACTAGGTAGTTGAATTTATCCGTGGTAGGTTTAATACATCCCCAAACAATAATATGCTGTTCCCTAAGAAATCAATTATAACTTAATAACTTTCCAAAACTGGGATATTGTTTATTATTCATAAAAGTCCCTAGACATTAACAAAACTCACCTAATTTGGGTCTATAAAATATATATAAAGAACAATGTTTACAATACATGCATTCATGAAAGAAAAGAAAAAAAAGAAAAGAAAAATCTATGGGGTCCTCTCAAAAATCTGCTAAGTCATGTATTGGAATGGCCCAATCAAAGTCCAGAACTGAAATCTGTGGCAAGACTTCAGATTTCAGTTATTATGTCTGCTATTATGTCTGCACAATAGCCCGTTCTGTCTGCTACTTTGCAGACAGAAAGGGCAAAAATGTCAATCTCTAGATTTACAAAGCAGGTGGAGAAATTCCACAGAATATTTGAAGTTTAAAAAAGAAAAACTAAAAGTATTTTCCCCAGGCACTAAATATGATTACATGGCACAGTTAAAATAAAAGTGTATTTTTATAAAACATTTTATTTAAGAAAAAAATCTGAAAACATATTTTCCAGCTACATAAAATCCCAACAAAATAAATTGAGGTTAGTGGTTGCAACATTACAAAATGTGGAAATTTTCAGTGGCTGTGAAAACTCCTGCAGAGGAATGTGGGGGAGATTTGGTCATAAAAGTTTCCAAATACAGTTTGTGACTTTTTGAAGATGAATGACCGTGGACTGATGGAAGACAACATAGAGGGCGCTCTCACCTCCATGCTGTACTTGTTCATATGTGCAACACGACGGCAGTACAGGTACAGCATGCCGATGCTACTGCCCACCGCCAGGAAGTCTGAGCTGCTGTCCAGAGCTGTCAGGTAAACCAGCACAGACCTGAAGCCCCGCTGCACCTACACACACACACACACACACACACACACACACACACACACACACACACACACACACACACACACACACACACACACACACACACACACACACACACACACACACACACACACACACACACACACACACCACACACACACACACACACACACACACACACACACACACACACACACACACACACACACACATTCATTAAAAAAAAAAAACACACTGATTACACCCAATCAGTCACTTTTGTAACTGATGAAAATGAATTTGTTGATTTCCAGAATAATACCAGAGTGATGTTTTTGGGAACTTTTTAAACTTTTATCAGTTTACATACTAAGGAAAAATTATTTTACCTTTGAATAAAATAATAAAACGGTACATTTAAATTTGGACTTCAAAACTTTGCACTTCAAAAAGTATTAAAGATGAGCACTGTCGTATCATCACGCAACTTTTAAATGTATTTTAAGAGGAAACCTGCTAAAAACAGTATTTTATCCTTTGCTCTTGTCTCTGTAATGTTTTTACTGTTTCATGATTTCAAAAGTGTTGCTAATGTTTGCCGTTTGATCTTATGTGTTCTTCTCCCCCTCCCAGGTTGTTATTGCAAATAAAAAAAATTTCTCCTTATCTCACTTGGTAAAACAAGGTTTGTTTGTTCTTTTAAATCAATCAAATTTGGGAAAGTCCAGATTATAAAGTATTTTTGAAATTGAATTTAAACCCGAGTTGAGTTGTGAACAAATTTTAAGGCATCATGTAAAACTGTAGAGGAATTGAGCAGACGTTCAGCCATCACACTGATGCCCTGCTTTAGCATCTGTGAGTTTTGGGTCGGTACCTTAGCAGGGATGGCATTCAGCAGGTAGTACAGCGGACAGAACTCCCTCAGGATGGAAGCTGAAGCTGGCTGCGTTGTCATGGTTCTCCCTGGGAATGACTCAGCAGCTCCTGGTAATCATTTCAGACCTAAACACAAAAACCTGATGGATATTGATGCTGTCCAGGGTTTCCCCCAGGGTATTATAAGCATGGCGGCCTGCCATGCTTTGCTAGCCCCACCGCCAGGCTAAGCGTTGCGCCGTTTCAGCTGTTTGGGATTCCCCTCGGAATCTGCGCTTTCTAATTGGCTGGCGTTAAGAAGTCCTCAGAGTGTTTCACAGATGGATTCAATTCATTTTCCCTTAAAGGGGCAGTATTATGTAAAATCAACTTTGCTGAGCTTTACATCATGTTATACATTATTCCTCATAAAAAGCAAACCTGGAATGTCGCCTGGAATCTTTTCTGCATGTTTGAGAAATCCTCAAGTCTTGCATGGCAAACATTCAGCTGTGCAAAATGGATGTTGTTAAAGGGTTAGTGGAGGAACCATGTTGTGATGACTTCCTGAAGGAAGTCGTTAAATTACAAAGTAAAATTTCTTTTAAATTACGTTTGATATACATTTCTTTAACTGAAGGTAGCATTGTCACTTGATTGTGTTATAATATGGCACTATGTGCCTGGAAAACAAATAATACTGCCCCTTTAAGAAAACTCAACACAATGCCCCATAATCATAAAATAAACAACTGACATGTAAATCACAGCCTTTATTTAAGAATTGATCCACCTTTGGCAGCAATTACAGCCTCAAGTCTTGTTGAATGTGATGCCCAGCCATCTTTGGACAGTTCCATGCAGGCCTCTCTGCAGAATCTGTCAGCTCTCTCAGTTTGGAAAACATTGGTGGCCAAACTGTCTCCTGATCTCTCCAGAGACATTCAGTCTCTGCCTGGTCCAGGCAGGGACTGAAAGACCCTTCAGTGTCTCTTTGAAGGGTCTTTCAGAGAGACACTGAGACAGGTCCGATCTGTTTGTTGGATGTGTTCCATGCAGTGACACTTCTTACTGATCCACTAAATTATTTTATGCCTTGATTCAAATTTTAAGATAAAATCTAAAGGCCCTGGAACTAACCAATGAAACTAAAAAGATATTTTGAGTTAAGTCTGCTAACCAGGTTCTATATGCACTAGAGGTGTGCCGATCACGGATCACAATCGGGCCGATTTCCGTGAAAAAGTGCATGATCGGTGATCGGTGATCATTGGCTCTGTTGCCGATACCGATCACCTGCATCTCATTTCGCAGCCTGAGTGAATGGGGAAGTTTGCGTGTTGCGGCGGAAAATTGAAGTAGATCAAAATGCATCAACACAACGAAGCAACACAACGAAACAATGACGGAGTTTGCCTACATCGAGGTTCACTGCAGTAAAAAGACATGGAGGATCAGACAGCAGGTAAAGCAGCACAGCTACAAACACTCACCTGGATTAGCATGACGGTCAGAAAGCTAAACAAATAACCTGTAAAATTATTCAAGTCTTCGAGCTGCGATGTAAGATGGTGGTTCTGCTCTCGCTGTTGAACTGCTGCTCTGCTATAGGTAGTAATATTTAATATTTATTAATATTTGACAGACGGAGCCACTTCTGCTCCACCTGGTAGTGACTCTCACACCAAACCTGTTTAAAGCTGCAGCATCCAACTTAAAAAAAATACATTTTAGATATGTATTAAAACTTTAGCTGTCCTAACATGAGACAGATAATCTCTAAAAAAAAAAAAAAAATCGATCTCCTCCCTGCTCTGCATAATTACTCCGCTCAGTCAGAAACAGCCAATCAGAACTAGCAGTAATCAGCTAGCCGCCATGCTATCAGGAAGTTTTCATTCAGTAACTCTGGATTGTTTATTGTAATGGATCCTGTTTTTCCCTTTGAATGTTAAGTTTTATACTTGAATTTTTTTGGCAATGTTGGGAGGTTTTATTTTGGCTCTTTGCATTATTTAGCCTCTTCAGAGCCTCCATATGTTTTCAGTCCATTAAAGATAGTATTACTGATAGCAGTACAATTAATACAATGCCTGTTTTGTTCAGTTTTCTTCTTGGAAAAAGTTATTAAAACAAGTTTTTGTCTAAATTAAGGTGAATTCATGGTTCCCTTTTCCACATAATGTAACAGTAGTGTTTCTGATAAAAAATAAATAAATAATAATTATGTGATCGGTATCAGTGATCGGTATCGGCGATCGTCCCTCAGGGGGTGATCGGTATCGGCAGAAAAAAACCTGATCGGCACATCCCTAGTATGCACCAACCCTCTGGGTCCTTCAGGGGTTTTGCCACAGGAAGTGTGGCTGGTCCAGTACTTAATGTGTTTGTCTGCATCATCTCTCTCTACACCTCTTAACTCGCAGCACGCCAAGGCAGATCCAGCTCTCCTCGAGGTTTCTGTCCATTAAGGGCAGCCATCGCTCTCTATCGCCCTCTCTCCATCTCCGCCACCTCATGCCTACTGCGTCCAGCTCACTGCATCAATTCTTATTGATGTATCAAATCTATTTTATCGCTATTAAATACTCACTTTAACGGGATAAATATCTATGCACATATTTTACATTTCATATTTGCATTTAATTTTTTTTTTTTTTAGAAATTAACTTTTTTGTTTGCCAAAAAAATCTAAATCATGATTAAATTGTAAAAGCAATAAAAAGGGTAAAACATCTAAGGAGGTGAATTTTTTTTTACTTGGATTGTATCCATACTGTCAAAGAATTGAGCAAAAAAAAATTGGAACCACATTGTCGTGTCATCGTTTTGTCTCTTATGACAAACTGAAACTTTTTGAATATGTATAAATGTACTGGTCAATGTCATGTCTGAAAATGAAATGTTTTGGTTCCAAAGAGAAAACTAAATATTCTGCAGTACTAAAATAAAAGTACTAAATAAAAATACTAAAAATCAGGGAATCAGGTTTAAAGTGCAGCTATTTTCCTGAAGTCTGTTTTGGAAGACAGTTAAATTAATTTCATATGAATGGACATGTCATGTGGTCATGTGAAATTAGGATCTCTGTCCTGAGCACTAGATTTCATTACTGTAATGGTGTTATTCGCAGTTTGGAGTTGACATGTCCAGATTCGTGTATGAAAAATCAATACACGAAGAATCCCTGAATTTATAATTGCTTGGCAAGTGGAGGTTCCTCACCAAAAGAAAATTCAACATGGCTGCCGCATTAAAGGTAGCGATAACAGCAGTTAGAATAACTGCACTCTGATAGTTTGTATTTTAAAGGCTCATTAAATCACTAACAGCCTCGGTTGGCTGAAATGGTATGAGCCCAGGAATAAACAGCTTTCAGCTTGTTGTGATAAATAAATCCCAAAACTTTCCAGACTTTCAGCTGAACCAAAGGCATCCATCCGGTCGTCAAGGTATCTCGAGACCCGAATTCCGTTTTCCAAGGTAAACGGAATGCAGCATAACACAGGGGGCGTTAACGACCAGCCTGATGAAAATAAAACCCAGAAATGTGGATGCTTAATTAAATATGGACAACAATCACTCCGGCACACCCCGAACCAAACAATCCCATCTGTCTAAACAACAACATATTGTATATTAGACATATTCCAGACCAGATATTGAAGTGTTTACATGTGTGTTGGGTGAACTGTTGGTCTGTCCTTGCGGCGCCCTGGTAGGGTAATATGAGCTCTAAGCGATGTAGGACAATATGACTATTCACAATGAATAAAAAAAGAAAGTGACGCAATAACAAATAAAAAAATACCAATCATGGTGCTGTTTATAAAGCTGCTAACGACGGCTAGCTAGCATCATCTGAAGCAGCAACTCCAGTAAACAGAGCAGAATAATGACAGCAGGAGAAGAAAGAACATGATACCTACTGGGACCTCAGCCTGACGAAGGATGGACCCAGATGTTGATCCTTGTAATCCTGCTTCGACTTTATTTCAAAGTGCGGACAGGTGCCATCGCCCAGCATTTCCAGGAGCTATCTGAACGAGACCGTCAAACTACGCCTCCTACAGGCCACACGCAAAATCTCCGCTCTATTTTATTTTTGTAGATTCCATCTTTCAAATTGTCAAAACAGCTTATCTAAGAAACGGGTCTGCTCTCTCTTATATATTTTTATTTATTTATATATTTCCATCATTGTCATAGAATTTAGAAAATTAATGACGTCTTTCGGAATGGCCAATCAGAAAACCAGGAAACTGGATTCATCCTTCCATTTAAACTCTACCCGCAGTTCCACACTGAACCTGTCTATCGCACCTTCTTCGTTCTTCAACTACTAATATAAATTAAGAACAGAACGAAAAGATAAATGAATATAAAAACTTTCTTGTGAAAGTTATTGATACTGTTTATTTATCTTAATTCGACTTAGTAACTTTTTTCTCTACGTTACTTAAGTAATAAATTAAAAAAAGATAAATTGTATTTACTTATTTTCAAGTGTAAACGTCTCAGGGATCTGTTAAGCTCACACACTTCAGGAGCAATTTCTGAATTTTCACTTGCAAATATGGATTTTTTGGGCCTTGATTTATGTAATAATAATAATAATAATAATAATAATAATAATAATAATAATAATAATAATAATCGTTGTTGTTATTACGATTTTTATTTTTTTATTATAATAATCGTCACAATCATAATGATATGACACTTTTTCATGCCATAATTAAGACAGAACCTTGTGAATCCGGTCAGTTGGGTAGTTCCGGTCCGGATTATCTGCGCTACCGCTGCCGCGGAGGGTTAAGCTAGGCTAGTTCAAAACTCCTCCCGCTAATACTTGCCTTCCAGCGATTTCACCGCTTCTCTAAATGTCGCCATTAATTCCCGCAGAGAGTTTTATCTACCAGCGCACGCTGGTTTTATAAATAACTTTTTATTTAGTGATATCTTCTGGAGCTACGGTAAACAGCATCAAGGCCCCTAGTCAAAGCTAACTGTTAACCCCAAAGCTAAAATGGCGGACAATGAGGGTGACAGCGGAGCTATTGGAACAATAACAGTGGCGGAGCCGCCGGGGACAGACTCTGAGCCCGCCGTTCAGACAGACACGCAGCCCGGGGAGCCTTTATCAGTCCAGCCTGCCGTCCAGATCTTACAGCCCGAGGAGAAAGAATCGACTTTCCTCGTCGCCCAGTGCGATCCGCCTGCAGACAGTGCAGATCCCGGGTCCTGTGCGGATGGCGCTCAGCCCCCGAGTGGAGCAGAAACCTGCCAGGTGGAGCAGCGCATGCTGGTGGGCGCAGAGTTTACCGACCTGGCCAACACCACCATCATCTACGTGCAGCCTGACGGCACCCTGGTGGAGGGCTCCGGGCTGACGGTGGAGGAGCAGCAGGCGGTGCTGCAGCAGCTCACCAAGCAGCAGATCGTGCAGGTCTCCGACACCGAGGCCGTCCAGTTGCTCCAGCACAGCCAGCTGGTCAAACCGGCCCCGGTCCAAAAGACGGCTCTGGATCCGAGTCAGCTGCAGCAGGTCATTAACCAGGTCACCAAGTCCCAGAACCAGGTCCAGGTGTCTCAGGAGAACCTGCAGCATGTGAAGCAGGTCCAACTTTCCCCACAGAACCTAAAGATCAGCCCCCAGAATAATGCTTCCACCCAGCTGAAAAGTGTGGCCCAACAGGTCGCTTTGCAGTCCAACACTTTAATCCAGGTGAGTTAGATATGAAGGATTCATTCATCTTGATTAGGATTCTGTAACCTGCAACCCGACCAGGAATCTGAACCAGGAATCACATAGAAGTGAGTCGAGATGCACTGATCTGGATTTCATGGTTGGTACTGACTTCTGTTCGGTCTAAGCTCATTCTGATTTTATACAACTTGGATACAACAATGGATTTTACTAAAAACAGAACATGTACAGTGTGTGTTTAAGAGAAAGAGGTATCGTTTTGAACTGATTTCTCCTTTCTTTTTTTAAATGAACATAACAGATAAAAGAGAAAGAAATGCTGCAGATTGTTTTGGTTTTTAAGCTGATCAACCAAAGACAATAACAGAATTAGAGGATCTTTTTCCCCCGTTTTTTGTTCCTAACTCATGATGAGTTTTTCGTTGTGATCATGCCTCACGTTGCCTGATGTCTTGAAATACGATTTTGAGATGCAAATATTAAGTTTTGCAGTGTTTTCTGTTGTTGCTAGTTGTGAAGCTTTCTGGTCTTGAATGCTGACTGGCTCAGGATTGTTTAACCTGACACTTTATTTGTCTTCTTTTCCCTTCACCTTTGTCAGCGAGGGTGGCCTGAACAACAGCAGTAAAGTTATTAAGAAACTACAATTAAGTTGTTTCAGTGCAGAAAGAGCAACTTTTCCATCCAATGTTGCTGTTGTCTCTTGTTTACTGAGTTTGTCTTTTATTGCAACATTCACCAATATCATTGGATGTTTTTCTACACAACAGGGACTGAAGTGGAACCCAAAAAGCAAAGTACAGAACATACAGGATGTGGAAACCAAACTATTGGATACAACAACAAACATTCTATAATGTATTAATAGAAATGATCACTGATCTTTGTTGGTCAATTCTTGTTTCTGATATTGATGACAAAATACTTTTTAGTGTTTTTATAAAATGCTGAAAATTTAAATGCGTTATTAATAACATGTTTGTACTAAAATGAATTTCTGAAAACACAGCTGTCTCTGAACATGAACAAAAACTGTAACATTTTCCACAGAGGCGTGTGCATCTACAACACATCTCCGTCCTCTGCAGGCGTTGTCATAGCTCACTAACTCAAAATGTAGATGGGCACCATTGCCCAAAATATAACATTTTTACACAACAGGTTCAGTGGCACTGAAAAAAATAGATTTTTTTTCTTTAAAATGCTGATATTTTCTTTAAAATTCTCACTTTTCTCCAAAATCAGATTTTCCTCAAAATTCTGATTTTTTTTTTTTTTTACTTAAATTTTTCTTATCCAATTTGCTTGTGCTCAAAAGATTTTTTTTTATAAAATTTTGACGTTAAGCTCAGTATTCTTTTTTTCTCTTTTTTTCTTGCCTTCAGAAAGTTCAGATGAAATTATTTTTTCCCAGTGATCCTAATTCTCACATTTCCGTAAACAAGATCAATTGGAAATATATCAGTTTTACTCTGACCATTTTGATCTTTTGCTATATATAAAATTTTTACTTCTCAGTGACCTTAAGCCTCTTCCATAATAATCTATTTTGGGGTTTGATGTCTGTCCACATTGTGAGTAAATGACTAAAGGAGACATGCTCACACCTCTGTCCCATTACCTGGAGAGTTTTACAATTTCTGAAATCAGATCTGAATTTCAACTTGTTTTTTTTTGGGGGGGGGGTTGTCTTTCCAGGCAGAACCAACGCGAATCCAGATCCAAGTTTCTCCCAAACAGGACCTGAATTCTTGTGTGAGTCTGCAGCAGAAGACCGTGGCTATCAGCCACCCGCAGGTGAAGCTGTCTGCCAGCAGCACCCTGGGCAACGCGCAGATCATCCACCTGCAGCCTGTGGTGGGTCAGCAGGGTCAGCAGATCCTGCTGCAGCAGAACCCAGGAGAACCCCAGATCCAGTTGGTGCTGCAGAACGCCACTCCTGTGGTGGGCTCTCTGCTCCCCTTGGTCCACAAGGTGACGGCCCCAGCAACCATAGCAACTGCTTCCTCCGGTCTGGGACAGAAACCTGCCCCTCCTACCGTCAGAGTGGCAGCTTCCACCCCAGTTAAAGACCCGGCCCCTCCCAGCAGCAAGCCCCTTGCTGCTCCCGTCACTAAAACCATCAGCATTCCTCTGATTAAGACACAGCACAACGGGACGGCCAGCGCTGCTGGGAAAGTTCCAGTTAAAGCGACCCCGGTCATCCCCGCAGCTCCACGGCAACCCGCCACCCTCACCGTCACCCCCAGGCTTCCCACGGCAACCTCTGTCATCAAGGAAAGAGACCGAGAAAAAGAGGAGAAGAAGAAAGCAAAGAAAAGAGAGAGGAAAGTCCTGAAGGTCCAAACCCGATCGGGTCGGGTGTCCAGGCCACCCAAGTACAAAGCTAAAGACTACAAGTTCATCAAGACGGAGGACCTGGCGGAGAGCCACCAGTCCGACTCAGATGACTACTCCGACATGAGCGTGGAGGAGGAGGAGAACGCCAAGGGCGACGGGCCGGGCTCCAGCAGCCCATCGTCTCTGAGCTACAGCCTCAAGTCACGCTGCCACCGCTGCCAGACCTGCGATAAGGCCTACATCGGCCCCGGTGGCCTGAACCGCCACTACAAGCTGAACCCCACCCATGGAGAGCCCGACCTCACCGGGGTCACAGCCAGCGGCGCACCAGAACCCGGCCAGAGCAGAGTGGACCAGAAGGTAGAGGAGGCTGCCACTGAGGAGGAGGAAGAGGAAGAGGAGGAAGAAGAGCAAGAGGAGGAAGAGGAGGAGAAACCTGCTGCCATGACAACAACCAGTGTGAGACGTCGTTTTACCTGTCAGAGCTGAGAGCTACGTGGTTTCAGCTCTGAGTTTAGGTTTTGACTTCAGACCACTCAGTGAATAATTGGAGGAGTTGAAACGATTAATTGATCGTTTCAATTAATCGTTGAAACGATCAATCGATTAACAATGATTAATCGATTGTTGAAATAATCAACTAATTTAGTGATCGATTAAACCAGGAGTGGCCCTTTACTGAAATGGTAACATGCAAAAAAGCTAAGCCAAAAATATAAACATTTTGCATTTAAGATTAAAAAAAATTCTGTAAATCTGTTCTAAATTATTAATCTATCATTTGGGGCAGCCCTAAAAATAATCCTACCTTATTACATTTAAATGTTTATTACAATAAAATGTTCTTTTTTTTGTCAATTTAAAATAGGAATTGGATTATTTATTTCTTTAGACTTGTTTAGACGTTTTATAATATCTCATAAAATAAAAATAAGCTAAAGTAGTTGAATGAAGAATCTACAGAATGAGTCAGTTTTGCTGTGCTCTGCCTCTAAAGGCTCACTCTGCTTGTCTTCAGGGAGACAAAGGCCTGGCAGCTGAAGGACTCACCAGCCTCCATTACCGGGGTCCGGGTCGCCCCAGAGGGCGAGGGAGAGGAAGAGGGCGAGGGAGGGGCAGAGGAAGAGGCAGAGGCAGGGGGCGAGGTCGATCACTTGGACCTCCTCCTAAGGTTGGTTGCTTTAAGCCAAGGTTCATTCTACCTCAGCATTTTCTTTTTATGCTGTATATTTGAAATGTCATCCAGTTCCAGTGTTAAATCTTGATTATAATTTAAAGGTTATCGATCTTTCAGAATATTTTCTCACATTATTACGCCATGACTTGAAAATGATCTTAAGATAACGTTATTGTTTGTTGCAATATCTTCTGGGAGACTTTATTGTTCAGTAAAATATGTTATTGTGACATGACTAGTCAGGAAAGCATTCATCATCAACATGAAAGTTTTTGGCTTTTTATCAGTTCAGTCTCTTTGTTTTTTCCAGGGTGGAATTAAAATACAAAAGTATCTTCAATGAATTAACAAAAAAAATAAAAAATAGGTACATAAGTTTGAATTTATTGTGGATTTTCTTTAATTACACGTCCAGGCTCAAATATATGCATCCAGCCACACTAATATTTGCTTCACTGGCTTTGCAACCTTCAGCAGGTTGCTGGCACCATTCTGCCTGGACTCCACCAGTTTTTAAAACTATTATTCTAAAATCTGGTGTTTATTTCAGTTAGTTGGTCTCCAGGCATAGACTCTGCTTAAAAAATCTTCCATAAATGTTGAACAGGATTAATGTCCTTCCTAAAAGGCTGTAGGGAATCCATTCAGCTGCACTGAAGCCATTTTGATACATTTGGGTCAGAAACTGGAGTCTGTTCCATAAACATCTCTGTTAGAAATTAAGATTAAATCTCAGATGCCGATACCGATCCGATAAAGCAGAACAGCTGAATTCACTTAGAAAGTTTATTTTCTAAATAAGGACATAAATGTACTGAATTACAAATTAATTTGCTAACTCTGCACCACTACAGCTCACTGAAATACACTAATAGCTTCACAAGCTTGGTCAAACATATGAACACAACTTTTATTTGTGCTGTTAGTAGAACAGTCAATGTAGAATAAATAATGAAACTGACTAAAACAACAGGTTAACAATTTGGGCAAACGTAAAAAAAAAAATAGCTGTAACACACTTTTCAAATGGTTCAGAAAGAGCAATTAGAAATTCTAAATATAATTTAAAATAAATAATAAAGCATGATGTCATTCAGAGCACAAAGCAAAGAACTAGACTGAATAGATCTGCCCTTATAGATTGGGCACATTGTTACCTATATCCCATCTAGAATGTTTTCCAATATCAACACCAATACAGATATTGACATCAGATCAGTGCATCTTCTTAAACATGGTAGTTTTTCGTTAACCTGATTGGTTGATTCTCCCAGGTGAGCGTTGGTCTCGTGGGCAGACCTGGTCGTCGCGGGCGACCCCCAAAGCTCGGGGTCATTCCGGTAACAGCGCGGCAGCAGGCAGAGAGGAGACAGCTGAGGCTGCAGGAGGTCAGAGAACGGAGCCCTGCTCCTTTCCAGGACGGGACTGACCCGTCTCCACAAGTACCCGCTGTGTAACTCGTGTTTCTGTGACCGCTCTGTGTTGCTTCCAGCTGGTGGAGCAGTGTGAAGATGAAGAACTGATGGATGCTGTTCTTCCTCGTTTGACCAAAATGTTAAGTCTGTGGGAGCTGCTGCTGGCGAAGGTGAGAAAAAACACACACAAACTTTTCTATTGGAAATAATGGCCTGTTTGTTTTTGCTACCATGTTGTTGGTATAAGTTTTGACCCATCAGCCATCACCATGCTGACTGCTGCTAAGTGGTCAATTTGACTGTGTCTCTTTTTATCTCTATTTTAGTTTTCAATTAACTTTTTATCAAGGAATGAGTGCAATATAAGTAATTATTGATAGTATTTTTTTAATACTGAGACATTGTTTTTGTCTGGAAAACTGCACCCAAAGTTAATCGTAAAATTGATCACTGTTACAATTCCAAAATATGAATATTCATCATTAAGTCTCTCAGACATTAAAGTTATCTAAAGGGACAATACACACTAAAGAAAAGAATTTACTATTCCTTCCTTAATTTAAAAACTATTTGTTTTGAGGAATATTTCAGCTTATGATGGCTAAAATCATTCACACGTACAACAGCGAAGGGCATTCTGGGTAAATAGAATCAAAACAAACATGAGCGTCTGGTGCTAACAGGAGAAATAGCTCGTGGTCTTTTTGCCAAAGAGAAATCCTTAAATCACTACGATCTGACTCCACTCGATCTCATTCCCATTTGGTGAAGAAGGACGTTGTGCTCTGTGTTTTCTGCAGAAGTTTTCATGTTGTTTCCTTCTGTGGTTCTTGTCTGTCCTAAATCACACATTTATGTCAATATTCTTTGTTTAATGAGTAAAACAATGTTCATTTTAGTGTGTCTCTGAGTTTACTTTTTTCCAGACATATATTTAATTAGGGCTGTATAATAATATCAATATCGCGATATATATCGATATTTTCTTTCCTAGAAAAAAATCGATATTCATCTGCAAGTATCATAACATCCACCTATCACCTTGCTCACTCGTTGCTTGCTTCGCATCAGGTCATGTTAAGTGTCAAGGTTTAAAAGGTATCAAACTATTCAGAGCAGGTACTTGGTTCACTTTATTTACTTTACAAATGCATGTCAGCTACAGTTTGTACTCTCACCAGTTCTTTGCTTCATTTTGTCCAGCTGTTGACTTTAAGTCTATGTCCTTGTCCAACCAGAGCCAGGTATTGTGTAGTTGGTGCTTTTAATCAGTTTTCAGTTAAATTAATTTAATCCAACTTTATAACAGTCACAAAATAACACCAAAATCACTCTGTCCCGCTAAAATCTTTCAGAAAATCGCAAAATGTATTGAATTGTATCGTTTGCTGAATATCCCAATATATATCGTATCGTGGGCAGAATATCATATATCGTATTGTATCGTGAGATTATTGTATCACTACAGCCCTATATTTAATACATATATCTATTGCTATTTTTAATGACTGTATGCTTTGTGACATACATTTAAAAGGAAAATGTATTTAATGAGAAGAAACCTCCAATAAAACCAAACTCAGAAGGACCTACTGGGGATATGGAAAGAATATAATACATTTCCTACATATTTCTGTTATCTCACAAGCCATTGCTCCTCTTTGTGACTTGTAGTTGACTGCATTAATATTTGAAGACAGTAGAAGGTAGGCAGGCCAGGTCACCTCTCAGGTTCTTTAAAAATTATTTCTAACCTTCATCCTCCGTCTCTTTCAGCTGGACTGCAAGGGGTCGGCTTGTAGCTGCTTTCCAGACATTTACCACGAGTTTGAATCTCTACATGCTCAAGTCAGGCAGACTGCACAGGACTACATCGTAAGTCCTCAGGGTGGAGCCATGCCTGTGGAGGTCAGAAACATTGAGGTGAGACCATATGTTGCTTCTCTATGCAACTGAAGACTGGAAAAGTTGAGCAGCAGGTGATGCAACAGGTTCTCTGTCCCTTCCTGGACTCCCGTTTCAGGTGGCCAGGTCTCTAGGGATCCTGGACGAGGTGAACAAGATGAAGGTGATTCCTGGAGCGTCGCCTGTTTCTAGTGGGAACAATAAGAGCGTCCGGTACATGGGGGTAAGCATGCAGCTGGAAAGGATCTGAGTAAAACTGTGTGTGCTGAAGGGGTTATTTTTCTTACAGAACTTACTGTTAACAATGAGAAGAGGCTGCTTTAAAATACTACAGCTAACTCTGCTCCCTGTAAGGAAAATAACAGTAGTTTCAGTTTAAATTAATCAAAGTTGTTTTTTTTTGGTTTTTTTTTCAGAACTCCAAGATGTTGCCACCATCTAAAAGATTTAAGATGGAAAACATTATTGCAGATCACCAGAACGGCACAGAAGCGTCAAAATCAGGTATTTGTATGAGCAGCTTGAATTAGTCATTTATACTGTTGCTGAGAATATTATAACATGTATGTCAGGGTTTCCCCTAGAAAACTCTCTAAGCCCAGTAGTAACGATGATAGAACAGTCATCTAACAGCCCACCGTGTTGTTTAGTTAAAAAAAATTAAAGTTGACAGAAAATTTGAAAATATCACTTGGTAATTGTGTTATTGGAGGACATTATTAACAAAAACTAAAAGCAGACTGAAAAATCTTTTATTTCTAACCTTTTATTTCTAAACAAAAAATATACAATTAAAATAAACATACATTTTTTCACTTTGTTCCATCATCATTAAAGTGTCCCAAAAAATGTTTTTAATTGTTTATCTGTGACTTTTCACATTGTTTGCTGAAGTTGTTGGCATGACAAAGGTAGAACTAGCATAATGTTGGCATGTTTCCTTCCCTGTTTTGACAAGTTGTACAACAAGTTGTATCTCAGCTTCTACAAATCCTGTAAAAGTTCCTCAGCAGTGTTTCAGCTGCTCTTTCCCACAGGAAGCGCTGAATATGGATTTGATAAACTGCCATAAGACATAGACTATTTAGCATTTAATTATTGTAGCTGTTTGCATCAGTATGTGAAATCATGTGGCTGTCATATCTGTCACTTTGTTTCCCAGCTGCTGCTCCAGTGGCCTTGGCCACCCAGGCAGCCTCTCTTGTCAAGTCTTGCTCCGTGTCTGTGTCTCCCCTGGAGATTTCAGGTGGAGCCAAACTACTGAGCGCCTCTGCTGAACCTACCTCCAGGTGAGCTGAGTCCACCTCGCTGGATGTGTGGGCTGTTCAGATCGTATTCATAACATTAACGCTTAATGAGCACATCACAGGTGGACAGCTGTAAGTTTGTGTGCAATTAAAATTAGGGATGGAGATTTCCTTAAAGGAAAAAATCAGCTTAAAATCAGCTTTTGAGATTTACATCATGTTATAATATTCCCTCATACCTGGAGTGTTACTTTGATTCTATTATGCATGTTTGAGAAATCATTTAATCTCCCATGGCAACAATTCAGCTGTGCAAAACACCTGGGTGGACCTAGCTCCGCCTTTGAGACACAGCTCCTCCTCAGAGCTTGCAGTTTTCAAGTTTCCTCTCTCCCATGGCTCACCCACTCAGCTCCTGTAGACTAGCCAGTATTAATTTGCAGACACCTGGTGGAGCTGTGTATCTGCTGAGTTCATCATAGGAACTACTTCTCAATATAATGCTGGTAAAATGTTGATAAAAGGTTAACAGAGGAGCAACAGCCATCCTTAACAGCCAACCAGAGCTGGTTCACATCAAAATGTATGTGTCAGAGATGAAGTGACCCAGTCAAAGTCCAGACAAAAATCTGTGTCTTGAAAAATTGATATTTACAGATCCTCTGCATCCAGTTTGACTGAGATTCAGCACAAATATGCAAAGAATGGAGCATTTTCCAGTGTGTAAGTGTTCAGAGTTGGAGGATGTGAATCAAGACCTGCAGCTGAAGCCCAGCCAGAGGCTTCCATCTGCACAGTCCTGACTCAGAGGTCAAACACAAAAAGATCCCACACTTTGATCAAATGTAATAAAACTGTTTTCACTGCCATTTAACAGTTCAGCAATATATTGTGTTGCTCCATCACATAAAATCCTAATGCTATACCTACAGCTGCAGCTGGCGATTACGTTTAGTAATTGATTTTTCTATTGGTTACTCTGATGATTAAATTGATTTATAAACAAAATAAGTGTGCAGCTGCACCTGAAGAATCCTTCTAATATAAACATCTAATATCTGAGCAGAAAGGCTCAGGTCTTTCTGAACTGAACATGAATACAATGTAGAGCTAATCTGTTGAATATTTCTTCTATTAATCAATTAATAATTGCTTTTACAGAATTTGAACCAGGTGAAGCTAAAACTACCACTCCAGGATTTTGAGTAGAACATATTTACAGACAAAGCTTGTTTTTTTATCTTAAGTGCCAAACATTTATATATTTTTTTTACAGTTTTAGCATAATTACTGCTCTGACTATTGTTTTTTCACCAAATGGCCTTTTCTTTAAGTCTGTACACTCCATTTAATAATTTACTGATTACTAAACCGGAGTTGACAGTTACTTCAATAATCAATTCATCACAATGAATCAGATTAATTGTTTCATCCCTAACTATACATTGATGTTATAAAAATGTTCTTGGGTTCTGAAAATTTTGCAGGATGATGGACCTGGTTTATAGTGACTAGCCCTGTCACAATAACACATTATTCTGGACGATAAATTGTCCCAGACGTTATTTTGATAAATGATAATATTGTTATTTTGAGACATTTCCAGTAACATAACCTAAAGGCATAATAATGCAAGGACACATTCTCAAAGATAAAAAAAAAACTTTTAAACTTAATGAGCATTTAACACTGGAACTGGACGACATTTTAAATATTCAGAATAAATAAAACAACAGAGAAACAACAAATAAAATAAATTATGAAATCTCTGTAAATAAAATGTCCTTCATTGTAAGTGCTAGTGGAGACCAAAGCATCAGACTGAAGACTTTTATTATCCAGGTTTTGGTAGAAAGAGAGTAAAGAGACAAATGATAAATCATGAAAAGGGAAATCATTGAGCTCATTTTAATTTATCGTGCGATTCATTGATTCACTGATTATTGCAACAGGCCTACATGTAACAGAGAACAGAGATGAGTCCCTTACTGTGTGGTACCTTACAGATGGTGGAGATTTTATGTTTCTTAGCTATAAAGTAAAACTAGTTGCCATGGTAGCGCAGCAGAGTAATAACATCAGTTGGTGTTTGTCAGCTGATTCTGATTTCTGGAGCTGATGGTCTGAATGTGTTTGTTATGACCTGCAGCTCCTCCACCATGGCCTCTCCTGACCCAACTCCCAGCCTGGCTGCACCTCCCGCCGGCCCCACGCAGGAACAGAAGGAGGGGCCATCGGCCCAAGACAAGGACGTACACATGGCCGACGCCACGGTCCAGGACGCAAACATGGCTGACACCAAGGTCCAGGACGTAAACATGGTTGACGCCACGGTCCAGGACATAAACAAGGCCGAAGCTACGGTCCATCAAGTAAACGGGGCCGAAGCCACGGTCCAGATGACGCAATCAGACTCTGCTCTTAGTTCTAGTGCCATCAGCACCACAGACAGAAAGAGGGCGGAGTCTAGCCTCAATCCTGGCCCCTCCCCCAGCTCCGCCCAGCCAGCGGCCTCCGCTCAGCCTCAGCCCTGTGACTCCTCCTCCCAGCCCAAAGAGCTGCAGGCAGGCCAGGAGATCTACATCCAGACGGAGGGGCTGACGGTGCAGCTGGCCGAGCCGGGGTCGGACGGGATCGTTATCGTCAACGGACCGGACGGAACCACCATGCACATCCAGACCCCAGAGGGGGTACCCCTGGAGGCAGTGCAGGCCCTGCTGGGCATCGAGGCTTCAGACAGGGACAGACCAACCCAACAGACCCAGGACTGAGCGGAACCTCCTCAGAACAGACCGTCAGGGAGTGATGGACAGCTGGAAACTGCAGTGCCTCCCTTCAAACCCAGCTGATAGGAGCCGACCGGCGTTTCTCTATGAATGTCAGAGTTTCAGAACAACGCAGGGGGATGATGGTGCAAACCCCCATCTCCTGTAGGAAAATGTCATGGTCTTCATCTCGCTGTGTTCAAAGAGCCAAGGTGAAGCTGCTGATCTTCAGGTCATATATAAATATGCATATATATATAAATATATATATATATATATATATGTTGAAACATTTCATTTCTTCTACTGTTCTGTTGTTGGTCTTCGGTGCAGCTACTGCACACCTCCACTTTATGTTCAGAAAAGATGAAAACGGTTCATTTTCTTGGTTTTGTCCTCTGACTCTGTTGCTTGCTGTCTGCAGTTCGCCTTGTGTTGCTTTTATTTTTCTGTTTCTGAAATAAATTATTTTTCAGGAAAAAAAGAAACAGCACAAAAGTGAATGGGCCAGATTTTTACCGACTTCACCGGCCACAGACACCAAGAGGATTACTGTCTAAACTAATAAACTTACAGTATTTACATAAGCTGTGCATAAAAACATCAGAGTTTTTCAGAGTCCAATTTTCCCACAAACCAGGAAGTGTTTGGTTTTCTTCTCATCCATAGATGGCTATTTTTTAAACTTCATAACAAATCTATTTCAAGTGTTTGTCAGAACATCTGGTGTTTGTTTTGGAATGTACTGTTAAATCTTGAATTATTCACACCCCCGGCAGATTTAGATTTAAAACCGCTCTCACTCAACTAAGATGTTTGTTTCAGGAAATGAGATGGAGCGGTTCTTAAACCAAGACAGAGTAAGGGGGAAAAGGGAGCATTTATTTTGAGTTGTTGAAACAAAACTGAGTTGTTTTTATTCACATATTAAAATGTCATGTTAAAATTGAAAACTCTTTTAGTTCTGGTATTTTGATGGTTTATCTTTGAGACTCTCAGTCTGAACGATGACGTTCAGCAGAAACATTTTCATCAAATTATAAACTTGCTTTAAACCCAGGTCTACCAGGGGGATGAATAATTGTGGCCTTAGCTGTACATATTCTTTTGTAAATAGCAGCAGTTGTAACACAAAGTTGTTCGGACTCAGATTAAAGTGTTGCACTAAACATCATTGAACAATCATCAACTTCTACCTGTTGTTTACATGAACTCTGAGAAAACTGAAAAAGTCAGCCCAGGAGAAGACTGACTGCAAAAATACAAAGTAAATATAAACGTAAATTGGTCTAGTTTCTACTGCAAATATCTTAGTAGAGCTGAAGTAAGACTAGGTTCACTGAAATGCAACTTCTCAGACGGATATAAGAACGTGTTTTAATATTGATAAAAGAAAATCCTAGTTCTTATGACAGATTATTTAACTTATACAAAGACATTTTACAGATGTTAAAAGTGAAACAATCTGCCAGTGGAACTATCAGATTTTAAAAATCAGTATTAAGAAAATAGTAACTTAAAGCAGCGCTATATATTATTGAAAAGTTAGTAAGTTGCTTTTGTCTTATTTCAAGCATGCTAAGATATTTACACTAGAAACTCGACCAAAACTACTTGGCAACACTTTTTGCAGTGAAAGGAGGAGAGGTGGTGGGATGGAAACTTGTCATCCTAAGTAAGGAAATATGTCTTTGGTCCACTATTTCACTGTACCAATGGTTATTGGCAATAAATCTTATTCCCTTGAAAACCTGTTTACTTCCTCTTCAACGTCCCCACACTGGGAAGGGAAATGCATTAATGGGCTTCACCCTAAAAAAAACTGCTGCAGATTCTCTCTGCCAGTACCAAACGCCTCCCTCTGCCCCTCACCATCACACTGCCTCCACCAGAACGTGTTACAACTTAACACATCACCTCCACAATCAGCCCACAAATGTGTTTTCCAGACAGATGTGTGGAGGTTTAAGCAGAATTAAACTTGCTTTTAGTGGTGTGCAAGTTTGTGCTGAGAAAATTTGCTACAAGGAGAAACAAATTGACTAAAAACAATTTTTTTGATTTTTCTTTTGCCAACTTGAGTAAAGGCGTCTTTCTAACAGGACCAACCTGAAAGTGATTTGTTGTTGACTCCCTGCTTTCTGTGCAAATCTACACTGCAAAAACCCTAAAATTTACCAAGTAATTTTGGTCTCCTATTTACATCAAATGTCTTAGTATATCTGAAATAAGACAAAACTAACTTAAAATAACTTTTCAGCAAGTTATAAGTGAATAATTCCTTATTTTAATTAATTTTTAAGTACTTGTTTCATTGGCAGATTATTTCACTTATAACAAGACATTTCTCCCATGTTATAAGTGAAATAATCTGCCAGTGGAATTACCACTTTTTCCATCAACATTAAGGAATCATTGGCCTAGAACAAGCTTCTATACAATGATAAAACATTATTTTTAAGTTAGTTTTGTCTTATTTCAATTGAACTAAGATATTTGCACTAGAAACTAGAGCAAAGATACTTGATAAGATCGAATGTTTTTGCAGTGTAAAGTGTCCAGATCAGTAATCTCCTGGGATTATTTCACTATTAAAGATCTGCTTGTTTGATACGTGCTGTGACGACATCAGCTGGTTTTTGAAGACATTTGAATATTTGTACAGTTCTCTCAATGTTTGCATATTCGAACTTCATGCTAAACTAGAATATGTTTTGTTGAATGTCTATATGTAGATAAAGACAATGAACAAAGTTTAAGAGTTGCACTATTTTATTACTTTTTTTATAAAGCATCATCCAACATGTCTTAGGAAGTGAAGTGAGCTGCAGGGGGGCCAGTGCAGGGAGGGACATGTGGATGTTTGAGCAGCAGAAAGTATTCAGTACATGTTACCTTCTTACAATAAAACAATGTGTCAAACTTCCCTTCAGTTTGGTGATTCAGTCGAAAGATAGGATTCACTTTAAATGTCAGCTGATTTCATTCAGATGTTTTTCATCTCCTCTATACGGAAGGGAAGGTGAGAGTTTTCCATGAATAGCAGATTTTCTCTAATTCCCACATTCACAAAATAAATAAGATAATATAAACAGACTCTGATATATGTCCGAAAGTAGTTGTTTGTCTATGTGGCAATGTTTCTGTGGCACCAAAGAACGGAAGCTACACTTACAGCACCTTACAATGACTTGTATCCATCTATCCATTTTCTAGCACCCTTGTCCCTTAGTGGGGTCAGGAGGGTTGCTGGTGTCTATCTCCAGCTAACATTCCGGGCGAGAGGCAGGGTCACCCTGGACAGTCTGTCGAATTGTTGAATTGTTATCAAGATAACAATTCAACAATTCGAATTTGAATTGTTATCAAGATAACAATTCAACATTAATATTATAATATTAACATATGTTATAATTATATATATATTTTGCATTGTAAGGGTGACTTGTAACTGAACTATGTACTACAACACAAGGTGCCCTGCATGCAGTGGTGGGAAGTAATGAACGACAAGTACTTTGTTACTGTACTTAAGTACATTTTTGTGTATCTGTACTTTATTTAAGTAGATTTAATAATGGATATACTATCTACTTTTACTCCACTACATACCTGTACTTTCTACTTCACTACATTTCTACAAAACTGTCCGTTACTCGTTACATCCAAGTCGCATTGCGCTTTTTTTCTGTTTTTTTCCGTTAAAATGTGAAGTTCGGGGACTTAAGGTGGTGTGTAAATCCAAGCAATAACATGATTTACGTGTCTGTTGTCACCTAGCCTTTTACTCGCACGCGGAGATAAAAAGACATGCGCAGTGGTTTCCTCTGAGCGGGAGAAGATGTCTGTCTAATCGTCAGTAATATAATAGGGCTGCATAAATCATAGTTATGGCACATGTAAAATCAGCAGCGCTTCACTTTCACAGACGGTGGGGAGTCTGGGGATTTTGTCCAACTTTTAGCCTTAGCATCACTTGAAAGGAAAGCTTAAAGAAAGGTAAGATCTGTGAACCTGATGCTATCAAAGCATGTTGCATGTTGCATCTGCGATGAAAAAAATGTTGTCACTCATGCGCTGAATTATTGTGTTGGAGGTGTTGACTGAGGTGTCACAAATATGGGACAATGCTGTGACCAATATACTGTATATACACTGGATATACACAGTCCAGTCACATTAATGTGACCATCTGTCAAAAGCCAGAATAACCACCTTTCGCAGAGCGAACTGCTACGAGACGTGCAGGAAGAGAGTCACTTAGGTCCCTGAAGGTCTTCTCTGGGATGTTGAGCCATGCCGACTCTAATGCCGTGGCCAGCTGCGCTAGATTACGCGGTTGAGGATCCATGGCGCGAACAACTCGATCGAGATGGTCCCACAGATGCTCGATTGGGTTTAAGTCAGGTGAGTTTGCTGGCCAGGGGAGGACGGTAAACTCATCCTGGTGCTCTTCGAACCACGCACGTACACTGGCAGCTGTATGGCACCTCGCATTGTCCTGCTGGAAGATGCCATCATCCTGAGGAAAAACAATGCGCATGTAGGGGTGGACATGGTCCGCAAGGACAGATGCGTACTTGTATTGATCCATCGTGCCTTCCACAATAATCAGTGAACCCAGAGAATGCCAGGAAAACATTCCCCAGACCATAATGCTCCCGCCTCCAGCTTGGACCGTTCCTGCAATGGTTGCAGGGTGGTTCCTTTCAGAGGTTTCACGCCTTATACGCCAACGTCCATCTGTCCGATGGAGCATAAAACGCGATTCATCTGAAAACGCTACCTGTCCCACTCAGTGGACGTCCAGCTGCTGTACTGGCGTGCAAATTCTAGCCTTCATCGTCGATGAACACCAGTCAGCATAGGTGCACGAACCAGGCGTCTGCTTCGGAGGCCCAGACGCAGCAATGTTCGCTGAATAGTGGTTTGGGAGACACTTGTGGTAGCCCCTTGGTTCATTTTAGTGGTCAGTTGCTCAACGGTAGCCCGTCTATCTGCCCGAACGCATCTCCGCAACCGTCGTTCGCCTCTGTCATCTATGGCCCGTGGTGCACCACATTTGCCAAGTCGTTGATTTTGGACAGTCCCATTTTGCCATGCACGGTACACTTTTACCACGGCGGCACGCGAACAGTTCACAAACTCAGCCGTTTCGGAAATGCTTCCACCCTTGGCCCGAAAGCCAATGATCATGCCCTTTTGGACGTCGGATAAATCGCTTCGTTTCTGCATTACGCCAACGATTGAAATGTTTTCCGAAGCCCACACACACCCTTTATATACGCTCAACTGCACTGTGCTGCCACCTGCCTTCTGTGATTGGTTATTTAACTCTGAAGTGGAAAGTACGTGGTGGTCACATTAATGTGACTGGACTGTGTATATTGATATATCCATATATCATATTGATAGATGATATATGATATATTGATATATTGATAGATATCTATATCTATATATATCTATATCTAAATATATATATATATATATATATATCTATATCTATATATATCTATATCTAAATATATATATATATATATATATATATATATATATGGCTCCTCTGCTATTATATATATATATATATATATATATATATATATATATATATATATATAGATAGATAGATAGATAGATAGATAGATAGATAGATAGATAGATAGATAGATAGATAGATAGATAGATAGATAGATAGATAGATAGATATAGATATATATAGAGCTATATAGCCTACCTCATACCATGAGAGACACTGATAAGCACGACATGCCGGCTCAGACGTCGCCCGGCCAAACAAGGTCTGCGTCAGGTGCTGGGGAACCAGAGCACCTAGATGAAAAATGGGCTACTGGAACAAGACGGAAATGGGCGAGAGGTGAAAACATGGATCTGTTGGAATGCTACTACTCAAGTAACCCTAATCAGAGGGGCTACCTGCAAAGACTGTGGGAGGAATGGTTACTTCGACATCCCCAGTCAACACTAACTGCTAAGCAACTAGTGGCTCAGTGTTCCAACATCCGCAAACGGCAACTGCTGTCACAACTTGAGATTGATGAGGTACAACACAAATGCTATGGCAAAGGGGAGGAGCCAGAACGCCAGGTCAGAGGGGAGTTAACTACCCACCCAGAGACTGGGTATGTAGCCCCAGTAATGAACGAACCATCAGAGCTGAACGGGGCAGCAACTGACCTGAGAGAGAGAATCGTGGCCGTAATGAACACCAGACAACCCCGACGCCAATTACAACGGCTGAGTGAAGCACCACCAGAAAGTCTAATTGAAGATGTGAATGCAGCATTGAGAACGATCCTTACCAACACCATAACAGAAACCAATGAGCCCCCTATACAACTCAGCATCAGTGATCCTTGAGATGCTTGGCTATAAGAGCAATCATAAGACCCAATACCCACCATGGAAAAGACGGTTAGAGGCTAAGATCAAGATAACAAGGAGGGAAGTGAGCCAACTGTCAGAGCTCCAAAGGGGTGCAATGAAAAGATCAGTACACAAGAAGTACAGCCAGATGTCCATACCTGAAGCACTCGAAACTGCCAAACAAAGGCTCCAAGCCTTGGCCAGCCGCCTGAAGAGATACACAAGAGAGAATGAAGCCAGGAGGATTAACCGGCTCTTCCACAACCAACCAGCTAAAGTGTACTCTCAATGGCAGGGTACTAACAACAGAGCAGACCCACCAAGGCTGGAGACTGAACAATACTGGAAAGGCATATGGGAAAGGGAGGTGACCCACAACAGCAATGCAAAGTGGCTAAAGTCTCTACGAGAGGACGACAGCAACCTCCCTGAACAAGCCTCGCTAACCATCAGTGTGGCAGATGTCCAAGAAAGAGTCTCGGGTATGAAAAACTGGACAGCACCAGGACCTGACATGATCCATGCCTACTGGCTAAAGAAACTCACTGCCCTCCATGAGCGACTGGCAGCTCAAATGAACCAGCTGCTACAAAATGGGACTCACCCTGAATGGTTAACTGAAGGTCGCACAATCCTGATACAGAAGGATCCCTCAAAGGGTTCAATCCCATCCAACTATCGGCCAATAACCTGTCTCTCTACAACATGGAAGCTCATATCAGGCATCATAGCGGCTAAGATAAGTGGTCACATGGATAAATACATGAGTACGGCACAGACGGGCATCGGCTTAAATAGCAGAGGAGCCAAACACCAACTCCTTGTAGACCACACAGTCGCCCGAGACTGCAAAACCCGACACACCAACCTGTGCACCGCTTGGATAGATTACAAGAAAGCCTATGACTCAATGCTACACACTTGGATCATTGAATGCTTAGAGATGTACAACATCAATAGGACTCCAAGAGCCTTCATTGCAAACTCGATGGGGCTGTGGAAAACCACCCTTGAAGCCAACTGCAAACCACTTGCACAAGTGTCCATCAAATGTGGCATATACCAAGGAGATGCTCTGTCCCCACTGCTGTTCTGCATAGGCCTGAACCCCCTCAGCCAAATCATCAACAAGACTGGCTACGGATACGGAAAAGAATGGGGCCACAATCAGTCACCTCCTCTACATGGATGACATCAAGCTATACGCTAAGAGTGAGCAGACATCGACTCACTGATCCACACCACCAGGATATGCAGCACTGACATTGGGATGTCATTTGGACTAGAGAAGTGTGGTCGGATGGTTACAAAGAGAGGGAAGGCCATCCGCACAGAAGGGGTCTCACTCCCAGAAGGAACAATAGCAGACATAGAGCACAGTTACAAGTACCTGGGAATACCACAAACAAATGGCAACCTCGATGAGGTCACAAGGAAAGGAGCCACAGCCAAATATCTCCAATGAATAAGGCAAGTCCTGAGAAGCCAGTTCACTGGCAAGAACAAGATCCGTGCAATAAACAGCTATACCTTACCAGTAATCAGATACCCTGCCGGAATAAATAGCTAGCCAATGGAAGAGATAAAGGCCACGGATGTTAAGACTCGGAAGTTACTAACCATGCATGGCAAAGTCCTAGCACTGTTGCCCCAGTAATAAGCATTATATATGTGTGTGGGGGTGTGCATGCACACGCGTGTGTGTCTGTGTCGTAGTGATCATCAATCAAAGGTGATTTTCAAATACAAAATAATGATTTCTTTGTGAAAATCAGCTTTGACTTTGGTCTCCAATTCTTGGCAATCTGGATGCTTCTTTGACCATTTTTTGTGTCAATGAAAATGTGAAAATGTCAGTAATGTTGACTGTAGTTGTTTTGGTTTGAAAGAAGTTTTGGAACCAGCTTTTTGAAAATGTGATATATGTAGTCTCTATGGATACATTAATTAAATAACAACACACAACTTTATTCTTAGAAAAAATATTTAAAGAACAGCTGTGTGCCTGTTGATTTCACAAAGTAACTTAATTATTTATTGTAATTACTCAAGACCGGAAAAACAGTGTTTTGCTCCATTGCAGTTTAGTGATGTATCATTTTCAAAAGTGTTAATTGTGAATGTTAAAATTCATTAGAAAAATTACTTCGGTTTCAGTTAGTCTGGTTGTGATTCATTTGTTAGTTAACATTTTTGGTGGGATTGTGGGGGTTTAACACTGCTTGTGGCTTAAAAAGTTATTTCTGGTTTTAGAAGATCTGTTTTGTTTTATTCAAATCTTTGGAATAAGAAGTCAGTGCCTGTTCCAGGTTTCAGAAAATGCCTCAAAAACACTTTTGGTCTCCTTGGACAAACTGCTTGAAATAAAACCTTGAAACTTGAAGATTAGAAAAGTTTTTATATACGTATATATTTCTGTTTATATATGTTTTGGATATTTTAGATACTGCGACAGACTGGCAACCTGTCCAGGGTGATTCCGCCTCTCGCCCGGAACGTTAGCTGGAGATAGGCACCAGCACCTCCCGACCCCACTATGGGACAAGGGTGTAAAGAAAATGGATGGATGAATATTTTAGATATACATTTCTCCTGTGTTATTAATAAATAGTTTAGTTTATATTTTTGTTATTGTTCAGTTTTATTTTTCTAGGAAAGAGGAGTTTTGAATAATTAGTGGTTTACAAATTACTGTGTTGGTCCTTTGCAAATTTGGAGCTGTAATATATTTTCACACTGATTACGTTTTCAGAAAGAGTCAGCAATACTAATAGTGGTGTGGTGATTGGAAAACTTATTTTAGTTTGAGATAATTACTTTTAGAGAATCCATTTTGTTGATGTTCTTCGTCTCCATAGAGAGTAATATTGACAGAATTCAAATTAAAAAATAATTTATTAATCCCAAAGGGAAATTAAATGTTGTTGCAACTTATTAACTAAGTTTCTTCAAAGAACTATTGTACTCTGATGGCTGTTGGCAAGAAAGATCTTCACTCAGACTTCTTAGCCTCATATGTTTTCGACTGTATTTCTACAACTTTGGAGTTGTAGCAAAATAAGATGCCAAAACTGAACTTGAGGACTTTGCAGACCCAGACTGGAGATATGGTTGTCTTTAGTGTTTAGCATTAGCTTTTTGTGTTTAGTGTTAGTTTCTGATACTTTTAATGAGCTTAAAGGTCTAGTGTTAGCTTCTGCTTTTTTATGCTTAATGTTAGCTAACTATACTTTTTTGTGTTTGGGGTTTTAGCATTAACTTCCACTACGTTTTTATGTGTTTAGTGGTAGATTCCCCCCACAGAGAGGTCAACTGCTGACCCCACCCAGTGGTTTTACTTGGCTTACCACTTCACAGCTGAATTTCTGTCTTTCCCAATCACTTCCACTTCATCAGAATACCACTAATAATAGACTGTGGAATATTTAGTGGTAAGAAAATTGCACAAATAATCCAACTGGTTGAAACAAATGACTCTTGACTCTTCCAATGAGGATTTGGAAGTGCAGGCATGACATGCAGGGAAGCATTTACTAAAAAGGGATACAGTTTGTGATCCATACCATGAGCATGTGGGAAAGCAGCAGTTTCGTTTAATTCTGGGAAAAAAAGCTCTACAGACAAGGTTCGCTTTATAGGTGTTGCTAGAGAAGGTCAGGAGATGCTTTCAAGAAATGAGCAGACGCTAGGCATAGCCAACAAGTATTTGAGTGTGGCGCCGGGATGCATGTGGTTGAGTTATTGAGGCAGAACAATATAAATTTAGATTTAATTCTCCACAGCAACAGGCAGAGTTCAAGCATGTTCAAGAAAAGAGCGTTGCTATGGGGAGAGAGGATGGAGACAAGGATATTGTGGAAGAGGAGGATAGCTGCAAGAGTGGAAGAAGGTTTACACAATGAAGGACAGAGAAAAAAAGAACGGGAGATGAAGATAGTTGCAGCCTGTCAGATCATTTCAGCAAAGATCTGTAACTGGAGCTCTACTGAACGAGGCTGGCTTGCTTCTTTCCTTCTCCCAAAGCAAGAGTCCATTTCATTTGACTGTCGCCTCAGGCGTGATCAGTATGAGGAACTACAACAAAGTCAATGACTTGATGCTATTGTTTGGATTATCTTATTGATGAAGAAAAAAAAACATAATATACCAAACTAATCATAAAAATAATGAATGGATCAGCCTAAAGACTATCTTTGATAGATTTAGCCAAAATTCTATCAAACAATGTTCTAATTAGTTAACTGGATCAGAAAGAAACGACAAGAAAAATGAAACAAAGTCTGAAAGACAAAGCTAAACCTTTATTTCATCGCACCAATTTAACCGTTTAATTTACATATTAACAAAAACAAGCAAGTGTTCAAGTGAACTGGCTCAATACACCAATTGCAGTGATGATCACAGCGATCGATGGCCAGTCTCCAGCAGCAGCGCCTCCAGGACTAACTGGGTCTGAGCAGGAATGAACGGCTGGTGGAGCCAGCAGGACAGGTAGACCATGTGCAGGTCAGCGACGGTGGTGTGGGCCAGTTCTTGCAGAATCACCTGCTTCAGCTTCAGCTCCTGACTGAAGGCAGCCAACAGAACCCGAGAGGACTCCTCTGAAACACACAGGTAGACACATGAGTTCATAAAACCACGGAGGCTTGAAGGAGACGACCATGGAGGGGTTTTATTTGTTCACATTTCAACATGGTACCTATTCTCAGCAACCTTTACAAAGTTCTTACGACTGCTGAAACTGCACAAAACAGAACCTTAAAGATCTAATCAACTCTAGAGTCCAAAAACCTGAGTGTATAAAGAATGAAACATAAATAATCCACAAGATTTCTTCCACTGTTTTTTCATACCAAAAAAACCCCAACAAAAAACACAAACTGTGGTTCCTAAAACAGCCTGAAAAACTATGGAATTTGATATCAGCTTTTTCTAGATCTGGATAGAATAGAAAAAATATTTATATCCTGTCAAAATGCTGCAAGCCTCCTTCCATGTGTCCTTTCTACTCTACTTCCTATCGTCTACCATTCAATTCTTCCTTCCTTGCTTGCTTTCCTCCATCCCTATTCTTCCTTGCTTCCATCTTTCCTTTGATCCATGCTTGCTTGCTCTCTTCCTTCCTTATCACTGAAGCACAAAAACAAACCACATCAGAGTTTAGTTAGAGTTCAGGGATCTAACCAAAGGTGGACTAACCAAACTCTTTGGTCTTCCAGCTGTGGCAGAGAGGTGACGTTCTTCCTTCAGGTCCAAACTGAAATTCCTCCAGATCCTGGATTCCTCGCTGTATATTCATCAGATGCTCCATCTTTGCCACTATGACAACCTGAACAAATGAAAATCCCTTTAAAAACAAACCTGTGTTGGATCTAGCATCACGTGTCGACGATAAGACCATGTTAATGTCAGCCTCAATATTAATTTTCTGCTCCTGATAATGACAGGAAGTCTTAACGACCCGAGTCTTCATTCAGTTGATTTGTATGCTCAGCTGAAGCTAAATGAAGCATCACCATGCGGTCAACGACAGCCTGCAGCCTGGAGCATTCATCCTGCAGCTCTGCTGCTCCAGCTGCCTGCTGCTGCACAGCTGAAGGAAACGTCTGACATGCTGAGGCTGGAGGGAAGCCATCCGGAGGCTGCTGGTCTCTCTGAGAACTGAGGAAGAAAATAAAACAGAAAAATTACAGTCAAATGATGATTACATTTTATATTGAATAGTTTCTGGGTAGAGGATGATCTCACTGTGAGCAGCTGAGATTGTTCTGAGTAGATTGGAGCAAAAATATTTCATTTTGTTGTTACTACGGTGGTATAGGTGAGATGTAAATTAATTAGATTCATGGGGCTAAAGCAGCACATCTTACAGCCATCAAATGTGCTGTGATTAGAATTTAATATATTATTAAAAATATAATTACAGTACGTTTATTAAGAAAACATCAAACTACAGGAATGGAAAGAACTGAGCACACTCACTTCCTCATGTTGACGATGTTTGTTGCAAACTGGAATCCGTCATTGTTCAGTTTTTCCCACTTCAGCATCAGGTTGTGCCAGTCGGCCGCATTGTCTTTGATCTTCCGAGCACTTCCTGTAACTGCAGAGGATTTTATGTTGGACGAGGACATTGGAACCTCAGCCAGGACACCTGGGAACACATTCACACACACATTAACACAAATTGTTTCCGTGGGAAGAAACAGTCCATACTTACCTATTTCTATGCATAAAAACAAGCCGAGATGAACACCGCACAGTATATTAGATCCTATTAGAATGATAGAATTGGAGAAGTCTTTCAGCATGGCAGGTTAGAGTTCTATCCACTGTCAGGAAATCTTGATGAAGTCTATAGAGGACTCCCAGCAGAAGGAGAACATCATTTAGATGTGAACTGAACAAATCACTGTGTGGAGGTGCCATCATTTTCTCTAACTGAAACAGAACTGAAGTTATTACACTTTTGGACCAAAAAAGGAACAATCTAGAGTCAGCAAGCAGCTTCAGTTGTTGCAACTGCACAGTAATGATCAGGCCTGAAATCTGGGTGTAGTGATAGACTCAGACCTGAACCTTCAGAGCTACATAAAAACAATTACAAAGTCGGCATTTTATCACCCGAAGAACATTTAAAGGACTGATGTCCCAGCAAGATCTAGAGAAACTCATTAATGTGTTTATCTTTAGTCACTGAAGCTCAAAGGATATACTTTAAAATACTATTGTTTATAAATTACTGAATGACCTAGTAGCAAAATACATTGAACAGAAGACCTGCTCCAAACCTCTCAGGTCTTCTGGTTCTGCTCTGCATCTTCAGAAACAGAACCAAACATGGACAAGCGGACTATAACAAGCTTTTACATTACTGATGATGAAAATTACTTTTCTTCATCATTATAAACTGTTTGATGGCTAATTGTGAGCTATACATCTCTTTAATCCCGTTAAAATGCAACTCCTTGGTTTCACTAACCGATGTCTCCCTTCCCAATATGGCGGGCGCATTGACGTGAAGCTGCAACTACGGCTCAGTATGTAGCTAGTTTTTGACTATGTTCTGAAATTTGTGTTATATTTGTTGACAGTTAGTTACTGTCATTCTATTTTATTCAAGAGTCGGGTCAGGAAACGTATTTAAGTATAAATGTTTTTAAAAAATCGGATGTTGCCCTGTATCCTAATCCAGTTTTCTAACACAGCAACCCATAAACTGCTGCCCAGACAACCGCCCTCCGTCTGTACCTGTCTGCAGATAACCCACCACTTTCTATTTGAAGGAAAAATATGTTACTTACATTAACACGTTAGTCCGTTAGTCAACTACTTGCCAGTTTGTTCTTCTTCTATTGCGTCTTCGTTTTGTTTTGTCTCAGATGGGCCGTGAGCGCCTCTAGCGATCAGGGGCCGCAATATACAGTGCATCCAGAAATGCATGCAGACAGACAGACAGACAGACAGACAGACAGACAGACAGAGACAGATTTGCACCGTACTACACACGTAATATACATACAATGCATTCAGAAAGTGGGATGTGATGTGGAGGCCCTAGTCCTCGACGCAGGCTCGATTCCCGGCCCTTGTATTCCCGGTTTTTGTATTTGACAAAATCTAGTGGAGAAATTTGATTGTTAAGATAACCTCATCAACTTTGGCACAAATGGAACACCGTATAAGTGAAGACAAATTTTCTATTGGTATTCACCGAATTATTGTTCCAGCAGAACGGATAAACCGGAGTTAAACATTGTTTCAAAGGTCCAAATTAAAAAAATAAACACATCCATAATGTATGCTACTATATGTGGTGGGATGGTGTTTCACCCTCCCCCACCTGTGCATCCGGCACCGTTGATTGGTGGGCGGAGCGAACAGCTTTATAGGTGGGCGCGTCTGTTTCTCCCACTGTTGCTGCGGTCGCGGCTACATGTCGGCCTGTGGGTTTGGTTGACTCGTCGGCGATCGTAAGTGGCAGTTTTTCCATCCGTGGCCGAGATCATGGTTGGTTTTTGGGTGACACCTGTCGTGCGTTTTCTACAGCGTTACTCTGATGGCGTTGCCGGCTGCAGCTGGTTGCTGTGGCAACCAGCGGCTTCAATCTGGTCCTCACCTGCTGACCCGCTTCCTCCCGGGTCAGGCTGTGTCTCCACCCCTGGGTCGGTTACCGAGCATTTAGCTTTTAATTTATTTTTGTATTCGCCGTTAATGGGCTTTTCTGTTTTAGGCAACTGATTGTTTGGAGCTGCAGCGCGTTGGACGCTCTGCTGTTTTGTCTTCCCACTGTTTGTTTGGGCGGCTCTCCGTTGAAGCCGTTGCGGATTGGCCAGGCCGTGTGGGCGGGGCGTTACTCCTCCGGCCCTATAGAAAGGCACCTGGAATGACGACGACTTGTTCCATTGTTTAAAGTATTTTCTTTTATCATTTGTTGAAGTATTCATTTGTTTTCTTTTTGATTGCTTTGTTCATTTCTTGTGTTGCATGTTCTTTTTCTTGACCCATTTCTTTGCATTTGCATGGTTTGTTTAGTTATATATATTTTTGGAACAATCCCATCCTTGTTTGTCCTTCTTCCTTGTGTGTCCCTTTTTGGTTCCAGGGACCGAGTGGTGGGCCTGACGCCTTGATTTTAAAAGAATTGTTTTAGCTTGTTTAAAGTATTGTACATTGTTAAATCCGTGTTCTGGTGCATGTTTTTTTTTTTTTTTTTTTTTTAGAAATATTTCCACCTGCTGGTCACATATGTCGTGTCTTTTGAAATGTCCCTCTTCAGACATTATAAACCGTCGGCGGAGTGACGTCTTCTGGTTTACGCAGATTCGTAACTCAATGACGGAATCAGGAAGTTGGGAGAAAGTCCGAGCATCCTCCGATAAGCGAACTTGTTTCACTTCGTAGGTGAAGTGAAACAAGAATCTAGAGTACCAGTGAGTAGTGGACCGGACTCGTGTCCGTTTGCCACAGGACCGTCTGCACCGTCTGCACCGCCTGCACCGCCTGCTGCCTCCGTCGGTTCTGACGATGGCGTCGGCTCTCCAGCTTCCCAGCGAACTATGGCTGCAGGTGTTCAGCTTTCTGTCCTGGAAGGACAAGCTGAGTTTGCGCTCCACATGTTCTCACTTTAAGCAGCTGCTGGATGGGTGCCGGCCTCTGTGGCGGGGCTTCAGCGTGGTGCTGACGGACCTGTCCCGGTACAACCGCGCCTTCTGGCGGAGCCTCGCTCGGAGGCAGCTGGACAGCGTCGCCCTGCGGGACGGGAGGAAGAGGGACCTGAAGCTGCTCTCGGTCTGGCTGCCTCTGCTCCAGGCCCTGAGGCTGGACAGCTGGAAGGGAAACGACGTCCAGGAGCTGAAGCGGTTCCGCCACGTACACAGCCTGACTCTCACAGCCTGTTCAGACCCGCTGGTGAACCTGGAGTTCCTCCTTCCTCTGGGTCAGCAGCTGACCCAGCTCAGCCTGTGTAATGTGCAGCTGGCCTGTCCCCCTCCCAGCTGCTGACCAGCCTCTCCCGGCTGACCCGTCTCAGGTCTCTGGTCCTGCACCATAATGGCTGTCTGAAGATCCCAACGCTCAGAGGTGTCCTCTCTCAGCTGGTTGACCTCAACTCCCTGTCCTGGACCATGATAAACTACAAAAGGCTGCCTCAAGACTTCTTCTCCCCGGCCACTGACCCAGGTAAGCAAAAGGGGAAACTTGTACCTTCAGACTGGAGGTGGGCGGGTCAATCAGAATCCTGTGTTTACAGATCCAGAGATCAGATGTTTCCTGTAGTTCTTGATCAGGTTTGTGTTGCAGCAGGGATCTGGTCCACTCCTCCACATAGATCTGTTGCTGGGCAACAGACTTTAAGCTCCCTCCAGAGATTTTCCATTGGGTTCAGGTCTGGAGACTGGCTGGTCCACTCCAGGACCATTAAATGCTCCCCACAGAGCCGAGCTGGTGTTTGGGGTCAGACCCAGTCATAACCCGTCTTCAATGCTCTCTCTGACGGAAGGAGGTTATTGCCCAGAACCTCATGATACGTTTTTTCCATCCATGCAGTCTCCTGTCCCCATTTGCAGAATGCTTCCACTTCCTCCTGAATCCCAAAATCTCAGGATTTACTTTTAACCAATTTAACACAGAAAGATGTCAATGAATTTATTTCTAGATGTTCTTTAAATATGGGCATAACCCCATCGCAATAAATCAATTAATCGCATGATAAATTAAAATGAGGTCGATAATTTCCATTTGCATGATTATTTTCTTTCTCTTTTTCTCTTTCTGGAAGATAAAAGTCTTCAGTCTGGTGCTTTAGTCTCAGCTAGCCTTTGTATTGAAGGACAATTTTATTTAGAGATTTTATTTAATTTATTTTTCTGTTTTGTTTATTTAGAACATTTCAAGTCTTTCATTTCCTTTGAATGTTTATTATAATTGAAAGTGTATTAAACTTTGAGAATGGGTTCTTGCATTATTTCCAGTCATGAGTCATGTACGCACCTGACTGTTCCATGCTTTACAGTAAATAGCCCTGAGTGTTGCTACTCCATTTTATAAAAGAAAATGTAGTTCTATACTAAAAGGATAATTTGTATTTGCAAATTCCTGTCATAAATTATATTATCTTTTTAATAAATATGGTTTTACTCAGATTAGCTTTTCTGATATAGGAATGGTTTGAATGTTTAAGAGACAAACATTCAAACATACATATTTATTCGCCAAAAGCGAAGAAATCTGTAAGAGAGGTGACTATTTTTCATACTGTAAATCCACATCACCATGGTTTTACTGCTGTTTTCAGACATGTTTCATTATTGTTGTCCTGCTTTAATAGTCTAGTGTAATGGGGTATTCAGAGCTACCATTATCTAACAGATCCCTCTGTCTGCTCTGAACTCCTTTTTTGGAAAAGTCAGCAGCTCGGTCCTAGCTAGCATTCCTGGAAGTCCTGAACTGGGAACGTCACAGAGACAGTTTTCCATGCGTCTGAAAGAATCAGTCTTGTTTGGAGACACTTTTTAACTGAAAAAACTCTGAGTCGTTCAAAGCTAACTTGTCTGACTGTTTTTGTGCCTGTGAAACATGGCAGGAGTTCAAACTTCTGTTGTAATGAAGAATAATACCCACGCTAAGCCTGTTTTTCTGGATCCCAACACTTGATCTGGTTGCCTTCCTATGTGCAGCTTTTCTATTTCTGGATTCTTCCTTTTACTTCTTCACTTAAAGCTGCAGTATTTTACATGAAATATGTTTTTAATTTTTTTTTTTGTTGGAATGATCATTATGTCTTGACAGTTTAGTATGAGACAGATTATTTGTGGAAAAAAATCAAGCTCCTCTGCCTTCTCCCAGTGCTCCCAGTACCAACCCAGAAATTAACCACTCAGTCAGAAACAACCAATCAGAGACAGGAGGAGGGTCTTAGAGATGTCAATCACTCTCATGCTTGCCTTCTCCTTTTGCTTTCTGCTACATTACATTTAGTTTAAAACAACATGGCCGATCACTAATGCTTAGGCTAGTTAGCATAACCACCTATGATGGCAGATAAACAATAAGCTGTTTGTCCGGCATTAGCATATTGAGCAGCGAGTACATGATTTGACAGACACCGCTAAGCTCTGATTGGTTATTTTTGAACATTAGTGGTGCATTTCTTCAGACAGCAATATTAGTACTACATACTCCTGTTTTAATGACATAAGAAACGGTATAAGCATTCTGAATAAGATGTTAGCCTCCTAACTGACTGGTGTTTTCCCTGCAGCTGCTGGTGCCTCCCTGCAGCTGTCTGAGCTGCAGCTGCTGAATTACGATGCTGCAGTCACGCCGGAAGTTCTGCAATCTTTGGCCAATCTCCGCAGCCTGTCGGTCTTCCACCTTTACTCTGTCCCCGGACCCACCTGTCACCTGCAGACATGGCTGTCATCACTGCAACAGCTCTGCAGCCTGAGTGTGCATGGTAACTATCACCTGGTAAACGGGTCCAGTGTTACAGAACCTGTTAAAAATTACCAATATTAGGCCTACAAGTTATTATCGTTGGAGACTTTGGTCACATATTAAGTAAGTAGTAAAGCGGTATGGGGGGAAAAACAAGTCCTTTTTGAACTGCTGCAAATAAATATATTTCTATATTTCGAAATACATGTTGTCTAATCATATATCACTGCTGCCACCAACTGTTTTGGAGGGGTACTGCTCGTTCTGGAGGGGTGCTCTGCTTTTGAGTTAGCGCCCCATTGGAGCAACCAATCACTTGGCAGGGTGGTAGCCGCCCCCTGGCTCCGCCCTGGGTGTATTGGAGAAGGGATGTATCTTAAAGCTACAGCTCTCCACAACTTTAGATCAAAGCAGAGCCATGTGAAAACAATGGTCCGGTCAAAGTACAGACCTGAATCCAATTGAGAATATGTAACTAGAATTGAAGTTTTCAGATTGCTTCCATCCAATCTGATTGAGCTTGAACTTTTTTTTTTAGCTGCGCTTTCTTGCACAATGACAAAAGGATTCAGATTCTGATTTCTAAAAAAAATGTCCTATAAATGTCTGCCTTTTGCCACACACAGCTGGTAGACCCATGCGTGATGGTGACAATGAAAGGTTCTTCTACAAACTCCAACAAAGGAGGGCAGCATGCAAACACTTGAGTTTTTCTTTTGCAAAGAATTAAAAAAATATTTAATTTTTTTTCCTCTTTACAGTTGTGCTTACTTTGTGTTAGTCTGTCACATAAAAGATTAAATATATCAAACTTTGCTGTGGAAATGAGACAGTTTGGAACAGAAAATAACATTACGCCCAACTATGGGTGGACAACATGGACAAAGGTTTATTACTATATTTTATGGTACTATTATGATGGCAATAAAGGTGACGTTAAGAACTATGTATTACTTCTGTTTTAGATAACAGTAACTGCATAACACAGCAATCACAGTCAATAAACACAAATGCTGCTCTTGAAAAACATTCCCATTTGTAATGAGCTCTTTAGGACACGTCCACTTACAGAAGTGAGATTTGTTTCATGAAACTGCTCACTGTCATTTCATTCAACCATATTTTCAAATTTATTGGTATTTTTAGATTCTCATTGAACAAGGAGTAGAGAAAATGGTAAAAAAACAAACAAAACAAAAAAAAAACAATTCCAACTAAACTTTTCTTTTTGTAAACATCATTAATTAGAATGTAGAGTAATATGTGATAATGCAGCCATTTTGGATTTTCAGGTTGGAGACTAATTTAAAATCAGTTTCTAGATCGCATGCAGCACAGATTAGTTAAACTTCAACAAGCTCAACAAGCTTCACTTCATACAACAAACCCAGCAGCTGCAGTCCTAATCAGCACCTTCATACTTAATGTGACTCCTCTGGCTGTCTGTAAACAGGAGGGCACCCCCTGGTGGTGTATGCTGACTTCCTGCCATCCTCCCTTCGCAGCCTGACTCTGTGTGTGGACCTTCAGCCTGAGGACCTGCAGGTTGTCTCCTTCAGAGCTCCCAACCTGAGGCACCTGCACCTGGAGCCATGGAGCTCCTCCTCCGAACTAGTCAGGCTCCTCCCACAGCTGTTCCCTGGCCTGAGGACACTGGCCATCAGGTGGGACGCTCAAACACCAGCCTCACCAGCTGCGTGTCCATATCGAATGTGTGCAAATGTTTGTCGATAGTCTGCCGACTTTGAAAAAACACAACACATGTTTCTGTCAAATGTATAAAATTAAAATCACATATGAATAAGCTTGTTCTCACTAACTAATTATAAATCATGACAGCGACAGATGTAAACAGTCACATGAGATATATTCATAATTCAACGCCCATCATTTATCAGCCAATCAGGGGAGGCGTCAGCGTTGGAGCAACTAGCCCCGCCTACTTGGGAGCGGCTATGTATGTGGCGTTTTAGGGAAATTGGAATCGGCAATTTTACAGTAGAGTTATGGACTCAACACAATGACGCACTAATGTTTATGAACTGTGTGATGCTAGAGCTCTGGTGGAAGCAGCTGCACATTGCCCAAAATAAAAACAGAAATAAACCAACATCCAACCGAGATGTTTCCATTAAAAAAGTGAATGTTCACACAATAAGCCTCTCCATCGTCCTTCTACCACTTCCTGTCATCTTCTTTGTCGTTTTCGCCAGTAGTAACAGCCAACTGTTGATCACATGACTCCTGTGATGCAAAAATAATATTTCCATTGCAGTTTTGCAAAATACATCTGTTTCAATATGGCCAGAAAATCACCTCATCCTGAAAGAAACAACTTTTTATTGAGTTTTTTTTAATTGGCATGTTTCCATTAAGCAAATTTATTCTCGTAATTTTAATTTGTGTCTATTTGGGTTAATGGAAATGCAGCTACAGAGCTCTTTGGTTCCCATAACAACCTGCTGTCTGTCTATTCTTGTCCTAAGACATCATCACGTGTCCGATGAAGACTTCCTGGGTCTCCATCAGCTCCAGCATCTCAACACTCTGGAAGTTCTGGATTCATTTTACAGGCCAGATCCTAAAGATCCGTGCTTGGTCGTCAACAAGCCAAGTTCTCGTCTGCTGCAGCTGATCTCTGACCTGCAGAAACTGACCAATCACAAAGTCAGAGTCCTCACCAGTTCACACATAGACCTGCTCCCCTGTGGCTGCGTCTGACTAGAGACCAGGGCCAACCGCTGCACCAAAACCCTCTGACTGACTAGTGGAACCAATCAGGCCCAGGTGCAGTCCTCCTTCTCAGTCTTGGAATTCTGATTGGCTGTGAGGTGGGCGGGTTCTCAGGGTGCTGATATTGTGGCTCTGCACCCTGTGGTCTTCTCCGGTACTGTCCACTCTCAGGTCTTAGTGGGTTTGAAGTTTTGCCCAACCACTCAGATTATTCTTTACTTTGTGAAGGACATGCAGTTTATTCTTTAGTGAGCAATGAAATAGGATTTCCTTCGGTTCTTGCTTTTTTTTTTGTCACATTTTAAATGTTCACATCATCCAATGAATTTCATCATAAAACAAAGATGACCTCTGGTGACCTGTCCAGGGTGTATCCTGCCTCTCCTGGTGACCGTTAGAGATGGAGCTGTTTTCAAATCATGGTTTCATTTATTAAGAGAAAAAACCTGATCTTATGTGAAAAAGTAACTGAGGCTGTTACTAGGCTGCTACTAGGCATTTGAGATCATGAATCATGATGATGTTTAAGGTCATGCCACTAAATTTCAATTGAATCCAAGTCCAGGCTTTGAGTGGGCCACTCCTAAACCTTCCTTTTTTTATTCATTCAGGATGGACTTGCTGGTACGTCTCAGATCACTGTCCTGCTGTTCACCCTCAATCTGTTTAAACTTAAATGGGCAGAATTAAGCATTTTCTTGCCACATGCTGCCATTGTGTAGTAACTGTGTTGCCTTCAGTTGTTGTAAAAAATACCATATATATCAAATATGTCTTGAAAGAAATCTGACTTCCCAGTTTAACACTTTGAAATTGGGCCTCTGTCTCTTTAAGAAGCTTTTGCTCTTCCAATCTGACCCTTGACCTTCAGCACATCCTTTCTGTTAAGTTGTTTACAGCCATTTTAACAATGCGCTGAGTAGCAGTAACTATGATGAGCTCAGCAGACCCCAGCTCCACCAGGTGTTTGCTAATTGCTGCTGCCAGTCTGGGGAGCTGAGTGGAAATGGGGGGGTGCTTGTTTAAGCATTTAAGCCCTCCCCCCTCTCCTCCCAATATTTGCCATGGGAGATTAAAGGATTCCTCAAAAATGCATGAAAGCATCAAGGCAACACTCCAGGTATGATGAGGGAATAACATTATAATATGACGTAAAGCTCAAAAAGTTGATTGTACATATCCTTCCCCTTTAAGAACACTAAAAGAAGATGTTGCTCTGCAGTGGCAGCTTTGGCCTCGAGACCCTCCAAGACATCATTCCTCTCCAGTCTTTCCCTTGTTGTTGAAAACCTTCTAAAGTGGCTGAATTAAACCAATTCCTGCAAAGCAGAGCGGATCTAAATTCATCCACAGCCACTTGTGGATGAATTTTGGATGTGGATGTGATTACAACTGCTTACCAGTTGTAATCACACTTGTGATTACCAGTTATCACAAGTGCTTGATGGCAGCTGTTAGTAATAAATGAAGGACAACTAGTTATCAGGCCTGGTGGAGCTAACAGGGCCTGCTGGGTATGGATGGTTTTGGTTCCCTGGATAAATGTAATCATCACATGGAAGCTGCTTCCTGTATTCACTCACTTTTCTTTGATATTAAAATGTGATGAAAATGCAAAAGCAGAAGAAATTTGAAAGGTGGCAGAGACTGAGTGAGGCAGCTGAGCGGTGCTGAGGTTGGTTGTCCCTTTTACTCAGCGACTGTCTGCATTTCTGATTGGAATTCAGTATTTTATGCCTCACTATAATTTTTTTTTACATGTTGGATTCATGTTGATGTGCATTTAAAGGCATCATTTTGAAATTAATAACTCTAGCGAGACCCCTCCACCCCCCTGCTGTGGCTTCAGACCTCTGGAGTTTCAAACTTTAATTTTGAATTAGATGAATTTAAACACCATCTGTGTGTCAAGTGCCTTGTCCAGCAGGAATCAGAGCCACAACCCACAGTCTGATTATCACATGACCTCTATCGTGTGCAGCCTGGCGCTCGCTGTCGGACGACGGGGCGCTGACAGTGGAGTCCTGCTGACACCACGTGATCCTGGCTGATTGGTTTTCCAGCTCGTTCATCTTCTGCATGTATCCAGAAAACATGGACCACATTCAGAGGAAGATACCTGGCAGAGTTCATCTAGCTCATTTTTTCTACATTTACCTCTTAATACATCAAACACTAAAAACAAACGGCTCTCTAGAAGATGTCTGTTTTATACAATGTGCTAAAAAAACCTGCTCGTTGTTTTTAATGAAGAACTTTTATGTGCTGAGTGATTGTTTTTATTAAAGTTTGATTGCACTGGTTGCGGTTTTTGGCTGAGCACCAATATTTAAAGGGCCTGGGCTGCTGATTTTTCTGACATCGATTGTTTTGTCTGAGAAGTGGCTTAGTGATCCGCAGTGATTGTTAACCATCCACATATGGAGCTGCTGGGCCGGCCGCCTGTCACAGCAGATCAACAGGAGACAGGCTGGTTTTCAGAGTCTGCCTGGTCTCCCTAAATGAAGGAAATCTGAGCTGATAAATCTGTTCTCACCTACTTGGTTTGTTTTTTTTCTTCTTTTGTCTCCTGCTGAAACCCTTTCCAGGAATAATTGCTATTGACGGGTATTTTTATTTTGAAAGTGTAACTGGTTACTGTTAAGTTACCTCATTTGGAATGGAACAGTGGTTTTTCATTTACTTTGAAAAGGTATCTAAATGCATATTTACTTTGACCTGCCACAGGTGGGTGGCTGGGATCTAAGGTTCTGCTGGAGGAGCCAGAGCTGGTAGAAGTGTTTGAGTATAATCGCTGGGAAGACTCAAATTATTTTTTCTAGACAATGAGATCTTTCTGGAAAATGTTTGTTTTTGTAATCAGTAAAATACTTTATTTTTGTCTGTTGTCTAAATCTTATAAAAAGAAACACTATATTTTGTAAATGTTTCTCTTGTGTGGTTCTGGTTATAATTTCTAAGTATGACTCACATTTTGACTTGTGACAAACCTCACACTATTTAAATCTTCCTAATGAAGGAATCTTCAATAAATGTGGACCTTTTAACTACTGCAGCCTCTCTTTTTTTATTGTGCTTGGTTGGTCCTGATTAAATAAACACCTCAGTTCATTAATGAAGTTACAAAGATTAATCAATTAATTGAACGAACTCTTAAAGGGGCAGTATTATGTTAAATTGACTTTTTTTGTTATGTTATGCCCTCATCAAAAACATCTGGAGTGTTGCTTTGAATATTTCATGAAAGTTGGAGTAATCCTTCAATCTCCATGGCGACCATTGAGCTGTGGAAGATGCCTCGGTTGGATGTTGCATTACAGAACATGCCCCCTCTCTGCTTCTTAAGACTAGCCAGCAGTAATTAGCAAACATCTTGTTAAAGGGTTAATAGCAGCCATATTGTGACAACTTCCTGAAGGAAGTTTCAGAAAGAACAGAATTTTAAAGAGACAGAGGCAAGACACTAAATTACGAAGTCAAATTTGTCATATTCCATATACATTTGTGTTACAGCTGAAAGTAACTGTTATAAATTGCCCAATATGGCAGTAATAATACTGCCCCTTTAACTACACAGTGCTGTTTTTGCCCTAACTGTACAGCATATTAGGCTTCATTTTGTTTATGTAGTTATCTGTGAAACGGCTGATTTCAGAGTTTTGAGTCTTTAAATCCTTTACCAGACTAAAATTCCAGTCATCTTTCTGATGGCCTCAAACACAAAATCCTCCGTTTTAAAAACTAATTGAAAATCAATTCACTGCAGCAGTGCACCTGTGTGGTGGTGGCCATTTGAATGGTTCCTGTCCTGAAATATTTTTAAATGTTTAGTATCAGTGTTTCCATGAATTACTAACATTTTTCAGTGGTCATTTTTAAACACTCACCTGTCAAAGTATATGGCAGAAATGCAGGTTGTCCTATTTTTTTGTCCCCTCCACTAGTTAAGTGTTTACTGGTTACTCCTCTCCTGGACAACCTCTAACCAAATAAAACAATTTTTAAATCAAGAATGCCGTTTTACTGCACTACCAAATCCATAAGGACTCATTTATTCTTCTCTCCAGTGATATTGGCAATTATCAGTTCAACCCTGATTTCAAACTAATTGTTTTACGCTCATCTTTGGGTTTTTCATTTTCTGCAGTTTAATTCACGTCTTGTTGCTGCTCTGATCAGTTTATACAGAAAAAGCTGAAAATTCAAATATTGAGCATTTCCATATTAAAATGGTCTAGTTGAACCAGAAGCAGCCCTGGTTCTGCTATACCCCAGAAGTCCAGATTAAGGAGCAGACATGACCAGTCTGACACATTCTCTGAAAACCAGTGAGGACAAATACAGAATACATTTTTATTTCAAAATAAAAAAGTTAAATATTTACAGATTGAAGTAAAATGATAGATTTCATGAGCAAATGTGTTCTTCCACCTCCATGAACAGCACAGGGTGTTTCCGTTTCCATGTCGACTATATGATGATCTGTCCTGTCTGAGGATGGAAGGCAGAGAGAAAACCAGTACAGCTGCTGGAACCGGGCCGAACCGGACCTGTGGACGGTTCTGGTACTGATACAGGTCTCCATTCATGTCCGTAGCTAAAACTGTCCTCATGTCCAGCAGTACAGCTGCTGCAGCACATTGTGCTGAGATTCCCTTCCAGCTGGCTGGAAGAACGAGGCGCCGTTCACTCCGCCGGCTCGCTCCCCTTCTGTTTCTTCTTCTTCTTCTTGGGCTTCTCGGCGACCTGGATCACACACACTTCAGTGAGTCCTGGTAAAAGGTCATGTTCACAGACTGAGGAGGTCCACTCCAACTCACCGGCGTGTCGGGCTCCTCCTCTGTCTTTTCTGTCTCGGCTTCCTCTAGCTTTGCTTTTTTCTCCTTTTTCTTTTTCTTCTTTTCTTTCTTTACGTCCTCAGCAGACGGCGTGCTGGGCTGGGCCGGATCACTGTCGCTCTCCGCTGACTCTCTCTTCCTCTGCAAGAACGTCACAATCACAGCTGGTCAAACTTCAGGAAAAATTAACTATCCGGTGCTTTCACTGTGTACAGACAGTTTTCTGCCTCAATCATGACAAGATATTTAATATCATGAGAGGATCTGTAAACTAAATGTTCATCAATCAATTTGAAACGTGAACCATTTTTCTGAATCAAAAATAAATTACCATTCCTGTTTGAATAAAAGTAATTAAATTCTTCTTTCATGCGAAGAATAGAGTATTTTCTGCTCAGCCTAAAAGAATGCATAAACAAAAAGTATAACACCCCCCATCTCCAGCCTAAAATCCACAGCCCTGTTCTACTCTTTGCTTCAGGGTCTGGACTCTCAGCTGTGAGACGATTTAAACTTTAGCCAAAAACTAACATTTCGCCAGGACGTTTCTAATGTATGGTGAGCGCATCTATCCACAAATAGACTCCTTCCATCTGGAACTAACAATGAAGGGTTTGATTATTTAAATGGCAGTCAAGGAAATGTTGATTAAATGTTAAATTAGGTTGCCATATTATCTTGCTGCTCACACAGCCAGCTTGTTAGGACAGCACACCTACAGACCATCGTTCTAAAGCGATAATGTGATCTCACCTTAGCCGAGGCGTCGCCTGATGCCGCCACACTGGAGGCGCTGCAGAGAAAAACACATGTTGACGTTAAACTGCCTCAGAGCCTGAAACAGCTGAGACTGTTCTCTGGGCAGCGGGGCCCCCAGCTGCTGCTGGCCAGGGGCCGAGGCTCCGAGCAGAGAGTTCATGTAGCAGAGTGACTCCCTCAGAGAGCACAGCAGCTCAGAGAGGGATAACTCTCTGCAGTGAGTGAGGGCCACCAGCAGGGGCCAGCAGTGAGTGCAGGGTACCTGTAGTCAACATACTGGTCCTTCCAGTCCTGAGGCGTGCTGCCGTTGGGTTTACCATGTTTATCCAGGAGGCCCTTCTGAATCATCATCTTCTTCTGGCTCGCCTGGTTCACACAGCATCAGACCAGAGGTCAGAGGTCATACACACTCACACGTGGGGTTTTCATCTCTTACAGGGTCTATAGATTGATTTTAAATTATTTTCTAAAGCCTAACCCTGACCTTAACCAAAACAATTCACACCGCAGTCCTAAACCTAACACAAAAACAGCAGCTCTGTTTTTGTTTTACATATGATGCCATATGTTCAAATACCGTATCAGGGAAGTTGATACAGCATTTGAACATAATCAGTTTAGTGAAATAAATCTCTGTCTTTAAGTGACTGGTGTCCAAAGAACCTCGTCACAAATGAGAATGTTTTTCAAAAGCATCATTTGTTTGTGTGGATACAAGTCAAATAGTTCTTATCTAATCATAATAAGAATAAAAATATTATGGACATTTCCAGAATGATAAAATTTCAATAAGCTACTTTAGATAATATTTTAGGATAATTGAAAAACAGATTTGACTTTTTTTTTGTCATTTTTTGGACAGTTTTTCCCCCTCCAACTTTCTGAGGCATCTCTAGCGCCCCCTGGCGGCGCTCACTTAGAAAAACGCCAGTAGACAACTAAAGGCTCTTCCTCGTACCTTGGGCCCCAGGCCCCACTTCCTGGGGTACGTGTCCCGCTCCATGATCACCCTCTTTATCTTGGCTACGACTCCGTGGTCGCAGGTGGAGATCACCGCTGTGGTCATCAGAGCCACGGCTGCAGGGAAGAGGACAGGCTTCAGTCTGGTTAGCGGTCAGTCTGACCAGACAGCAGGCTGACTGAGGAGCCATCAGGTAAGGGTGATAGATAGCAGGTCATCACGGCCCGGAAGCTGCTGCATCTACTCAGATCATCATGTGGCGTTGGCACGACAACCCGCTGACCAACCCGCTCTCACCTGTGCAGATGGCCTCGCCCTTGGTTGTTATAACAACGATGTCCTGGTTGACCTCGATGCCGTCTTCATAGCGGAGCACGCCGGGCAGCATGATCTTGGCACCGTAGCAGATGGCGTTGACCTGCAGATGGAGTCGGGTCAGAGGTCACAACCACAGAACTGATCCAAACACCAGCAGGATGAGGGTCACTCTGCACTTTTAGACTTTGATTTTTTTTTATAGAAACATTATCCAAGATACTAAATGTTTTATACAACCAACTTTTATTTAGCCAAACTTTACACTATTTTAGTACAAGACCTGTTTTAGAGAGGCACCGATCTGATATTAACATCTATATTGGACCTGCTTTATTATTCATTTTACATTACATTTAGAATTCATAATTGCTCTTTCTGAACCTTTTGGTTTTTACAGTTTATTTTTAAATGTTCAACCAAAATAGTCAATCTATAGTTTGTTTTTTCCACGTTTGACCAGCTGGTGGCGCTGCTCTAGTCTTCTGTACTGGTGCACATAAATGACTAATTCAGTACATTTCTGTTTAAAACAGAACGAGTTGATACTAAACCTCACATCGGCATTGGAAGTGAAAAAAGTGGATCTGTGCGTCGTTATTTTACTACATAAGGTGTTATAAACATTTATGACTCAACATGATGTTACTAATGTTATATTTTGTGTGCAACAGTTTTTGTAATAAATGTTTTTTTTAATGTTGTGGACGCCAGGAAGAGTAGAGACTGTCATGGTAACGGCTAATGGGGATCCCAACAAACGTGAACAGGAAGGTGAGCCTGTTTCCAGGGAGGAAGACTCACCGCGCTATCCTTCATCACCAGCCGCTTGTGCGACACCAGCAGTTTCTCCAGAGGGAAGATGACTCTCCTCAGGTACGTCTCGTCCTTGTTGTGGTCAAACTGCCACTGGGCATCTAGAACATCGTGCATTGTCACCAGGTTGTCCTGAAAGCATACAGCCACACTGGACATGAGCGATGTTGGCAGCGCTGAGCCTCGACGGTCGGGACGCTCCGGCCGCCGTGTCTCCGCTGCTCTTCCTTCTTCCAAAGGCTAATTAACAACTCGGCACTGAACAGCAGAGCTGGACTCAACGCTTTGGACTTCTGGCCAGAACCAGAACTCCTCCCGACCTTCTCTCCCAGGACTCCGGATCGGACCCGCCGCAGCTCCTGCATCTGCCCCCCGACGCCCAGCAGCAGCCCCAGGTGGACGCACAGGGTCCGGATGTAGGTCCCGGCCTCACAGCTGACCCAGAAGATGCCTGTTTTAAAGGACAGACAGATTGAAATGGAGGTGATACAGTCATCACTACATCACTGGACTCCGGATCGGTCCAGGCTGGTTCTGACTCAGGACGGCTCTAGGCTTCTCTGGACCAGAACCAGTTGGAATGACCCGGGTAAGAAGCAGCTCCTCACCCAGCCTCCTCTCTGGGTCGTACTCGATCAGCTTGCTCTCATAGATGGTCCGGACTCTCAGCTGACGCTTCACTGCAGCGATCAGCGGCGGACGCTGGAACAACGCTCCGGTCAGCGTCTCCAGGGCCTGCAGACGACCAGTCAGCAGCGATCAACATCTTTAGCTGTGCCATATGACACCATGTTATATTTGCATTCGAAGTGGAGGCTCACCCGGGCCAGAACGTGCTCGCTCTCTATAGCGTTGTGCAGCCGGACGATTCCCACATACTCCTTACCTGGAATCAGAGCAGAGAGAAGGTCACGACCTTCACGTCTTAAATGGAAACATTCCGTCATGTTTCACTGAGTGGTTCGTCCATTTTACTGATTAATCACATCTTGTTTTCTCTCTCCCTCACTAATGAACTCTTCGCTTTTCCGTAGTTCAGCCATCTTGTTTAGCAAGCGTGTGACAAAGTTTCAGTTTATTTGGCCTTTGAATTCAGGTCAAATAAATAGATCTGAATGATTGACATAAAAGGCAGTTTTTAGAAATATTTTTCTATCATTTGAAATTACCTTAAGAAAATAAAGAGTAAAGAAATGTATTAAAATGAGATTAAATATGAAAAAAATGGGGGATTTTAATCCTAAACCAAGCTCTCTGTCCTGACAATGCGGCTGTTTGTCGTGGCTCATGCAGACTAGCAGTAATCACAGGCAGCTGATGAAGGGAACCCACCGGCACTCTGCTGGGACTTGACCAATCGCGTGGCTCGATCTATGCAGACGATCAGACAGCCAGTGACCTTGGGGTCAAGCGTTCCGCTGTGACCGGTCTTCTCCACCCGCAGGATCCTCCTGATCCACGCCACCACCTCATGAGACGACGGGTTGGCTGGTTTGTCCAGGTTGATGAAGCCCGACCTGGTGGAGCGGATGCATCGCCGTCAGAACCGGGTTTGGGCCAGAACCGGCCCAGAAAGCTCAGGGTGACGTTACCGTACTTGACATAGTCGGTGATGTTCCTCTTCAGAGGGTTGCTGCCGCACGGGATGGGCGTGTAATGAGCTGTTCGGATGTTCAACTTGTGGAAATTCTGTAGGAAAAACAGGAAATGTCTTTACCATTGATTCACACAGACTGTTAAATGATTTGTTGAGAAAACGGCTACAACTCTCTGATCTGGGAGTCTGCACAGCTGAAGATCCCCCATCTTAATACATTATATTTTCATTAAGAAGCCTGGAGTTCTGCCATGTTCACACTACAGATGCAGAACTTTCAGTGTCTTGTGATTTCATCCAGATTTTTTTTTATTTTTAGGGTCATGATTTGACTTGAACAGTTTTTTCTATTCAAAATCAAATTTTTATTCTGTTGAAATTATATAAGTGTAAACAAAAAGAACATTTAAAACTTCTCAGGTTCCATATTGGATCCGATTCCATCAGTTCATATTGAAAACAAAAACAGGCTTGTGCATCAAATCCTGCAACTTAAACTGACCAATGTGAAGTTAGCTTAGCTCCCTGGCTTTTGCAGTGACTAGCAAATAGGATCGGGGAAAAAATGCCCAACATAAATTTTGAAATCAATTTTTGTGCATTTTGAATTGATCCAAAATCTCCAGGACTTGGAATTGTGATTCGTAAGTGAATAAACTTTTTCTCTCCATTTCTGGTTGACCCTACCACAAGGTGACAGTAATGCACCAAGTTGTTTCAATTAGAGCGTTTGTTTTCTGAAGCTCCCTCTTCAGCCCAACCCTGAACCCCGTCTCAGCTCAGACTACAAACTCTTCTGATAGTTAATCAGTCCACAGGTTAAAGATGGCAGCTACATTTAGACAACTAAAATCACATGCAGCTGAATAACTTGCTTTATGAATAAATTATTTAAATGTGATCAGAACAGGAAATCGTCTTGGCCGCGGCCACGTCCAGTCACACTCCGTGAGGTTGCTGGTTGTAATCCAGCAGAACGCTGGATCTCCAGCCCCCCGTGGAGCGGCCCCGCCCCAGAACGAAGCAAGAGCAGCGACTTGAACGGGACGTGGCACTCAGAGAATGGATAAACCGCTTCATCATCTCACATGGTTCTGAAACATCAAAAACTAAACTCCCCCCCATCAGGGCAGGAACACCTGGGCCTGACCTTCAGTAGGAGGGGCCACTGTGACGTGTCCAGGGAGGGAGCGATTGACTCTGGCTGGATGAAGAAGTCTCCACTCTGTTGGATCTCCTAGGAAACACAAGCAGACTGTTCAGAAACGGCCAGGGGAGGGGCTCTGAAAACATGAAGCTTCAAGTCAAGTGTTTCTACAAACCCCAACAGATTCTTCCAAAACCTTCTTGGACTTCTTCTTTTTCTTTACTGAAGCTAAAAAGAAAAACACAGACAATTTGGTTAAAAAAAATATTGATAAGAAGCCATCGGTCAGTTTTCCTGTTTATTCACATTCATCACTAATTTCATTTAGTAACATTTAAAAATTTATATTTTAAAATATATACTTTTAAAACTGCCCATATTGTTATAATTGAAGTTTATTTACTTTTAATTTGTAGTCAATAAGTGTATTAATAAATTAAATGCAGTTACTGTGAGCAGTTTAGTGACACAAACACTTCATATGACTGGTGTCCTGAGGAAGCGCATTGTAAACGGGAACCTTCATATATAGTTATATGGTTGTTATTGCTTTAAACTGAAAGCTTCAAGAACACCACGGAAATCCGGCTATCAGCGATAACTTCAGCTTCTTCTTCGTGGGTTCCAAGCAGAGGGCCACGTGGTGTCTCCACGTGCTTGCAACACGTGGTGGCTAACGCTCCTAGCTAACAGGCCACTGAACATTCAACCCCACACCGACAGAGTTGCTACTTCTGAGATCGTTTCCACAGCTCCGGTGAACACAGACACAGCAACAGCGTGTTCGGCTGCTGGTTTATTAGCCATTTTAAAACGGATCTAGTTGACATTTTACAAGTCAATAACCACAACAGATCAAACTACAGCAAAATAACGCTTTCACTTTCAAAATAGCAATGCAATCAATTTCATATAATTGTTTTTGGAGTTTTTTTTGTTTTTTTTACAGTTTAGAGCCTTTTTGATCAAAATGACTCACCACGTGTTTTCTGTTTCACGCATTAACAGCTCACGCGCCTAAATCACGATTAATAAAAGACGCCACGCTATTTCATCACAATACGCTGATCTAAATACCGAGATTTGGATGAGATTTATTTTGCAGAATGACGGCAAAAACACAACTATTAATCTAAGCTGCACCTCAGACCAAATTCCCAAATCCGCTTTCCTCGCTACAATAAAAGCAGCTAAACTACAAGGAGAGACGCTTTACTGGCAATAAAACCCCGCGTTAAGGGGAGGCGTTAAGAATTCATTATTTGACCGGGAGAAGACGTAAAAACTGACCCTGCCTCACAGAATATGTTGCACACTCACCTTCTAGGTCCGCCATCTTCTCCGGAAAGAATGAACGTTCACCGAGCGAAGAGTAGAGAGCAGCTGCTTCTTCCTCTGCGATCCGCGAGCTAGAGGCACACCGGGTACACTACTGCCCCCTGCCGGAAAAAAACGATTTAGTACAACCAATATCCAGATGTGCTTCATCCATCCATCTTCTGTACACTCTTGTCCCTCAGTGGGGTCGGGAGGGTTGCTGGTGCCTCTTCAGTTAACGTTCCGGGCGAGAGGCGGGGTCACAGAGACAAACAACCATGAACTCACACCTAGGGAGAATTTAGAGAAACCAATTAATCATTAATCTGACAGTCATGTTTTTGGACTGTGGGAGGAAGCCAGAGTACTCAGAGAGAGCCCATGCATGCACAGGGAGAACATGCAAACTCCATGCAGAAAGACCCCAGACCGGGAATCAAACCCAGAACCTTCTTGCTGCAAGGCAACAGCTCTACCAACTGCACAGCCCTGATGTGCCTCAACAAAACAGAATAATGTTTCACTATTTCAGTCATTTTATTTTAAAAATTAAGTAAATAAGCTCTTGTCTTGGTTTATTTAGGTGAATATGGCGTAAAGCTGATTGTTTTCCAGAAAATTTTAATATTACATAAGACCATGTAGAAAGGCTTTTTAATATGTGAGATAGAATAATCATTCATTCCTTAAAGGAAATATGGATGAAAATAATAATTTATCATGTTGAAATATTTCAAAAATAATTAAGTCTGCTTTCTAAAATAAGGTAGTAAATTCATGACTTTCCAGAAAATATTTACTGGCTGAAACTGATCAAACTGATTGATAAAGTTTTTGTAGTTTACTCTCCGTAACAGTTGATGTTGGTCTCTTTGATTGATTGCTAATTGTCATTAAAAAAAAAGTGTAAGCTACAAAAAGTCATTGCAAAAGAAGCTGCCTGCTCATAGAATATACAAACATATGAATGGAAAGTTGAGAGGAGGGAAAATGGATAAAACAAAAGACACAAGCAACAGAGATTACTGGAGCTTTGAGATTGTTATAAGGCAAAACTAATTCACATTTGGGGCAGATTCATAAGGCATAGACTGCAACATCATGATTTACACACACACGCACACACTCACACGCACACACCCACACACACACGCACACACACATACACACACTCTCTCATTTGATTGAACTCCTGTTTAAATGATTTCCTTTCTGTTTGTTGCACAATGACTTTTGGCTCTTTGAAAGTTTTAAATGCCTTCAGCCTAATCAGCATAAAACAGCATCAAGATCTAGAGAAACTCATGCGTTCATCTTTAATTGCATTTTAGTAGCTTGCTACTTCAATAGTGTTTTCATGGGTCCTCCTAAAAAAGTAAATCAGTCGTTCCAGAACGCTGCTGCTGGTGTTCTGACTAAAACCAGGAAGATAGAGAACATCACCTTTTCATCTGGTTCTGCAGTCCTTTACTGAGGGAATAGACTTTAAAATTCTGATGTTAGTTTATAAATCACAGAACGATTTAAAGTTCTGCTGTTGTTGTATCAACCTTCCATAACCTCTCAGGTCTTCTGGTTCTGCTCTGCATCCAGAACCAGAACCAAACATGGAGATGCAGCATTCAGCTTCTATGCACCACAAATCTGGAACAAACTTCCAGAAATCTGAAAAATAGCTGAAACTCAGAGAGCTTTTAAAACCAGACTAAATCCCCTTTTGTTTAGAGCTGCTTTTGAGCCATAATAAATGAAATATCAACCAAAACATTTGATGTGTACTTATGATTTTAACAATGACACTTGACAAAATGTAACATCTCTTCCTGTTTTCACAATTGTTGAGTGTGTGATGTGTTTATGATGTTTTTATGTTGTCATGATGTAAAGCACTTTGAACTGCCTTGTTGCATTAACAAACTTGACTGATTGATTAATCCAAAATGTTATTGTACATTGAAAAACACTCAACTTTGTGACACAAAAGAGGAGACTGATGGTAAACAGCTGCAGAGGCATCAGCCCTGAGCTCCTGCAGTCAGACAGAAACCACAACACGTGAACAACGCTGTTGCTCTGTAATTTATATCAATAAATGTTGCTTGCAGCCGTCAGGTCAGCAGCAATCCTCCAGTGTTGTATCCTTTATGCGTTGCGTAGGCGGCAGTGAGAGACACAGTAACTATGGTTACAATGAGAGTCGGGCTGGTGTGGAAATTTTCTTAGCTTCATTTTTTTTAAATCAAAAATTCTCTTTGCTAAAGAGTTTCAGAAAACACAAAGACTTCAATTATTGTCAGCCAGTTCAGGCATGAATCATAGTCACATCAAATGACATTAGATTTTGTTGTTTTCCCTCTAAAACACACTGTCTGTCTTATTTAGTGCAATAAGAAGTGAAGTGAAGTAAACTACGACATGCTGCAGGTTAGAATGACAACAGGAGGTGGTTTTATACAGGAAATCAATCAGCCATTTTGATTCTAAACATAACTCATGATAAGCTACGGAACAGGAAACATCCTATTGAGTTACATGCATATAAACTGCTTTAACCGATTCTGTTTCATTTCTGTCTAAAACAGTATCTCTCTGATACGTTAACAAAAGCAGGAGACGTCTAGAGAGTGATTCTGGTCTGACCCGTTAACACCAGCGAAGTGAGGAATGTGGGTCTGAAGGTGCTGAAGGAGATAAAGGAAGTGCTGCAGAGTGTGTGTTTGCGTGTGTGTGCGTGGGTTGGTGTTTATGTGAAGTGTTGAAGGGCACTCTCAAGGATTTTCAGTGTGTCCTGTAACACAACTATGATTTATTCCCTGTACCCCCGAGCTGACAGCCTGTGTGTGTGTGTGTGTGTGTGTGTGTGTGTGTGTCTGTGTGTGTGTGTGTGCGTGCTTTCAGATTCCGTTTTTCCTTTCTTCAACTGCACAGAAAAAAAGAAGAAAGCAGGAAGAGCACAGTAGGCCTGCAGTTGTCTCAGTGTTCCCTGGGCTCTTTGTAATTCTTTACCTGTTAAATAAAATGTCTAAATAGCACAAACAATCAATGCCTTATTTTTATTTATTCTCAACTCTTTTGGCTACAATTAAAAAAAGAGAGAGAAAATTGATCTATTCTGTGTTTCGTTTGAACTAGTTTTGCACAAGCTCCTCAGATCTGTGAAGTGGATCACATCACATCAGATGGATTTTATTTCTTGGTGTTTGAAGGAAGGATGATGTCATGTTAAAGCATGTAGGAGGCAGGACAACAGCACCATGCTGCAGTCGCGTACTCAGCTCCTTATTTGGTATCAGCCTCACCTCTTGCTGATCAAGCTTTTGCAGAGGTAAAGTTTTCTGGCGCTTTGCAAAAGTATTCACACCAGTTGATTTTTTTCACATTTTTTTTCATGTTCCAACCAGATTTCAGTTGGATTGAGTGTGATCGATTATTGCAAACTGGGGCTTAATTGTGACAGAAAAGTGTAAAATTTTCTGTTTTACAAATAAAGATTAGAAATATGTGAGGTTGCATTCAGCCACCTGGGTAAACGTGGTGTAGATCCTCTGCTTTATTTACAGCTGAATGTTTTATTGGGTTTGTCTCTAAAAGTTTTCCACATCCACAGACTGGAAAGTCTTTATTAAAGTCAGACTGGATGGAGAGCAAATATAAACATCTGTTTTCATATCCTGTCACAGATTCTCATTTGGATTTAGATTTGGACTTTGATTAGGCCATTCTAACTCATAAGTACACTCTGTCTAAACCATTCCATTGTTACTCTGGCTGTATGTTTGGAGTTATCCTGTTAGAAGGGAAACCTCCACCTCAGTTTCAGGTTTTTAGTTTTCTCGCTCCTCTGTACTTAACTCCATCTTCCTTCCTTGCTGAAGGGATGCATTCCCATAGCATGATGCTGCTACCACCATGTTTCAATGTTGATTTTTTTTATCGTTTCCAGATTGATCTGCATTGTCTGGCTTTGGCCACAAGTAGTGTTTTACATGTAGACCAAAAACTAAGTTTGTTCTTGTCTGACCATAGTTGGGCTGAGAAACAGTTTTGCTGCTAGGTGAATCAGTAAGCAGCTGGAGTCAACCAGTGTGAGGAACTGAAAAGTAATTAGAGGAAACAACAGAATTAAATGAATAAGACAAAAGATAAAACCTAAGGATAAAACACAGGAAGGCAAAACACAACGCCAAATAGCAGAGATCTTGGTGGACCGTGGACCACAAGGTGCAGCATGTAAATGACAGTTACATGCTGTATCTCGGCATGAGCTCAAAGCTTATCAAAGGATTGTGTTTAAAAATATTAATTGATACTGCCATCGGGATGTAGATCTAGGTCTGCCCGGCCTGGGGCAGCACTGCTGCAGCTGTGCTGACTGTGACTTGATGGTGATGATGAGCTGCCGAGCAGCGCTGTGCCCCACACTGACTAACTGCATCTCAACACCTAAAATAAAATAATTTATTTCTTGCTATATATGTAACTGTAGTATATATATGTATGTTTACATACATATAGATGGTGGCTGTGTTTCTGTCAGCAATGTTCCATGGAAGCAAACATTCATTTTGTTCCCACAGCCTTTTATCCACCTCTTCTTTCCAAACAAAATGTGCTCTGTGGTGAAGTGGGATGAGCTGAACTCTTACTGAACTGTATGAACATCTGTCTCATGAATTGTGGTCTCAGTAATTATAGGTATCAGTCATCTCTTGGAAAATGCAGCCAGACAGAAAGTATTAAAGAGCCTGAGTATTTCCTGCAACTCTAGCATGAGACTCTGAAATCATCATATAAAATCAGATTTCACCAAAAAGTATAGGAAACACACAACAGGGTTTTAGGTTATTATTAAGGTGGAGTGAAAGAGGATCTACTGTACCTCAGTATATATCGGTCTCAGCTGAACTCAAAAGACATCAGAAAGAGTGCCACACACACAATTGTGAAATCCACATTTAATAAAGGGTCAAGCACCGTAATTGATGTACATGTACATTAAATACACACATACTGTATATTGGTAACAGTCGTTCATTTCTCCAGATGTGATGCATGAAGTTGGTGGAGAAACATTCCTACAATCAGCTACTGACTGAAGGTTTGTTTCCTGGTGGGACATTTAAATACAAATAACTTCAACATCAGAAAAAATATCAGCAAAGAAAACTTGAAACAGAAAGGCAGCTTGTGACGTTAGTAAGAGCAATCCTGGCTTTTCATTTCTTTTTAACAAAGGCATGTAGACCCTGATGATGAGGCTAAATCCAGTTCAAGGCCTGTCCAAAGCTGTATGAGGCCTGAAACTAAATTTTTGGTGGGCTTAACTTCCTGTTAAGCTTAACTTCCTGTGAGCTTAACTTCCTGTTAAGACCACCATCTACCATCAAACTATATTTTTTGCACCTGCAAAATTGAAGATTTTAAGCAATTTTGAAGTTTTAATTTATTCTGAAATATTAGGTCAAATTTAATTGCATGCATATTCTCAGTAAGCTAATAAGAATTTTGTAGATCTGATCTGATCTCTGGGAAAATTAAGCATTTTTTAAGGCTCTCTGATGAATTAGGGGCCCTAACCAGAAGCTTAGTTTGCTTATGGATCAGGCTGGATTAACCATCATCCCACTGCCAAGGTGGTAGTTTGACTCAGTTTGGTTTAGTTATGTATAGCCATTACACAACCAATGTCCAAAACTATAAACATATTAAAGGCAAAGACAGTTGTTGCCTTGCTAATAAGAGTAAGAACTGAGTTCAGTCATCACAGGAAGTGGACACTTTCCCAAGATGGTCATATCATTTATCATTTTCAGTTTCAGCTGAGTAAGAATGCAGTAAGAACAAAGCTGGAACAGATGTCCATCTGGTCTTTACATTTAATGGCTTTCAGTCAACAATTAGTTTTTTTTGTACAGCAAATATATTAGGCATAAATAGCTTTAAAAATATGTGAAAACAGCATAGCTGCAAAAAACACAATTACAGAAATGTGAGCCAAACAGAAACACTCAGTAAATAAAGAATACAAAACATGGCTATGAGCAAACATGTTAACAGCATGTCCTGTCTGCTGATGGCTTACTTCAAAGTGCAGGATATAAAAAAAACACATTGCTTTTACAAAACTGGACCTCAGGCCTCGAGCCAAGTGCAGCTAATACATGAGTAGAAAGTAACAAGTTCTAGCAAACAGAAAGGAAATCAAAACAAACAAATTCCTTTACTCCAAGCTGCGCTGCTTTTAAAAAGCCCAAGAATCTTCGTGATGAATTTGTAACACTGAAAACGGCAGAACGTTTCATATTTTACCACCAAGCTTCAAGACGAAAAAAAAAAAAAAAAACACAAGAAATTGAAAAGCTCTCACATCCCCTGAAGCCAAAATGACCTCCCTTTTTACACTCAGGATAATAGTTGCATTACGCCAGCTTCCTGTCCACACACACGCACAGGCACACACGCACACACACACACAGAAAACATCTGCAGTTATCGGACTTGACCTGCACTGAGGAAATGAAGAGGTATGAGTTCAGCGCCATGAGGAGCTCCAGTCAGAAACACAACCCTTCAGGCGCTCCCACAACACCTGGCCACAATCTGGAGTCACCTTTGGAGGATTTTATCCCAGCTTTTATTTTGTAGGAGGAAAAAAGCTGATTAGTTTTATTCACGAAAAATATTTTTAATTTGAAGCTTATATTGGTACCTCTGGGAAACACATCTGAATTAGGTCACACTGCTGAATTTAATGGAACATGTCATTATTATTATTGGAGGAAGAAAATTTGGAATCCATCCATCCATCCATCCCATATAGGTGGGATGGATGGACCCTAACTCATTTGAGGAGTTAGGGTTTGTGTGAATGTGTGTGTGTGTGTGTTGTGTGTGTGTGTGTGTGTGTGTATGTGTGAAGGGGCAAGAGGTTGAGGAGTTTGTTACAGCTGTCTGATTTCAATTCTGACTTTTTTTTCCCTTTTATGCTACAAAGTAAAAATACTGGTTGAACATCCTCTAAGATTGCGAAGGAACTGATGGTTATATTCCAGCTCTTCCTACATGGTCGTACTCTGATGTGGGAGATCAGAAATCAACAGCGGATCCAGTCAGAGCAGACGACATGTTTTATACATGTGGTCAAAATCCTTTGATTTGATTTGATATTGCCCAATATTAACCATGAAGGAACTGAATACATGGTGTTTGAGCCCTGCTTTCTGAATTCCATGAATAATACTGTAGTTTAATAGTGCAAAATCAGGGAATAATTTTGCACTATTACTATCAACTGAACAATTTGACCTATAGTCCCGTTTAGAACGCTATTTTCGTACTTATTTCTAATTCTTCCAACTATTGTAAAATAGGATTTAAATGTTTCTTCTCGCCAGACAACAAGCGGCTGTGGCTCAGTGTTTTCTTCTAATCAATCATCAGTTCAATTCCAGGATTCTTCTGCCTCATATCGATGTGTCCCTGTGCAAGGCACTTAACCCCAAGTTGATGTAAGGTTGTGTGAATGTGGCTCTGCTGTAAAGCCCTTGAACGCCCACTATTAAAGAAATGCTACGTACATTCAGTCTGTTTACCATTTCCATGTACTGGAAATTACCTATCAGTGACGGTCAGAGCCTGTTCTGGTGTCCAGCATGTTTGTTTTTTTGATACATTGATGATCCAGATCCTCTCATATGTTTAACTGGAACTGATCAGGATCCAGCAGCCTTTCATTCTGAAGCTGAGTGATTATAGAACGGAGTCAGAGACAGAGAAATATTCATCATTTTTACAAACTCATTCCAAACCATGTTAACGTTTTGAAAAAAAGTTCATCACCAGCCATAACACTGAAAAAAAGGTAACACTTTATCTGAAGGGTGAGCATATGACTTATATGACACTGTCATAAACATGATATAACACCTGTCCTGAACATGAAGGAGTTTTATATGAATGTCTATGACTGTTGTTATGGAGTGTGATTTGGTAAAGAATGAGATTAAAGTGTCATTTACCAAATAATTCAAAGTTGGCACTTTCAATGCAACTTTTAAAGCAACTTTGCATTAAAAGTGTCATTTTTACTGAATAATACTTCATGGCAACATTCATAAGCATTGATGACAATTTCTTTATGTTCATGACAGATGTTACATCATGTTGATGACTGGGTCATAACATGGCAATGTCATGTTTATTTCCACACCCCTTCAAATAAAATGCTACAAAAAAAACCCGGATTCCTATCAGTGTCTTGTTTTGCCTGAAAGTTGAAACCAGATGTTTCCACTGTATGACAATACATCCCTGTTTGACATGAAATCAATCAAATAAAAAAAATGTAGGTTAGGTGGGATCAAAACAAATATTTCTATTTGCTAAATGTCAGAATAACAACAGAAGATTTTGAGAAGATTTTAACTTCATACTCAGAGGTTCACATAGACTAAAATAATTACACCTTTAAACAAACTGCAGAAGCTTACATGATGATATTATGTCTTTGTGAAATTCTGTTGAATTACGTTAAATGGAGGCACACATGTGGATGTCATTTAAGGCAACACCTCAAACATATTGCTCAGCTTAGATCACGGAAAAATGAAAAAAAAAAAAAAAAGAAATCATCCAAACATCAGGAAGAACATTTTGGATGAGATGAGTGAAGGTTCTACGTTCATCTGCGCAAACAATCACGTGTGAGAACAAACTGCAGGAGAATGTCCTACCATCTCCTCCTCCTGTGTCAAAGAGGTGAAAGGTTTTGCATGTAAGATGCACAAATCAACCCCAGAAGAAAAACCAAACCTTGTGAAGCTGCTGAAGCTGGACATAATGCTGAGTGTCATCATTCAGAGTTCTGTACCGACACAGACAGGCCACTCAGGGAGGAAGAAGCCATTAGTCCAAAAGTAATGTGACAATCTGATTACAGCTCGTAAATAAACTCTGAGATAAAGAGCTTCATTTTTGAAGATGTGCTGTGGTCTGATGAAACTAAAACCAGTGCGTGTGGCCGTAGTGACCATCGATACACTGGGATAAAGAAGGCACAAATGGGCTTTCCAGATGGACAATAACCCTAAGCATCCGGCCAAATGAGTTACAAAGTGGATTAAAGGTTTTCTCTCAGTTATGCTTTACACAACAGTATACATAAACAGGAACTAATAAACATATTTATGAAATTTTGTTGGGTGTGTTGAAAAGACATTCTTAAATCACATTTCGAGTCGAACGGTAACATTGAAAGAACTTTGAAAGAACAGTGAGATGTAATTTATTCATTAAAATCCACCAAAGGAAAATAAGGTTTTTGTTTCATTTCAATGTTTGTTTTGTTGGAAATATGCCAAAAATGTTGCACTGTTGAGCTTTGTGGGAACATTTCAGAATAATGTGATCCATTTGTGTAAATACTGGGTTCGGTTTAGCTGACCTGTATTTCTAAGTAAGGCTTCTTTAGTCCCTGGACTTCAGGGGGGCATTTTAGTACCATTTGTCGAAATGTCGACCATGTCATATTGTAAATTTAGAAACCTAGATTTAATGTGTTTAAATGTTTGCCAGTTACGTTGTTTTATAAAGACAAAAGAAGAAGTTTAGAAAGCAAGTTTTATCAGAATTGTTGTTCATTTCAGGAGAAAAATATGTTTTGGAATCTTCCATTAGTCTGAGAAGGATTGATATGATAGAAATGTCAGGTGTTGAATCGATGCTTTCCGTAGCTTGGCATGTTGTGTACCTTCCAGCTCCCGTCTTACCTCTATTTTTCTACCACTTGGTTTGTTTCAGGTGCAACAGAAGTAACTGGGTAAGACAACCAGCAAGTCTGGTTCTGCTCCAGTCACACTGTGGTCATGAGTTTGAGGGAACCCGACCTGAATCTGAGGATCTTCCTCTTCAGGTTGTAAGACGCCTTAATCTTAACAAAGGTCTTAGTCTGAGCTGGGTCCATTTCCAGTTTCCCCATTGTGACCCGAGCCGTCCTCAGCTGCCCACTGTGCCTCCCTACCCCGGAACCCCCACCCCCTCCAGGACCTCCTCCTACACTCTCCTCAGTGTCCGTGGTGGTGGTGTTCTCCTCCACATATTCCTCCTCACTAGACTCGCTGTCCCCAAAGCAGTTTGTGGTGTAGTTGGACCTGTCGTCTTCGCTGGTGTCCACAATGGTGGAGTGAAAGAGTGAGACGCACTCGGCTGAATACTCAGAGTCACTCCCCGCAATGTTGGGGTATGGGCTACACTGCTGTCCCCCAGAGGTGGGGTATGTTTTTGCTGCAGAGTTTCTCAGTAACTTCTTTCTCTGCCGCCACTGGCCGTGTTTGTTCACACCGTTGCATGGTACCTCCATGATGGCACGCAGGGGGCGGTAATCATTCCGCTTGTACTTTGGCTTGGCCACAACAGTGACCTGTTCGCGTCCATGGGGATGATGGGAATGGTAGTTTCCATGGTGATACTGCTTTAATACTCCTGATCTCACGCTGATTTGTGTTGACCTTGCTTGCTTGTCTGGGACTCCAGCTAACAGAGTGGATGCAGAGATGTTTTTCAAGCCTGATGAAGTTCCTTTGTTGGAGACCTTGACATGGTTGGAGCTTCCATCATCTACTGGAAGAACCGTGTGAGGGATAAGGCAGAACTTATCTGTTTTTCTCTGAAGGCACCTCCTTACACTCAGAAGCTAACATGGTGGATGTTCTATTGGTGCTCTTCACTTTGGTAATCTTAACATTCCTGCTGTTGCCTTTGCGGTGTTTACCGTTATGCTGCTTGGACAGGTTCCCATTCCCCACATGACTTCTTCTTACTACTCTTATGTCTTCCTTATTATTCTGAGCAAAAGGTTCTGCACTGGAGTGGACCAGCTCTGACTTGTTCTCCTCAGATGGGCCGCTCTGCAGAAGCTTGGAGAGCTTCTTGGAAGCAGCAGTCTGTGTTTTAGCATTTAGAACTGATTTGATGATCTGCTCTTGGTCAACAGGGCAACATGGCTGACTCGTCTCTTTGTCTGAGGAGTTACATTTTGGACTTCTCAGAACTGTGTTATCTGTGAAAAGAGTTGGAACAGAAGCACCTGAGAGTGAAAGAGACCCTTTGCCTGTCTTGCTAATGAGTCTCTTTGTGCTGGTGTTCTTGACCCGACTGGCGACAGAACAATTGTTCTGCAGGTTGGAGTTTGAGTCACCTTTGTTGATCTTGGAGCTGCTTTGCATCATGTCAGTATTGTCAGGGGAAACTCTCTGAGTGCCCTTCTCTTCATTTTTGCTTTCTAAAGAGCTTTGCCTCGGAGAAGATGAGATGGTAATGACTTCTGCTGAGGTTTCTCCAGCAGGGAACACAGATTTTATTTCAGACCCTTTCAGAGTTCCAGCACCAGAAAAGGGACCAGATACTTGTCTCAAACAGAGGCTGGGCTGACGGACGACGCTCTTTAGAGGGTCTGTGCTAATGTTGGTCCTGGGCTTGTTGGCCCTGATGGGCTGGGCCCTTCGCTGCAGCAGACCAAAGATGTACTTCTCCAGGTGTTTACTGGAATGAGTTTGGAAAGTGGAGCCTTGAAGTCTAAGAGACCCTGAAACAGAACCGAGTATGGGGAGGTTTCTGTTTTGAGAGATTCACCACCAGCTTCATCTCTGCACTGACCTCCGTCACCAGAAACCTGTAGAAGCGCAGAGCCTTGGACGGCAGCGTGTGACGGGCTTCGGTAGTTGTAAATGTCACTCACATTTCTGGGGAAAAAACTGCAGAGATTTTTAGACGGGGAGTCGGTAGGAGCCAGTGACGTAACCTCCAGAGAAGCCTGGTGAGGAGCTGAGAGTGAGCGGCGGACAATGCCAGAAGAACCCAAGTCATCATAAAATCCTCCAACCAGCACGTCGTACTCCAAACAGCTGGCCAGCTCCTCTGAAAATAGAAAGAATTTCAGTTTATTCATTCAGAACACAAAGAAGGCAGAATCAAACACAGCTGCAAGTTATTTTCCGTCACAGCATGGCATGTATCTTGGTGAACGTCAACACGTTCAACGGCTGAGAACTATTGAACACAGTGTCAAACACAGACAGTCTAACTTATTGTGAGTTTATTTCATGCTGCTGATCTGCTGAGTGCCAACAGCTTGCAGGAAGTAGGGTCTAATGGTCTGCTGAGTGAGGCTGAGTGAGGTTTGACTCTGTTTGGTTAGGCTGCAGATTGAACACTCAGGCATTAGTAAGTGGAAAATTCCTTTCAGTGGAGACAGAGTACTGGGAATATTAACCCTGTGTGTGCACTCCATTCTATTCATGCATGTCAGAGTTTATGTCTGAAAGCACTTCGCTCATTATTGATATACATGCTGTTCTCAGATAAATTCACTGTTATTGAATAATTCAGAAATGTGACATTAATTGATATTAATCTCTCTATCTGTCTTAAATGCATATTTACATTTCTAACTCAGAAAATATGGATTAGCAGTTGCCAAAACAATCTAAAGGGTCTTATAACAGTTTCTTACATGTTGTAATGAATATTAAAATATGAAAAGAAACTGTTGATAAAATGTTAACTGTAACTGGTCAAATGTTCAGTTAGGTTTAAGATTTATATTCCTAACTAACCACAACACAGACTAGATGCTTTTACTGACAGGATGTTTTTTTTCAGTGACCTGACTTGGACTTTGGAGCTTGCGAACACTTCTGATATAATCATTTGCTTCTTACTTACTTTCCTGCTCTTTAAAAACGGTATTTGCAGTGTTAACTCCCCTCCCCCACTACAAGTTGTTCTTGTATAACATTACAACTTTTCATATAAATACATTTCTCTGCCTGACTTTATACATGCTGCACAAAGCGGTTGTGGCAACATTCAACATCATGAGCACTCAGTGACAGACTGCTGCATTCTATCTGCACAAAGAAGATATATCATAGATCCTTCCTCCCATCAGCTGTTAGACTGTAGAATCCATCGCTTTTCTCAACAAACTCAATAAGTATTTACATTTATCTGGGTACTTAAAGTCATTTACTCATTTCACAGAACATTTCTGCTAGAATTTACTCATCTGTTTTCTTTTCATACATCATCACTTTCCTTTCTTTTTTTTTTTTTGCCCAAATTGTTTATTTTTGTCTAAAACATATTTTGGAGAGAAACAGGTGGTGAGTTTTCTGCCAAAATGTCTTTTTGAAAAAAGATATAAAAAAAGACTTGATCTTAAGAAGGTGATGATCGTGTAGTATGTTTATAAATTCAGAAATATACATCCACATTTTGTACATTTTTAAAACATTTTTCTACTCAGTTGTACATTTCTTTTTATTGGAGTATGCTGTTTTTGATAAGTGCACAGTATATTATATTGTAATTTCATCCTTACAGTACAGTATATTGTCATTTTTTCAAAATTGTTCAAAATGTAAATAAAAAAAGATCCTATGCAACTTAACAGTCCTTAGGATCAGGGAATGGTTTGTTAAAATATATTTTAATTCTTTTATCTTGGTGTGACCCTACATCATTTGATGTCCTTATACTTTGCTGCTGTTACTCTTGGATTTTCTCCACTAAACGACAATAAAGAATATTTCTATTCTACTGATTCATTGTCAAGCCCATTAAATCTCCCACAGAGATTCTTCTTCATAAATAAGTGCGTAATGTGCTGCAAATGTGCTGGCAGTGTGAACATGGAAGACTCTTTGAGATTAGAGATGAGATCAGAGGATGCAGCAGATGTTAGTTTTGGTTTTAGCTTCTCTCACACCAGCTGCTAGCTTCTCTGTACAGTTCAAACCTCTCTACTGCTATTCTTCACCAGAACGCTGCTTAAAGAAAACCTAACCTGTGCTTTTAATTTAATTTAAAACAGAAAGCTTAACAAAGTGGGGCACAGCAAGTGACCTGACAGCAGACCAACGTTTAAAGTCTCTTAAAAGCACAGCTGTCTAAACAACAGGTGTCATCCCACAGTCAGAGTTCTAGCTGAGAGCAACTCCTCCTACGCATGTTTTAAAAGACTCATCCACGTACAGTCTGAGAGGCTGAAGGAGGTTAACATTCACTGATCAACCGGGAGGCTGGAAGGTTTGAAATTTGATATTTTGTCACAAGCTTCAGTGAAGTTTATAGGGCTTTCATACACAACCCTCCTCTTCCTATTAGTATGATGTTAACAGGATTGAAAACATTTTGCTGACTGTTTGATGACTTCCTGTTCAAACTGACTCAAAGTACCTGTAGACAGGAAGTATCCTTCAGCATCGGCGGTCGAACAGAAGCACTCGCTGAAGACCGAGTGAGAAGAGTTGGAGAGTGAGCCAGAGGCCCCGTCACTCAGTTCATAGAACCCTGGTGGGAAGAACAGGTCAAAGGTCATAATCTGCTCTGAAATGACAGGAGGACTCAGCACTGACCCTGTCATCACCAGACATGTGGTGAAGATAGATATTCTAATATTTCATCTGTTGAAGGTCTAACTTCAACCTTCACTATCAGTCTCTGCTGGTTAAAATCTATATTCAAGGCTGAGATATAATTGCATTCTGGGCCAGATGTTAGAAAGGCCATACAAGGGCAGAAGCCAGGGCCCTGTGTTTTTGAGGGCCCCAAAAATTCTTTTTCCTGCATTTTGTTTTGCAAATATTGGACTGGATAAGTAAAATTAGCATGGGTAAACTATGATAATATTTTAGGACTTTTTAAAAAAGTCCTAAAATCTGATTTCACGTACTAGTTGCGTACGTGAAATTATATTGTATCTTTTTAGGAACAAAATGGAGTCACCGTACAGGGGACATATTCATTCATATCTGCTGATTTGCTAATAAATGTACCATGATTTGCATTAGTAAAATAATTTTGTTTCTAGGGACAGAGCACCAAAACTGGCTGCAGAACCCGGGGCTCAAATTCTTCTAAATCCGGCCCTGATTGTTCCACATATTTACTTTCATGTGTCTTTTCGTAAAACACTTGGATTAAGTTGAATTAATCTGGATCTCTCTGTTAAAATTAAGTGAAAACCTCACAAACATTATTAAATCTCTTTTTTTCTCTGACTTTTTAGTTATTATCTGATATAATATACATTTAATCCCAGAATTAGATTTTTCCCCCTCTCCAAATATTAACAGTAATTATTCAGAATTTCAAAATCAGATTTGTAAAAATATTTCTCTGTCTTCATAATTCTTGAACATATCATTACCATCAGAGTTGTCTTAATGGAAAGATTTTGTTTTCAAAATGCAGTGAAACAATGAATCCTTCTGGGTTTTTGTCTTGTTCATGACTGAAATCCAAACGGTTTTGTATTTAGGCTTGTCATAATAAACAATAAATCAATTAATTGCATGATAAACTAAAGCAAACTCATTTGCTTGATTCATCGTTTTTCTCTTTTCTTTCTCTTTTTACCAAAACTGATCTTCAGTCTGGTGCTTTGGTTTCAATTATCCCTTTTTGAAAGACAATTTTGTCTACAGAGAATTCAGAATGTATTTTATTTGTTGTTTTGTTTATTTATTTTGGATATTTAAAATGTCTAATGTTTAAATGTTCATCAAAATTTAAAGTTTATTGATCTTTGAGACTGTGTTCTTGCATTATTCTTCCATCGTTACTCATATTAGTTGAAAGTTGTCTCAAAATAACAGCATTATTTTTTATCGCAACAAGTTCTGGGACAATTTATTGTTATTGTGACAGGCCTATGTGTTTTGCATGATGATGAAAGTCTTGATGGTTCTGTAGGGTTCTACCTGAGCTGGGCCGGCTGTCAGTCTCCAGTTGGTCATTTGACGGCTCCGGTTCCAGTCGCAGCTCGTTGATCTGCTGGTCCAGCTCATGTAACTCGCTGATGACTCCAGCATCCCTCCTCAGACAGCTCTAAGACACAAACATAGTTCAGGCTCTGTCATCTCTTCTTGTTAAGCAACCATAAGCATGAAACCAGGTTTGATGTAAAATATTTTGATAATTTCCATATCTAAAATCTAGAAAAAGGGTTAAAAAAACCCAAACAAACCTAAGGTGGCTAAACACATTTTACATTGAACACTGACTCATTTTTCCCCTTGTCCTTGACTTTCTAACAAGCAGATATTCTAAGAAACATAATCTAATGAAAATTGAAATAAATCAGATTTAAAGTTGTCTAAATTGACCTTATGTGCATGTTGTGTGTCTCTGTGATGGACTGAGCAACATACACACCTTCCCAAAGAAAGGACAGGCATAGAAGATGGATGGTAAGTTATGTTTCTGAAAAGTATTTCCATTTCCAAAAGAGAAAGAAGAAATAAACCCTGAATCTAAGGAGACCCAGCTTTCTATAAACACTTAAAATGTAGAATGAATTTACAGCTCTACACAGCGTAAACAATGAAAAACATAAACATCCATTATTTTATGTTTCCTCTGTAGAAAAGTCTTTGCAGGTACATGTCTGCTGATTTTTGTGCAAAACAACCCAATCTGTGCAAGAAACATTTGTAAATTTGTAAAAACAGGAGATAAAAGGTGAAAATCTGTATAAAACAACCTTATTGATTTACTTTGTACTATTTCTTTACATTCCACAGTTGAACATGGCTTACAATGCTTACAAATGTCAGATACATGTTAGACTTTAATGGGTTTAGTGTCTCTATGTGGACCCAGACAGAGGCAGATACATTAGACTACAGATACACACTGAACAAACTGCACATGTGAACGTCTCGCTAACTCAGCTGTTGTTTTTTGAATCAACTCTGTTGCATTTCCAAGTGGTTCATTCTGGCAAAAATGTAAAGACAAAGCCTGACGGTAACGTCCTGTTAAATCTGCCCTACATTGTGCAGTGAGGCTGGTCCACACACACACGCACGCACACAAACACACACACACACACACACACACACACACAGTCTGGAGCGGCCCCGCCCCACGGCTGTGGGATGGAAAACATGTGGGCTATGCAGCTCTGCTTGCAGGTCATGTGCCAAATTCCTACAACTGAGCTGCAGAGAAACTGAAGCACACAGCTGCTGGTTGATCACCAATCCACCATCATTAATAGCAGCATGTCTCTATGGAAACGACCTCGAATCTGAGGGATTATTGGTGCTCGACAGCACGTAGGAACATGAGCTGCTCCAAGGTTCTCAGCTAAGGTTCACACTGTGAATGGCGTTATGTTAGCGAGAGTCAGCACACACAGCCAGACCAACACTGAAGCATGAGGCTCAGGCTCCGCCCACTATCACAGCATCTGATTCAATATCCTGTGTGAACCTGCTTCAGTCCACTGAGGACTGAATGAAAAATGAACGGAGAGACTGAACACACACCAGAGCTCGCAATTCAAATGGGTTAATCCTACACTCAGACTTCAAAACGTATCTGCAGAAAGTATTCCTGAACTGTGATATAGAAAGAAAAGGGATTGTTGTCATGTAAGAGTTGCTAATAACAAAAAAAAATCTAAGTTGTGGTGTGCATTTTTATTCTCAGCCCGATTTACTCTGATGCACATAAAATATTAGAGCAAGTGATCGCCTTACGAAATCTCCTAATTAGTAGTCAAGACTTCAATTGTGGGTAATTTTATCTAAATCTAGATGCAGCTGTTCTGTTTGTCTGTTCATAGGTTTGTTAGAGAACAAGCAGTGTCATGGAGACTAAGAAACCTAGCAGCGGGTCAGGGAGAAATCCTGAAGAAGTTTAAGGCAGAGTTAGATCTAGAGCAGCATTCCAAGGTTTGAACATCTCAGAGCTTTGATCAATCTGTCATCTGGACATGGAGAGCAGCAGGAAAGGCCGTCCACCCACAGAACCTGCCAGGAGGAGCATTAGTAGAAACTTGAAACTGGGCAGGAGGTTCACCTTCAGCATGCTGTCAGAGCCAGTTCAGATCAAAACATAATCATTGTTAAAATGCTCCAGATCTACATCTAATTAGTGGATCTGTGGCATTAAGTGAACATTTCTCTTCTTGGATGCTCTCCATCCAATCTGACCACGCTTAAACTGTTTTGAAAAGAATTATGTCGATGTTTAGAACTGTGTGTTTGAGCTACAGCTGGAGACAAAGGCAGTGTATTCATTCAGAAGGACTGAGTAAAAGTGCAGACTGCACTTTTCAGATATTTATTCAGAAACAAAATTAATCATTTCCTTCCACCCAATAATTCTGCGCTTCTCTATGTTGATCTGTGACATGAAGATCCAGTTAAATATGTTGAAGTTTGTGGTTTTCTGCCAAAATGCATAAAAATTCACGAGGTACCAACAGTTCAAGGCGCTGTGCGGATTCTAACATTAACATGTAAAAAAAACAGTGGAAAATATGAATGTATAATATCTGTTTTGAAGATGAAAACAATATGAACGTAGTTTCCTTCATGCTGAGCTGAACTAGCTGCGCTCTGACAGCAGGACACACTGCAGGCATCACGAGGGACATACTTTGTAATTGGGAAAGAAAATGACAACCAGCCTGCATGATCCTGCTGCTGCTGAACTCGTGACTCCTCCAGCAACAACAACAAGAACGCGTTACCTACAGAGCTCACCAAAAAGAAGCACTGAGACATCAGAGAAGATGACTCTGCTCCACTAAAAACGTTACAGGAGTAACTCCCAACTCAGAAAAAGATTGGTGCCCATTATAATGGAAAAACAGCAGAAAGACATATTCGAATTTTGTTTTGAGTGTTTTGAAGCTTTTTGTATTAATGGGATGCTGGTGTGAAAGGCTGCTGTTATCTTTACTCAAACTTAAAGGACTAGTTCAAGATTTCTGAGGGAAGGGTTTGTTCAGAGGAAGGAAGTTGTTAGAACAGAACAGAATAGAATAGAATAGAATAGAGTAGAAATACCCTTTACCTTCCCACATTGGGGAATTCAAGTGTAGGTCACAGAACATCACGGAACATGAAAGCATTTAAAAATAACACACTCTGATCCAAAGGAATGTTTGATTAAATAGGGTCACTTTTAAAAAGTGTCCAAAATGAGAATAATGTATTTGTGCATTAAACAGTCTGTTTTGAATATATGAAAATAAAACCATACAGGCAGAAATGTGCTATTACCAGCAGAAAGATCATTTAAATTTGTAAAATTGTGAAATGCAGAATGTAAACTCTGACTTAGTTTGTTGGAAGCAGTGATGGCTGCAGCGTCTAACAGCTGCTTGGAGGAAGGATCTACATTAACGCTCCTCTGTGCATTTAGGATGCAGCAGTCTGTTACTGAAGGAACTCTCCAGTTCAGAAACAGCTTCATGGATGGAGGGGGAGACATTAATATCTTATCTGAATCAAATAACTCTTCCATGTTTGCTTTTCTATTGTTTTTGTTTAGTTTGAATTAAGATTAGCTGGTTACTGAGTCTGAAGCTATCAGCTAGTCAGAAATGTCTTTGTGGTTTATGTGAACACTAGAAACAGATGATAAAAAAAATGTTTCAGTTGTATAAAAATGCTGATACAGAAGATTCTAAATGAATGTATGAATGTCAAAGTTACAGTCCAACTGTTGACTGCTAACTTGACTTTGAGGAACACAAAAAGTGGATCTGGCAGTGAGTAGGCGTAGCACCCGGACAGTTTATGGTAAACACATAACGCTCATGAAAATATGACTGAATCAGCAGTGAAGTAAAGGGAAAGTTAACTGATCATGTCATACAACATGAACCACAGTCTTCTAATACTCTGTGCTCTACACCCTTCATCCCAATACACACAAACTATACAAAACAGAGGCAACAAACTCTTCATGCTTTTTAACAGCCATAATCAGCTCCAGATTCCAGCGTAGAGCGAGGAAGGCAGGGAAGACTCCACAGATCAGAAACAAGCTGATGAGATACCAGACATTCTCTGACAACGCTCATCCTGTTAGATTCAGACATTCAATCCTAAAAACAACAAACAGCTGCTGTAGAGAAACACACACAGCCGACGCGCTCGGTAAGACAAACCGGGTGGATACAGCAGAAAGGCAGAGGCCAGTCCAAGAACTACAAAGTAGACAAGATAAAGTTAGTGGACAGTATTCAGTGATGTCTCTCTCTGGCTTCCTAAGCTATAGCAGTGCATTGTGGTCATGCAGTTGTGTTAGCAATCTGATCAGGATGTGTTTGTTTTCACCCGATGACTGCTACTACTAACGGACGGGTGTGTGTGACATTTCCAAACTATTTAAAGTTCATAATTTTACAGCAGGGAACATTTAGGACAGCTGACAGTCTTCCCAGTAGTGTTTGACCCAATGAACTCATCCAGTAGGTCCATCTCAGACTCTGGAACTTTCACAGCACGAGAAATGTTACAGTTCACGACGATCTCTGCCAGTTTGAGATGGATCCTGTGTAGAACGCTATTATTAAATATTCCTTGAAATAACACTGTAACAAAACTCCTGTGGGGTGTGTTTACTCTCACCTGTAGGAAAGTTCATTTCATAATCGTTAAAGGTCAGTTTTATGTATTGTCCAGCCACATTGTTCATTTTATAGGAGTCAAGTAACTATGTTAATTTCATTTGTTAGAAAAATATTATACACACCAAATACAACTTAAAAAATGTTTTACTTCAATATTCAACTCCTTGAAATTGGGAATGCGTCTCTTTAAGAAACTCTGCTTTTTCTGAAACTGTGCCTCCAGGAAATCATCACAATATGGCTGCTCTATTAACCCTTTAACAACGTTTTGAGAAGCAGCTCTATCAATGATGCGTAGTTCCACCAGATGTTTGCTAATTGCTGCTAGCTAGTCTGAAGGAGCTGAGTGGAGGAGTCACAGGGTGAGCTGCTCTGTGAGTTGGAGGCTTGGAAACTGCAGCTCCAAAGGTGAAGCTAGGTCCACCCCGGGGTTTTACACAGCTGAGTGGTTGACATGGAAATGAAAGGATTTCCCAAAGAATCAAAAAAAAAAAAAACTCCAGGTATGTTTTTGATGAAGTAATAACATTGTAACATGATATAAAGCTCGAAAAAGTCAATTTGACATGATACTGCCCCTTTAAGAGATTAACTTGTTGATAGTCAATCAGTTCTGCTTGCAAGGACAGACATACAGACATTTTCTTTTACCAGCTGGCACATTATGATCAGCCTTCCCATCCTTACAGATTGGGGGAGGGATTATCTTTGTGATGTAACATAGTAACTGACATTTGCTGAAAACAAAGACAGAAGTAAGAAGCTTCTGCTCAAAGTTTAGTATTGGGTCATGGGATTCCTGGTTTGATTAGAGGACTGTGACAGTTCTGAGTCTGTCCTGGATTAGCCTGAATGTGCTTTATGAAACCTGGTGGATGTGGAGGAGCAGCACCACTGCATTTAAACACTGATCTACTGTTCTACCATGCAGTTTCCCAACCTTAGCAAATATTTACCAACCCTATTAACCAGAGGAAGACTTAACCTTTGGGAAATAAAAGCAAAAAGAATCTTGAGTTTGGAGAAATGTAAAACAAACAAAAAAAGGAAAACAGATTCAAACTCTTACTAAAAGATAAAGAAAAATATCAGTTAAGAATTTAGGAAAAAAGATGTTCAGCATGTTTTAATAAAATCTGAAGCCTTGAGATACCGGAAATAAAAACTGTACAAGGGTAAAGTTAAAAGGGACAAAATGATTAATGATCTTTGTCCTTCTGACGGAGCCGTTAACCAGGCTCCGTTAACTCCCTGGTTAACGGAGCCTCTCAGCGGTGCGAACCGTGAGGACCTACCAGCTGTTTCCGCAGCACCAGGATGTTCTCCTCGCAGCTCAGCATCGCATCGCTCCGCGCCTCCTTCACCTCCTCCTTCAGGGCGCTCAGGACCAGCAGCTGCTGCCGGTGCCGCAGGTACTCCAGCTCTCCCAGCACCGACACCATGAGCTCCAGCCGCTCCCGCACGGAGCGCAGCCGCTCCCCGTCCGATGGCGCTCTGTGCCGGCCGCAGCGGCCATCTCCCTCCCGCCTAGAGGCTGCAAACAACGGCATGTCCAGCGGCTGTAGCTCCGTCCGCTCCCTGCAGCATCGGTGGTGTGTGGGGAATAAATACCCACTGACATTCACCGAGCTGGCTAGACCCGATGCACAAACCCGAGCAGATCCCGAACCAGCTATTGATCTAACAGGAACGCGGGATCAAGTGGATTCATTTATGCCCCTGGGTGGGAGGAACCAGGGAAACCACGGGGGGAAGCATCGCAACCTCCCCGCAGAGGGTCCTCCAGCAGCTCTGCACACTCTGACGCCCGACGTCTGGTGGACCACCATAAGCCCCGCCTCCTCACAGACTGACACGCCCACAAAGCTGATGTTTTCAAAAATATCAAAATAAAACAAAATGGTGTATTTTTACCTAAATAAAAGTGAATTATCTGCATCTGCTTTCTTTTTTTATTTAAATTTTCTTCCCTTTATGTCTTACACAGAAGGGAAAGTAAAAGAGAACATGAGGAAATCTGTGAGAGTAAATTTCAAAAATTACCAGATAAAAACAGAAAAAGAAAAAAATTAGAAAGAAAATTAAATGAAACATTATGGCAGTAAATAAAAATATGCATTTTAATTACAGAATATGAAAACTGAGAAAAAATATACAACAAAAATGGAAATAAAATTAAAAATTAACTAACTACCTTCAAATGATAATTTATTTTACACCATGTAATCAAATAACCTGGGAAGGTTCTTATTTTAATGCAATATCAGGCATATTTGTTTCCAATTTTGGCAAAGTTTGCCTTCTATATTTCTGAATATAATAGAAACGGGGAAACATGGATTATTAATCGTGGGGTACCACAAGTACAGGAGGAAATGATCACGTTTGGACAGTTGAGCAGAAGAAATTCAGAGCAGGTCTCCAACACCAATCCATGGCTCCCAACAATGAAAGGGGACACAGTGACTGACATCATTAAAGTGCGGATTAAGTCTAAGGAGTCTAAAGATTTAAACCAAATCTCACTTGAACAAGCAAAGTATAATGTGCTGTAACCCAAATGTGGAATAGTTCAAAATAGTTTCCCTTCTTTTGAAATGACAATGGTGCAGTAATTATTTCCCCCACATTTGGTAGGAAAAGCAACTTGGACGTTGATCTGTAGCTACATGAAGTTAAGTAGCTGTTACTGAGTTGTGACAGAAAGCCTGGTACAGTTTCAAGGATCTTGGCGTATACCTTGACCTTAGCTTCTAAGACTTGTTTGCTTTCTGACTTGCGTATGTTTGAGTTTCCTCTTTGTTTCACTGAACATGTGCAGAACTCTGTAGGCCTGAGATCAGTTCATCCTGCTCTACTTCATTATGTTTAATCCTTGTTTGTGAGAACATTGATCTCTGCACAGACACACAGGACCTCAGGGAACCAATCAAATGTCTGATCAATAGCTCTGCTCTTCCTGTGTTTTCTTGGATTAAAGGTTTTCTCCTCGGCCTAATCAGAATGGGGTCTCTCTGTGTCACAGAACACCCATCATCATCCACTTCCTGCTAACTCATCAGCTTCCTTATCAAATGCTAGTCTGTTTATTGTGAACATGGTTTGTTGTGTTTTTTTTCCTCCTTTAAGGTTTTTGTGCAGCCATGAAAAATCATCATCATCATCATCATCATCATGGTGAAAGATTCTTTTGTCAACATGCAGCAGCTTCTAAAATGACTCCTTTGACACAAGCTGTGTTTAAAAGCCAAGATCTTCTCTCTGGGACAATCCATTCACTTCCAGGTCAAATGCAGAATTTACTTTAAACTAAATCCAATTCTTACTTCATGGTTACTTTTGAAAATAAGTGAAAGATGACAAAATGTGTATTAAAAGTCAAATGTGTAATTTTTATTCTGAAAGAACATGACATTTAAAACAATCAAACAGTTAATCACTCAAATTTACAAAAGTTAAAGGCTGCAGGGAATGGTTCCAAAAAGTTAAAAGAAGGAAACCATGACAGTCTGATCAGAAGACGTCACTGGTGGAGGAGTCTGTGTCTGCATCCACTGACCCGTCAGTCTCCTTGTTGTCTTCCTTGTTGTCCTCCTCATTTTTACCCGGGGCTCTACGGGTGGCCAGATGAACACCTGTCTTCCTGGCTCCTCCCTGTGGATTTTGTTTGTCCAGATGTCCAACGTCTAAGAAAAAAATAATTATCTTTATTGACTATAAACTGAGCAATTTCACTGAAAGGTCAGTGTTGTTCTACAGTCTAGACAACCCGCTCACCTTAAAGCCATTATGTTAAGTAATTAAAGCTGTACCCATAAAAAATTTTTATGTTTCGACATTAAACACATATTTATTTTTGTATTGTGTACATGCAAATAAAAATTGGTTTCATTGAGCATTTTAGGGCTAATCTGCAGTTTTTCTTCAAGTATTTTATAAACATTTAAAATATAAAACGGTATCCTGAAAAAAATTAATAAATAAAAAATAAAATAAAAAACGGTATCCTGACAACAAGCAGCCCTTGTTCTATGCTTTGCTTCCCGCAGAGGGTCTGGGCTTCCTGAAAGCCTCTGTTGAAGTTTGAATCAATTGGATCTGATCTGGTCCAAATATTAGTGATTGGCCAAAATAGCTAACATTTTAAACACAAACAGTAAACACTGTTTACCGCCACACACTGAAAATACAGAAGTCTCGACCCCAATGACTTTTCTGCCAGAAATGACCTGACTTTAAGTCATCAATACTGTTGGAAGCGTGGCCAACATGGACTGAATGGTGTCATTCTCTTCATCCACTGCCATTGAAAAATTACAGGCAGACTATAGTAGAAAATCAACATTGGAGCAATTCAGCTCAATGGGAGAAATCCCAGACGGAGCACTGAAAAAGCATGAGAATCAAGTGGAAATGCTTAAGGAGGCAATGGCCATGTAATAAAACTGTATTTTAGAAAAAGAACATCATACTGTAACAGTGTAGTGAGATGGTCTGGGGCTGCTTTGCTACTTCATTGATGGAACCATAAATTCTGCTTTCTAGAAAGTGAAGATAAATGTCGGACTAGAGGTTAGGCCTTTAAGCATAAGCTCACTGGGGGGAGTAGCAGGTCCACCTCTCAATGACCCAAAGAAACTAAATAAGGTGTTTTTAAAAGTTTTTTTAAACTGTTTATTTGCTGTTATTTATTTTATTTTATTTTTTTAATTTTTGTTAAAACTATCCCATGTCCAGACTGTGTAATGAGACAGAAAATCTGTGAACAACTCTTACTGCTCCTCCCAGTGCTACTACTGCCATCTTGTTTCAACAGTTCCATAGTTTTTTAACGATGACCAACCGCTTTGATGTCTTTCGGTCCGGTTTCCGAGCTCACCACAGAGACCTCATCAAAGTGTTCAATGAACATCCACATAAATACAGACTGTGGAAGAACCACAGTGCTGGTTCTGTTGGACCTCAGCACAGCATTTAACACTGTTGACCACGACATATTGGTGGAATGAATGGAGAGTTGGGTCAGACTCTTCGGTCCAGTACTCAGTTGGCTATAAGTCTAATATAAAAAACAGGGATTTCTTTGTTTCATAGGAAACTTATCAGTGACACAGACAAAGGTCATTTATGGGTTTCCCCAAGGTTCAATCCTGGCACTCCTCTTATTTAATATCTATATGTAACAAGCATATGACATATAGCACTACATTACGATGTCACCAAGTGACTCTGAACCAACCCAAGCACTGAACAGATGATAAATGTATGAATGTGCCAAAAATTTCTCCAGCTGAACAGAAACAGAACTGAAGTTATTATCTTTGGACTGATCAAGAGTCACAGTTCAGTTCTATTACATCTAGAAACTAGTGACTTGAACCTTCAGAGTCACATGAAGACAGTTACAAAGTCAGCCTTCCATCAAGTGAAGAACATTTTTATAGGATAGAATTAAAGGACTGATGTCTCAGCGAGATCTAGAGAAACTCATCTATGTGTTTATCTTTAGTTCCATCAATTACTGCAACAGTCTCTTCACACATGAACCTAACAAATCAATCCTCCAGCTGCGGCTGATCCAGAACACTGCTGCTGGTGTTTTGACTAAAACAAGAAAGACAGAGCATATTACTCCAGTTCCGCAGTCTATTCTCTGCAGTCTATTCTCTCTTTACTGAGAGAATAGACTTTAAAATCCTGATGAATCCTGGTGAATAAATCACCGAACGGCGTAAAGATCTGCTGTTGTTGTATGAACCTTCCAGAACTTCTCAGGTCTTCTGGTTCTGGTTCTGCTCTCCATCCAGAACCAGAACCAAACATGGAAAAGCAGCATTCAGCTTCTATGCACCGCAAATCTATAACAAACTTCCAGAAAACTGAAAAATAGCTGAAACACAGAAAGTCTTTAATCCAGACTAAAACTTCTTCCGTTTAGAGCTGCTTTTGAACCATAATAAATGGAATATTAACCAACACATTTGATGTGTACTTGTGATTTCAATAATAGCGGTTGACAAAAGGTAACGTCTGTTACCACTTTTCTCAACTGTTGATTATATGACACGTTTATGATGCTTTTTAACAGCCTTGTTGCTGAAATGTGCTATACAAGTAATCTCGATTGATCAGAAGGTATGCTCCGCTTCTGGTCAAAGCCACAAGAAGGGTCTTAACACTGTTAATCAATCTTGGGTGTGTACTGCTAAACAAAAAGGTAGACAAACAACTTACCGCTCCAGGAAAACTGTTTATCTGCTGTTATCATGTTAAATAGCCTGAGTATTCATGGCAGATTCTGTTTTGGACAACCAGGTGTAATGTAGCAGAGAGGAAGTGGGAGGTTGTGAGGAGTGCATACATGAGGGTGATTGACAGCGCTAAGACCCTCCATCTGGCTGTGATTGGTTGTTTCTGACAGAGCAGTGTGTTTGTTCAGGTGACAGGAGGTCCATGGGGAGAAGCCATAGGAACTTGATTTTATCACAGATTATCTGTCTCATATTATACTGACACGACATAGTGATAGTTTTAACAAATATGTAAAACAATAAATAAATGTTTTACATATATTAAAGTTAAAGTTACATACTGCAGCTTTAAAGTATGGACTCAAATATGTGAAAGGACTTCAAACAGGCCGATCATGTCCATGCTTGATGAATTAAAACAATCCTGCCAGGGAATTTTGGGAAGACTTTACCAGGAAGCTATTAAAAAACTGCTGTATGGGGTCAGAACTCTGAAGGCTGAGCTGGGTGGGCTCTGAGTGTGTGGGGGCAGGGAGCGCGTATTCTGGACTAGCGGCATCAGCGGGAACCAGGGAAATGAAGACGAGCCTTTCACAGGCTCCATAAGCTGAACAGAAACCGAGTTGGGCAGTGAAAGGATAGAGTGTGCAGAGAGTAAAGCGAAGGCCTCTGGGACACAGGGCTCAGTGTGCTTCAGCGCCACCCTGCACAGCCACAGAGGCAGAAACACACACATCTGCACAGGTAACATCTTTAAAAACACCTGATGGCAGAGCCGGATCAAACGCTGGAAAGACGACACAGCAGACTTCACAGACAGCAGCTCAATAAAGAAAAAATCTATTCATTCATTTGAGTCTTCTTCAGCTTACTCTCAGAGTCTCCATGGCAACATAGCAACAGTAAAGCCCTGCAACAGTTAGACTCATTTTTATGAAGAACATGTTAAAAAGCCAAAGGAAAAACTAAACTATCTGCCTTTAACCTGGTTCTTATAGGTTTTAGTATTTAGTCCAGCAGAAACTGTTGCTATGCAACAAGTCTGCAGGTTTCTGTGATTATCATCCGAAAATACAAACAAACAGGGATACAGTAACCTCTGCAAAGAAACACACAAACACACACGCAGAAAACACACACACATGCACGCAGATCAAGCTGTCCGACTGCCTAAAGAATAATGCTGGTAGAAAATTGCAGAAGCGCTGAGCTTGTAGGTGTGAGATCAGACATGCTTCCATGACAACCAGAGACTGAAGATGAAGCAGAAACACAATAAAATGTGTTTTTCCACACAGCTAGTTGGCAGAAAATGCTGATGTGCAAAGTTGTCAGAAACAGCTAAACAGTAATGTTACGCTTTTTCCATACACAACATTAGGCCTGTAACACCAAGCAGTAATTGGTTTTAGTTTCTAACCTTTACTTCATGTGACGCCACCAAAGATTACAACTCAGAACTCTTTCAGGCTACAGACAAATCGGTTGTGCTGAGCACCAATCGTATAGCAAAGCAATCTCTTCAAAGTGGCTATTAATAAAGTTACATATGGATTGAAAGAGATGCTTAACTCTGGCTCAGGTGTTTCATTGGATGTAGTGCCAGTAGAGCGGACTGATACCAGTCTCTTTCCCAGTAATCAGTACCTCACCAAAATAATAAGAGTGCTACAATTTTTTCGGCCAACATTTTTCTATGTTTTAGACGTAGAAAACCAAGGCTGATCTATTTGTTTGGGGTTGAACAAACCTTCTCTGTCCGTCAAATTTAAGAAATTTAAAGCGGGAAGAAATTTTAGGGTGTTCTAATTTATACCTTGTCAGATGATGCTTTTTTATTTAATTTACAGAAAATGTAAAACATATTTTCTTTTTTTAAAATTATTTCCTCATATTATTAGAACTCTACCAGTACTTTAAAAACCCAGGTTGTCGTCTTATATTTTTTCCACTTTGTAAACATTAGACGACACAACACAAGTCCTTTCTGTTTCTCCAGACTGAAGGTAACAGTCTCACTCATGAGGAGCTCCATGATTCCACTCAGCAAAATAATATGTATTTTGTCACAACTATGACCTCACCAGCCCAGACATACTGTACAGACGTTCTGACCTGCAGGCTGGCTGATCTGTCCGCAGGCGGAGCTTTGATCCAGTCCCTTCGGGTCTCTGGTCTGGTTCAGAGGT